>CM052800.1:89474875-89723225 GCA_028533885.1 Nasua narica | reverse complement strand
TGGCCTTAAACCCTTGTACAGCTGGGAGTAGCATACATCTATTCCATTAAAAAAAAAAAACTACTTGAAATCCAGCCAACTAAATACAATTCAAAACTTAAGTACTCAGAAGGGAAAAATCCATATTAAAAAGAACTGCTCATGAGCTCTGAAATTTTTATACTTCCACCGAAATAGTTAATTAAGAATAAAAATTGGATATTATGGTCACAAAATGATATATAGAATTATAAATCTTGGTGATGTTAATACTAAGTATTAATGTCAAATTAGTAATAAATACTTAGTAGTAGCAGATGAGAAAGTGGGAATTAGTGTAGGTATGTGAATCGGTTATTGCCACATAACAAATTACCTCAAAATTTAGCTGCTGAAAATAACACACATTTATTATTTCCCATAGTTTCAGTGTGTCACACAAGTCAGCCCTATTCAGTGAGGGAGGGAATGGCACAAGCGTGTGAACACTCTCCAAGGAGGAGAGAATCGTTAGAGGCCATCTTGGCAGCTGGCAACACCATGTGTTCATTTCCTCATCTTTTATGAGAGGGAACTTATTAATATTGTCCATAGTTAAAACATGAGATTACATAACAACTCCAAACTTTCAATAGTTTTTATTTTTTTTTAAAGACTTTATTCATTTGAGAGAGAGAGAGCACGAGCAGGGGAGAGAGGCAGAGGCAGAGGGGAAAGCAGACTCCTCGAGGAGCAGGGAGCCCGATGCGGGGCTCAATCCCAGGACCCCGGGACCACGACCCAAGCCAAAGGCAGACGCCCAACCATCTGAGCCACCCAGGCGCCCTCAATAGTTTTTAAATAGCATGAAACTATTGAAGAGATTTATTTTCAAGTGGCTTTAATTCATTTTGGTAACTACACTAGAATTTTTTTCTCTCATTTGTCAATAATTTATACCAGAATTATTCAATATCATGACAAATTCTCCTAGTAAAGTTTATAGCTTATGTGGAATGATGCTATGTTTAAGGATTTCTCTGTGGAGTTTAATGTTATTTTATTTTGGAAATATAATTTAATAACTAATCTCTCATTTTAGTAACAATGTGAAGAATACTAGATAGAAATAGGCTTTTTTACCTTTTTAAAATCTATTTTACAAACTTCAAGATTAAGAAACTAACAGAATTATAAAGAATGTACAGAAATAATATAAAAGCACTGACATGTCAAGGTAAAAATAGCGAAAAGTCAAAAAAATAGAGAAAAGTCATCCTTTTGCAATATGGAAAAAAAAATTCCTTTGGTCTGACTTTGGAGCTCTTCCACTCTCTATCTTGATCTTATCATTCCATCTCATTTTCTCATTTTTTCCCAAAAGAGGACTTAATTCTTTAAGATCAATGTCTTCCTGTCAAAAACATGCTATTTAAAAACTATTAAGAATTTGGAGTTGTTAAATAACATTACCCCATATTTCAACTTTGGATAATAAATTCCCTAGTATGAAAGATAAGGTAATAAACACAGAATATAGCCAGGTGCCAAGATGGCCTCCCAACGATTCTGTTCTCCTTTTATTTTCTACAGTGGTTTATATCATGTCCTTAAAGGAATGTGATGTAGAGCATGGACTTTCTCTGCTAACTCTTCCCAACTGCTATTTCTCTATCAAAACTTTAGGTGCTACTTTTGGAATTTATCCTATTCTCCCCTCTCCTTTTCATGGACTGTCTAAGGCAGGAGAAGTATTCCTAACCACCACTTATTTAGAGGAGGGGTATGACTTTTAACCAAAAGGACCCCGTCACAACAATAACACCCTAGAAATTAGGCAAATATAAGGACCCCTGAGCACCCTCTTCTTACCCCTACTACAGTCATCTAAGATTCTGCCTGTGAAGTGAACCGAAGAGATTGAATTCTAAGACCGGTCTCATGAGGGTGAAGTGATATTCTCTAAAGTTCATTGGTTTTGATTAGTTTTCTAGTTTCAGCTGCCCTGGAAGACTGCCATTTCATTTTAAGCAAACATTTAAAGCAATTTCTCCTCTGGTTATTATTAAGCAAGAAAAGTGTGCTAAAGTCAGGTATTGGCCTGAATTTACGGAATGGAATGTTATTGGACTTACTATTTATTCATTCAGTCATTTCATAAATATTTATTAACATTAACTCTGTGCCAGCCACTACTTAGGTCCTGAGACTTAGTGATGAACAACAAGAACAACAAAATCTCTTTCCTCAGAGAATTTACATTCCTGTGAATTGCTTGTTGCCCTTGCAACATTAATTGGTATTCCAGTTATACACTCCTGCATAAAAAAAAAAAAACACCCACTGGAGAATTTATTTTTCAAAGATGGCCCCAACACTATCTCCCACCCAACATGCTCTAAATACAATATGACTCTGATGCTCCTTCAGAACATGGGGTTTAGTAGGGTAACCAATTCATCCTGGTTTGCCTAGAACGTTTCTGGTTTTAGCAGTGAGGGGTTCTGGGAAACCCCTCCATCCCAGGAAAGACACCCCGGACTTGGGCACCTGAAATTTATCTTCCCCTCCCTCAATCTAGGTGGCTTACAACTGCATCAGAAAGAACATATGTGACTTCCAAGACTAGGTCATAAGAGGCAACAGAGTAGTCACGTCTCTTAGAACTTAGCACCACACTCTGAGGAAGCCCATACCAGACCATGTAAAGAGGCCATAGGGACAGGCCACAAAGCCACATGATGTTCCACCCAACAGTCCAGCTGAGGTCCTAGCAAACAGCCAGAATCAACAACCAGAAATGGAAGGAGAGATGTCTCCATATGACCCAAGGCCATAGCCATCAAGTCACCCCCAGCTTTCAAGTATTCCCAGTTCAGACATTGTGGAAGTAGACATAACCCTGCCCTGCTGTGCCCTGACTTCCTGACCCACACAAACACTGAAACATAATGGCTTTTATTATTTTAAGTCCCTAAGTATGGGTTTGATTCGCTATTCAGGAATAAATAACTGACACACCTTCCCAAAATTTGGTGGCTTAAAAAAACAACCATCCTAATACAGCTCAGTTTCATGGACCAAGAATTCAGGCTGACTTTGGCTGGGTGATTTTTTTGTTTCTCATAGCACTGACTGAGGCTACTTAGTGGTAGTCAACTGGCTAACAGACCACTTTGAAGAGTCCAGGACTCTTACCTGTTTGGCACCTAGGAAGCGACAGCCGGAAATGAGGGCTAGCGGGGACTTCCAGCTGAAGCACTTCTCCAGCATGGCAGGCTTAGGTTAGGCAGATTTCTTATGTAGCAGCTCAAAGCTTCCCTACAGTGTTCTCGGAGGCCCCCCCAAAAAGCTGCAAGGCTTCTTAGGACCTACCTTCAAAAGTCCCAGAAAGTATTTTCCACCATGTTCTACCAGTTAAGCAAGTCACTAAAGCCAGTTCAGATTCCAGGAGAGAGGCATTGGACTCTACCTCTCAATGGAAGAGTAGCAACCAATTTGTAGCCACGTTGCATCTTCCATATTTGGGGTATCACAAGAGTAATACATGAGCACCAAGAGTTAGGATGATAAGACTGAGACTTTAAAGGTAACGGTGCATCTCTCTTCTTTATTTTTAGGTTGAGATATACCCCTCAGCTGCTATTGGACACTCAACCAAATGTTACTATTTTACGATTTCAAAGGCCATTATATTAAAGTCAGGATGTTATGTCAATTATCTAAAAATGGGAAATGCCAACCTTCTGTGTGTACACATCAGGAATTTAAAACGGGCCACGTGGATCACTACTATATGCTGCTTTTGTATTAAGAAAAAAAAGTTATTTTTAAAATTAAGATTCTTTGAATCTACAGCTAATCTTTATTAAAAGCCTGGGGAAATTATGTAAACTATAAATGAATATAGGAATCAGTGGAAATTCCAAGTATATGGCAAGGGATGAATGTTCTAAATAAAATAAATTTCAGATTGATATTTTCACACATGTTGTTGCAAAGTATTTTGCTTTCTGTTATAATTGCGAGTAGGATTCTGCCAAGGAGTTATTAAAAGCAAATTTAACATTAAGCAATGGTTTTCACATCAATAGCTGCCTTCCAGCAAGCTTTCTGTCTTAGGCACATGGAGCTAATGGCTGTTTCAGTGAATTACCATCTTCATTGACTTAATAATCAGTGAATGGCTATTGGATTCCTGCTTCTTGACTTGGGTAGTTTCAAAGTCTACAGTTTCCAATCTGTTTATTTGATTTGTGCATTCCACACTAAGAATCTAAGAATTATTTCTTAAAGAAATTTTATTGGAATGTATTCCTTTTTAAATCTATAGAGTATCTTCCCAAATTGAGATAGAAAAAAATTAAGAGAAGCCAAAACTAACTAGATATATTCTTCACATGAGTTCTCTTATTCCTTAAGCCTCTTATTTTTCTTGATCATCATTATTAATACATTCATTTAGGGCCCACTATATACAGGGACTGCTGAAAAACATATCATAATTTCAAAAAGATACAGAAAACAAAGCCTATGTTCAAGGGTTTACAATCTTATTGAAGATCTGTGACATATATATTTAAGTAACATTATAAGGTAATTTAGAACTGAATGTCAGAAAGACAGATGCAGGGTCCCTTGAATACAGCTGAGTTTGAATGATGTTCTCTTAGAAATCATGACCCGAGATATTATGTCTCCCTTTTGGAGAACCAATCTCTGGTCACCCCAACTCCTAGGGACATCATTCAAGACATCTTCAGAATTAATCTCCTGCTATGATACACTCTTTATGGAAGAATCCTCATCTAATTCTCCAGATGACTATGGCAAAGAGTTGCCTTCGATAAAGAGGTCATTGAAAGAAGCTATTTTTTAAAAGCTAGGAAATTAATATCAATAGGAATGAGTGGGAGATAGAAAAATAGAGAGAGAAAGAATACTAAAATAGTCTAGAAATAGTGTGGCTAAGGATGAGAAAGAGCAGAGAGAGTGAAAAGGCTGATACTGTTAGGGAGCACAGGTTCCTTTAATGTAAGTTATCTAATAAGAGGTCAATGTGAATTATCTAATAAGACTGAAATGATATGTGACAAAGAATCACAAAACCTTGGTGACAATGAGATGCACACACAATGAGAGTTTACTCTTGAACTGATGTGATGATCAGGCAGTTCTGCTCTGATCTTGCACAGGCTTGCTCACAAGTTATCTGGAGCTGAGCTGGCTGTCAGCTGATCTAGAATGACCTTGGCTGCCTCATCTGGGGAACCTGGATTGCATCTCAGGTCACTTATTTTCCAGCAGGCCGGGTCAAGGCAAAACAAACTCAACTGTACATGTGCTTTAAAGGACTCTCTAATAAGAACAGAAGCTCAGTGCCAAAGAAGATCATGTGTATACATGATCCTACATGACCTGAAGCTTTGAAGAAAACTTGGAAGATTGAAGCCAATCTTACCTTGACGGGAAAGGAGAAACCAACTGACACCTAGTGTATTCATATTCTGTTGCTGTAATAGCAAATTATCATGAATTTAGGAGCTTAAAACAGCACAAATATATCACAGTTCTGTAGGTCAGAAGTCTGGGTTGGTTCCACTGGTTTTTCTGTTCTGATTTCACAAGGTCAAAGTCAAAGTGTCAGCTAGCTGGGTTCTAGGAACTTTTATGAGAAAATCCACTTCTGAGTTCACTTAGATCACTGGCAGTTTCCCAACCCTTGTGGTTGCAGGACTGAGTTCCTGGGTCCTTGCTGTCTGTCCTCCAGTGGTTATTCTGTGTCTAGAAGCCACTCGCATTCCTCGCCTCCCTTCATCTTCACAGTCAGCTTTAGCAGGTTGTGTCCTTATCATACTTTGAATCTCCCTGACATTACCCTCTAATTTATTTCTACCACCTCCAGCCAGAGAAAGTTCCCTACTTAATTGGGCCCACTTGAATAATCCAGAATAATCTAGTTTAATTACATTAAATCACTTAATTAAAGTACTCCCAGTAATTAGTCTAATCCTAATTATATCCAGAAAATTACTTGTGCCATGAAATATGACATATTCACAAATCCCAGGACTTAGGGTGTGGACATTTTTGGGGGCTGGTCACCTACCATACCTGGAATCCTGTTTCAAAACCAATCTTTTCCCATAAATAGTTTACTGCAAATTCTGTAATCATAAGTTCACATTGTTTCACTCTGACTTTGTATGTTTTATCGATTGCCAGCCTGTGTGTCATACCATGTGGCTCTCCTTTGGGTTTGAAAAAAATGTAATGGCTATAACCAGAGAAGAGGATCTGTTCAATTCATGATCACTTTTTTCTCTTCACCACTAGTTAAAAAATGCCTAGGGCAAAGGGATAGGCAGTAACTTAATTAGCCTAGAGCCTTTCCTTTTCAAATACAACATCCTGTCACCCCCACCACTAGACCCAGATTTTCAAACCAAGAACTCTAATTCATCTATAGGTTTTTAAACATGTCCAAAACATGTTTTGGATTGAAATTGTGTCTTCCCCAAAATTCTTATGTTGAAGTCCTAAACCCCAGTACCTCAGAATGTGACCATATGTGGAAATAGGGCTGGTATACACGCATTTAGTTAAGATGAGGTCATACTGGTGTAAGGTGTGAGTCCCTACTCCAATATGAATGATATTCTTATAAAAAGGGGAAATTTGAACAAAGACACAGTGAGAACCTCACGTGAAAATGAGGGCAGAGATCTGCAAAGTGAGAAATACCAAAGATTGCCAGCAAACCACCAGAAGTTAGGAAGAAAGACAGAACAGAGTCTCCCTTACAGCCTTCAGAAGGAGCCAACACTCAACACCTTGTCTTGGAGTTTTAGCTTCCAGAACTCTGAGACAATACATTTGTGTTGTTCAAGCTATTCAGTTGTTGTGGCATCCAATTTGTTACAGCATCCCTAGAAATTGATACACTATTTAATTTAGATAAACCACTGGTAAACAAACAAAAAAAAACAAACCCTGGACATAATTATAGCATTTTTAAGGAAATGCACATGTGGCTACTTTTAATTATAACCAGTGGCTTTATAAAGATATATTACCTAGGACAGCCGTAAAGGAAATAGCTGGGAGGGGCTATGCCAGGCTATGAGCAGAAATAAATATTTATAAGAAATATAAATAAATAGATAGATAGATAGATAGATAGATAGATAGATAGATAGATATGCCAAATTATTAGGATTCTTGACCTTTTGCTCATGCAGAAATTAAGCCCCTCCCTATCCCCCTCCTGCATCTAGGCATCTCCCCTATATATTTCTGAAAGTCTTATTTGCGGTCTTGCATTTTCTTGTAACCAATCTGCTCTTTGTGTCCCTCTGCTCCGGCTTCTTCCTCTGGGTAACCATCCACTGCTTCTGCATCTGGTGCATTCTATGAGGGCACCGAATGGCATGCTCAACAGTCCCACACCGGTGGCCTCCTGAATCTTAAGGTGACAATGCAAGAGTGGGCTCTGTGGCTAGGGGGGGAGGAAGAGGTAGGATTAGGGATGATCCTCTTACCAAATCTATGGTCCCTAAAGGGACCTTAGGGACCCTATGATGGGCCCTAAAGCAACACTGCTTGTACCTGATGTCTCACTGAGGCTTTCGTGATTACAATTCCTCCACCCTTCACCTCTCTCTCCCCTGGGGCTCAAAATTCAATCTTATCAATCTGAGGTAATTTAATCTTACCTTTATTGGCATAGTGTCTTTACCACCCAACTTCCACAAAACACTTCCCTCCTTCTACTACCGAAAGAGATTGACAAATCTTGCATATAGATCCCTAAAGGGATCAACAGTCTACCCATTGCAAAAATAGCCTGCTTCTATTTCCCCTTCGGGTTCAACTAGGATTTCTAGAGCCATAATAAAAGAGTAGCTAAGCTAAGTCAGAGAAAGGGGAGCTTACTGAGAAGGGAGTCAGTAAAAGAAACTTACCAGAGAAGGTAAGATTTTTTTTTTAATTTTTTAAAATTTTAATTCCAGTCCGTTAAAATATAGTGTAATATTAGTTTCGGGTGTACAATATCGTGATTCAACACTTGCATACAACCCAATGCTCACCACAACAAGTGTACTCCTTAATCCCTATCACCCATTTAGCCCATTCCCCCATCCCCTCCCCTCTTTTCTCTAAAGTTCTCTAAACTTAAGAATCTGGTTTTTTATTTGTCTCCAGAGGAGGTAAGATTTTTAAGAGGAAATTGTGGGATTTAAATAAATGGCGAGACAAAAGGCATTCTAGGCCACTAGCAAAGAGGAAAAATTTGGCCCAACAAAATCAAAAGTAAGATTCATTTCACTCAGTCACTGCGATTCGTCACAGGTATCCAGCAGAAGAAATCATTTTTAACCCAAACCCACAGAAATCTCTCCTTTCACTGTCTCTTATTCTCAGAAAGAATGTCTATATTCCTGGGAGTGAATTAACCAAAAAATATTCCTTTCCCATTCTCTTAAGACCGGAAGTTTTAGTGAGGTTTTCTTTTGTTTTGATTTTTAACCCAGATGACTCACCCTGGCTTTGTCTACAATGAGTAATTTCAGTTTGTTTCACTTCACCTATGCCACAATTTTGTTTTCAGTTGAATTTCCATGTACTCTCCTTAGGTGAACTTGTTTTCTTCCTTTCTTCTCATCAGCAACATCTACCTTTCTGTAAACCTCTAATGAGTAGAAACATCGCCCTCCATTAGCTTTTTCCTAGCCACCTCAACCTTGTTCATTAGCGGTCTCAGTGGCAGCAGGACAAAGGAAGTTACCTGTCATTCACATTTAAAGCAGAGCAGACCATATCTGGGAAAAGCATGTCTTTTCCACGTCTCAAGGGACCTAGGCCACTGTGAATCCAGACCTGGCTTCCATACTCAGGCTTCTCTGCAATCACGACTGCTACAATATAGGTCTGGTTTATGCTCTCTGTGGGGTGTGTGTGCGTGTTTCTGTGTGTGTGTGTTTCTGTGTGTGTGTGCGGTGTGTTCTGAACAGTGCTTATGTACAGTCACTTACCCTAAAGCAGAACGCACGGAGTTCTAGAATTACTAATACCAGCAATTATTGTATTGTGGTTCATTTTATGGCTGTAGCAAATCTCAGAGGAACATGTTTTAGTGAACAGAATTTGCTCAGGACTTAAATTGCTCTAATCATTTAATGTATCAAATGTTCTTGTTCCAAGAAAGGGAAAGTTACTTACTTGTTAAGAAAACAAGCATTACAATTGGTTGACAAAACCCAACTGGAATTAGTTATGAAAGGTCATATAAACAGATACATGTTTTTGTAGGGCTTTTTAAAATGCAAAATGTCTATAGATAGTAAAATAATTCTAGTGGTGATAGAGCAGCACTGTGAAGTCTTGTTTAACAGTCTGTTTGATGTAAAAGAGATTAAATTAACTCAAGCTGAAAAGGTGATGAAATACACACTAATCTATTACTAAAAACTCACCAAGTAAGGATTTCAATCTGTTACATTTCAATCCTGATTTTTTTTTTTTTTTTTTGCAGTCACTGAAATACACTTGCACTAAAAAATAGGTATGGTAATCTGTGACCGTCACAGTTGTTAGGGTGCAGCTGAATCCTGTTTAAAGCTTCCAAAAGAGTTGGGTGGTTTGGGGGAGTTTTTTGTTGTTGCTGTTGTTTTTTGTTTTTGTTTTTGTTTTTAGAGTAAGTGCTATTTGGAACAAAATGTTGGCAGGAAAGAGAAACATTTTCTGAAGATCTACGAATGTCTTGAGCACTTTGCCTTAGAGAGCTTTAACTTGCACACCAACTTTCAACACAGGAATTATTATTTTGATTTTACGAATGTGAAAGTAAGAATCCCAGGTAAAGGAACTTGCCCACGTAGGTTCATAGATGACCATGTTTAGATTCAAATCTAGATCTAACATGCCAATTTTTTCCACCTCAAATTTTTGCCTTTGGTTTGTTGGTCTGGAATACTCCCCAGTTTCTAGGCTCTAGCTCTCCTTCTTACCTCTCAGCCTCTTACCTAGTCGGTGCCCTCTCCAAAGTCCCACTGGACCCCTATTCCATCACCTAGCCCTATCTCAACACCTTGTTCCTTTCCTATGAAGCACTGAACATACCTCTTTACTTGGTTGGTTGTTTAGTTTGTTTGTTTAGTCAGCTGGCATTTTGCTTATAGCCTAAAATGTCAACTCAATGAGGACAGGGACCACATCTGTCTTACTCACTTAAGGACAGCCAAAGCTTAGCAAAGGCTGGCTGTATAGCAGATAATTCAGTAAATACTAGTTGATTCTAAATGACTCCTGGCTTTTTTTCACTCATTACACTGCCTGTCATGATCCATTAATTCTCCAGAAAGAAACTGTTTTGTCCATTAATTCCCAAAGTAAAAAATGCTGAAGATAAAATAATAATGAAATGTCCCTGCTACATACTTTATAGTTTCATATTACTGTTTCTCATACAAATCTTTCTCATTTCTTATATCACTTGAAAATCAAGTTGTTTCAACATCCCTGTGATAAAAATGAGTATGGGTTTATCTACCCACTACAAAAGATCAATGTGGAATAATCAGAGAAGAGACAATCGCAACAGAGTCCTATGTTTTGTGGAAGGTCCAAACTTCTGTGTTCATGGCACTACTTTTTATCTCTTTCATGATAAGGGAGTTGGCAGAACTGTATGACATATGCTACAAATATATGCGAAATGGCATTATGTTGCTCTAGGGCAACTCACATAAGCTAAGCATTGTTCTCTGTCTGGGGATTCAAAGTATCAATAGAATATAATTCCCTATCCTTAAGGAACACAGAGTCAACTAAATGAGTTCACAGTTGGTGTTAATTTTCATGTTTGTACTTACTAAAAGATTAACACTGATAGTCACCTATCTCCTAGGAATACAGAACTGGAGGAACAGAGGGCAGAGGAATGAGTAAAGAGCAACAGGGTTACAAGTTTTTGTTTATTTCTTCTTTTATTATTATTAGCTGCAGTGCAGTGTATGCGCCAGAGCTGACCTTAAGGAAGGACTTGATTTGTTAGAATTTGCCATTTGTTTCTCACTGTTTTCCATTGCTGGTTGCCTAGTCATAGCCTAGCTTTACTAAAGCCCAAGGGAAGTTATGAAAGCATATTTCATTTCTCACTCCATTAACAGTATGAAAGCTATGGGAAAGTAGATATAATAACACTTGCTTCCAAAAGTCTAAAAGACCATAAAACATGAGCATACCCAGGTGGGAGCTCCACACACGTGTGGACATCTCCACACACCACAGATCAAGCATCATTTTGAATTGGAGACAGTATTTAATTGGGTTTGCCTAGTTTACAACAAATTTCACTGAAACTATTTATCTGCCTAGTCTTATGGCGTCGAGATCCAGAATGAGTGGTCTTTGTGTTGTATTCCCTCATATGGTATTTTATGCATTTAAGACAATAGAGACAATAGACAATAGACAAGAGCAGAATCTCAGAGAAGCAGGCATAGAGAAGGGCCTCAGTTGTTTACTGAATTCTTCAGTAACACCTCCTTACTATTGTAATTTTATCTTCTAGAATGTTATCTCCAGGGGCACCTGGGTGGCTCAGTCCCAGTCCAGTAAGTATCTGCCTTTAGGTCAGGTCATGATCCTAGAGTCCTGGGATCAAGCCCCACATCAGGGTCCTTGCTCTGTGGGGAGCCTTCTTCTCTCTCTGTCTCTGCCTGTCACTCCCCCCTGCTTGTGCTCTCTCTCTCTCTGTCAAACAAACAAATAAAATATTTAAAAAGAGGAAAAAAGAATGTTATCTCGAAATAGAAAGATCAATGATGGAAAAATGGTCTCTGCTATCTTTAGAGAGATGTTCACTGATTTGAACCACAACCTCAAAGAGGTATTTCCCAATGCTTGCTTTCCTCTCTTTTCTTTCTTTTTTAAAAATAAATGAAAAAAATGTTAAACCATTTTTAGAGCGAGAAATACAAAGCATATTGCTCTAGTGCCTGCTTTAGAGACAACTCCAGCTACAATGCTATTACACTCAGTGGTGAAGTGACATCCATTGTCCTAGATTTCTGAACAGCCTTTAAATTCTGTGAGTTCGTGTGATTTTCTCCAACCCTCTACAGTACTCCAATATTCCAGCTGCATGGGAAATGTTTAGAGGCGTGGTTAACAGCTGCATAGGCCCTGCAAGAATACCATACTCAACTACTACCTGTTTGAAATAAAAAACCAATACCCCTGAGATTTTCAGTACAGACACCAGACAGTGCCTGTAGGTTCTAGCTCTTAAAGTAAGGGGCTGGTGTTTAAGGTTGTCATATTAGAGTCAGCATCTTGGTTTTCTCTCCATGAAATGCTAATAGGAGACACACTTCAAGATTTTAAGACACAATTCCGTACCTCTATTTATCTCTGTCCTCTCCTTTCCTCTTTCTCCCTCCTTTCCTGTTTGAAGATATTTCCTATCCAGATTGAAAATCAATCTTGTTTTGTTTTCCTTAACTCAAGATCATTTACTTGATATTATTCCATGTGACTTTTCTTTTGATTTATATTGTACTAATTGTTTTCTTTCTATCTTTACTCTAGTAACCTATTATTAAACTGTTTAGTTTACTTGATTAATCTTTGCTTTTCTGTTCATTTCCTTTATTCTTAGAATTTGAGATCTATTTATTTCTAACTTTATTTTTCCTTTTCTAATCTCCATTCTTCATTCTTTGATTTTATCAACTTCTACAATGTGATGTTGCTGCTAAGATTCATATCAATAAGACTCTCTTTCCTTTGTAAGTAATTTGTTGTCTTTATAGAAACTTTAGGACTTTTACCTTCATCCTTCGTGCTCTAAAATCTCCTACCAGGTAGCCAGGAATATGTGTATGTGCTGTGACTACATCCCACTCAGGATCTCGGGATTTTCACCACATCTTTATTTCTGGAAATTTTCTATCTTTTCTTTCCCTTAAATATCACTTCCATTTTCACTATTTTCTCCATGTGGCACTCATTTTGATAGAAGTTAGAACTCCTAATGTTCATCTATGTCTCCACTCATAAATTTTTGCATATCCATTTTTGCCATGTGTCATTTTATGTCATTTCTCACATTTCCAGCTCATTAATTTCTTCTTCAACTGTTTTGTGTTGTTGTTCTGGAAATAGAGTCAGAGTTTAATGTGAATAATTAGACTGTATTTCATATATTCACATTCTTTAATCTTTGCCATTACTATCCTTGTTTCATAAATTCCTTATCTTATTCCTTGTTTTTTCTTTGCTTGTAAGTCGTAGGACATATGTGATATCTATTTTAATTCCTTGCACTGATATTCCTATTAAGTCTGTTCCTCTTTCTCCATGACCAGGCAGAGTATCTAGTGGTCTTTTGGACCTGGCTAACTCTGTGCCACCAGGATATTTGCAGAAACAAGGGCAAGAGCTTTTCTTTCTACTTGAGTTTCCACTCATACATCTCTGGCCCCAAAGCAGATATGGGATATATGCTGCCTGGTTGAAGAATGGGTGATGAAGGGAAGAGCCCCAGAGCTTGACCTGATTGACTGCTCTACTGCAGAATCCCTGAGTAAATGTCCTGGCAGACGTCTGCTAGGACTCATCTGCTTCTGGCTTCTGCTCTCGGCAGCGTGAAGAGTGCTCTCCCCAAACAAAAGTATTCCATTAGTCCACATGGACTAGAGGCTGGATCCCTCATTATATTCACATGAACCAAAGTACAGGATTTAAAAGTGATGGCTCTCGATCTGTGAGTGGTGGATGCCAAAATGTAATTCTACTGCTCTGTGTGTGTGCATGTGCATGCACATGTACGCTAATACATTTGTTTATATAGAGAAAAAGATCCAACATTTAAACAATCTTGCAAAGTAGAAGTGCATTTTATTGTACTTATTCATAAAACTTAAATATTTTACACACAGCTCTCCTATTTTTTTTTAAGATTGTTCTTTTTTTATTATATTCAATTAGCCAAAATATGATATGTCATTGGTTTCTGATGTAGTGCTCAATGAGTCATTAGTTGTGTATAACACCCAGTACTCATCACAACACATACTGTCCTTTGTACACATCTCTGGGCTACCCCATCTCCTCATCCCCCTCTCTTCTGAAAGGGGAGTTTGTTTTGTTCAGTTTGTTTCCTGGAGTCCAGAGTCTCTCATGGTTTGTCTCCCTCTCTGACTTCTTCCCACTCAATTTTCCCTCCCTTCCCCTGTGGTCCTCCATGCTATTCCTTATGTTCCAGCTCTCCTATTTAAATTTAAAACAATTACGAAAACAGAAAAGAATTATAATTTTTGTAATGAATACATTTCTGAAGACTCAAATTTACAAGCCAGCAGGAGTCTGCACCTGAACAGTCTGCCCACTCGCGCTTTTCCACTGGAATACATTTTAAATGAATTACTCTTCAGTGTTATGCCGCTGATTTTATTAAGGAAAATGTTCAAAAATGTCTCTGTAAACTTTGTCATTTTATTTATCCTATGAATATTGTTAAGAAAATAAGTCACATTTTAACCCACTATTTTATTTTTTTAATTTTTTTAAAGCTTTTAGTTATTTATTTGAGAGGGAAAGAGCATGTGAGAGAAAGAGAGCACCAGCAGGAGGTAAGGATAGAGGAAGAGGGAGAAAGAGACTCCTCACTGAGCAGGGAGCCCAATGAAGGACTCCATCCCAGGACTCCAGGATCATGACCTGAGCTGAAGGCAGACGCTTAACCAACTGAGCCACCAGGCGCCCTTACCTCAGTTTTTTAGTACCAGGGATATTGTACAGGTCTCCTGAGTAGTAGCCTTGTTTATATCTTAATGAGTTTGTGACTCTTGCAACTAATTACCATTTCCCTCTCCACAATGGCTGCTAGAAAGCTCTGAGCAAATAGCCAACCCACTTTTAGCAAGCAGAAAGAATCCTGCAGCAAGCATTTGTTATATTCTTTCACTCACCATTTCATCTTGTTTTTCCATAATATTTTCCCTTTACCTCAGTTTCCTCACTTATTTGTTTTTATGTTGTATATTTTTCTACATTGCCTGAAATCTTTTTTGAAACAAAGTAGGGTATAAATAACTGAAATGGTAAATATGCAAAGCAAACAGTGCCAGGGCAAAGTGACATTTCCATTTATGACCTAAATAGTACTAGTTTTACTCTGGTACTAATACCCATAATTCTTTCATTTCCCCTCCATAGCCCTAGGGTAGTCATTTGTTCTTAATATACTGTTCAGTCTGTTAAGCTTCCATGAGTGCTTTGAAAGGAAGATTGGTCAGGGAGGGAGCAAAATTTCATCATAATTTTCAATGGGTTCCCAGATGAGACGTTTCCTCAGGAGGACCATACAGGGAAAAAGACTATATTTATCACATGTTTAATAATAAACAATGTGGAGTTTTAAGTTGTCATTTGCATTTTCCACTAGTTAGATCCCAAACAAGATCATCACCCATCTAAATTTATTGAATTCATTCTCTTTATGTTGTTGCTATTGAGCCCCACTGACATGCAGAAAAGGGTTAAAAGCCACATGACTGAAAAGGAACTTGACTTTCATTTTATTATAAATACTCTGAAAGAGAAAAATCTAAAATATTCCTTTCAATCTCTTTCTTATTTCCATATTTCTGGCAAATATGTCATGATAAAGCTGTTTTTATTACACAGTACTAGCTGAGCCTACAACATGACAAGGACCAAGAGGTAGAAAAAGAAAACTCTAATAAATCTAGGAATAGTCATGATCCCAAAACATAAATTGTAAAGAGTATCTGCCAAATCCAGAGAGGACGCCACAAGCTATAATATACCCCTCACCAGAGTCCCTGCAGGGAGTGGAGTTCTCAGCAAGTAGATGGCATAGCCCATGCTCAGCAACTATTATTTATTTGCATCACTGATGAGTTCTCTAAGTGCCCAGTTCCACCCACACAGAATGGAAAAGCAGAAATGACCAAAGGAAAAACCACTTATACTTGCCACTTTCACTTCCTGAGACATAGCTTCCTCACTCAGCAGTTAGAGTGGGGATAAGGCAAAAAATATAATCGTATTTGCATAGATATCAGAGTCAGTTAATAAGAAAACAAAATACACACAAATTCACAATTTGGGAAATTACTGATAGCCCTTCACTGTCTATTTATCCAAGTGAAGTAGAATGAGCCCAAAAAGAAGACATAGCGAGTGAGAAACATTTTCAGATAACGCTCACAAACTGAGGCTGGCGGCTGCCCTAGATCATACTCCCTGTTTCTCTCCGAACACACTGCTGAGTAAATAGTTTGCACATTCAAAAGAGTAATAGCAGAAATGTAGAAACTACATTTCCCAGATGAACTTGCGGGTAGAGTTCCAGTGTGGTTCAGATTCCACTAATGAATGCCTGGCTTTTTTTGAAACTTGAATTCAAGAACTGAGAAAATGAGAAGAGAATCATGGAATGAAATGCCCCTTTTCTTGCTGTGGGTCACAGCAGCTGCAGCACGGTTCTGGAGCTAGCAGCCATACTGAGAGCGTCGCAATTTAGGGGCAGTTTCCTAATTTTGACAAGAACACCAGCTACATTGGCAACCAGTTCTACTCTGTGGTTTTGGGAATCATTTCTGGAATCTCATCCTGGAACATGCTTCTTTAATCCTCCCAATATTTTTGTAACCTATATAATATGTTTATAGTAATTCTTTTTATTCAATAAGCTAGATTTTGCCCTCTGAAACTGAGTATCAAAAAATGGCAATTTAGGGTTTTATATCTGATTTAATGATTTTCAGGAGAGAAAGGCTTCCTGCTAGAACTAAATGGTGGGGCCAGGAAAATCCATGGTCTGCACTGGTAAAAGAGTTATTTAAATCATCACGTATGATCACCTGCAATGAAATACTTTTTGGAGTCAATGCTTTGACAGCCCAAGTGGATGCTACACAAAATATTATGATAAAAGAAGAAGAATCTAAAGTTCATGAGACTGTCAATAATGTCTTCTAACTACATTATTGAGGTCAATAAAAAAGACCTCAACATTTTAAATTCCCAGCTCAAGTTATGATGAATGTAAATCAATTCTCAACCTCATCAGGTCCTTCAGGAAAATTAGGATATTGATTGGGAAAGAGTGGTAGCCTGATGATTTGAACGGATACATTTGGGTAGACTCACATAACTTCGAGTACCCCAAATTCCTAAGCTCCACCCTGGTCAGCAGAAGTTCCTCCTTTCCTGTCTAATGAGTAGAGACTTCCCAGACTAGAGATCCTCTAATGGATTCACCTGAGCAGGATACCTTCGAAGAGAATGACAAGTTTTGTCATGCTGTACTTTCATTTTCATTGCCTCAAGATCAGTAACTAAAATCAAATCCAAACATGTCATTGTAAGGATGGTACAAAGTATAATTTAGAAAGTGAGCAGCCTACACATCAAAAGAATTAAAATATTTTGTTGTTATTTTTACCTGGTGATTAGCCAAAGGAAATACCCTGGAAATGGATTCTAAGACCACTGGGGAAGGAACAAAATTATAGACCAGGATGAATTTATAGATATGGAAATTCCGAGATTTAAGAAAATAGAAATACTGCACCATACCCAGTGCTCCATGCAATACGTGCCCTTCTCAATGAACAATCAATCTTGTAACACTGAAAAATTAAAATAAACATATTTGGGGAGAAAAAAAAAAGAAAATAGAAATACTGGAATAGATTAATCAGGTACAACCACCTCCTAACTAGATCTCCTAAGAGGGCTCAGAGAATACTGCCTACACCAAAGCACTGAGAAATACATTCTATATCTGATGAACAGAAGCCTGTCTTGAGGCAACAGAAAGGAATTAAGGCTTCATCCAATTTCCAGGCCTGGATTACTAAACACACCCATAACCCCTGAATGAAGATGAGACCAGGTAGATTTTTAGGAGGACCTTGCAATAATATCACAAGTATAAATTTCCCTAGAAGATTCCTGGAAGCCTACTCCAAAGGAACTAGGGACATTTATCAGGATGCGATGGTAAACTTTATGAGTCAACTTGACTAAACTAAGAGATGTCCTGATGCAGGCAAAATATTATTTCTGGGTGTATATCTGAGCGTGTTTCTGGACGAGTCCAACATTTGAATCAGTCAAATGATAAATGTCCATCTTCTCCTGCTTGGACACTAAAGCTCCTGGTTCTCAGGAGCTTTCAAATTCTAGGACTTAGACCAGTATATCCTAGATTCTCAGGCCTTCAGCTTCATACTAAGAGTTATACCATCAGCAACCTGATTCTCAGGCCTTTGGACTTGAAACTGAATTATACCACTGGCTTTCCTGGTTTTCCAGCTTGCAGACAGCAGATTGTGATATATCTCAGCCCCTATAATTGTATATAATTATACAATTCCCATAACAAATCTCCTCTTATCTATCTGTCCATCCATCCATCCATCCATTCATCCTATTGGTTTTGTTACTCTGGAAAACCCAAATACACAGGGTAACTATGTGTTGAGAAAAGGAACTGTCCATACCTTCCAATAATAATTGGATACTGATTCTGAGATGACATAAACTCCTGAGGGCCCAGAATGCCATTGATCTAAGAATTAGAAAAGATGTACTTCGGAGTAGAGTTATAACTGGAGCTTTGGCTCAATTCCATCTCAGCAGAGCCTCAGTGCATTTAAAAACATGCTTTTGGTTATTTCCTCAGTTTTGGAGTGCTCAGTTGGAATAAACATACTGTTATAGACAAAATCACAATACTGGTCCCCTGAACTATAAAGTAAAGGATATTATGACAGAAACAGCAAAATGAAAGCCCCAAGGATAACTCCTCTCTACCAAAATAGTAAGTCAAAATCAATTCTTCACTTTTAAGGGGATTTCATACATTAGTGCCTGCATCAAGTACTTGAAAAATACTAGAGTTGTAAATCCTCCTCCATCTGCATTTAACTGGCCCATGTAGAAAGCAAACTGGCCTTAGAAAAAATCAATAGATTATTGTTAACTTAACTATGTGGTGACTGAATCATAGCTGTTGATCCATATGTAGGCTGTTTAATGGAATAGAGCAACATGGCCCGATACCCTGTATGCTCCAATTCTCTCTCTCTCTCTCTCTTTCTCTCTCTCTCTCTTTCACTCTCTCTCTCTCTCTCTCTCTCTCTCTCACACACACACACACACACACATACACACTTACCTTCAGCCAGCAGGGACAGAAGCATGCTGATGCCCCATATGATGATGTAATGCTAATAGAATCTGGTGGGCAGGAAGTATCAGGTACCATCCAGGGTACTCAGTACCAGTAGGAACCCTAGACACATGAAGACATAATTCCCAGGAAAACCTCATGTCCTTCCAACTCTTTGAAGTTTTAGGGAGCTTAAGACATATCACAGTATCACCTCCAAAGTGAAAGACAAGGTGCTATACTTTGCTTCCTAATCACAAAAATAGAGACACAACTTTTGGTGGCCTTTTTGGATTTTATAAAAAAACATTTGGGTGTGTTTCTTCCTTCAACTCATTAAATAAATAATCTGTAAGGCTGCCAACTAAGTAGAACCCAGATCACAATAAGACATTCCAGTTAACCCAGTCTGCAGTTCGAGCGGCTTCAGAATCCAGCAACTTGAGTGGGGATCCAGAGGATTTTTTACTGATCCAAAAATCTTTGACAAAACAGACTATTGCATGGACCCAACAGCAAACCCTGACTAAAGATTCAAAGACAGACCTCTAGGATTCTAGAGATACGCTATACCATGTTTAGAAGACAAATTCTCTCCTTTTACAAAATAGTTGTTCTCTTGCTACCAGTCTCCTTGGTAGAGACTGAGACTTAACTCTGAGATACCAGGTAACATGAAATGTGACTATTCATCATGAACTGGGTATTATCTAACCTACAAAGCCATAAAGTTGATATGTGAAAATGACATATTTAAGACTGTACTCTAGAAGGATCCAAAAGCACAAGTAAGTTGTATGAACATATGGCCCCTGCCTGTTCCTGCTGTGCTATCACTATTCCTTGCAGTTAATATCACTTATGAATACCTAGGGATTTCCCCAGCGCCAGCTGACTGAGGAAGGAAAAATCTGAAACTGGCTTGCATGATATACCACACTAGCCAAAGTAGTCTACTGAAGCATTAAATATTTTTTACTCACACTCAAAGCAAAGAATGTCCCTGAAGACACACACACACACAAATCCCAATAGAAGTAATGGAAAAACTGGGAAACTCTATTGTAGGTGTTCTACACAGAGTTTGTACACTAAAATAACAATTACTGAAATCAGGAAGTCATGTTAACAAAAACTGCTGTAAAATTTTTTAAAGATAGTAAAAATACTATTAAATTTTTGTCACAATAGTGTATATTTATCAGTACCTTGATATACATATACATATATATATATAGTATATACATGAGTATGTGTACATGTGTGTCTATATATATATATAGACACACACATATTTGTAATCCATCTGGACGTATGGGTTCATATGGCTACAAGATGCATTGAAGGGAGCTAAGTTGAGGAGGAAGCCTATCAAGATCACAGAACCACAGAGACATGTGGTACTTGAAAATGTCAGGTCCTGGAGAGGGTAGGAGTGAGATATGGCATTGAAAATAAACAGATTAACTGAACATTTGTATATTCAAAACAATCAACTCCCAACTCTACGCTCTACCCCATACCACACACTTATATATCACAGACACATACATATCACACACAAGTTTCTGCCCCCAGGGAAAGAATTAGACATAGCAATGTAAAATTTCAGGACAAAATCAGATTGGCACAAATTTCTTAATGGTAACACTGGGTGCTAGAAGACATTTTATGATACTCAAAATTTATTTCCCATATTCCCTCCCTTATGAAACGATGAGAATAAACTAACAAAATGAAGATGTAAACCAAAAATATATTGGAATGAATCCAGAAAAGCAAGAAAGGAAGCACTAAGTGCTGAGATGACAGCTGTGTGGCAAGATTAGAGAGCAGTAAGTCTGGAGAGGAGCAGGGAGGTGGAGCTCCCAGAGTAGGGGATTTCCATGATATCATGAAGAGTCTTAAAATGAGAAGAGACTTTCACTACAGCTTCCAACATGTAAAGAGCTTGGAAGCTGTCATTCTCATCCTCATTAGAGCAAAGTTGTATGAACTGCAAATCAATGACTTCTCTTAGATCAATCAGAGAATGGAGATTATAGGACAAACCACCACCTCAAAATCCAGAGAGATAGGCAAATACAAAGAGAATCACAGCTGAGACGTACATACCAGAAGCAAAAGCCCCTGGAGCCACTAACTGGTAGAAACACATAAATGACAACCTCAGTGAATTGCTGGAGGCTGAATTGGACTAGCTTGAGGAGGGGCCTAGTCTTAGAAGATCCACCACATTTTCATGTTACCTCCAGGAACTCCAGCAGATTCTTACCTTGAAGATCAAAGAAAAATCCTCTCATGTTTTGGGCTAGGAAAGGTGGATGTTACCACTCTGGTGAAATATACCCAAGGTGCTTTCTATAAGAAGTCTTCCCTCAGAGGGAAGACCAGAGCCTTAGGGAATAGGAGGGAAAAGCAATTAGTCAACTCCAGGGCTCTCTAGCCTCCCTGATTCACAAATAAGGCTAAGAAATGCTTCAAAAGGCCACAGGCAAAGGATTCAAGTCCATTAGTAAAAATGAGGTTTAGGAGCATCTGGGTGGCTCACTCAGTTAAGCATCAGGTCATGACCTCAGGGTCATGGGATCGAGCCCTGCATCAGGCTCCCTGCTTAGAGGGAAGTCAGCTTCTCTGTCTTCCTCTGCCCCTCTTCCAACTTGTGCTCTCTCTCTCTCTCTCTGTCTCTCAAATAAATAAAAAAATAATTTTAAAAAAGTGATATTTAATCAAATTAAGATTATAGAAGATTGCCCTTCCTCATACTTTGCCACCACATCAAAGGGCTTCAATATAATAACAGTGAATTAGGGTGCCTGGGTGGCTCAGTCCTTAAGTGCCTGCCTTCAGTTCAGGTCCTAATCCCAGGGTTCTGAGATGGAGACCACATCAGGCTCTCTTTTCAGAGGGAAGCCTGCTTCTCTCTCCCTCACTTCCCCTGCTTGTGTTCCCCCTCTTGCTGTCTCTCTCTCTGTCAAATAAATAAATATAATCTTAAAAAAATCCAGTGAATTATAATGGAGAGAGCTGCAAAATACAGACTCTGTGCATGAAAAATGAATCTTGGAACACTGAAAAAATAAAATTAAATTAAAAAAAAAAAAGAAGTTCTTAGGGAAATTCAAAGAAAACAGGGGGGAAAAAATAAGCCAGCCAGAGAAAACCGAAAACTTTGGCACTTCCAGCTATAGCTAACATCTAAACACAGCCAGCTCCTAAGCAGATTAATATAAAACCTCACATTAAAGGCCTAATTGCCATAGTTCCTAGTACCTGATATATCACATGCACTTTCAACAAAAATTATAAGGTATGGTAAGGCAAGAAAAACACAGCTGTAAGAAGCACAGCAAGCATCAGACCTAGCTTAGATGTGACACAGAATTTGGAATTATCAGATGGGGAGTTTAATATCCTATGATTAATATGTTAAGGGATATAAAAGAAAAAACAGACAAATATAAGAACAGATGATTAATGTAAGTGGAAATATGGAATCTCTAAGAAAATGCTAAAAGTCAAAAACACCATAAGAGAACTAAAGAATGCCTTTGCAATGCATGGATGGACTCATCAGTAGAATGGTGAGAGAACTGGTGAGCTTAAAGATGTATCAATAGAAAATTCCCAAACAGAAGAGCAAACAGAAAATTGAATGAAAAAAAAAAAGTGTATCCAGAATAGTATGTCCAAAAACTGGGACAATTACAAAAGTTGTAATGGATACATAATGATAATACTGGAAGGAGAAGAAAGAGAAAAAGAAACAGCAGAAATACTTGAAGTAATAATG
This sequence comes from Nasua narica, assembly GCA_028533885.1. NCBI lineage: Eukaryota > Metazoa > Chordata > Mammalia > Carnivora > Procyonidae > Nasua > Nasua narica. The sequence continues at coordinate 89,700,258 of CM052800.1, read as the reverse complement.
GCTAAGAATGTTCCCAAGCTAGTAACATACACTATAAACCACAGACCCATGAAGGGATCTATATCCAAAGAAGAGAATGCCAAAGACAAAGAGAAAATCTTGAAAGAAGCCAGAGAACAGAAACACCTTACCTATAGAAACCAAAGTACACTGTATACCTACAAATTCTTCTTCAATAAATTCTCTCAAATATTTCTGATTTTCTGTTTACATAGACTGGATGGTAAGGATGAGATCCACAGACCAGTATGACCACCTCTTAACGAGTCCTCTGAGTATCTGTCTCTCTTGAGAATGCACAAGAGATACTTCATGTTTTGTTATCCTCATCTTTCAAACTCAGTCAAAATACTAAGAAAACAGGAAAATTCCTAGTGAATGTTCAGTTAGCATATATATTAGAAATATATTTAATTTTTTTCATATACTTGCTATTATTATCTGATATTGATCTCCATTCAGGCAGTGGCCAGTGGCTCCATGTCTCTAAAAGAGAAGATAGAGAAGAATCTACAGAATTAAAAAAAAAAAAAGATTTTGGATGTACTGGTGTGTACTCAAGCAGGCAAGTTAAGGATGCTTTGGTGTTCAGTAGCAAAAGCCCAAGCACAAGCCAAAATTGTGGGAAAAGAAATGACCAGGTAGGGCCACAGTGACAACCAAGAAAGAATGAAAAGGTGAGGTCTGGTACATAAACATGATTGTGATCCAGACCAGATCCCCTTGACTCTACTCGGTCTCCCAGTACTCAGAGATAATCAGGAAAATGGAAGCACCATAAAGAAATTAAGTTCAGGTACAAAAATTAAAGTTAGATATTTTCACAACCAAGTATCTACTGATTCATATGAGAAATACCTAGAACACCCAAGAAAGTGTTAAGAGAGTTTATCTCTAGGGAGTAGAACAGGAAGTCAGTAGGGAGGAATAAGAACTACTTTTCTCTCAGAAACTTCTGAAATATTCATGTATTTTTGGAATTTCACTTATTTATTTAACAAAATATCATTTATTTTTTATAAAAACAATAGAGAACAAAATCACACACAAAATACATGCTAAGAAAATGATTTAATGCAAATTTTGTTCAGGTGTATGAAGATGATATAAAAGAAAGTGAATGAGGATTCAGTAGGAAAGGAAAGCAACGGAGAAGGTAAGAAAGACCAGGAACCAAAAAAGAGAGTCGGCAGTAAGGAAAAGGAAACATCATCTTCTTGTACAAATAGCACAAGGGCCAGGACCTCAATTAATGTGTCTATGGCCACCATACTATTAGAAAACACGGACAAACTGGTGTGTACCCAAGCAGGCAAGTTAAGGAGCTGGGATCCATACTGGCTAAGGAAAAATGACATACTGGTATTTAAGGAGGATATCAGAAGCCTGGTGAGGGACTGCAGCCACCAGCAAATAAGTGAAAGTCCATCAAATGGCGAAATGATTATGCTTAATTTTTGCATCTGGAGCAAAGAATTAAAACTGAAGAGTCAATTAAAAGGAGGCAGATTTATATTCTCTAGTGTTTCCTTAAAATTAGATACATCGATTAAAAACCAATCCCGGACATCCCTACGAAGTAGAGTCAGAAGAACTGTTAATCCCTTTGCTTTGCTTTGCTTGGCTTTCGACTTAATAGCAAAAGTAGCTGCATGTATGCAAAAGGAAAGCTTTAAATACTTTACATGAAAAATGAAGGTGAGTCTACTGTGGAGGGCAGCCCTCCACTGGCAAAGCAGAAGAAACTGCTTTTATCTTTTATAGTAAAGAGAAAGGCATAGTTGTAACCAGCTCCAGATAACCTGGGTAGCATGACTTTAGAATGCAATAGAAAAGTTTCTGCAGAGAGGTGTTCAAAAAAGAAATACGGGTAAAAGAGTGACAGGACCTGTAAAAAGAGTGATGATTAACCTGATCCACTTCACACTTTGCCTCAAGCCAGACTTTCCACTCCCTTCACGACTTCTTTTCTTCTTCCCTTTAGTATAATGCCTACCAGTGAGCAACAGCATGTCTTAATTCCCAATGTCAGTCCTAAAAATTTGTGTGTTAGCAAAAGTTCCCCTGCATTAGATTTCTGATGGCTAAGAAGAGTTCAGGATAGTTTGGCATGATAATCAAATGTCAGGATTATTTTAGTATGGCAAATAATAGTCCAAAAATAGTTTATGTCCCAGTTCTCTTCTAAACATTAATCATAATAAGCACTTCTAATGTTCTTTAATTAAGAAGGCATTCATAAATGACAGCATGTTATTTGTGGATCAAAATCAAGATAGTATGTGCTATTTAACAATCTGAAGGCTGGAAAATTAAATTGATGGAAAGGAGAGAGAAACTAGATACAAATCAAGTTGGTAGTTATTTCCTTATTAGGTGTTTGCAGGTGGCATTGAATAACTAAATAGCAAAGGTCTTCATTAAAACAAGAAAAATTTTCACACTACTTGTCGTGGAATAAATAATGATTCAGAGACTTGGTAAAATGTTTTCTCTTGGAGTCCAAGACAGCACCAAGAGTTCTCTAAACTGACTGTGGCAATAACTTCTCAACAGATACATATATCAAATCATTATGTTGTACCCCTTAAACTGACACAATGTTTTATGTCACTTATATCCCAATAAAACTGAAAAAAAGCAAAGAAAACCCAGATTGCTACATAAAATAAAAGAGCTCTTAGATAAGAATCATAAGACTGAATAGTCATAGTTACTATTGTCTAGCTCTACACAACTGTACAAGAACTGCTCATAAGTTAACTTGTTTAATTATCACAAGAACAATCTTCTGTCCTCACCCTCTTTCCTGAACATCCTTTTCAAGTTAGAGGTGAAGAAACTAAGACCTGGAGAAGTCAAATTCTTAGCCAATGCATTAGAGCTAAACAGTTAAATCAGAGGTCAACATATGGTGACTTCAAACCCATCAACATTCACGTTGGAATAATGCCTCCCTCTATAAGATGTTGGTTCTGTCACTAACAAGCCCCATGACATCAGATAAAATGATTGATTTCTCTGGATCTTAGCTTCCTCCTATGTAAAATTCTCTGCAGACGTGAATTCCAAGTTCTCTTTCTTGTCTGTGATAACAATCCATCATTCTTCTATTTTTTAAAAAGGTTTTTATTTATTTGACAGAGAGAGAGATCACAAGTAGGCAGAGAGGCAGGCAGGGGGAGGGGGAAGCAGGCTCCCCACTGAGCAGAGAGCCCGATGCGATGCGGGGCTCGATCCCAGGACTAGGGGCTCAATCCCAGGACTCTGGAATCATGACCTGAGCTGAAGGCAGAGGCTTAACCCTCTGAGCCACCCAGGCGCTCCTCCATCATTCCTCTATTAAAAGCATATCATAAAGCCAGAAATAAAACATGTGATCATACTGTGAAATCTTTTTTAACACAAGTGATTATTTCCCTCAGAAAAGTAACTACTACTTGGAAAATCAGTAAGTAATCATTAAATTAATATTTATTGAAGACTGACTGTGTACCCTGTGGTTGACATGGAGAATGCAACGATAAAAAATTAAGAAGATGACTGCCTTCACAGAGCTCAGAGACAACTGGAGGAAATGGGCAAGGCAAGGAAGAATTACAGCATCACATGTCAGGGGAAGAGACTTCACATGAAAGAAGAAGCATGTAATAGAAACCAGGAAGTCAGGACAGGCCCCTGCAAACCACTGTGGAAATACACCTTCAAGGACTAGAGATTAAATAAACAAATAAACAAGGAAGAGAAAAATGTTTTATGCAGAGAGAGCTGAAGATAAATATGAATAAACTAATATCTTAAAAGCGAATTTGCATATTTAACTATTCAACTCCCCAAATATACCCATAATTGCCATTTAAACCACAAGACCTGTTATAGCAGAAATCATCCTAAATAAATCCAATTCTACATTCACCCAAATTAATTTTCACAGAAGTTAAGTGGCATGACGAAGACAATCCAGTTGTGTCTGATTCCAACATTAGAAGTCTATTTTTTTTACCACTAGCACTGCCACCTTCCCACACATATTTTTCCTTGAAGATCACTAAACACAAAAATCCCGGTGCAAAAACACATTTAAGGACACTAGATCACTGAAATAATACTGAGTAATTCAAGAGAAAAATATATAGATATAAACTCGGCTAAAGAACCAGATATGAACCTGCTCTAAAGCCATTTGGAAAGCCTCCTGATTCTGTTATACTCACATACTAGGGCATCTCAAAGAAAGGCACTTTTTTATGCAAAACGGTAGTCAGAGAATTTTCTCCCCTCTGAGGTTTAAGAGGGAAAGCCATCAAGCCATCAACCCCACAGAAATGGAAGCAATCAGGTTCATTTTACATAAGCAAAAGCATGATTTTACTTGTGGCTTTGCAATAAATGGTATTTTATGGATTTATATATTTTAATAAGGAATTACCATCCTATAAATTTTAAACCAAAAAGGTAAAACAAATTTAAGTTTTCGTTTCTGACTTTTACATCCCAAGGAAGGATAATCAATGATTCTTTCCAAAGTCCATCACATGATATTCACTTCTTAATTGTATGTCTGGTCTAGTGAGAAAAGTAAATGCTCTTAAGCGGGTGGATTTTATATTTAACAGGTGTTTCTCCAGACTTGGCTGGCTTTGAAAAAGATACAGACCTAGGAGTAACATTCTCAATGACAAACAAAATAAAAACCCAATACTCCAGGGATTAAAGCCCCAAAGAGAACCTTCAAATTACCCAAGAACCCTCTTTCTTCAAGAGGAATCCTGGGTGGGCCCTGGGCTACATGAAGGACCCCAGTCTCTCCTGGCCTCACCCTTTCCCCCTAGCCAGGGCAGGAAGCCAGGTTCTTTCACAAGATGTATAGCCTAGGATTCCCCAGCATTCCTTTGAGAAACTGATTGTGGTCACCATAAACTTCTACAGGCAGTTGACATAGAAGATATAGAATTCCCACCATTAAAAACAGAAATCACTAATAAGTCAATTTTGGCTTTTTTTTTCACATGCTACTAAAAATACCAAACACTTTATTTTTAACCGATGACTATATTCTCCGTGTGTGTGTATATATATGAAACCTTATGCAACATTCAGTGCATAACTGTAAGTAGGCCCATAACTAATCAACCAAAAATGTTTTCAAGGTATAAGCTGAAAGTACAACTTGAAAGAAAGAGGTCACTTATATTTAAGTTATATCCACCTGTCATCTCTGCAGCTGTTCCAGCTCCTAGTTCCACAGTGACCAAGGGTGGGCATGGCTGCTTTTCACTGGTTTTCCAGAAACTTCTCCCCACAATGTGTACATGCAGCAGACTTTTCCAAAGTTTCGTGCTGTCAAAGCAATTTATGCCAGAGGAAGTTAACTTAAAACCAGATATTAGACCACTGTGCTTTCTAAAGACTGTGGTTATCCTGCTGTGAGAAACTGTTCGCCTCTTAACTGGTAAGTATTTTTTTTTTTAAAGTTTCCAGAGTCCCACAGAATGCATGGCTCCCTTTGCCAACCTCTGATATTACTAGTAACATATTACAACAAGCATTTTAATCTAGCAACTTGTTTCATCTTAGTAGTATAAAGTATGCTTTGGTGTCTTCCCTGTCCTAACCAAAGGAGACTATATAGGTATTTTTCTTGAGGATAAGTTCTCTTTCCAAAAGATGCAAGCTCTATGCAAGCTCTTTTTGAAAAACAGCTGAAAATTTTGTCCACTAAAAGTAATAGTAGTTTTGTTTAATTACCTTCTAAAAGTTATTATGAACAGTGAGATTAGCAAGGCAGATAAAGAAAGACCCAAGATGGGATATGTCAGTTCTATAAAACTCCTTATTTCACATTTACTCAATAAACTTTTATTAAGTGCCTGCTCTCTGCAATGTGCTATTGTAGATGAAGAACAATAAGCCAAACAGATGTGGACTCCAGAGACTACAATCCCAAAGGAGTAATGGATCATGTTTTTGAAGTATATACACACAAACTTGTAGGAGGTGATATGAAGAAAATAACTGAATGCAACGGTAGAGAGTGATAAGGGAGACCTTCTTGGAGAGGATGGTCAGGAAGACTGTCTGTAAGGAGGTGACATCTGGGCCAATCTCCTTGGAATAGAAAGATCGTGGTCACCCAAGGACTTATGTTCAGAGTCTTGCTAGCAGGACAAGGCTCTGAGGAGAAAAGAACTGAAAGGAATGTAGTGGGGCTAGAGGCACCACTCCTAGGCGTAGAGGCACACATCTTTTTCCTATTTTGAGCCTACCCTTTATAACATGGAGCAGCAATGCTGACCAGGAGAAAAATGTGATCAACCGTGATTCCACGGGCCGCCTGCTAAGAAGTAGTAGCAGGAGCTCCTTTTAAGTGGAAGTTTGAAATGCTGTGTAGTGGTGACACTGTAGAAAACATCCGCCAAGCCCTCAGGACATGTCAGGGAACTGTAAATAATGATCAATCTGCAACTCATTTGCTGCCCTCTTCAAAGAGTAGACAAGTGACAACTTGACTGATGGCTACTTTTTTATTTGGTTTGGCTTGGTTTTTAAATCTTGCTTATTAGTAACAGAGTCACCAAAATGCCATGCTTCAGCAGGGCCCTGTGGCAGTTACTGGATGAAATATAGCAACTGACATTGAGATAAGAATCAAAACCACTACATAAAAGCCTTTAGAAAAACACATATGGCTATGATAGCTGATGTTTTTCCAAAACACATGATAGTTTTTATTCATGAGTTAGTGTAGTTCCGGTTGGATTTAAAGAAGTTCAAAGCTACTTCCCTTTCTATTCCAATGGATGGATGACTTCTATAAAGAACAACATCAGGGCACCAATGCCTTATAACCTATCTCTTTGGCACCACAAATAAAGACAGAAATAGGTACATGGAGCAATTTTTCAGGATTAATTTAACTTTTTTTTTTCAATTAGATACACTTACTTATAGTCTCACCAATGTGTCCTCACAAAAATGAGCAGGGAAAAGTGGATAAAACCGTAATGGCAATTACTACTACATGCAAATCTTGAGAGTGATTCACCTAAACTGTAGAGTCCCTCAAGGCTAAGAAACTTCAGATGAGGGGTGCCTGAGTGGCTCAGTGGGTTGAAGCCTCTGCCTTCAGCTCAGGTCATGATCTCAGGTTCCTGGGATTGAGCCCCGCATCGGGCTCTCTGCTCAGCAGGGAGCCTGCTTCCTCCTCTCTCTCTGCCTGCCTCTCTGCCTACTTGTGATTTCTCTCTCTCTGTCAAATAAATAAATAAAATCTTAAAAAAAAAAAAGAAACTTCAGATGATAAGGCTTTTTATGTAATCATGGGAAAATGAGAAGGAACTCAAAAACCATTTGAGAAGCTGAGATCTGGAAATTCCTACTTCTATTTCATGGAAGCCGTCAACGTCTACTCCAAGTCTTATCTTTGAATGTGAGCTGGATGAGAATATATTTATCTGAAAAGCAGGTCAAGGAGCACTTGGGTGGCTAAGTTGACTAAGCGTCCTACTCTTATTTTGGCTAAGTCATGATCTTGCAGTCGTGAGATCAAGCCCTGTGTCCAGTTCCACATTCAGCATGGAGTCAGCTTCAGATTCTCTCACTCCTCCTCCTGCTCTCTCTCTCTCTCCCTCTCTCTCTCTCTCAAATAAGTAAATAAATAAATAAATAAATAAAATCCTTTTTAAAAAAAAAGTAAAGAAAAAGTAAAGCAAATCAAATTCCATGGTTTTCTCTATTTGTCCTTATCTGTAAAAGAGAGTAGAGTTGATACAGGAAAAATAGATCCTGCCCATAAATGAGTTTCTATTCACAAATGAGATTCTTCCAGCCATTACCTTCCACCCTGCTTATTGGGATTATTATTAACTTTAATAACACAGACCCCTGCTTATGGCTTTGTTGGAAAAGGGTTGTACACGGTATCCATCAGCAATGAAAAACCCATGACCTTACTCATGTGGTAACTAAGTCTACAGCCTATCTGCTCACATACACAGGCTGAGTCTGTTCTGGGTGGTAGAAGGGGGGAACCTAGGACCCTAAGGGGAACATCACTCAAATTCCTTCACTCCAAGAATATGCACCCCAGTTGGGCAGGTCTTGGTACAAACAGGAAGCAGAGAATTGGCAAGCAGTACCACTTATTCATGGGAAGGAGAGCCAAACTCGAGGTGAAACCCTCAGCAGACTAGACCATCCAGAGCTCAGTACAGGGGGTAGCAGCATCTAGCTCTTCTGTAAAACCACAGTCTGTGTTGTAGCTCTTGGTTGCATTGTGTTTAAGCAGAGATTGTCCTACAATCCCGGGGGAGAGGAAGACCCAGGTTGGGTTGGGATAAGGGAAGAAAACCACCAGCACAGGCCCTAGTAGGAGTATACATCAGACTCAGGAAATGCAACACGAAATATAAGGAACTATTCTATCCTCAGCTCTACTGCTTCCTTGCTATGTGATTTTGAACAACATAATCCCACCTCTCAGTCTACAGTAGTAATGCCCATCTTTGGATGTTGTCTGTTTTTTCTTTTTTCTTTTCTTTTAATTAAATGAGTTAGTGCTTATAAAGTCACTCTTTTGAATACTACCCTGTAAAAAAGCAAAACAAAACAAAAACTGGTCGCTATTTAATAAATCCTTGGCATGTACCCAAACATACAGCCGAAGAGTTTACAAGTGCAATTTTCTAATTTAATCCTCACAAATATCTTAGAAGGGTTAGCCACTTAGAAATCAAGAGACTGAAGCATAGAGAGGTAAATTAACTTATTCAGAGACATACAATAAGCCATCTGTCTGACCCTAGCTCTCCTGTTCTTAATCACTATAATATAACAACTCTATACAGCTAATTCTCAAAGACGCTCATTATTAGCATTTCAGTGGCCAATATTCTCACTGATTTGGTTTCATTCAATGAAACAATAAGCTGCATTGTTTATAAGAATAGTCTTTTTAAAAATGAGATCAAAAGCTATTTTTCTTTCAAGTAGGGAAAAACATCTATTTTCTAAAAAGACAATTTATCTAAAGGTTATTCACCATCAACAAATACTAATTCACTAATATCATAATAAATCTACGATGCAGGAGAGGAGTCTGGGTTTTGAAGATGTTTAGTGATATCAAGTAAATAGTAATACTAGTAGTCATTTGCTGATCCTCTACATTTAAGCATGATTTCTGATGCTTTAGGTTATGTCTAATCCCCATGATAATACAAGGCAGTGTCGCTCTCACTTTCAGAAATGTAGAAAATCAGGAAATAATTGCCAAGGGCTCAAACCCTTAAATGATGAAGCTAGATTCAAGTTCAGGTCTCTCTCAATCTTCAAGCTGTGCTTTCTCTAGTTCAACAAACACTGTCATAAATAGATACCTCCTTACTCTTTCTTAAATGCTTTTCCTTTCCCTGACTCAATTATCACCCAAATTCAAGCCTTTATCATGCCTCGCTGAAGCATTAAAAATGCCTCTGGATCTGTTTCTCTCCAAATGCACCCTACACACTGCCACCAGAGTTATATAAGTGACGGTAGTGCAAATCTGACTGTGACTGCTATTCTTAACATACTTCAACAAGTCCCTTCAAGTACATGCCAAAGCCCAACCTTCATTTGGCCTATGAAGCCCTCTGTAGCTGGCCCCACATTTCATATTTTCCTTTCAAGTAATACAAAACTGCCCAGAGTTCCCCAAGCATACCCTGTTGTTCATCTGGCACTGCCTCTATACTCTCTGTGGCTGAGTAATCTTCTGACCTTTCAGTCACCAGCTTTTCCCCATCCCCCAAACCTGCCACATATATTTACTTCTTAAGAATCATCCCAGACCTCTCTAGAAATAGCTGCACCCTTTATTCCTCAAGCTGAAACAGGAAGATCTCTGTCAAACTCAGTGCTCGGCACATACTTCTCACACATTATTTTGAAATGTTCTATGTATGTCTCTCTCTCTGGGACTATATTTTATTTAGCTTTGTTTCTCTGATGTTTGGTAATACTAGAAATTAAGTAAGAATTTATCAAAATACACTTAACTGGCTTGCTCAGGTATAACATCTGAGAAACAAAAGAAGGAGGACTTGAACTTCAGGTCTTCTAAGGCTAGGTCCAGTGTTCTGTTACTTCCAGAGATAAACACATCTATACAGTAGCAAATTATGTTGCACAGACACAATCTTGAAGCAGAAATTGGGGCAGAAGAACTAGATCAAGTGCCCACCACATGCCTGAAATTATTGTCATCTTGGAAGCAAATGACAGAGAAACATTTTTAGGCAACTTCTAAACTAATGGTATCAGTATGTGGTAAATCTGTACCAATTTCTAGTATGGATCAATGTATTTATGAAGTGTCTATAATAGAGGAGGAAAATGTACATAAATGAAATACATTTATACCAACAACGGCCTTTAGTAATTGCATAATCATTGCATTGCCTGGTACTATTTACAGACATTCAGTTATTAAATACAGATTCAGAAGCAAGGGAGGAAATCACAAATTTTTCTGGGTAGGCTTTCAATCTAGAAGTAATTACTTACTTAAAAAACAAAATATGGGGGCGCCTGGGTGGCTCAGTTGGTTGGGCAGCTGCCTTCAGCTCAGGTCATGATTCCCAGGGTTCTGGGATCGAGTCTCGCATCAGGCTCCTTGCTCAGCAGGGAGCCTGCTTCTCCCTCTGCCTCTGCCTGCTTGTGCTCTCTCGTCCTCTCTCTCTCTCTCTCTCTCTGACAAATAAATAAAATTTTTTTAAAAAAATATGAAAGACCCTCCACAAACCAGTTAAACATACATTAGATAAACATTACATTTTACCTTAGAATTAGGGAAATGAAAAATACTTTATCTACTGCCTGCAAGGCATGAACATATAAATTAAATATTGAAAGAAATAATTTTAAATCAGCTTCTTCAGCCTGATATTGTCTCCTTGCTGGATTTCAAATTAAAATAGTTTGCTCTATTAGGGGAAATGCCTTATTTTCCTTCATTAAATTCACTCTTTAGTCTTTCTTTTAAATGTGAGTGCCTCTTGGATACTGCCCTTGGCTCTTTTCTTCTCTCTTTTGCAATCCCTGGGAATTTCATCAAGGAACTTCATTTTAATTGCCATTCAGAACTAGATTACTCTACTACTACAACTCAATAGCAAAAATACAAATAAACTGAATTTTTTTAAAAATGGGCAAAGAATTTAAATAGACATTTCTCAAAAGAAGATATATAAATGGCTCACAGATATATGCAGAGGTGCTCAACATCACTAATCATCAGGAAAATGCAAATCAAAACCACATTCACCTCATACTTGTTAGGATGCCTATTATCAAAAATACAAAAAATACCAAATATTGGAGAGCTTGTGGAGAAACAGGCACCTTTGTACACTGTTGATAGGAATGTAAAATGGAGCAGTTACTATGAAAGATAGTATGAAGTTTTCTCAAAAAATCAAAAATTACCATATGATCCAGCAATCTTGCTTCTGTGTATATACCCAAAGAATTGAAATCAGGAGATATAGCTGATATATAAATATCTGAATAAATATTTATACTCCCATTGTTCGTGGCAGCATTATTCACAATAACCAAGCTATAGAAACAACTTAAATATCCATCAACAAATGATTGGGTCAAAAAAATGTGGTATATAGGCAATGGAATATTATTCAGCCTTAAGACAGGAAGGAAATCCTGCCATATGTAACAACACGGATGAACCTGAAGAATAATATGCTAAGTGAAATAAGTCAGTTACAGAAGGACAAAGACTACATGAGTCCGCTTATACAAGCTATCTAAAACAGTCAAACTTATAGGAAGTAGAAAGTTGAATGGTGGTTGCCAGGAGCTGGGTGGAGAGGCAAATGGGGAATTGTTGTTCAATGAGTGTAAAGTTGTGGTTATTAAAACTGAATAAGTTCTAGAGATCTGCTGTATAGCACAGTGCCTACAGTTAAAAAATACTATAGTCATAACATAATAAAAAAAGTTACAAAACATATACACAATAAAAAATACTGTATTATACCCTCAAAAATCTGTCAAAAGCTTAGATCTCATGTTAAGTGTTCTTACCACAATTTTAAAGACAGAGTATCAGATTACTCCCAAGTTTCTGACTTCAATCCATTGTTGCTCCTGGTTCTTCATACTCAGACAAATGCCTTCCAGGTCAGAAAGAGGGATAAGGCACAGTAGGAAGATTCTGAGCTCACCTCACCCCATAAACATGATGAGGCAACAGCAACATCTACACAACTAATTCTGAAAACAACCTGTAGATGGGCAGAACATATTTTCCACAAGTAGTCATAAAGGGAGGGGCGCCTGGGTGGCTCAGTTGGTTGGGCGACTGCCTTCGGCTCAGGTCATGATCCCGGAATCCCGGATCGAGTCCCATGTCGGGCTCCCGGCTCTGCGGGAAGTCTGCTTCTCCCTCTGACCTTCTCCCCTCTCATTCTCTCTCTTTCTCTCTCTCAAATAAATAAATAAATAAATCTTTTAAAAAAAAAGTAGTCATAAAGGGAAGGCCACATTTAAAAGGGTAGGAGGGGTGGAGGCATAGTCTGGAACCAACCCTCTCCCCTGCCCCCAATTATGACTAACCACAAATGGGAGGGATATTCCAAACATGGAGGAACAAGACCCTGGCCTGGGAACTACACTGGGAAGAGTCCTCATAACATTTGCCTTGAAAATCAGTGGGGTTTAACTCCAGGAGCTTTAAAAATCAGTGGAGTTTAACTCTGGTTGACCAGGAGGGAACCAAGGACACCAAGTCCTTACCATTAAAAAAGCCACCATGCTAAATAACTTGTCCAGGACAAAGCACAGAAGTAGCAGTTCAAAAAGTAGTTGAAAAGTAGTATGAAGGAGACTTATTGACTAATCTTAGAATGTGCACCAGAGGGACAAAGAGCTGCAGAAGGTTTCTCTGGGAACGAAAGTGCTGTTGGGCACCCCTTTTCTTGTCTTCTCCCAGCTTAAATAGCCTGATGTTTACAGGAACCAGTTCTAACATTCTTTATTTACCTTGCTAGCACTGTGTGTCCCACCCCAGGGTTTCCCTGCAGACCCTCTCCACCCAACCCACCCAGTTTGGCAGGCATCCTTCCAAAGCAGTTCCTACCCCAACACCAACAGGCAGCCCCAGCAGACTGAGACCATTCCAAAGTGACTCCTGCCCTGGAGAGCACGGGAGATAACTCCACACACCAGCTGTACACAGTTCTAGCAATCAGGCCTCTTAGCTGATTGTGCAGGGAGCAAGTCCTTCCATTTGGTGTGCTATAGCTGTATGGCAGAGACTAACTGCAGACAGCTAGACTGATGCCAACCCTGCTCACCAATGAGCCTGCAGTGGCCACAGCTGAGCTTCTTGAAAGCCTGAGGAGCAAAGTCTGTCCAGTGCACCCACAGCAGGTAAAGTGGCTTACTGTAGCTAGCTGGTCTAAAGGTAATCATATCTCAACCACAATAGGAGGGTTCACACAGCCCAAAGACACTCACAAAGCACTAGGTTTTGGTGACAAGGGAAGATTTATCTATAAAGCAACACAGGATGTCCTCTACATAAGGCCACTACTTTCAAGACCATGAGATGTAGCTTACCTACCTAATACATAGAAACAAAAACAGAGAGTTAGACAAAATCAAGACACAGAGGGATATGTCACAACTGAAAGAATAAGGCAAATCACAGAAAAAGAACTAAATGAAATGAGGATAAGCAATCTATTCGATAAAGAGTTAAAAGTAATGGTTATAAAGATATTCACTGGACTTAAGGAAAAAAATGGATGAATTCAATGAGAACTGCCACAAAGAGAAACTATAAAAAAGAACCAAAAAGGGGCGCCTGGGTGGCTCAATGGGTTGAAGCCTCTGCCTTCGGCTCAGGTCATGATCTTGGCATCCTGGGATCGAGCCCCCGCATCGGGCTCTCTGCTCAGCAGGGAGCCTGCTTTCCCCTCTCTCTCTGCCTGCCTCTCTGCCTACTTGTGATCTCTCTTCTCTCTGTTAAATAAATAAATAAAATCTTTAAAAAAAAAAAGAACCAAAAGAACCAATCATAGCTGAAGAATGCAATAACTGAAATAAAAAACACACTAGAGGGACAGCAAATTAGAAGATGCAGAAAATGGCTCAGCAATATAGAAGACAGGGTACTGGAAAGCATCAAAGCTAAATAGCAAAAAGAAGAAAGAATAATAAAAAATGAAAAAGAGAATTCTGTGACATTATCACACACAATAACATCTGCATTATAAGAAACCAAAAAGAGAAGATAGAAAAGGGGACAGAAAATTTACTTGATGAAGAACTAGCTGAAAACCTCCCTAACCTCGAGAAGGAACAGACATCCAGGTCCAGGAACACAGAGAGCCAGAATGTAACAAGATGAACCTAAGGATGTTCACCCCAAGACACAATAATTAAAATGTCTAAGAGTAATGATAAACAGAAAACCTTTAAAAACAGAAAGAGAAAACAGCTATATACAAGGGAAATCCTGTAAAGTTATCAGCTGATTTTTCAGAGTGCTAAAAGGAAAAAACCTACAACCAATAATATTCAGCAAAGTACCATTCAGAATTGAACAAGAGATAAAGAGTTCTCCAGACAAACAAAAGTTAAAGGAGTTCATCACCACCAACCCTTCACAAAAATGTTAAAGGGACTTCCTTAAGTGGAAAGAAAAACCCATAATTAGAAGTAAGAAAATTAGGAATAGAAAAAATTTCACAGGTAAAAGCAAACCTAAAGATAGTAGATTGACTACTTACAAAGTCAGTATGGAGATTAAGACACAAAAGTAGTAAGTATCTATAAAAATTAGTCAAGGGATACACAAAATAAAAAGATGGAAAGTATTATACCATATATGTAAAATGTGGAGGGGAGAGTAAAAATTTAGTGTTTTTAGAATGTGCTTGAACTTAAGCAATCATCAACTTAATATAGACTACTATACACATAGGATGTTATACATGAACATAAAGACAACCACATATCAAAAACCTACAATAGATACACAAAAAATAAAAAGGAAGAAATCCAAGTGTAACACTAAAGAAAGCCATTAAAGGAAGAGAACAAAAGAATTAAGAAAAGAACAAAGAAGAACTAGAGAACAACCAGAATGAAATTAACAAAATGGCAATAAGTACATGCCTATCAGAATTACCAATCAAAAGACACAGGGTGACCGAATGGATACAAAAACAAGACCCATCTATATGCCACGTAGAAAACATTCACCTTAGGGACTCCTGTGTGGCTCAGTCAGTTAAGTGTCTGCCTTCAGCTCAGGTCATGATCCCAGGCTCCTGGGATCAAGTCCCGAATCACGCTCCTGCCCAGCAAGGAGGTTGCTTCTCCCTCTGTCTGCTGCTCCCCCTGCTGATGCTCTTTCTTTGTCAAATAAATAAATAAAATACTTTTTTAAAAGAAGAAAGAAAACATTCATTTCAGATCTAGACACAGAGAAAAAGAAGAGCTGGAAAAACATGTATCATACAAATAAAAGAAAAAAGCAAGGGTAGTCAGAAAACATAGACTTTAAGACAGACTAACTAGAGGCGAAAGGGGGCATTATATAATGATAAAGGGGTCAATCCAGAAAGAAAATATAACAATTGAAAATATCTATGCACCCAACATAGGAGCACCCAAATACATAAAGCAAATATTGACATACATAAAAGGATAAATTGACAGTAAATTAATAGTAGGGGACTTTAATACTCCCACTTACATTGACAGATAGATCATCCAGACAGAAAATCAACAAGGAAACAATGGCTTTGAATGGCACAGTAGACCTGATGGACTCCACAGATACATTCAAAGCATTCCATCTAAAAACAGCAGAATACACATTTCTTTTCAAGTGCACATGGAACATTCTCCAAGTTAGATCATAAGTTAGCCCACAAAACAAGTCTCAATAAGTTAAGAAGACTGAAATCATATCAAGCATCTTTTCCAACCATAAAGGTCTCAAACTAGAAATCAATTACAAAAAAAATGTGGAAAAAACACAAACACATGAAGTCTAAAAATCATGCTACTAAACAACCAATGGGTCAATGAAGACGTCAAAGAGAAAATTAAAAAACAAATGGAGACAAAATAAATTGAAAACAGAACAGTCCAGGGCTGCCTGGGTGGCTCAGGGGTTAAGCAGCTGCCTTGGGCTCAGGTCATGATCCCAGGGTCCTGGGATCAAACCCTGCATGCATCTGTGCTCCCTGCTCAGCAGGAAGCCTATTCTCCCTCTCCCTCTGCTGCTCCCTCTGCTTGTGCTCTCTCATTCTTTCTCTCAAATAAATAAAGAGATTCCTTAAAAAAAAATAAACTAAGAAAACAGAATAGTCCAAAATCCCTGGGACATAGCCAAAGCAGTTCTAGAAGGGAAGTTTATAGTAATGCAGGCCTACCTAAAGAAACTAGAAATCTCAAACATCCAACCTTACAACTAATGGAACCAGAAAAAGAAAAGAAGAACAAAGCCCAAAATTAGTAGAAGAAAGGAAATAATTAGAATTAGAGTGGAATAAATGAAAAAAAAAAAGACTAAAATAACAGCAGGAATGATTAATGAAACAAAGAGTTGGTTCTTTGAAAATATAAACGAAACTGATAAAACTTTAGCCAGATTCATCAAGGAAAAAAAGTACTCAAATAAAATCAGAAATGAAAAAAAAAAGAAAAGAAGAAATAATAACAGACATTACAGAAATACAAAAAATTATAAGAGAAGGGCGCCTGGGTGGCTCAGTTGGTTGAGCAACTGCCTTCGGCTCAGGTCATGATCCCGGCGTCCTGGGATTGAGTCCCATGTCAGGCTCCCAGCTCTGCGGGAAGTCTGCTTCTCCCTCTGACCTTCTCCCCTCTCATACTCTCTCTCTCTCTCAAATAAATAAATAAATAAATAAATCTTTGAAAAAAATTGTAAGAGAATACTATATAAATTATATGCTAACAAATTGGACAACCCAGAGGAAATGGATAAATTCCTAGAAATCTACAATCTTCTAAAACTAAATCAGAAAGAAATAGAAAATTTGAACAGATCTATTGCTAGCAATAAAATTGAATCAGTAATGAAAAAAAACTCAAACAAAAGTCCAGTCTTCACAGGTGAATTCCATCAAACAGATAAAGAAGAGTTAATACCTAGTCTCTTCAAACTATTCCAAAAAAACAGAAGAGAAAGGAAAACCATGAAATTCATTCTATGAGGCCAGCATTATTTGATACCAAAACCAGATGAAGACAGGAAGGAAAGAAGGAAAGAAGGAAGGAAGGAAGGAAGGAAGGAAGGAAGGAAGGAAAAAAGGGGTGCAAGCCAACATCCCTGATGAACACACTCAAAAATCCTCAAAAAGGGGTGCCTGGGTGGCTCAGTTGGTTAAGCAACTGCCTTTGCTCGGGTCATGATCCCAGGGCCCTGGGATTGGGCCCCGTGTCGGGCTCCTTACTCAGTGGGAAGCCTGCTTCTCCCTCTGCTTCTGCCTGCTACTCTACCTGCTTGTGCTCTCTCTCTCTCTCTCTCTCTGTGTCAAATAAATAAATAATTTTTTTAAAAAATCCCCCCCCAAAATTTGTGCAAACTGAATTCAACAATACATAAAAGGATCTTTTACCATGATCCAGTGGGATTTATTCTAGGGATGCAAGAATGGTTCAAAATTTACAAATCAATCAAGGTGATACATCACATACAAGAGGATAGATAAAGGCCATATGATTATACTAATAGATGTGGAAAAAAACCTGACAAATTACATCTGTTCATGATAAAAAAAATCTCAATAAAGTGGGTTTAGAGGGAACATACCTCAATATAATAAAAGTCATATATGAAAAACTCATAGCTAATATACACAATGGAGAAAAACTGAGAGCATTTCCCCTAAATTCAGGAGCAAAACAACAATGTCCACCCTCACCCCTTTTATTCAGTAAAGTACTGGAAGTCCTGGTACTTCAGCAATCAAACAAGAAAAACAAATAAAAAAAAAGCATCAGAATTGGTGAGGAAGGGTTAAACTGTCACTATTTGCAGATGACATGATACTATATATAGAAAACCCTAAAGATGCCATCAAAAAACTATTAGGATTAATAAATGAATTTAGTAAAAGTTTTAGGACACAAAATTAATACATAGAAATCAGCTGCATTTCTATACACTAATTAATGAAGTAAAAGAAAGAAAAATTAAGAAAACAATTCCACTGACAATTACACCAAAAAGAATAAATTATCTAAGAATACATTTAACCAAGGAGATAAAAGACCTATCTCTGAAAATTATAAAACACTGATGAAAGAAACTGAAAATGAAACAAATGGAAAGATATACCAAGTTTATGGACTAGAAGAGTTAATATTATTAAGATGTCCATTTTTACCCAAAGCAATCCTACAGATTTAATGTAATCCCAATCAAAATACAGATAGTACTTTTCACAGAAAGCAAACAAATAATCCTAAAATTTGTATAGGACCACAAAAGACCCTAAATAGCCAAAGCAATCTTGAGAAAGAAGAGCAAACCTGGACATATCACAATTTCAAGATATACTACAAAGCTATAATGATCAAAACAGTATGCTACTGTTGCATATTGTAACAGTATGTACAATGTCTGTTACATACTGTTTGTACAGTGTCTAAAAATAGACACATCAATCAATAGAATAGGACAGAGGGCCCAGAAATAAACCCATATATATAAGGTCAATTAATCTATGACCAAGGTTCCAAAAACATACAATTGTGGGGGAAAGCCAGTCTCTTCAATAAATGGTTCTGGGAAAGCTGGATAGCAACACACCAAAAAAAAAAAAAAAGGTGAAACTTAACCACATTCTTACACCATCACAGAAATAAACTCAAAATGGATTAAAGTCCTAATTATTAAAGACCAAAATGTGAGACCTAAAGCCATAAAAGTCCTAAAAGAAAATATAAGCAGCAATCTCTTGGCAATCAGCCTTAGCAACATATTTATGATTATGTCTCCTTAGGCAAAGGAAAAAAATCAAAAATAAACTATTGAGACTACATCAAAATAAAAAGCTTTGGACAGTAAAGGAAACAGTCAACAAAACAAAAAAGCAAGCCACTGAATAGGAGAAGATACAAATGGTATATGCAATAAGAGTTAATATCCAAAATTTATAAAGACCTTATCCAACGCAATACCAAAATAAAACTCAAAAAGTCCAGTGAAAAAATAGAGGATCTGAATAGACATTTCTGCTAAAGAAGACATACAGATGGTCAAAAGATATGAAAAGCTGCTCAACAACACTAATTAGGGAAAATGCAAACCAAAACCACAATGAGATACCACCTTACACCTGTTAAAATGTCTAAAATAAAAAAGACAGACAAGTTTGGCAACAATATGGAGAAAAAAAAGAACCGTCATACACTGTTGGTAGGAATGTAAAATGGCACAGCCACTGTGGAAAATAGTATGGACATTGCTCAAAAAATTAAAATATAAATACCATATGACCCAATAATTCCACTATTGTGTATTTATCTAAAGAAAACAAAATACACAAATTCAAAAAGATACATGCGCCCTTATATTTACTGAAGCAACCTAAGTGTCCATCAATAGACAATGGATAAAGAAGATGTGGTGTACGTACAGAAGTGCGTACATACGTACACACAAACACACACACACACAGCAGAATACTATGAAATCGTAAAGAAGGATGATATAAACCATTTGAGACAACATGGATGGACCGGGAGGGTATTATGTTAAGTAAGTAAGTCAGACCAAGAAAGACAAATACTATAGGATTTCATTCATGAGTGGAATCTAAAAAAAAAAAACCCAAAACAAAAAAACAATTGAACATACGAACTGAAAGCAGAATCAGACCAAGAAATATTATCTGTGGGACAGTGTGAATTATGTGAATGGAAGTCTCACCCTTGGATTCTCCACTAAATTTACAGGGGGATCTGTACTAGAATAAGGACAGCCAGAATGAAAGTAGCAAGCACAGAGCAGTTTGTTAAATAAAGCTAAAGTATACTGTGAGGGTGGGAGAGGAGGCAGGTTGCAAGAGGTGAACAGGCCCTCGGTTGTTTTGGGATTGGGTATTTTGTTAGCTCCCTGCGCTGAGAGGAGTCATATGTTGTAACATACAGTGGTGTGGTCTCTAATGGAGGCTTCTTCCAGTCATTTGAGAAAACCCTCCTGTGGTTGGGAGGGGGAGTTCTTGACCTTACAAGGTTTGTACCAGAACAGTCAAGGCAAGCTTTGCAAGGGGTGGGCGGGGCACGGGAAGGAGAGAGGTTGAGGATGTGGGACAGAGGTAGAGGGAGAGAGGGCATGCTTTGCACCTGTGGCTCTTGATTTGTCCACCCCAAGGTCTTGGAAGCCCAGAAGGTCAGGATGTCATGCTCCTGGGGCTTTTAATGTGTAGCTTACTTATCACCATCCTTGCCTCCAGTTCATGTCTCTATCATTCCCCTTCAAGGACTTGGGACTTTGCCTCAGGATATTCCTTCCTCTGCTTGTGTCTAGCTTCTTTCTACCTAATATAAATACACAGAACAAACTGATGGTAGGCAGAAGGGAGGGGGTGGGAGATTAGGCAAAACGAGTGAAGATGGTGGGAGATACAGGCTTCCAGTTATAAAATTAATAAATCATGGGAATAAAAGGTACAACATAAGAAATATAGTCAATGATACTGTAACAGCATTGTATGGTGACAGATGGTAGTTACACATGTGGTGAACATAGCATAATGTATAAACTTGTCAATCCCTATGTTGTATACTGGAAACTAATATAACATTGTGAGTCAACTATGCTCAAATTTAAACAATAATAGTAATATTGTAATAATGTATGGTGACAAATGGTAACTACACTTACCTTGGTGAGCATTGAATGACATAATAGAATTGTCAAATCACTACTTGTACACCCGAAACAAATATAACATTGTACGTCAACTATACTTCGGTATTTTTTTTAATGCCTTCCAGTCACATGCAGATGGCTATATAACAAGTTCCTTAGCCTGGGCATATCTATCGAACCTCATGATCTTCTACACAAAACCTAGTCCTTACACACATTCCTTATACTGGTAAATGGCTCAACCCAGATGCCATCCTAGCCTCCTCCACCTCTCTCCCCTATATCCAGCTTGTACTATGACTATGTCAACTGTGCATCTCTTAATCTGGCTCCTCCTCTTCCACCCAGTTGTAACTGCCTTAATGCAAGCACCCTTTATCTCCCAGTGTGCATTGCAATAACCAATTTTCCAGCCTCTACTCTCTTCTAAAATCACTGCTTTATTCCGCTGTCAGAGACAGACATATTTCCACACTGACAATCTGATTACCCTAGTCTCCTGATTGAAACATTTCTGTGTACACTCACCCACAAGAAAGAATATCCAAAGATATCTCTTCTAATATGATTCTGGCTTACCTCCCCAGTCTCACCACCTACCCTCAACATCTTTAATTGACTTTTTCCTTCAACCTTAAATGGCTCATTCCTCTATATATTTGCTTATATGATTTCCTCTGCAAAATTACTCCTCTGTTGGGACGGCTGGGTGGCTCAGTTGGTTAAGCAACTGCCTTTGGCTCAGGTCATGGTCCCGGCTCAGTTGGTTAAGCAACTGCCTTTGGCTCAGGTCATGGTCCCGGCATCTTGGGATCGAGTCTCGCATCGGGCTCCTTGCTCCGCAGGGAGCCTGCTCCTCTCTCTGCCTCTGCCTGCCTCTCTCTGCCTGCTTGTGTTCTCTCTCTGTTAAATAAATAAATAAAAATCTTTAAAAAAAAAATTACTCCTCTGTTTCCTCCCTCCTACACCTTCCATTCCTCTCTACTCCTTATATTTCTGGGAAAGTTTACTCATCCTTCAAAATCAGCTGAAGTTTAATCCTTTCTTGGAATCCTTCTGTGATTTTCCTAGGGACTTTCTGCTCACAGAAGTATCAGACTCTTCTGGAAGCTGGTTAGAAATGCAGAATCTCAGTTCCACCCCAAACCTACTGGGTCCCACTCCAGGTGGTTTTTACAGATGTTAAAATTTAAGAAGCAGTATGCTAGATCAGAGCTACTCCCAACAGCACAGCTGCCTTAACAGCATCTGGGAGCTTACTAGAAATACAAATCATAATCTGATTTAAAAAACTTGAATCTAGAATAAATAAAGGTTCTGAAAATTCAATGATAAACAGACTGCCAATTTTTTTAATGGGTAAAAGACATGAGCAAACATTTCACCAAAGAAAATATACGAATGGCAAATAAGCACATGAACAGATGTTCAACCTAACTAGATACCTTGAGCTATCACTATATAAACTGTCAGAATGCAAAGAATAACAACAGCAGATCCTGACAATACTCAGCACTGCTGGCAAGAATGTGGAGCAACTGGAACTCCATACATTGCTGGTGGGAATCCAAAATGGTACATTCATTTTGGAAGGCAGTTTGTCAATTTCTTATAAAGTTAAATATGCACTCAGCATATGGCCCAGGAACCCCACTGCTCAGCACTTACCCAAGTGAAATAAAAACAACATTCGGACAAAAAATTATAGATAAATGTGTATAGATAAATGTGTTATTCATGGTCTCTAAAAACTCAAACCAACCTAAATGTTCTTCAACTGGTGAGTGAATAAGCCAACTATATTCTATCCATACAGTGGAATACTACTACTTAGCAATAAAATGAAATGAGCTGTGGATATACACAAGAACACTTAGCAAATTTATTATGCTAAGTGAAAGAAACTAGACTCAAAATGTTACATACTATATTATTGCATTAAATGACATTTTGAAAAAGGAAAAACTATCTGATGTAGAACAGATCAATAGTTTCCAGGGCCTGGAGATATGAGTAGGGACTGACTACAAAGGAACATGGCAGAATTTGACAAGATGATGGAACTATTCTACACATTGTTTTTGGTGGTGGAGTGGCTTATATGACTCTTTTGTCAAAACTCACAGAACTATACACTAACAAGGGTAAATTTTAACATACATAAATAATGCTTTCATAAAAAATGAAAAATAGTATTTATATATTATATACATATGTGATACCTTAAAAAATACATGAATAAACTGTTGTTACACATGAAAACTGATATAGCTCTCTTTTTTACTTGACGATGTAATTCCATCCCACAGATTTTTACCCTAATAATATAATATTTTATACTTGGAAGCTTTTTACTGATCATTTTACCATACTTTCCTATACCAAAATACATGAAAACATTTACAGTTTGTTTTCTTTCTTATGGCCCAAAGAGTTTAATTTAAAGTATCTTCTGGCTTTTGAGTTATCATTACAACTATTATTAGTTCATAATAAATCAAAAGAACTTACATATTACAAATTTTAGTAAATAGTCATTAAATTTAAACATTTTACTGTAATAAGTAATTTAAACATTTACATAATAAGCTGAATGGGGCTATTTTTTCCCATTAGTTCAACTATTTACAAATAAACAGGATTAAGAATGGATCCATGTCTATTTTTTTCTTTTTATAGTTAGAAATACTAAGTAAATTAACTCACACAAATAAGTAGATAGAAACTAAAGGGGTTTTGTTAGAACATTAACCCATTTCTTTTAACTCTTCCAGTTTCATAACAAATAAAAATCACATAATGATTAGAAAGGGGTTCTTTTTTTTTTTAAGTAATCAGCTGAAAACTCAGGTTCCCATTCGATTTTATGGAAAGCAAAAAATTAGTAACTGTCATGCAAATGTATTTGTATTCATTACACAGAAATATAAATCTTATGTATCTTCTCCAATTCTCTTATCCATCTCCTCCTTTTACTGTCTTTGTCAGCATTTTACTTAAAACCAATCCTCCACTTTCATCTTTAGATGAAACATCATACTTCAAGGCATGGGGCTTGATTTCCTGAGTAACCACCAAGATGCAACCAAGAAGTATGGGGGAGATCCTTATGGAGGTAAACCTTATCAAGAGGAAGAGCAGATGGGAGGGAGACAAGGAGAAAACGTCCCTCTCTTTCCTCTCTTTCTTATGGACTACTTGGAGCTGAAGTTCCTCCATTCAATCCTTCCAGGAAAGTCCCAAATGCAGAGTGAATTGTGACTGCTAATGACTCTTTGCAGTTCACTATGGTAACCAGTATACCCACACATCTTTATTTGCCTGCCTTCTTTTCCCTGACCTTCACTTAGACTTGTACCACCCAAATAAAGTGTCCTATCAAGAGCTGTAAAAGGCTTGGGATTTCACCCCTGCTGGTTAGCTAACAAGTGAGCCTGCCACAGTTTCACAGATGCTGAGAAAAGATACAAGTCAGATGAAGGACTTTGTTATAGTACAGCAGGCACTGTGTACTTAATGCTTATGTTGGCTCTCCTTACCCACCAAGAAATGGGGGGGGGGGGCAATTGTGTATACAGTAGATTTGTGTTACTGCTGAGAAACTCCAAGCTTTGGAAACTCCCAATATTTTAAAGGAGCTGCTCGGAAACCTGTCCAAATTTTTTCCCACAGGAGCATATTTTCTTTATTATCTTGGTCAGAAAAAAAAAAAATCTGCACTCTGCTCCCAGAGTTGACAACTATCCCTATCTTTCGAGGTTTGATACACAAACATCTTTTGAAACATAATCTTAGACAAAAGCTGTCACAGCTGTACAGAAACACCATGGAAACTTGCCCCCCAACAAGTCTTTAATCTTTGCCTTCAGATCCACTTTTTAAAGGACCAAAGCTAAGATAAACAATTATCAGAATCATGATTTTTTTTTTCCAATTTTGGGACATTTCCCAGATCTTCTGGATCCTCATTTCACCCTTTTTCACTCTATGCAACATTGTGGGAGGCTTTACTTGTGTTTAGTCAGTAAGAGGCACCACCATCAGATCTGAGAGTGGAGAGTGAGGTCAGAGTAGTTTTTTTCCCTCTGTACCCTCCCTGCTAGGTCATGGTGTCAGCTTCTTACAGGTGGCAATTGGTCTGACAACCAGTGTCTAATTTTATATTTTGATAATAAGACATAGAAAATGTTTAACTTTTCTATCAAATGAGAATTCATGGTAATTAGAATAAATCTTACACAACATGACTTTAAAAAGCAAATTTTACTTACTTTAGCAAATAATATGCATTAAATCAGAAAGAAATCACATTGAAGTTTTATCCAGAGGTTTTTTTCCAATATATTTTGAAAATTCTGATATTTTTTAGAATAATCAAATTATATATATATTTAAAGTTTTCCTACTCTGTATTCTTTGGCTATTCTTGGGTCCTTTCAGGTACTAGAGAATAATATTGAGAAGAGTGGAAAAGGATTCCCATTATTTAAATAATGTAGAAAAGGCCATTTTTAAGCATTTAAAATTTGTTACTGATGCTCTTTCTACTTTTTCCTCAATGGACTCTTCTTCAGATGCCATCAATTTTTTGAAAATAGGGGATGAAAGAAACAACATTATTTAAATAAAAACTGATATTATTCCCTTACCTTCTATGCCACATACCTGAATTCACCACATTCTTAAGTACCAAAAGTACCAGTTTCAACCCCAGGCTTTATCCTTAACAGAAATAAGTACAAACTCAGGAAAGACTTAAAGCCCTATAGGTTCATTGTGATTAATCATTGCAGGAGGCTTCCCCTTTATAAGGCATACAGTAACGTTTACCTTTCCTTAGTAAGTTATAAGATAATGAGGAATTTGAATATCTTTTATAAAGTGAAATATGAGCTTCGTGAATATAGGCTTGTTTCCAAGCAGATCAATTCTGGAAAAAACTACATGTGGAAGTAAAGTATAAGGAAATTTATTGTCTTAAAATCACTCATGCTTAGTTTCTTGGAAAGGCACATATCTCCAGATTGATGATCAAAGCACTATGCAGTATCATACTTCCAAATATTGGGAAGAATGTTAAAAGTACATGAAAATCATGAGTTACTGATTCACAAAAGTTCAAAACTAACCAGTAAAAGGATACAATCTATTTTTATTGTCCTATTGAAAAATACATTATCATTAACATAATGCTAAAAAAAAGGAGGGGGGCAACCTTTGGTAAATCCACATCATCCTACCATGTTTATCAGGCTCAAAGTTCTTTCGGCCCCCCATCACTCCCATGCTTCTCTCTCCAGGTACCCACGTACCAAACAGCTCTACTCCTACATGGAGTGTGAATCAGTGAGCCCATTAACCGGATCTTTTCTAGGGTATATTCTCAACTCCTCTAGACTGAGTCCACAAAATCTGATGGTGGTCGGGTTGTAGACCCCGCTCATTGTCTCCTTTTTTTTATCTAGGCACTGAGAAAATGCATTAGAGAAAAACAAGGAAAGCTCTTCTTTTTGCCACCATGAAATACGAGCACCAACTATATTTAAAATAAGAAAATCCTGCATAATTATTGTTTTTTTAAGATATGGTTGGTTTTTAACCTTGTTGCTTTTATTGCATTAGGGAACCGTTTAGTGTAAGATGGCATGTTTCAGAGGTTCCAAGTACAATTTTATAGTGTTCAATGAATAGGTTCCACATTCGATTCTAAATCTGCATTTAAGATATATTGTAATTGTGCACCATTCAAAAACTTCCTCAATCCCTAATTAGGATACATTGCCACCAGGTGTCAGGGGAATACCTTCATTTCATAAACTGAACCATTTGGCAAAAACTGATACTGCTATTTTAATTATTTGTTTTTTATTGTAATCTAGACTAAGTTGGAGACTATATTAACAATATGATATTAATAATTTTTAGCACTAACTGATATAAATTACTCTCCCTTTCTGTATCCCCATGACATTTGATTACATGTCTACTATGGCTCCAAACATCATGATTTCTTGTTCACTGATGGACCGAAGTACGGTCTCTGTGCGTCTTCAAGACTGTTTCAGAAACTTCATTAAGTTAAGAATATTTTATTAATAATGCTAAGACTTTATTTGCCTTTTTCACTCTCATTTTTTCACAAGTGTACATACAATAAAGTTTTCTAGAGACTACACAATATGTAACAAATTGTAATTCTGTTAAAGAAATATATTATTGTTGTATGTTAGTATTTGAAATTTTCTCAGTTTTAATTCAGCTGTGGTAAATACTGATAGATAAGTTATACAAACAGACATTCTTTGGGATCTTCAATAATTTTAATGAGTCTAAGGATATCAAAATAACTTAAGAAAGTCCTACTCTAATTCATTTTAATTAAATATTGATGTATTTTTATGTTTCTTCTGAGGACAGCGGTCCTGTCATATTTACCCCTGGATCCAATCCCATTGAGAAGCTAACACTAACTATGCATACTAGCTATTGAGTAAAGATGTGCTGAAAAACACTGATAACTAGATGTTTCTGGAATGGAACACATTTTTTGATGGAGACATATTTTTTAAGTTATCCACTAAAATTAAATAATAAAATATTTGATTCAAATATAAGTCTTCATATAAAAGCTTAAACCAATTATAATTTGGCTCCTTTATCTCTAGTCTTCCATTATATTAACAAATGTATTTGTCTTCTCTCCAAAAGTCATATTTTTAAAGACATTTTTCACATGTTAAAATTTACTTTCCTATACATAACCTGTCAAGTTTTGGTCCCAAAATATCTCTAAGCTTCCTCCTAACATCCAATTATAATAAAGTTCATGGATGCCATAGATCTTCTTTCTCAGATATCGGTTCTCAGCACTATTACTTCTAAAATTCTAGTTTGTTACTTTTTTTGAAATTAAGACTTAACAGTGGCACTTCGCTGGTAAATATGACTTTGATGCCCTGTAAATTATCTTTGATACAAACTTTTAAGTTAACATATTTTACCATGGAGCATCACATTCTAAACATTCCTTTTTTTTTCTATAAAAGTTATAAAGGTTTTCACAAAAAAAAAAAACTTTTAACAGAACTATTACAAACATTTTATCTCAGTTCTAACCAAAATATATCAGCAATCATCAAAACTGAACAGGAAGTCACGCTTAATTACGCATTGAGAACATGAGAAGTATTCAAATTATTTAAAACACAAAGATACTGTTACAACCAATATCATGAAATTGGAAATTGATCACTTAAAATAGTAATTATATGAGATATGAAGAAATAGCAATGCTGAGAACAGCCTCTCAAACACAGGCAAATACAACTTCTTGGAGAAAATCTAGGCTAGGAAACAACACAGCCA
This sequence comes from Nasua narica, assembly GCA_028533885.1. Classification (NCBI taxonomy): domain Eukaryota; kingdom Metazoa; phylum Chordata; class Mammalia; order Carnivora; family Procyonidae; genus Nasua; species Nasua narica. The sequence continues at coordinate 89,671,970 of CM052800.1, read as the reverse complement.
AAGTGAAATAGCCTTTCAAGGCCTCTCCCTACTTTCAGGAGAGTTGGGGGATGACATACCTCTTCTGACCACTGTGAGTGGAAATCTTTTTTTTTTTTTTTATCTTGTTATGTTAGTTACCATACAATACATCATTAGTTTTTGATGTAGTGTTCCAAGATTCATTGTTTTTGTGTAACACCCAGTGCTCCAGGCAATACGTGCCTTCCTTAATATCCAATCTTGATTGAAACAGTCAGCTGGGGGGCCCCTGGGTGGCTCAGTCATTAAGTGTCTGCCTTCAGCTCAGGTCATGATCCCGGGGTCCTGAGATGGAGCCCTGCATTGGGCTCCTTGCTCAGCAGGAAGCCTGCTTCTTCCTCTCCCACTCCCCCTACTTGTGTTCCCTCTCTTGCTGTGTCTTTCTCTTGCAAATAAATAAAAATAAAATCTTAAAAAAAAAAAGTCAGCTGGTTTTACTCAATTTCTATGTCTAAAATACTTAAAGGAATTCTTTCTTTATTTTATAAAAGCCTGAGTTAAAACATTGATAGTGACAGAATTGAAGGCATAGAATGAAAAAAACGTATAATAAAGTTTAACTGGGTATGATTATGGATAGGCCAAAACTTTATAAATAATACTATGTGATTCTGCTATTTCACTCAATTATTTCAAGCTAAAGAACAAGTTATACTCTTAACTTCAGGTAGGAGCTAGGAAAAGTTTTCATTAGTCAAATAACATCTTTCATTTTTTTTTTTTACCACCCAGGGATTTTACTGTAAGCTAACTTCCTCTGTATTCCACACTATTCATATCTCATATGAGACTTTTTATAATTTTTTAAATCAGTAACTGAAATAAATACCAAATATTCTTAGGTTATTCCACTGCAATTGTTCTAAGTTTCAGTTTCATTTAAAGATTATCCATAAACAATTTCTGTAGCTTTTGAACTCTGTTGTTAGTTGTGTAGAATTTAATGATCTTTCTCCCCAACCAATATGTGCTATAAATTCTTGCTGCAGCTGCTTATATGCAAGAAATGGGACTTCTAGTTGTGCGGTACATGGCTTTTGATTTCTCTTATTTGTTCTACCTGCAGGCTCCTTGGGTTTCTCTACAAGGTCTAATAAAGTCCTACTTTTCTGTGTTTGTTTGTTTCTGGAACCCCTTATCTTTTTATTTGCCTCATACTCCATCAGTGGAAAGGATGTAATAGATAAACCCTTACCTTTTTAGTGAGATGATCTTGCTAAATATGTGACATAAAAAAGACTCCCTCTCACCAATTTCTCATGATTGTGTTAAATTCAATTCCTATTAGTAATGAACGATGATTCCATGATGTTCTCCTAGTCAATCAAAAATCCCCTTTCGCTACTGACACCATTTTATGATCACTACGGTGTGGACAATACTTAGCCCTTTTTCATCCTGCCCCTTCTCAGTATGGAATCCATATTCCCAAAATGCACCTTTTTACATTTTTCAAAAATACTCATGTTTCCAATGGCAACTTAAAGGACTTTTAAAGAAATCTGAACTCTTGTCTAGTTCCATGGGTAATAACAACAATATAGCAAATTATATTGTATTAAAATGGTCAGATTTTGTCGCTTTTTCTTTAAACCTGTGAGATGTTCTTCGAAGTCACTGGGCATAGTCTTTGTTTCCTGAGTATAAGCAAAGTTCCTGCATAGGTGGTTGATGACAGGGTTCCCAGCTGGACTCCTCATAAGCCTCTTCAATGCCTACTGCTTTTCTCTCTGATATGAAAAACTAAAGTGAAGACTTGACATATTTACTTAGGTTATTCATAGAAGAAAAAATTCTACTACTGACAATAAAGGGAGACTTTAGACTATATTAATTAATCAAATTTTCTGTTTAATTGCTCTACTCCCCCTTTTATTTTTAACAATCCTCAAATTGTAGTTCCTCTTCAAGTCACCCAAACTCACCCGAGGGTAGATCTGGGAGGTGGAGAATAAATCAGAGATAGCCAGGCTAAGGCCAGATAGTCTTTATCTTGTCCATTCTCTTCCAACCATCCTATGGCTGTAGGTTAATTGAGGATTCACATTTCCTAAAATATCCCTTCCCTCCCTGGTTTAGCCCCCAAGCCTCAGGAAACCACCCCTGCATGTGATTTAGGAGGTAGCCCTACCATGAGAGTAATGAAGCCTAGCAGGGTCTCCTGAGTGGCAGGAGGGATGGAATTGATTTGTCTGGAAGCACTGACAAGCTTGAATAGCAGACAGCTGCCCTCTAATTACAAATCTCCCCTCACTCCTTCTCAGGGCATATTATCAGCAAGTGACTGGAAGGATTACTGGTACAATTCGAAGAGACAAGATACGAAAACAATCCAAAAGGACAAAACAACAAGCAATACATGAATTAAGGTAGATAATCAAAAAGGCTGTTGATTGAGTTAATAGTGTACATCTGTCGTTGTAGTATGGAGGGTCTTTAAGGAGAAGAAAATAAATCATTCTAACAAAACAACACAATGTATGAATTCACTTAACACAATTGATGATGATAATCACAAAGAGATTGATGATAAAGGATGGTTAATACAGATCAGGTACTTTTATCAAAGAGGTAAGGTACATTATCTATATCCACAAACACAGAATTTTCCTTTTCCTTTCTTCATCTATTTCTAAGTTCATGAGCACATTCATTCATTTGTTCAAAGAAATAAATGCCTGTTACATGCAAGATACCAAGCTAGTTATTAAAAATGAAATAAAAATAGATCAAATAACATGATCTTTATGAAAGCATACTGATAGTTTTAACATGTTATACACATGTATATTATTACCATTAATAATACAAAGAAGATTTATTTGCTTTAACAAAATAAATTTTGGTCCTCTTCTGGGGCTTAGATTGGCCTGGTTTGTAACCCAAGGCAGACATTGACAGCTGTGGAGTAAAGCTGCCATTATAAGAGCCCTCTCCTGAGTAGACTGAAACGAACAGTAACAAAAGGGAGCAGAGAGCAAAAGGTGAGGCTCAGAAGATGACTAACGCACACAGCAGAGTTATCAGTTGAAATGTGCCCTTTGGAGTGTGTGTTTTTAGCAGATGACTGACATCCATAAGTATGGAAGAAAAGTTTTGCCTTTGCAGATTCTACATGAGGATTAATAATTCAGGTACACTATTTCTATTATGTTTGAGAGAACTTAATAATCAACTGCTTCCTAACCATCATTATTTTCCAAGTTTGCCTCATATATGGCTCTTTCCTCAAGGATAATATTCACTTCCCAACCTCAATCATCATTTCTCTTCAGATGACCCTAAATCTACCCCCTCATCCCAGCCTTCTTTTGGAGCTTCAGACTCACATTCTCACATTCTCAGCTGTTTATTGACTGTTATTCCCTAGATTACTTATCTAAACCATAAATTCAGCTTATCCTAAACCAATTAGACTAAACCTTAGGGCCATGTCCCCAGAAGGGCTTAGGAGAGTAATTGTTCTGTCCCATTTGAAGGATCCAATGCCACTATAGGGAAGTAGACACCAAGAGTTACAAACCCAGAGAGGTCATAGGGAAGGCCAACAGAGGTGATGTCATTAGATGATGCCAAAAGTGACCCATGACACAAATACTGTAAACAAAATCAGTATAGACAGGCATGGGTCTATCAGTTAGATACACTTTGAAGCTATTTGTTATCATTCTATAAAATATCTCTCATTTTTCTTATATGTTGCTATTAAAATGATTTCACATGGATGAACATGCAGTATGGTGAAATGCCATTTATTGCCTATATATCAGTCCCTAAGTTCTTGCAAGGATGTCTTTGGTAAAGTTATTTTTATCTCATCAACTAGAATATCTTTATACACACTTTCAACACCTTAAAAAGTATGGAGGGCCTCCTGGGCGGCTCAATCGTTTAAGCATCCAAGTCTAGGTTGGTTTCAGCTCAGGTCGTAATCTCAGGGTTGCTCAATCAAGCCCCACCTTGGCTCCATGTTCAGCGGGCAGTCTGCTTCTCTTCTGCCTTTCTCCTCCCCTCCCCACACTGCTTGTGTTCTCTTTATCTCTTTCTCTCTCTCTAAAATAAACAAATAAATCTTAAAAGAAAAAAAAGGAATCACAGAAGTAACTTCTTCTTTGGTATCAATTCAAAGAAAAATATTCTGATACATTTGCCCTTTAATCTGGAGATTACTGTGTTCTAATCCACATTGTCAATGATGCTATTTCCAGTGATTTTAATGAGTAGTCACAGAAAACAAAACAAAAAACAATAAATGTGTAGAGAATTTCTTAAGGTTTATTTTATAGTTATTTCACTCAGGGAGATAAGAAAAGGAGTATAAATACCAGGTGTGTTCATAAACTCAGATTAAAGTAGCACCAAGTCTTTGCTGGAGGTTGCTGACCTGACTACCTGGATGTTTTGGTTCCAACAGTTTCTAAGCTTTGTTTCTCAATTGAACCAACAGTATTAGCAACCTAACTTGTAAACATTAGGACCTGAGAGAAATGGAACTCCCTCTTAATGAAGCAGCCATGGGGAAGGAGCAGGCCTCCACTCTGGATTATAGAAGCAAACGAGGACTTACCAAAGGAGGATCAAGTCCTGGTCAAAGACCCATGCAGGGCATGTCTTTCTTACTCATAGGAAACAACAAAGCCATCTCACCCGTCGGCTTTTGCCGGAATAGAGATCTGTGGCAAGGATGCTCTTGGAATCACTAACACTTGGAATCACTAACACATCGTTACCAGCCACATATATCCCAGTAGATTATACTTAACTCATGTGAATATCCTGTCCTGTGACCAATGGTGCGACATTGGGGGAAATGGTGCTCTTTTATTTTTCCTTCTTTTCATTGCACATAGACTCAGATCCCCCTTTTTTTCTTACAACATAGTGGTAAGTATTCATTTTTTAAAAAGATTTATTTTAATTTATTTTAGATAGACAGAGAAAGAGAGAGTGGTGGGGAAGGGCAGAGAGAGGGAAAGAGAGTCTCAAGAAGACTCCCCACTGAGCACCGACCCTGACGTGAGGCTTGATTCCAAGACCCTGAGATCATGACCTGAGCCAAAACCAAGAGTCAGACACTTAACTGACTGAGCCACCCAGGCACCCCAGCAACTATTCATTTAAATGAGTTCATACAAGTGGGTTAGGAAAGAGTGGCATAAAATAAATCTTTCTACTTCAAGTGCTTCAGCTAATTCAGTGGCCATCTTTAAAAATCCTTCACAATATGCACATCATGAACCAGTTAACTTTGACTAAAGCATTATTAGTTTTAGGGTTTGCTCTAAACAGCTTTCCTGAAAGTCATTTTAAATAAGGGTAATAAAATTTTAAAGGATCTTTAATGAAAATATCAATTTTGTCCAGATGGCAGGTTAGTGTTCCTGTGATATGAGGAATAAAAGTTACTGTGGTGCCTAAGACGGGGCTTCACACACCATGCTGTGCATCCAGTCTCAATAATTGAGAGATACTCCATATTAAGACTGACCTGAAGTCAGTCTTAATCTGACATTAATGTCTTAACGTCAAATATGTACCATACGCAGTTTTCCCCTAGATCAATGCTTCAAAAGAAAATAAGAAGACTTATGTAACCTAAAGGAAAAGGGAAATTTGTTTTGCAACCCACACAGTAGATAAAAGAGTGATCCTCTGTTCTGTGGCTGCTATTTTTTGCCATATGTCTGAAGTATGTGATATTGTGAAATCATGATTGGAATGTTTTCTATTAAAAAAAAATTCTCCTAAGGAGAGCTAAGGAAAACTCCCAAAAAGTAAGAAGAAGCTGAAATCAGGATGCCTAGTTGGCTCAGTTGGTTAAGTGTCTGCCTTTGGCTTAGGTGATGATCCCAGGGTCCTGGGATCAAGTCCTGCATGGAGCTCCTTGCTCAGTGGGGATCCTGCTTCTCCCTCTGCCCCTTCCCCCTGCTTGTGCATGCTCTCTCTAACAAATAAATAAATAAAATCTTTTTTTTAAAGCTGAAACCTTCAAATAAAAACATATTGAGTAGTAGCTGATCTCAGGATTTGTCATCTCCCTGTTCAATAAGTGAGAATTCACAAATATGATGATTGTCTTTATCTGCCCTAATCTTCAGTGGCTCCCATTTACCCCAGGTAAAATTCCAACTCTTGCATATGACTTGCAGCTCCCCCTAAGGCTGGCCTCCGCCTCATCTTCCATCCTCCTCCTTGCTTGCAGTTGTCCGTCCACCTTCACCCATCTCCCTCCTTCTCTGCTAACAACCACACTGAGCTCCTTTTCCTGGCCTTTGTGTTTTATGCATACTCTTCCCCCTTTTCCTTCTTTTCCACCTTCTTCACCTGGCCAAATTATCCTTATCTCCTATGTCTCCATTTGAATGTCATCTACTTGCAGCCTCCCCCCCACCCACCCAGCTTGGGAGACCCTCTCTGATGGTCTCGGAGTGCCCATACTTCCCTCATCACACACTATTGCAATGGTGGATTTGTTTTTCTTTGTTTCACTTGTCTATATTTCCCATAACATTATATATAATTCAGTGGGGTAAGAATCATGTCTGTGTTGTATAATAGCATTCTTCAAACTAGAGTAGATGTAATGCTGGATGTACACAAAAAGTTTCCCCAAAACACATGGGTAAAAGTAGTTTTAAGGGACTCTGCTACCAGATCTTCCACTTCCAGGTCTCTTTTTCCAAAACTTAGGCCTGAAAACCTGCCTAAGATGAAGGCATGAATGCCAGTCCTCATTTCTCACGCCCTTTTCAAAATCACCCTTTTTTCACTTCATGAAAGCCTACCTCTCACAGATGCCAAATCTTAATATGGAGCATTTCATAGGATATAAAACCATCAGGAATGCAAACTCTTCAAAGAAAAAACTGAATAGTATTACTGCAGCCTTCTTTAATTGAGTCATTGTCAACCCAAGGCAGGAGTTTAGAGTTGTCCCTATCTTTTAGAAATTTCTGTTAATATAAAATGTTGGTGGGTACCTTGTGGTATTCCGCCAACATATCTAAATCAAATTTATTCTGGGAGTGACAAGGTCACAGTGATGATCATTTTTATTCTGCCCATCAACTATTTTCTTTCTCCCCCCAACATATACTGAGATGTAATAGACAAATAAAAATTTTATATATATATAGGGTGTACAATACGATGATTTCATATACATATACACTGTGAAAGAATTACCACAATCAAGTTAACACATCCATCAACTCACATAGTTACCATGTGTGCATGTGTGTGTGTGTGTGTGTGTGTGTGCATGGTGAGAATACAAAATCCTCTCTCACAGCAAATTTCAAGTAGACAATACAGTGTTATTAACTGTAATCACCCTGCCATAAATTTGATTCCTAGAACCCATTAATCTTATAACTAAAAATGGTACCTGTTGACCAACATTTCCTCATTCTCCCAGTCCTCCTGACCCCTGGGTAACTATTGTTCTATTCTCAAGTTCTGTAAGTTCAACTTTTTTAGAATCCATATATAAGTGAGATCAAATGGTATGTGTCTTTCTGTTTCAGGCTTATTTCACTTATCATAATGTCCTCAAAGTTCATCCATATTGTTTGAAATGGCGGGATTTCCCTCCTTTTACGGATGAAATCATATTCCATTGTGTATATATACTTTTCTTTATCCATTATCCATCCATATTAGGTTGTTTCCCTATGTTGTTTCCATATCCTGGCTATTGTGAATAATGCTGCAATGAACATGAGAGTGCAGCTATCTCTTAGATTTCATTTCCTTTGCATGTATACCTAGAAGTGGAATTGCTGAATAAAATGGTAGTTCTATCTTTAATTTTTTGAGGAACTGCCATACTGTTTTCCATAATTAACTATACCCACCTACCAACTTTTTTCTAAGAATTCATACTTTTGAGGTTTCTTTTTTTTTTAAAGATTTTATTTATTTATTTACTTATTTATTTGAAAGAGACAGTGATCGAGAGAGAGAGAGAGACCAAGTGGGGGCAGAGACAGAGAGAGAAGGAGAAGCAGACTCCCCATTGAGCAGGAAACCTCCCCCCCCCACAGGGTTCAATCCCAGGACCCTGGGATCATGACCTGAGCCAAAGGCAGGCGGTTAAGCAACTGAGTCACCTAAGCACCCCAAGAATTCATACTTTTGAAAGTGAAGTAAAAAGACCCTTGAAAAGAAATTTTGAAGACGGAAAGCTTATTTCCAGGTTATAAACTCGTCCATACAGGACCCCACACAAAGACTCATCTCTGGTTCTCCAACTATTCATTTCCCTAATTAAGAATTAGAATTCCCACATGCTTGTCATGAGCATGAACATTAATACATTATTTGAGCTTACTCTTTTTTAAAAAAAAAGTTAATAAATATGATTTAGGTGATTGACCTGACATTTTCAATGAATTGAATAAACTAATTGGAACTCCAATGACTCAGTGGTGGGGGTGGGGCAAGGGGGAGGAATACACACACACAGTATTGTCACAGCATACAAACATTTTAAATTAACACACTCTACTATCAAAGTTGTATTGAAATTGACAACACTCCAATTTTTCAAAACTTTTCTGTGTTAAAAACCAAAATAGGGTGTGTCTAAGAGAAAGAGTAATACTATGATTAATTATCATTTGTTAACTCTTCAAAAGATCCTTTTGGTGTATTTCCCAAATATTGAGAAAATAAATGACTCTAAGATAAGGTAACAAATTCTTCTGCAAATTTGAATCATTTCTTTTCAAAGAAACTGAAAGAGGACTTGGTTGTTAGCTGACAAAAAACTGAAAGTAATATTTGACAACAGGAATATATATAATGAATATTTTTAAAGTTTGTAGATATTATCACTCTTCTTTCCATTCTCATCTACCTTTTATGGGAAGAACACTTTTTAAGCACTTATAGCTATATCAGTCATTTTCAAAATGCAGTCCAAAAACACCTAGCAGTGCCTAAGACTCTTTCAGGCATCCATCAAATCCTTCCTTTTCCAGCTACACATTTGTATGCAGCCAGATTTTCTTCACATATTTCAATCAAAACAACATACTGCAAAAGATTTAAATGCATAAGTAGAATGAGAATCCAGTTGCCTTTTTAAAGGAAGGCATAAGATTTGCAAATATGGAAACCAATGCCAATATTTTCACTATTTTTAAAATAAACATCCTTAAAAATATGTTACTTATGATTATATGTAATGGGTTTATTACTTCTATTTTCAAATTAATAAACAAATCTTTTTAATTTCTCAATTACAATTTCTAATGCAGTAAATATAGATAAACAAAACCCACATAATAAACTAAAGTTCTGTGGGGTCCTCAACAATTTTTTTTTCCAGAAAAATAAAATGCTTCTTTATTTCCCTATCCCTGCTCCTTAATCTTCCTTCAGGATGGTGATGGGCTAGGAGGGCTCCCTCTGACTTGGTCCCTAGACACTCTTAGGAATTCCCAGGGCTGGAAAGTTGGGTAGGTTAGATGACTGCCACCTCACCTTTATTCTGATTCCACCTTCTGGGAAATCACAAGCCCTTCTCAGCCCATTCTCAGCTAATGCTGCTGCTTTTTTTAAATTCCAAGTGGTCTTAAAAAGAGAGAGGTTGAAGAGGTCTAAGGGGGAAATCAGAGAGCTGCCCTATTTGGGGAAGGGATCGTTGGGAAAATAGATCAACCCAAAGCTCAGTATTGAGTGTAGGGGGGTCCACCCTGGTTCTCTGGGGACAAGTAGGGGACTGAAGAAGAGATTCAGGGAGGGAAGGTGACCAGCACGTCCTTCTGCTGCCTCAGCTGCCCCTGTCCATGAGGCTTCAATAACTCTTTTTTTTTTTTTTCGAGGCTTCAATAACTCTTAAGAGTGTAAAAGGGTCCTGAGTTCAACAAGATTGAAAAATGCTGACCTATATAAATAAGAAAAAGCTGATTCTTAACCAACCTCAATACAGCAATATATAATATTTATCATTCATAATTTAGTAATTGAAAAATACCCAGATCTGTATATTTATTAAGATGTACATTCCCAATAAAGTTTCTCTATGTTTAATAATAACTTACCAAAATTTGTAATGTCATTATTTGGCACTAATCAACTGTGTAACAACAATAATTATATTGCAACACAATCCAGAGCAGAAACATTAACATGTCAAGCCTATTTTTAATAGACGCATTGCTAGGAGTAAAGCATAACAGGCTGATATACATGTATTACATTAGGATAAAATTATGTGGGGTAAATGGAATATAATGATGTCCTTTAGGAGAAAAGAAATAACACAAAAATTCTGACAGTTAAAGAAGAGCTTATCAGGTTTTGAAAATGTCACAGTACATCACGGTATTTCCAGAAGCTAAAACATTATGTGTTTATTGTCCAATAAATGAGATGATTTGGATGTTCCTTATGGACAAAATGCATTCACCAATTTTCCCCCAGAATTTTCTTACTTTCCCTTGGCTCTTTTAGCGAGCAGCACAAACATTTCACCAAATGACATTGACATTTTTGGCAGCCCATCAGTCTAGGGCATATCCATTGTTTCTCCTCTTCAGTCAGCATTATTTCCTCTTACCATTAAGTTCTTCTCATTTTACTTCCAAAATGTTTATTAATTCAGTCCCCTCCCTCCCAATCCCTTCTGTAACCATTGCTTTTATTCTGGCTCTATAATCTCACAACTGGACCACTGTAATGGCTTGTTAACTAGTCTCCCCCGCCATAATCTGCCTTCCTCAGATCTACCCTCCCTTACCATGTCTGTCTCCCTTAAATGTCATTAAGTGGCTTCTCATCTAACAAAGGATCAAGTATAATCCCTTTAACACCATACACTAGGACCCCCACTTCCTCACCTGTCTCTTCTAACACAATGTGCCATATTATGCTCTAAAAAGACAAAACTGCATGCAGTTTTCTAAACCTAACAATCTTTACTTTGCTTGATTCTTTGCCTGAAATGTTCTGCCCACACTTTTTATCTCAGATAATTTGTATTCAATAATGGCAAAAAGAATTCACTCAAATTATGGCAAGAAGACTTTGCTGACCTCATCAGTTTGGAGGCTAAGAGTCTTGACATGTAGTTCTAAATTATCTGTACAATATCTATATATGTATCTTTCACTAGACTATGATCCCATTAGGATACGGATGTTGTCTTACACATCTGTTTGTCTCCAGCACCTTATCACAGTGCTTTAGTTAACACACTGCACAATCAATGTTGAACTAAAGTTTTGGATAATTACACACAATTCAGGGTCATACTTGGGTAAACAAAGAAGATGAAATGATTGCTTCTGGGAAAAGTTAAAATATGTTTTAAATGAAGCTTCAGTAAGAACCTAAAAGAGAAACACAAGAAGTAAAGAAGGAAAGTGCAAAGGCCTATAAAGTAAATTTAATAATCCTAAAATAATTCAAATCTAGTTATAGATTATCTAGACATACTAATCTTTTCTATTTCAACTCTATCAAGTTCTGATGCTCGTTGCATGTTCCCTACACAGAAAAAACTAAATTATATGGAGGTTTAGGATATGCCATCCTCTTTCCCATCTCTATAACTTTACCCATGCTGCTATTCATTATATAAAATACCCATCCCACTTTTCTTCACCAGCCTAACTCATACATCTTCAATCTCATTTTATTTGTAGGTCTAAAGATAGACATTACAATAGTTAACTGCAAAAAGCATATCACAAAGCAATATGCATGGTTTGATTCTGTCTCAAGATGTATTTGTCTGTACATTCAATCCAAATGTATATTTTCTTACCAAAAATATTCAAGAAGGAAGGGTACAACATCTACCTTCTAAGGAGTGGGGTGGAAGAATTTGTTCAGGAAATCCTTACTTCACTTTCTTAATGTTTGGAAAGCGTTCATATTTCACTTCTGGGAAGTCCGATGGATCTGTCTGTAATTGGGTCATATGTTCCTCCCTCCTGCTCCACCGCATCCTGGGCAAACCGTAGTGATAGCAGCGTCCCAGGAGTTGTAGTACTATGTTATTTGAGTATTTGTCCCACCATCCACAAGCTTTTTGAAAGTGAAATTTATTTCTATGCTCCAAACTGAATAGAAATTGATTTTCCTCTTCTAGAAATCCAAGAAATATGAACAATTGATTTGAATTCCCCATGACGATCAGTACTGATGTTCCTCCCCGTCCACCCACCGGGAACACGAGTAGTTAGTTTCAAGAGAAAAAAAGTGCTCAAAGCTTTGGAATTTAGTTTTTTAGATACATCCTGAGAAAATAAATTGCACTCAGTCAAATTTGCAAACAGCTTTTCAAAATTTAGGAGACTATTATATCCTTATTAAAAATATACCAATCCATTGAAAATAGGTACTCAATTATTTGTACATGTAGGTTCGTAGCAGTACTATTCACAATGTCCAAAAGATGAACATGACCCAAATGTGGACACATGGATACACAAGCTGTAGTATATACATACAATGGAATATTATTCAGTCATAAAATATGAAATACTGACACATGCCACCATATAGATGAATCTCACAAACATTATTCTAAGTGAAAAAAACCAGACACAGAGGCCACATATTGTATGGCTCCATTTATATAAAATAGCTAGACTAGGTAAATCCATAAAAACAGAAAGCTGATTGGGGGTCACCAGAATCAGGGCAGGGGAGAATGAAAAGCAACTGCTTGATGTATACAGGGTTTACTACTGGCATGATAAAAATGCTCTGAAACTAGACGGAGGTGGTGGTTGCACAACACTGTGAAGGTACTAGTAGCCGCTTAATTGTTCACTTCAACAAAGTTAATTTTAGGTGTGAATCTCACCTCAATAAAAAACAATACTTTTGATTAGAAGTAAGACAAGAATAGTTACATAGAGGTTAATTTTATAAATATTTCCCATCATAAACCAAGCTTTAAAGGGGAGAAAAATTAGCATGTGATATAAATCTTCTTCATTTATGGAAAGCTAAATTTCCGTGACCATATTCCATTTTGTTCAAGTTTAAAGGCTTGACAGAGGGGACAAAACAGAAGAACAGAACTCTTGGGATACAAGGTCTGGATCAATTAATTTTTGGTATGCCCTAACTACAAGAGAGATTAGATGAATTTGCAAGGTTCATTTTTCCACAGCTCTTAAATTTGTTTTTAAAAGCTAAACTTAGCTGAGCTCTTTCTCATAACAATCAGAATAATTCTTTTGTCATTATTAAATAATCTATCTCAATACGTGCCATAAATTTGAAACTGCAAAAATAGATGACTCAAGAATATGACTTAGATTCCTTGAGAATGATGTAATCAAATTTATTTGGATTCAGCTATTAATGTCATTCCAGATGGCACTGCTTTTGCTGTCATTTCCATGAGAAAATAGAAATGATTTTTCCACTTAGGAAATTTTAGGGATTTTTAGCACAAAATAACATATGTATTTTGTTAATAATAATTAGTGGTATCTCAATGACATAAAATAATAGATGTGACTCCTTATATGCTTAACTTATGGTGAAGATTACTTAGGTTTAATAGAAAGTTGCACAGGAATACACAGCACACAGTAAGGTGATATTAAAATATATGATATCATTTCTAGAAAAAACTATTAATATCTCAAGGGAAATTGTCTAACTAATGGCTTCAGTTAAGCCTGCTCAACAAATGCTGACTCTCTGTTATATGCTGAACATTGTAATAGGAGATAAAAAGATAATAAAGACAGAATTACTTCCTTTAAGAAACTTACAATCTAATGAGAGTCACAGAATCCAAGAAGTTGTAACTACAGAGCTTTGTGCATAATAATGTATGGGCACATTACAAAAGTAGTACAAGGAAAGCAGTAATGAATTCAGTTTGGAGAAATCGGAAGGAATAATATGCAAACTGGCCTTCTAGGAGTTCAGTGGGAAAGTGCTTCACGTGGCCTAGACCTATAAAACAATCTTGGCATCTTCAGAAACTACAAAAAATTTAACGCTGAAAGAAAAGGAAGAAGAGGGAATGTATGGAGAGAAAAAGAAGAAACAGAAGGGGAGGGGAAGGAGGATGGGAAAAGGAGTAAGAGAAAAAGAAAAGAAGGTAAGAAGTAAGAAGTAGAAGGAAATAAGGCTGGAGAAGTAGGCTGGGACTAGATTAAGAAGGATTTTGTTGAGCTAGAATCTCCTCTTTTAAGCATCAGGGAGTCACTGAGGGAACTCATCTGGAGAAAGACATGGTCAGGTTCAAAATTTGGAAAGGTCACTCCGGTAACAATGTGGAAAAAGAAAAAATTGCATGGGCAAGTCTGAAATCAGGAAGATCAAAAGGCAACTTATTTTAATAGTTCAAGCTGGAGGTGAACAGTGCTTGAACTAACACAAAGTCACTGGTGATGCTGCAGAGAAGACAGACTTCACAGATCACTTGAGTGACCACCTGTGTATTGAAGGTGAGAGAACAGAGGAAGCACTGGATAACTTAAAATGGCCTGGACTTTGGATAGCAACGGTAGCATATCACTAACACAGACAGCAAAAAGAAAAATGGAATCGTTTCAGAGTGGAGAAAGAGGAACCACATTGCTCAGCTCGGGTATGTTGACTAAGGGAATTATAAGACCTCCAGCTGAAGGTACATATTTAGAGCTATCTGTTTTTAAATTATACTCAGAGACAGAAGATATTATCCAGGGAGAGAATATAATGAGAAGAGGACTAATAACCCTGGAGAAGAGCAAAGTTAATCATACTTCAAGAAAGCAGTGCTCTAAAGAAGATGTCACAGAAATACAAAGAAATCCAGATTATGTTGTCATGGAACTCAAGGGACAAAATAGTTTAAAGGAAGAAATAATCAACACTGTCAAATACCACAAAAAAATTGAGTAAAACAGAGACTGAAAAACATTCATTTGTTTGGCAATTGAGGTAAAAATAATATAGTGGTAATTTCAGTGGAATTTAGAAGTTGGAATTCAGATTTCAAATGGAGGGCAATAAAACAAAGGTATTTTATTTTATTTTGTTATGTATTTATTTTATTTTATTTTATTCAATTTTTTAATGTTTTATTTTTAAAAAGTATTATTTCAGGAAGATTGTGGAGAAAAACAGAAATAAAAAAAGCACTAGCCAGGGAAAGAAAAGTTTCAGAGTATTTTAGGCTTCTTTTTAATGTCAGTTCATAGTCTTCCTTTTAAGATACAGAATCACTAGCAGTTTGGCCTCTAAAATGTTCCTGGTAGCAGGAAAATTCAATACTAAAAATTCTGAAGTCATTCGAAACAGTAGAAATTTTAACATTTTAGGAAATCCTTGGCAAAAGAGAAATAAGCTTCTGAGAGCAGGGCATCATAATAATGTCAGATACAGGCATGAAGAGAAAAGGAATGTCTTTCAGAGGTGCTACATATCCAGAAGCGATTGACACTGTGGAGGCAGTAATGTATGGTAGTTAAGAATGGTTCTGGGGGCACTTGGGTGGCTCAGTAGGTTAAGCATCTCACTCATGATTGCAGCTCAGTTCATGATCTCACAGGTGGTGAGATGGAGCCCCACACTGGGTTCCATGTTCAGTGGGGAGTGTGCTTGAGATTCTCTCTCTCTCTCTCTTTCCCCCTCTACCCCTCTTGCCACTCAAATGCATGGTCTCTCTCTCTTTCTCTCTCTAAAATAAATAAATAAATCTTAAAAAAAAATAGTACTGGAATTCCAGTACTGAATACTGGAATCCACCTATCCAGATAAAAGGCCTGGCTCTACCACTTGCTCTGTGACCATGCCAGAGTTATTTACATTATCTTAGATGTCAGTTTTCTCACCTGTGAAGTGGAGACAATAATTCAATCTACACAACCAAGTTCATCAGGAGTAAATGAGATAACATTTCTGACACTTAGTGATAAGAACGATAATGCCAATTTGGTATATTTTGCTAATGAAGATAATGATGTGGATTACACACAATTTGTACAGCTCATATTTTGAGCTATGAAATTAGATGAGACCATGAAGGCAGTGAGTGTAGGTAGAAAAGAGAAGAAGTCTAAATACTATTCCAGGGCTGTAAGATATTAGGATGTTGAGAAAGAACCAGTGAAGGATACTAATTAAAGCAGCCAGTGAGGAAGGAGGAAAAGTAAGAGAGCAGAGTCATGGAAGCAATGGAATGTGTTTCAGGGAATGATCAATTGAGTAAAAAATATTAGTAAGTTAAGTAAAATGAATACTGAGAATTGATCACTGGATTTAGCAGGAGAAAAAAAAAAAACAAATAGAAATGTTTGGTGACCTTGACAAGAGAGAGATGGTGGACACAGTTTGTGTTCCTGTTAGCCCGTGTGACCTTGATCATTTATGTGCAAGCCACTGAGGAGGGCAGATTTTTGTCCATTACTGCATATGATCCAAATAAAGATCATGAAATGTGGTTGATGTTTTCTGGGGTTTCTGGGAAAGAAGTTTACATCCTCTTAGAGAGCTAATTGAAAGAAGCACTTTTTGCCACTGGATGTGACCACGAAGATCGCTATCCCTGGGAATTACTGGCAGACATCTTATAATCTTGAGAAGGAGTAGTTCTGCCACAGAAGGAATAGGAACTAAGCAAAAACTAGTCACTGATGACATAATTATCCAGTTATCCAAAGTTCAACAGATCTCTCCTTATTTTCCCCAAAGTCTGTTTGGCTCAAGATACTAGCAAATACCATTTTTTATATAAGCCTTATTATATTTTTCTGTTATTTGCAAAAAATATATTCTTAACTGATAGTTCAATTTATCAAGGCTGAAACTGCATGAACTGACTGAGGGGAAGGGCAGTGGTTACTGGAAGAATTTTTGACAGTCAATAAAAATAACTCCTATCACAAATTGTACATGACCAAATCCTGACCTTTTGCATTTCTATTTCTCCATTTTAAAGACATTCTAACAATGTATAAAATTAATTAATTTTTAAAAACTAGAATCTGTTTTAAGAGAATTTTGAGACAACAGTGATCAAATTTGAATATCTTATTTCCTATCCATTTCTGGCTTAAATATATCCTTCTACCTTGAGCCAAGCAGCAGTTGTTGGTAGTGAACCACTGAGTGTAAGTAAGATGTTGAGTTCTGAAAAGATCCTGGCAGAGGAGAAAATGTGGGGCTTTTTCCAACATGGGTGAGGCATGAGTTTGAAAGCCAAATTCAGAGACTCTCAAGATTAAGTTTGCATTTGATGAATGCTGCGGATAGCTTCAAAGTCCTATGTACCCCAAGTGTCTAAGGATGACTTGGTCCCTTGTGGGAGTTCTTAGTCTGATGCCCACAAAGCCCAAGGAGTATATCTGATATGCTGAAATCTCCCTTTTTGGGAGGGCAGGAAGGTGTGAATAGAAAGAGAGGCAGGAAGGTTCTCTCTGCTGTCTAGATAGTCTGGCTACCTTCTACACAATTCCTCAGGGAGTTAGGCAGGTGATGCTTTGCTTCCCATCACTTACAGAACCTTTAAGATTTGTACCCAGGTCTACATCCAGAAAAATAACAACCTGTTAGAATAACAACCTGAAAGTGAAAGATCAAAGAATATAAGTACCCAAGGAAATAGAGCTGCTGGGGAGATTTACAAGTTGGATCAGAAAACTTGAAGAGCATTTTAGTGGAGTATACGCATACACACAATCTAAATATACATTTATGTCTAAATAGATATTGGTAGACTGTCTGGGAATGTGTTTTTAAAAGTACTAAATAAGAATTCTTGAAATGAAAGTCAAATCAATTTAGATTAGAAGTATTTAATTATCTCGGCAAAACCTAGAAGTTGGAGATGGTGGCCGGGTGGGATTAGGGTGGAGAGACTAGATGATAAACATTCTAAACCTCTCATCTGGTGGCATGAAACAGAGAAAAGCAGCAAGTGAAAGTCTGCGAAAGAGTTCATCTTACTGGTGTGAGTATAATGATAATTAGGAGGGATGCCACCATGGGGAAAAAAAACCAACTGTTCTCCCTTTTCACAATGTGTATATCTATATTAAATCATCACATTGTACATTTTAAATATATCACAATTTTGTCAGTTATACCTCAATAAGACAGAAAAAAATGGAAGAAAGCAGAGAGAAAGAGAGAAAACAAGAATCTTGTGAAGTTTTTAATTTCTTCATCCTGCTGTGCCTCTTGGACATCATCTTCTGACTCAACATAGTTTTTTTAAATTTGGGTTTAAAAAATATATATATCTTGTTTTTAAACAGTAGCAGAAAGATGTGTGTCTGACTTAGAGCAGCGGAAAAGGGGTACATAAAGTCAGATAAAAAGGAACAGAATGAATAGTAACTTGAACAAACCAGAGAAATAATAAATTACAAAAATAATTTAAAATAAGAGCAAAATTAAGGAAAATAATCACATCAATCAATCAATATACTCTATGTCAGTGGACAACACACTTCCACGAAAAGAGTCAGTCATATTGGATTTAAAAAGGAGAAATAAATTAGAGAAAATTATTTAAAATAATTAGAAAACTGATAATGAAGAAGTAGGCAAGAAATACCAGAGAAATGCAAGCAAAAAAAAAAAAAGAGGAAGAACAAAGTTAGTATCAGACAACACCGAACTTAAGGTATTATCTTAAATTGGATATACAGAGAAAAGCACTAAACTAGATAAAAAGGGAAGTCATGTCATCATAAAAGGTACAAAAACATGCACTTTATGAATGCACCAGTCAACACAAGTGCTAACCATCTAAGGCAAAAACTATTACAATGGAAGGAGAACTTGACTAAAAAAATACACTTACAGCATGTAATTTAAATACATCTCTTTTCAAATCAGAGAACTAGTAGGGAAAAAAAGACATAGAGAAATTGAAAAGTATAAACAACAATTAAAAATGTATAGCTTATAGGGGCACCTGGGTGGCTCAGTGGGTTAAAGCCTCTACCTTCAACTCAGGTCATGATCTCAGGGTCCTGGATGGAGCCTGGAATCGGGCTCTCTGCTCAGCAGGGAGCCTGCTTCCCCCTCACTTTCTTCCTGCTTCTCTGCCTACTTGTGATCTCTCTCTTCTCTCTGTCAAATAAATAAGTAAAATCTCTATATATTTAATATATATACTAAATATATATATGTATATATTTTAAAGACTTTTAGACTTTTAAGCTATATATATATATATATATATATATATGACTTATATGTATCTTAATAGAGAATCAAATATCTCTCCACATTCTACCTCCACATAATCTTATTAGTACAATAAATGTGTATGTAGGAATGACCCAGCACCTCTCTCTGGGAGCCTAAGGTAGGAGAAAGGGAACAGAGATAGAGAGAGGAAGGAGAATAGAAGGAGGAGGAGGACAAAGATGAGGGAGGACAGAAGAAAAAGAGAGGAAAGAGGGTAAAAATCAAGAAGGAGGCAGAGAAAGAGGATCAGAGAAGAGGGAGAGGAAAATGAAAGGGGGAGGGGGAGACCATGAGTTGAAATTCCGTCCCTGCCTCTCTATGGCCTCTGTGTAATAAGCAGCGTGGCACACTGAAATGAATGAATGTTTTTAGAGTTTTAGAAGGTAATAGTATTTAGCATTGAGACAAACTTTTCTGCCTATTTATCACATGCAAAACAAAGAACACACTGAAGTGATATACATAATGATACTTTATTTAGATTTTTTGGTTCTGCACAGTCATTAAATTCTTTTCCTGGAAAAGCTATTATTAACTGTGCTAATTGTAGTTCAGTGCAACTGCTCTCAATGGCTTGTCATGTTTAGAGGGTGGTTTTCAGTAAGCTTCTGAAAGCCCTAATTAATGGAAAAGACCAGACTCTCACTGCTTCTTCTATACATGCTTAAACTACAAAAGAGGCTTGATGAAACCATACTACCAAATGATCAAAAGGGACTTTTTCCAATCAAACAAATGTGGTTTACACAACCACAAATCTAAGTAAGACAATACAAGGGCTAAAATATTTATTATCTCCAAGAATATTATTAAATGCTTTCATCAGAATATCTCAATTCCTCTTTGCCCTCTCATCAAAAAGAAATAAGTAGTCTTGAATATTATACTATTTAAATTCCATTATATTTAGTTATTTAATTTTTCAGGAATTCTATTATGGAATTTTTCAAATATTTATAACTTGAAAGAATTTCACAGTGAAGACCTATATACCCACCAAGATTCTTACATTAGTATCTTACTATCTTGTTCCATTCCATATCTATCCATCCCTCTATTCATCCATTAATCCACCTTGCTTTTTTCTTATGTGCCTCAAAGTAAATGAAAACATCAGCCTACTTTTTTTCTTACGTACTACAGCAAACACTAGTGATTTGGTTTTTGACACGGACAAGATACACTTATCTCCATTGCCATAAACAGTAAGATGCAGGGCACATATACCAGCATAGGAGCTAGGATCCAGGATATATGAATTTCTGCCCATGTCCAGAAAATAAGCAAGGCAATAGCTAAAGTAACATCCCAAAGTTCTGTGGAAAAATGAAAGCTACAGAGATTTTTAATAATCCTACATTTCTAAGAGGAAGGGCAGTAAGTTTGTTTTTCCTTAGATCTCTTCATCTAAACCTATCACAGACTCCTGTAAACTCAAGCCAAATCTCCTGATTTGTAAATGAGGAAAAATAATGTTTAAGAATTTTGCAACTTCAAAAAAAAAAAAAAGAATTTTGCAACTTCAGCAATAGAGAAGATTATAAAGAAGAAACAAAAAGCATCTGAAACCTATAATTGTTAACATTTTGGTAACTATCCTTGCCCAAACATCTCTATTCATTTATTCATTCATTCAGCAAATAATTTTTGAGTGCCTACTGTGTGCCATGTGACACAAAGACTACGCCCTCTAGATGTCTATATTCTAGTCAGATGGCAATAGATGCTCTAAAGAAAAACAAAGAGTATTAGTGTCAGAGAGTAAAGATGTTACTTTGGGTAAGGTCATCAGGAAAATCCTTCTTAAAGAAATGACATTTAAACAGAAGTGTAGAGGTGAGGGCAGGAAGATGGAGACTGCAAAGGGGACTACATGTACTAACACTGTGGGGCAACATGGCATGCAGGACATCTGAGAAACAGTGAGGACTATCAGGAATCCACCAAAATCTTTGAGGAAACACAGGCAGCAACTCTTCAACCTCAGCACATCGCCAGAGGTGAGGGAAGCAAGGGCAAAAATGAACTATTGGGACTTTATCCAGATAAAAAGCTTTTGCACAGCAAAGGAAACAGTCAACAAAACCAAAACACAACTGACAGAATGGGAGAAGATATTGGCAAATGACATATCAGATAAAGGGCTAGTATCCAAAATTTACAAAGAACTTACCAATTCAACATCCAAAGAACAAATAATCCAATCAAGAATGGGCAGAAGAAATGAATAGACATTTTCTGCAAAGAAGACATTCAAATGGCCAACAGACACAAAAAAGTGCTCAATATCACTCAGCATCAAGGAAATACAAATCCAAGGCACAGTGAGATACCACTTCACACCAGTCGGAATGGCTAAAATTCATCTGTCAGGAAACAAAAGATGTTGACAAGGGTGCAGAGAAAGGGGAACCCTGCTACACTGTTGGTGGGAATGCAAGGTGGTGCAGCCACTATGAAAAACAGTATGGAGGTTTCTCAAAAAGTTGAAAATGGAGCTACCCTACAACCCAGCAATTGCAGTACTGGGTATTTACCCCAAAGGTACAAATGTAGTGATCCGAAGGGGCACGTGCACCCCAACGTTTATAGCAGCAATATTCACAATCGCCAAACTATGGAAAGAGCTTAGATAGATGTCCATCAACAGATGAATGGATAAAGAAGGTATGGGGGGGGTGTATATTTGTATATATATTCCAGTGTGTACACACACACACACACACACACACACACTGGAATAATTACACAGCCATCAACCACCCCGCCCCCCCAGAATCTTACCATTTGCAACGATGTGGATGGAACGAGAGGGTATTATGCTAAGTGAAATAAGTCAATCAGAGAAAGACAGTTATCATATGATCTCACTGACCTGAGGAATTTGAGAAAAAAAGACAGATCATAGGGGAAGGGAGGGAAAAATGAAACAAGACGAAACCAGAGAGGGAGACAAACCATAAGAGACTCTTAATCTCAGGAAACAAACTGAGGGTTGCTGGAGGGTGGGGGGAGGGATAGGGTGGCTGGCTGATGGACACTGGGAAGAGTATGTGCTATGGTGAACACTGTGAATTGTGTAAGACTGATGAATCACAGAGCTGTACCCTTGAAACAAATAATATATTACATGTTAATAAAAAAATAAAATTAAAATTAAAAAAAATTCTTCCTCTTTAGATTTCTGGTAGTTTGCTAATTATCTTGACTCTAAACCATACTTAAACCATATCCTTTATGACTCTTCACCCTATGTTTCTTCTCTGCCCAACCACTCCCATCTCATTCTACACTTTAGCCAACAACCTTCATTGGTACTAGGAAAGATCTGTGTTTTTCTTATTTTGCAACTCCTATCCCAGAAATTTTACCACAAATATCCAAGGTGCAGAAAAGAGCTTCTTTGACTCAACAACAGGTCTTCCCCAACTGTTTCACATAACAAGTGCTTCATCATCTCCAAGATGCTATCCTATAATACTTCCTTAGTCTCTATCCAAGATCCCATATCTCACACCCAACAGTGCATTTGTGTAATGACTATGTGCACCTCTCTCTGTTCATGGTATCGCTGGCTACATAGTCCCTTCCTTGGTTTTTCCAAGGTTAGGGCTATGTCTGGTTTATGTTCTGTCTTGTTTTAGTTTGTTATCATATTGTAACTGCTAACTGGTTGCTTTATTTTCTTGCAAGCAAGGCTTAATGACATCTGAGCTATTCAAAGAAGAAAGGAAAACTTCCTCACCTGGGCCCCCAGAGCATCATTCAGATCTTCCTTTCACATGGAATATTTTTATGGTTTGGAGATATGAACAATGGGCTAGGAATTCATTTTTGTCATTGTTACCAGTTAAGTGTATGCACAGCTAAGTTTTTCTGAGAGCACATTACATGCCCAGCGTTGTGTAAAATACTTTACATGGATTACCTTATCCCATGCTCACAGGAGACCTGTAGACATATGTAAAAACATATTCCTCATTATACAGACGGGAACACTAAGCCTCATAAAGAGCAAAGCAGGGATGCCAGCCTCAGCAATGTGTGTCTACAGCCCAGGTTTTCAACCACTATCCCATGATGTTCCTTCAGGTCTCAACCTGGCCATTACTACATCCAGGACCACTGAGGCAACCAAATAATGTTGGATCTAGGAAGCTGTCCCCTTCTCAGAGTTTTACATTCTGGCATAGAGCTGGGGAATTGAATTGAGACTGCCTGGATTTTTCCACAGTTCTGCCAATTATCAATTCTGTGATCTTAATCGCGTGGCCTCAGTT
Organism: Nasua narica; assembly: GCA_028533885.1. Classification (NCBI taxonomy): domain Eukaryota; kingdom Metazoa; phylum Chordata; class Mammalia; order Carnivora; family Procyonidae; genus Nasua; species Nasua narica. The sequence goes on along the minus strand of CM052800.1, from coordinate 89,648,499 downwards.
ACTTCATCTGTAAAATGGAGTCAGTGATAACCATTTTACATGGTAGCCATGATAATTAAATAATATAATGCACATAAAATGTTTATCCGCAAGACTGGCAGCTTGTAAGCACTCAAGAAAAATATGATTACTATTATTCTGCTTCTCAAGGGAACCAAAGCAGATACAAATACTTAAGATAATGCACTTCTTACCAGTTGAAAAAACAAAATTCCTCTTGAGTCAAGCATTCCTTCCTATGCATTAAGATGATAAATGTCACATATATTGAAAATTGAAATGTTTCTTTGAAACACTACCTTAACATTATTTAAATTATTTTGTAGTAACCAGAGGGAAGACAGACTATAAACGAGTATCTTTATCTTTTGTGATTTTTTTAATGGTGAACATTAAATAACATTGTTGTAAACTATGAAATATTTCAGTTGATTTCCCAAATTCCCAATAACTCTGCAATAAGGTAAAGAGCATGGTGTTCAAGAGAGAGGTTCAAAGCAGTTGTAAACAGAATACACCAGAAAGGAGCAGTACATTAAGGACAGGAGGACGAACTGGCTCTTTCATTATTTTCAATGTAGCTAATGAAAAGCAAACCTCAAAATGTTCAGAGCTCCAGGCCTTTGCAGATAAACACTGGAAATGGTGAGTATAATTCATGTCTGAGGCTGATTTACTAGAAAATACAGATGTGGAGAGAAAAATTCAGCATTTTAATCTTTCCTAAATATGGTCTCCTTGAAATACAGTGGGAAAGGTCTCAGCTGCAAGTGAAGAGATGTGGGCTCCAAGGCTGGCTCCTCCTTAACTAGCTGTGTGGCCTTGGCAAGCTGCACCATCTCACCAGGCTTCACATCCTTATCTTTAAAAAAGATGATGAGGAGCCCTGACTGCAGGACCCCACACCCTCCCTCTAGCTGTAATATTCAGCTAGAATAAATGACTTACTATCTTTATTTTTAGTGTCTTTTATTTTTAAAGTGGGTTATCATCTTTGAAAGCATACATTTTAAATAATAAAACATGGATTTAAGGCACCTTAGAAAGGCATCTCAATGGCCACTGGCTGGAGGAAAATAAACTGCAATTAGCAGCTCGAGCCAATACAAAATTAAATGACACAGCAAGAGTATTCAAATATTTTCCTAGGCATAGAAACAGATCTTTCAGGATTTTCATTTTTAAAATTGTAACTATTTTAAAAGGTGTGTGGCTAGCAAAAATGTGAAAAAATAAGGCACAGCATGTTATAAATATAATGTATTTTACATGGAAACCTCAATTATAGAAAGCAAAGCCTCCTTATGAATTATTTTCAGACATTCAAGTTAATTTTAATTCATAACAGCTCAAATATCCAATGAACTTCTATTTCAAAATATTATACAAATTTTAAAATAGGCTTCAATATAATTGTACTTCTAGAATTCATCTGGATATTCTTGCTTCAGAGAGCTGTGTAAGGCTAGAGAAACAGACTAACCCTTTACCGCTCAGTGTCACATATGAAACGGGAATGAATACTAACAGCAACGTACACAGTCCCTCCAACCTTCCTAGACAAGGACTATGTTCCACTAAGCTAGACTGGAAGCCAGGATTGGAAGCACTTGTCAATGGTCTAGTGGAAAGTCATTTCAAAACTGATGAAATGGCATTTCCCTTGGTGACTCATGTGAATGTTACTGGCATCCTGCAAAATCTCTGGCTGATTCCTGATTTATGAATCAAGTTTTTGTTTTCTGTTGCTGTTACTGACAGTGTTACATCTCTTGTTTTATTATTTTTTTTTTTTGGTCTTCCCTCTCCCAGGAACTATTATGAGCATATGTGTTAATTTGTAGGCATATTTTGAAACTGTATCTTTCTTATCACTGTCTTTCTGTCAGAAGATGATCTAATCTCTGAGTAAAACTATATTACAAACACCCAATCTTATTCTGGTCCTCCTGATGAAATCAAACCCTTGAAATACATCTCGAATCCTCAAATCTGTCCTCTCTACGTCCCTCAAGATACATAAACTAAACTGCCAAACCTCTACCAGGAGAACAGAAGGAAGGTACCTCAACAAATGAGAGGGTAAGCAAATCAAAGAGATAAATCTACACAAGGAACACTTGCAGAGACACACACATGCATATACACATGGATCCTTCTCTATGTTTTGACCAAATGCCACAGTTAAGAAATATTAGGAAAATTTAGATAGGCTATATCCATGTTAAGCATCAGTTTACTATCAATGTAATTCTGCAGTTACCGTTAGTAAATGGTAATTGTGTGTCTTCTAGGTGGTCTTGACAGAACTGATATCCTCTGAAAGGAAAGAGTTCCCTTCCAAATGCGTGACCTGCTGCTTTGGAGCTTTTACTTGGGTTGCTGTAGGAAGTTTAACAGTCATTTAATCAACCTTCAAGTACTCACTGAACAAGCTCTAACTAAACATTGTGATTTGAGTGCTGAGATTAGTGAGATACTCTTCCAGGGAAATTGATGTTTTGAGTGTTTCTAGGGCAACAGTTAATCTCTCCCAGCAGCAAGTCTGTTAGAAAATAAGGGGATGGGAATACTGAAACCCTTTTAAATTAAAGGAAACACCATATTTGAAGATTAAGGTCGATGAAGAGACACAATCAAACATACACTAACGATGCTAAGGAGCATGCTGTTTAAGTAATGACATACTCAGAAGAGCAGAAATCGAGAAAATCTCACTTGATTAAATAATTTGTTTGGGTAATTTGGGTTTGGTTTGGTTTTGTAGGTTACCTTCTGTGGTTTTTCGATAGAGTTTAACTATTGATCTGCCTAGAGATTTGGTTCCAGGGGAATCTGAAGTAATTGTAGAGCCCTGATGGCAACAGAGATGAGTCTATGTGCAGAGCCGAACAATATTTAAGCAAATCCAGAGAACAAAGACAACTATTTATTTGCCTTTCTTTTTTTCTGTTTCCTATGATCCCACCATTCTTCTTACAATGACCTTTTTTTCCCTATTATTTAATTTCCATTATTGTAAGCCTGGAAAACAGACATTCTTTAGCAGAATATTCTCAATTATAGTATTGTTTTTCTCTTCTGAAGTCTGCAAAGGCTCAGATCAGGAACTAACCGTTTCCTAGAAATGAGTGTCCTTTGTACACTTTTTCCTCTGGTTCATGGTGAGCAAGGGGTTAGGAAGGGGAAGACACAAGTAGTTTCGATATTATATACCTTAAAGGGAGGAGGATGGAAGTCTTTCATTTTCAGGAATCCTGTTGCATTATGCAAATATGAGTAGAAAGGATCCAACAGTTACCAAATGATAATATTTCACTAATTGATGATACTCCAGAGAGCAGCAGAAATTCAAAAGGCTTTACAGAATAAAGAGGGATGCTACAGAAGGAAATCTGGGAAGAAAATTAAAGGGAGCAAAATCACAAACAACCACATAACCTGTCATCCACCAGATTAGTAATCTCCTTGGATGAGTAGTTTGTTTGTTGTTTACTGTTTGTTTTGGTGGGAAGGGTTCAGACTGTAGAGAGATTATAGTTTTAAGTAACCATGATATTCAATTCAAGGAAAAAAAGATAAGCTGATTTAACACTTGACACTTGTTCAAAGACAAGAAAGTCCTCAGGAAGTTTGTATCCAGGAGAAAATAAGGGTTTAAAGGTTTCAGGGTGGGGGAGTATTCACTAGTTTAATGTACCAGTTTACCCTACTTTCCTCTTTTTAACAAATTTATGTTGGCCGTAAATCACAATCTCCTTCTAACATCCACCAAGAGGCAAAAGCTTTGTTTCTCTTCTTTTTTTTCACCAAAGTAGCTACAGAGAGGTGCTTTATTTTGTTTAATAGGGTTATTTGAAAAACAGCTCCCTAAAGAATAAAAGTTTAATCTCAATATATACATAGAAATAAAAACGTAAGTGAACTGAAATTTCCAAACAGTACATTGTGTGACTGCTGACCTCTGTAAGATGTGTATCTCTTTGTTTTTCTTTTTAAAACAAATGTGCTATTTTAACACCTACTCATCTATCAATGTTTCCAACTGACAAAGAGCCAATGAAGAAGGACTAGGAAGAACATGGATTAATCATTTCCTTGGAGGTGGGAAGAAAAATTATCACTCACGGTGTGTTTAAAAGGCAGACCTTCTGCAAAAGGCTAAAGTCCTTGGGGAAGGGAGAGTTCCCAGTGCTTTACAAAATAAATTTTTAAAAAAATCAATGCACTTCACTTGCTTTACCTGAGTACCTCTTAAAGCCCAGGAAAGAGAAGTGTCATTTTCTAAGTTTTCTCTGATCCAAACATTCTTTTCAGAACCACCTTTCCTCTTCATTGTTCTAGAGCATCACCACTATGCTTCTGTATTTGAGCAAACAATAATAGATGAGAGAGGACTAGGCAAGTTAAAAATTTTAAACCCTTAAAAACAAAAAAGAAGAAGAAGAAGACTCAAGTAAAGATTACTTGATTATGTTCTTTGGTAAATCTATTTCTTGGTTATACCTAAAAAAGGAAGATCACAGCCAAGGACCATGTTAGAATACCTTTATTGTGAAGGCACTCCTTATCAGCTGCCAATTAAAAAAAAATCTCAAGCAGCAAAGAATTTAGTTAACATTGACCTTCTGAGTCCCAGGCCTGAGCTGCTAAAAGGAATGAATAAAGTTAAGAAGCTTTTTCTTGTAACTTTTAATTCTGGCAGATTAAACAACTAAGTCTCTTTTCCCTAAATTATTAACGTTTCCAGGTAGGGTGGGATTATTCAGAGGTTATTTTTCAAAAAATTCCCCAAACTCTGGCACAGGATTAGCAACATCCATCTAATGTTCTTTTCATTTAAAGAGTGGTGTTGAAGGAGAAAAAAAATCATTTAGTTATACACTATAAACAGTCTAGTTGACAAAGAGCTTTCATAAGGATATTTATTTTGGTGAAATAAATTGGCACTGATGCACAGAAACTGATTTGAGGGAAAAAGATTACCAATGAAGACACAATGAAAGAATATAAATTAAAAAATAATGCAAGGAAAAGGTTCAGTGACTGGCAGTAAATCATTTATTCATGTCCATTTATTGATATTACACTTCCAACAACACGCTATAAGTAATACTAAAATCTTTATTTTTGAGGCACATTTATTTATCCCAAAGTCTTAAGGAACTCTTCACTCCATTTAATATACTTTTTCAATATATTTGGTGTAAGATTCTCACTATAGCAAATACAGTAGAATTTTCCCATTCTTCTCCCTATTAAGTTTTCCCTTTTTCTACAGGTACTTGGAGGATCACAAGTCAGAGTATTTGAGGTTCCAGGTTCATGTTAGATAACTGATTTGATAAACTTTTAAATTTTGAAGATCATTTTATGGCTTGTACAAATTTGGTCTTGGCCAGTATGCTGGCGCTGATTCATTCTGTGTTGTTAAGAGCTCATTATTAAATTTTCAGGAGGTTTTCAAGCCAATTGACAGTCCAGTAGTAGTCTGAAACTGGCCATGTAGGAGCATTTAAACCATGTTAACTGTCAAATGCTATGAATCAGGACTTCCCTAACCCAGTCTCTAGAGCTGGGTAATAAACATTTACCAGTTAGTATACCACTGGTCAGAGCTATTCTTGACTTTTTCATAAAATGCATAGGAAAATAAAACTTATTATATAATACAACTTTTACCAAAAAGCCTTCTAAAACATTTTATGTTTATTTTTTTTATCAATAATTTCAAAATTTCAAGAATTGGTACTACTACTAAATTTAAAGAATATGGGCCAATCTAATCACATTAGATTATGCTTAATCTGTTTTTATTTTAAAGTTGGAAATGATGTCCTTCAAAGATACATGCTCACTTTATTCAGACACAGTAGGTTAGTGAGTTTCTCCACTTACTCCAGTCTCTTACCCACTGTCCAACCTGTTTCTAGGATTTAGCTCTACTGATACAGCAATTTGGCATCCTAAGAATACATTTATCTCACAAGTAACTTTATATATGAAAAATATGTCTATTTATATAATTAGTCATTGAACATTACTCTGTTGAAATAAGATCAAAAAAAGTCAGAAGACAATGGTCAAATCAACAGAAAATCAAAGTAAATGCAAATGTAAAATATAAAAATCCCCGAGGAGGAGACAGCTTCCCAGACCCAACATTATTTGGTGACAGCGGTGGCCAGGGAGGACCTCCAGCATGGAGGAAGGACTAGACCAAACCCTAAAGAGACACTATGCTTTAGTAATTAAGACTTGAACTCTTGACAGTTCCTAATAGGCAGCCAAAACATATTAATACTGTTTGTACATCAATCTATTAAAATTTTCTCCAACTGAATTGTCGTAGGAAAAATAAAGTTGTTTGATTTGTTTCAGCTTCAGTTTCACATCTGGGCAAAGCACATGCTGGAAAAGACAGCTCTGATTTTCCTGGTGAAAAATGGGCCCTGGGTCTCTACATAACAAATATTTAGTGCCTTTGTGGGAGTGTTCAGTTTAGGCCAGACTGTTAAGTAGGAGAGTCACCTGTGTTCCAACGTGGAAAGGGTTCACAGTAAGGGGAGAGATCCTAAACTTTTCTTTTTTCCTAGGTTTGGCTCTTGCTTAGTATCCCTCAGGAAATGAGCTGTTCAGGGATGTGCTGCCACATCACAATTCTGAAAGAAGATACCTTCAAACCACCAAAGAAAACCTTCCTCTGTGGATAATTTAGCAGGCTGATTATAGCCCATTTCATCTCGGACCAACAGAACAGAAATAACTGCTAAAGCCGAAGGCTCATTCCAGAAACATTTCTGAACAGTTTTCTCGAACTTTAGCTTCATGGTTTTGTATTTAATCGCTTCAGCATTTTGCTGGTTAAACAACTCTGATATGAAATGTGAATCCCAGAAAGTGCCATTTCGTTCCAAACAGCTGGAAAATTGGTAATTCCTTTTTCTCTGCCACTTGTTATAGATTCAAAAGGATCATTCCAAATCCCCGCTATTTATTCTGTTCATTAAACTGTCTTCTTCCATGGATTTTCAGAAACTTTAACCAGCAGTTCTAATGGCTCATTTTAAATAACTGCTTTAAACAAATATGCTAAGCTCACTACCAAATCTATGGCAGCAGATTCAGACTCGAGCCCTCCAGAGCACTTATCTACACTCCACAGAACACACATCACGCAGGGCAAGCCCTCCCGATTCCTGAACTATTACCTCTTCTCTGATTCACACCATCACCACGACTTACAATTTTTCTCTAAGTTGTTTTCAAATAAATCAAGTGTCTTTGTAAAATTGCATAATGTAGGCATTATAACACTATTAATTTTCTTTACTAAAATCCTACTTCAATGACTGTAACTCTGAAAAGTTAAAGGACAAATGCTTTTTCTTAGGATGTACCAGATACCAGAAACATCACTGCTTTCCGTGCACCAGCGATATTCATGAACCTGATCAATGTGTAATCATTTAAGAATCCATTAGGTTAGGATATGAACTGGTTGGTGTGAATCTGGCTGTGTGCACCACTTTTTATAGTCTGTGAGGGCATTGGGAATGAGCAGGTACCTGCCAATTCTCTGCTAAATTCTCTCTGCAGTGAATAGCAGGTGACCAGGAGGGATAGAAATGCAAGGGTTCCCTGACTGTGTGCCATTGACTCTGAATAACTTGAGGCCATGCATTATAACACTAGAACTTCAGAGTGTCCAAGTACAAGGTGGTCTAGTCCAGAGCAAATCCTAATCCAGTGACTCTGTGAGTGGGCCAGACAGAACCAGCCCTTTCTACCCCTTTACCAGGGATCTGAGAACCGGTGGTCGTGGAAAGCACTCCAGATCTGCTCTAGGTCTATCCCCCTTATCAAGAGACCCATTTTTAAACTGATAGGAAATTCTGGGTAGACCATGTTATCTGTATGAACCACTTATCTATATGATCACTCTCTGGATGTGTTTGGACTCTTCACTGTGAAAAAGGCATTGCAGATCCCACAGAGCCATCTGATTCTAGGTTGGTTCCCTGTTAGGTTCCAGGAGTTTTAAGCAAAGGAAAAAGCCCTTCATAGTTTATCTTACCTTCAGTTACTGGCACACTAGTTCCAAGGGTCCCCACACACCTAAGCGATGGTAAGTCCAGCAAAATATTATATGACACACAGTCTTTCTTCATATTGGCAGCAACAGTTTGGATACTGAGAATAAAGTTATGAATTTTTTCCCTCCTGTTGGATTACATAGTTTACCAGTAATCTGAAAATCACAATATTAACGCGTCTGTGCTGTTTAGTCAATGTTCATTAAGTTTGCAGTGTCAGCATTTTGTCTCCCTATTTATGCTTAATATTATTCTTGTATGTGCCTTTGAACTGAACAAAGAAGGATAATTCTTCCTGTTTTTCTGTTTTCCTTCTTCACCTCCTTATCCTTTGGGCTGCTATTTTACAAAACACTCTAATTTGTAAAAGAATGGTCTCTCATAAGTGAAGTAGAAGAATTTTAAACCCTTTAATTGCCATGTGTGTTTCAAATCTTACAACACTGAATTCTAATTTAGTGCTCAACATTCCAAATTAACATTCCAGGAAATTTTTTTAATCTAATGATGATGCAAAATATCAAGTTGAAAATCAATCACAAGAATCACAATTTTCCACACAATTTAGGGTTTGTTTTTCTATGTGTTTGGATGCCTGCAAAACACCAGGGAAAGAATGTATGCCATTTTCAGGTCACATCAGCTTTCACTTTGCAAGATACAATCAATTCAAAAGAACTATTTAAAGAAATAATTTTTAGGGGCGCCTGAGTGGCTCAGTTGGTTAAGCGGCTGCCTTCGGCTCAGGTCATGATCTCAGGGTCCTGGGATCGAGCCCCACATCAGGCTCCCTGCCCTGCTCCCTGCCCTGCTCCCTGCCCTGCTCCCTGCTCAGTGGAGAGCCTGCTTCTCTCTCTCCCTCTGCCTGCCTCTCTACTTACTTGTGCTATCTCCCTGTCAAATAAATAAATGAAATCTTTAAAAAAAAATTTAGCATTCTTTTTACTTCTTACCAGATTTTCAATTAGTGAGATATAGTATGTATCTGAATATGTCAGCTTATGTCTAATTCTCCCCAAATTTGTGATATTTTACTTTTAACTTACAGGCTAAAAGTGGAAAAATAGATTCACATTGTTTATATTTGCTTTTGCGTGACTAATGGCAGTTGTATCACAAGGCCCTGGCCAATGTTTGGGGAAAGCTGCCAAGTACACACAGACAAGCCAAAAGTCACTAAAGATAAGCAAGTTACAATGCACGGTCTGTGGTGGCACCAGATACCTGTATAAAATAATTCCTCAAAATAAAAGAAAATTCCCTTAAGAGAAATGCAGCTTGTTTTAATGAACTTTCCTCTAGTAATTGATATCTTTTTAGGAAATCCCATAAGTATACTGCTGGATCTTCATGATTGTTTGGACAGCTTTTCATATGAGGGCCATAAGTCACAAGGAGACACAGACTTGGTTTCCTCTGTCCCACACAAAGGCAACCGGGGGCCCTTGAATAATGCCTTGCTTTCAAATTCATGCTAAATGTTGTTACATTGACCCACTAATCAATTAAGCTATTTTTAAAAAATAATAGATTTTTTTAGAATAACCAGGCTTTAGTTGAATAAGCTGAGCTGTAAAGCTGAGCTGTGTGGCTATATGTCTAATAATACTTGGACGAATTTTACCTAAAGTAGTTACAACATAACACAGATAGGTGAGATTGCATCAGAGCGTAAGGCAAAATATTTCCTGCCACTTTTATGTAGTTTGTTTTAAAATATACAGAACACCTAGGTGGCTCAGTCATTAAGTGTCTGCCTTCGGCTCCGGTCATGATCCCAGGGTCCTGGGCTCGAGCTCCACATCAGGCTCCCTGGTCAGCGGGACGTCTCCTCCTCCCACTCCCACTGCTTGTATTTCCTCTTTTGCTGTGTATCTCTTTGTCAAATAAATAAATAAAATCTTTAAAATAAGATAAGATATATTAATGCAGTCTTTGGAATTTTAAAGATACTTTTGTATCTTCTATAATAATTTTATGTGTATTAATATAACCATCTCATTGGCACATACTTACTAGACTTTTCCTAAGGTTAGGGTTATGGACTGAAATTACGGCTTTAACCACTTGAGTTGAGACAGCTTTACTTTCAGCACTTGAGTCAAAGGATCAGGAATGGCCAACCAACAGAAACACTGACTCAAGTTCAATAACTGACTGACCGTGACTCACAAGTATCTCTGACTTTATCGCCCCTCCCACCCCACTGTCTCCATTTAGTTCCAACCTTCATTATTTCTAACATGGCCCATGACAGTAGCCTCCTCTCTAGCTCTGGGACTCTAATCCACCCTCTACTCCATAGGAATGTGGCCATTTGACACCTGTCCTTAAAGCTTTGGAAATTGTTTAACTGTCTATAGTCCTTAAAGTTCAAACTCTAATAAGTCACCCAACCAACTGATAAACCAATTTCTTCACAATTTGTCTCTAACCTATCTCTTCAACCTTATGGCTAATTATCCATATGCACTCCCAAATATCCTAAACTGTAATTTTTATCACAATGGCTAAAATATAGACTATGTAATCAGACTACCTTCAAGATGTGTTAGCTGGAAAGTATTTAAACTTTTGAAATTTCAGTTTTCCCATCTGCAGAATGAGGATCAAAAGGTTGTTGTTAATGCTAAATGGCACATACTGATACTCAGTAAAAAGTAGCTAGCAATAATCACAGCAAACAAACAATTCATTCTTATGTCCATGCCTTTACCCAAAGTTTTCTTGCTAATGTCTTCCTCCCACTGGGCATCCTTTTCTCAGTGAACTCCCATTTGTCCCTCAAAGCCTAGTTCAAATGGCAACTGCCTTTGAAAGCCTTCCTTTACCATTTTACTTGGAAAAAAAGTAGCATTCCCCAATTCAGTACATTTATAGCATTTTGTGAATATTGCACTATTATAACCTGTGTCTTCATAAATCTACATATAAGCCTCCCTATACTGTAAGATCTGCATGGAAAACAATAATCTCGTTGCATCCCTATATTCTGTTATGAGTGAACTGTGCCCTCCCAAGAAAGTTATAGTAAAGTCTTGATACTCAGTATCTCAAAATGTGACCTTAATTAAAAATAGAGCTGTTGCAGATGTCATTAGTTAAGACAAGATCAAACTAGAGTAGAGTGTGGCCCTAATCCAATATGAACAATGTCCTTATAAGAAGACAGCAATGTGAAGACACAGAGAGAAAACACTGTATGAAGGTAGAGGCAGAGACCGAAGTGATACATCTATAATTCAAGGAGTGCAAAGATCGGCTGGACTTCCTCAGAACCTACGAAGAGCCAAAGAAGGATTCTTCTCCAGAGCCTTCAGAAGGAGTGTGGCCCTGCCAACACACAGTTTAGACTTCTAGCCTCCAGAACTGTGAGATAATAAATTTCTGTTGTTTTAAGCCACCAGTTTGTGGTACTTATTATAACAGCCCTAGGAAACCAACACATAGCCCCAGATTCAGGAGGGAAAAAAAAACCAATATATTTGTGTTGAAGAAGCAAATGACTTTAAGGATTATACTTAATCGATTTGGACTCACATAGAAAAATAGGAGTAAATATAGATGGCTGTATTAGAACATCCTAAGTCTGGCTTTAAGAATCTATAAGTATGCAATCTCATAATTGAGTGTCATATTTCAACTTCCCTCCCCATCTAAAAATTTAAGATGATTGATTCTGAAGACTTAGAAAATATTGCCATATTCCTCCCTGCCCTGTACCTGCACTCACTGTTCATAAAATGGCAACTATTATTATTCATCAAAGCAAGCTATAAAAGTTTTTCAACAGAGGTTTCATTAAAAAATGACACAACTGGGAGCCTGGGTGGCTCAGTTGGTTGGGCGACTGCCTTCGGCTCAGGTCATGATCCCGGAATCTCGGGATCGAGTCCCACATCGGGCTCCCGGCTCCACAGGGAGTCTGCTTCTCCCTCTGACCTTATCCCCTCTCATGCTCTCTCTCTCTCTCTCTCTCTCAAATAAATAAATAAAATCTTTAAAAAAAATGACACAATTATTCATCTCTATATGATATCTGTAATCTAAAGCTATTGTGTCTGAGATTTTAGAAAATTTTTTTCCAAAGCATTTTTATTTACAACATGTTTGCTCTTAGTGATCTATTATTATAATGTACTTACACTGATAGGCCTCTTACCTAGAAACATTCATTCACATGGAAATAATAGTGTAAAGACAGATAAAAGTAAACTTATATTCTAGGCCAGAGTCAAGGTCTACTCTTTAGTAACTGTAGCTACGAAAGAAGGGTAAAAAATCTAGAAGAATTTGTAAAGAGAAATGTAATTTTAGTCACTGTGGTTAGAAAGGACATTTATTGTATAATTGAAATTTCCAAAGTATACAAGGAAGGCAGAATGCCATACTATTTGGTGCCTAAAATAACATGTTATTATAAAGTAAAGCAATTTCATTTTTGGAGCACAGAAAATCCAAGACTATGGAAAAATGTGCTTTCTGAGATCTCTGAGCCTTAACTTCAAGAACATGCAGTGAAGGTGCTAAATCTATCATGAAAAAGAAAGCTCTGCCCTCTCTGAGTCAAATATTCCACTTCTGATACCTCCATTTTATGGTGCCTCTAAACAGATGTCTCATCTTTTATGTTCAGGTCTTCGAGCACAGGCCTCACAGTGAAGGAAGCCAATACAGCCACAGTCTGGTTCTCCAGCTTGTGGAACTCCCATGAGTGTACACATTGAATCCAGTCATCTAATAATCCAACAGTCATTCAATAATCATGAGTTATGTCTTATCCTAGGCCCACCACTGATTTGCTGTTGGCAGCTTTGGGTAAATTCTGTTTCTTGGAAGCTCAGTATTCTCATTTGAAAGCAAGGATAATGATGGTATCTGCTTCCTAGGATTTGTTATGATAATTAAACAAGAGAAGGCTCATAGTGCTTCACATATGATAATTACCCAATAAAAGGTAACTACTCTCTTTATCATCACTATTATTGGCATGTGTTATGGAACTAGTAAGCAAGTTGAGGGTAGGACTGTGCCTGCTACTTAACAGACACCCAACACTAACACCTGAAGCCAATAAACAGTAAAGTAAATCCGTGTGCCAAATCCAGCCCAGTGCTGCTCCTGCAAATAAATGTTCATTGGAACACAGCCGCTCCTGTTCTTTTACATGCTGCCTATGTCTGCTTTACCCAGAAGATGTACCTAGTTGTAAAAGACTGGATAGGCTGCAGATTCTGAACTATTTGTTATTTGGCTCTTTAAAAAATAAGCTTATTAACCCTGCACTAGAGCCATTAGAAATGCAGACACTCAGGCTCCCTTGACCTACTGAATCAGAAACTATACATTTTCACAAAATCCTCAAATGATTCACCTGCATATTAAGCAGTGGTCTAGGCCAGGGATTAGCAAACTTTCTGTAAAGCATCAGATGGTAAATATTTAAACCTTTGTTTCAAGACTGTTGTACCTGTTCGACTCTGCCTTCCTACCTCAAAAGGAGACATGGAAAATATGTAAATAAATGGGCATGGTTCCATGCCAATAAGGCCTGAAATTTCAATTTCATACCATTTTCATGTATTACAAAATATTCTCTTATTTTTTTCCAACCATTTAAAAATGTTGAAACCTTCCCTTAACTTGTGGATAGACAAAAACAGGTAACAGGTGGGATCTGGCCTGCAGATGAGGGTCAGCAGTCTTGGTCTAGGCTAATGCCACATCACTGCTTAGCCAACCCTTTGCCTCCCCTGCCATACTCTTCCCAAGACTCTGAACACCTATTTATATTTTCTAGCTATGTGACTTGAGAGAAGTTATCTGTTACTTTACCTAACTTATCCTAGAAAACATTTCTGTCCTTCCTATATAATTCTAACTTGTAATGTAAAGTTCCTGTCAAATGATGTCATGGTGTACTCTATCCTTTTCATTGGCAGAATAGACCATAGCATAGAGAGGCTGACCTACGGAGCTGTAGGTATGTAGACAGACAGGTAGACAGCTAAGGTATCTGCCTCCAAAGGAATAGGAAACTGATCACAATGAAAAATTCTTTGCCCCTAAATTCAAGCCAACCATACTGAGCTTATCTAAATATATAGTCGGGATTCCTGTCTATTTGATACACAAGTCCTCCTACTTGGCCCTTCAAGTGGGCCCTTCGAGTTACTTGGAAAGAAACATAGGAAGTCCCCACATCCTGCCCTTCATTCTTCCAGAAGTTAGTGGGTCACAAGCAACTGAGAAGGAACAGTCACAGAGGGTTCCTCCTCTGGGAAAAAATAGCTTTGCCCCAGCCCTAGCCCTAGGCCATGCTTCTGTGGGAGAGAGATGGCTGGAAGGGGGGATTGCCGCTTGCCTTTTAGTTAAGCCAGTATTCTTTGTTCCTACTTATACTGAGATGATAAAAAAATCAGTTTCATAAAAGAAGCTTAGTTCATAAAAACCTTTAATTTATGTTCAAAGTTTATTGCAGCTGAGCTCAATAAATGGGTAGATAAGAGGACTTTGTTGAGTAAACACAACATTAATAATTTAGGTTTGGCAATTTAAGAAACATGAAAGGACTCAAGATTCATCAGAAGCACAAACTATATGAACTATCTGAACAACTTTAGAGGAAATGTTTATATATATATTTATATATAAACATACATACACACACACACACACGCATATACATTGACATCTATATTTTTTACTTTCTTAATCTGAAAGATTGTGTTAGAATAGATTATGACTCCTGATCTAGGCTACTGCCACATCTTGTTTGCTGTTATTAACCTTACTGACTCTATTTTATCTTTCTACCATCATCCAATTTTCCCTCTCCTCTCTAAGATAATTTATTTTGTGGGACAGGCTGAGATAAAAACCTTTCTACATGATCTGATAAATCCTTTAATTGTAAATCATTCACTAATGAAGTATTTCCCTAGTGTATTAATTAGGAAGATTTCAGCTACAAAAAAACAGAAAATCCTGATCTAACTAGCTGAAGTCTTATGAAATTTATCATTTCCTATGAGAAATTCTGCATTGTGGAAGCTTCAGGGCTGCTCAATTCAATGTCTAGACAACACCATCAAGGATCTTTCCATTTCTTTATAATGCATTAGGATGTAGGCTTATCCTTAGGCCAACTACCTTATATCATAAGCAGACAAGGTAATATCCAGTAAAAAATACTGTCTTTTTGTGTCTCTTTCTAATTGTGACAAAGTTTTTCCCTATGCCCCCAGAAAATTCCACTTTATAGCCCATTGACCAGAAATGCATCATACCTATTACTAAAATATGAGCAACCAAGAAGAATGAGATTATGGTGATTGTGCTGAATGGGAAAATATGCAGCCAAGAATACTTTGTTCAGCAAGGCTGTCATTCAGAATAGGAGAGATAGTTTCCCAGACAAACAAAAACTAAAGGAGTTTGTGACCATTAAACCAGCCCTGCAAGAAATATTAAGGGGGATTCTTTGAATGGAGAAAAAAGACCATAAGCAACAAAGACTAGAAAGAAACAGAAACACCAACTTTACAGGTAACACAGTGGCACAAAATTCATATCTTTTAATAATCACTCTAAGTGTAAATGGACTAAATGCTTTGATCAAAAGACACAGGGTATCAGAATGCGTAAAAAAAAAACCAAGATCCACCTATATGCTGCCTACAGGAGACTCATTTTAGACTTAGACACCTATAGATGGAAAGCAAGTGGATGAAGAACCATCTATCATGCTAACAGATGTCAAAAGAAAGCCAGAGTAGCCATACTTATATCAGACATCCTAGATTTTAAAACAAACACTAGAACAAGAGATAAAAAGAGGCATTATATCATAATTAAGAGGTCTATCCATCAGTAAGATCTAACAATCGTAAAATATTTATGCCTCCAACTTGGGAGCACCAAAATATAGAAGTCAATCAGTAACAAACATAAAAAACCTCACTGATAATAATATAATAATAGTAGGCAACTATAAACCCCACTTACAGCAATAGACAGATCATCTAAGCAGAAAATCAACAAGGAAACAATGGCTTTGAATGACACACTGGACTGGATGGACTTAACAGATATATTCAGAACATTTCATCCTAAAGCAGTAGAATACACATTCTTTTATATCCAATGGGACATTGCTGAGAATGAAATCTTGCCATTTGCAACAACGTGGATGGAGCTAGAGTATATTATGCTAAGCAAAATAAGTCAGAGAAAGACAAATACCATATGATTTCACTCATATGTGCAATTTAAGAAACAAAACAGATGAACATATGGGAAAGGGGGAAAAAAGAAAAAAGAAAAAAAGAGAAAGGGAGACAAACCATAAGAGAATTTTAATAGTGGAGAACAAAACTGAGGGTTGATGGAGGGAGGTGGCAGGGGGATGGTCTAGATGGGTGATGGGCATTAGGAACGGCACTTGTGATGAGCACTGGGTGTTGTATATAAGTGATGATTCACTAAATTCTACTCCTGAAAACAATATTGTACTGTATGTTAACTAACTAGAATTTAAATAAAAATAAAAAAAGATCACTGTAATTGGATTAGGAAAGCATATGGCCATGTGAAAGAGATTAAATTACCTGAACAAAAATCAGCATTAGAAAGGAGAAAAGTGGGGAGGGGTACAGAAGCTATTACTGAGTAGTCAAATAATACTCAATAATACAACCAGTAAGAGGTATCCCATTCATCAGCCATTGAAAATAGCCAATTAATTTGCAGCAAATAGATGGCAATTGGGAGATTCTGACTATGACTATACAACCTGAATATTGGAGTAATATAGATTGGAAGCAACTTAAATGTAATTACAGACTCAAAGGCACATACCATAATATGTGAGTAGCTATATAATTTGGCAAAACCTAGCCCTAACACCCATCAGTAAACCAATGTCCATCAAGTGACTCAAGCAGTTGTAATTTGTAACCATCACTCAGGCCCCAGCCAACTTTCCCCATGATATGATCAGTTCCACTTAATATAATTGCTGACCCATTAGAATCTGCATTCTTTTTAGATCCTGTTTTGTTTATCTCAATCAAAACGCTTGTCACTTTAAGAACATTCCATTCACCTCTGTATTATTCTCATATTTTTGTTGTTTTTCAGGATCCAATCACAACTTTTCAGTCATGCTAATTTTCACTATTTGTACTTGGCAATACAACCAGCACATGCCTTCACAAGTGGGTAACAGGGAGTGGCAGGGGACTGTAGAAAGTGAGAGCATATGTTCCACTTAAAGGACCAGCTGCTTCTCAGTTTGGCTGACCGATACTAGTGACGACGTGGGCTCAATACGGTGAGATTTTCCAATTTTCGAAAATAAATCAGGTATCTAGATGTTTATGTAGTCATCTCCCAATTTCCTAATGCTGGCAATTAGTTATTGCATACTGACTACACAACGGTATTCATTTTATGAAATTCCTTGAGCTGTCCACTTTGATTTGTATATCTTTCTGCATTCTCAAGTATAAGTACTTGAACGGAAAGTTTACTTAAAATGAGCAAAAAAAAAAAAAGAGTTGAATTTAAAAAAATAAAAACACTCTAATATGACCTAGAAGCTATGAGTTTGTAAGTGCTAGGGCAGGGAGGCAGTCTCTTGCAGCTTCGCTTCGGGGTGCTACACGTGGGTAGAAACAAGGCTTGGTCATGCGTGGCTGATGGAGGATAGAGGACTGAAAGTGAAAGAGAAATCTGTGCATTCTGTTCCTTCTGTCCCTCTCTGTTCATCTTTAGTGTCTACCCAGCAGCAGAAGTACAGAAACTTGGTTTCTGTAAGCCAAGAAGAAAAGCAGAACACTGGTTGTGAGACCCAGCTCCTGGAGGAGGAGCCATGACAGAGTTACTATTTATTTTTTGCAACTGTCCTCAAACGACGACACAAAAACCTATTCTAAGTCTAACCCATTCTAAAATTATTTTAAGTTTTCCAAATATAAGAAAGCATCTCAAACAAATTTCCTTTTATAATTTAAAAGTGCAAGTTAGAAACTGACTGTTACTGGGGGTACCTGGGTGGCTCAGTCAGTTAAGTGACAGCCTTTGGCTCAAGTCATGTTCTCAGGATCCTGGGATCGAGTCCCACATGGAGTCCCACATCGGGCTTCCTGCTTGGCCAGGAGTCTGCTTCTCCTCCTTCTGCCTCTGCTCCTTACTCGTGCATGTGCTTGCGTCTTTCTCTCTTTCTCTCAAATAAATAAATAAAATCTTAAAAAAAAAAAACCTGACTGATAGTTGTTAATATATATCAAGACCTGAGGTGTTTCAGAGACAGTTATTTATCTTACCTTCCTGTTATGTTTTGCTCTTTTTTATAGGAGTGTACTTAGGTAGCCAATAATTTAGGATGGGAATATCTCTAGTGGGCTTCACAAGTAGTTTTATTGGACGGCTACTTTTTTTTAAGTGTTTTGCTGCTAATAACATGACAGAGCTATTCTGTTTCTCTCATGAGTGTTCTGAAGACATATTTAAACATTTCAACCTATGAAAATCTGCTTAATTCCTCTGCAGAATGTTGAAGGAAAAAAGTTACTATTTGACCAGGAAAGACTAAGGCATTTAAATATGATCAGATATCTAGAAATAAAATAGCAGATTCCATGAAGAAACTGAGAAATCACAACATAGATATATTGTACACGAACAACTCAGAAATTTGGTATTAAAGGGGAATATAAGTGATGTTATAAAAGCAAGCTTATTAGAAAAGGAAAATAACACCAATACCACATTAATTCTATTGGTTTTTCTTATATAGAACAGAGGAAAAAACAAGTAAAGATAAAAATTGGTGGTATTAAATTTCTCCATGCCCAGTGTGGAGCCCAATGCAGGGCTTGAACTCACAACCCTCAGATCAAGATCTGAGTTGATATCAAGAGTTGGGCACGTAACCGACTGAGTCACCCAAGTACCCTGAGAATGTTCTGATAATTTAATGAATAATTATTTCCCTTAAATCAAAGTTTTTCCTTAATAAATTTTTAGAAAATTGTCTGTTCCTCAATAGTACTCAGAAAAGTTTATAAGAGAAAGTGTCTTTTATGTATGGACCTATGTGTTCATGTGCATGTGTGTGGGGGGGGTGTGTGTACTTACATAAACTGTTTATAATGGAAACATATCCAGAATAAGGATAAAACTCCTGATTGGATTCTTAAATGATATAGCTACTGCATCAGTCCCGGAAAGACTGTTGCTCAGAAGCTGCTAGGATTCTAAGAAATCAACCAGGAAGTCTACAAGCAAATGTGGAGAAGTTTCATTAAAAGTCCACTATCTAATCTAGGGTGATTTGAGTACTTCTGTTGGTGTTTATGACATTTTATCACATATCATGATTCATAAAACACGTCATTTATACAAACAATAACCCTGTAAGTCAAACTCTCTAAACTTTCAAGTTACCACTAGCTAAAGCAATCAAATGACTTGCTTTGATTTAGTACATTGCTCTGGATTTTTCCTGGATGGGAAAGCCTAGATATTGAGAAAGCAGTTAAAGACACGGCTAAGCTTCTGATCTTTATCCTTTCTCCCTAAAAGGCATTTAATAGTACTTAGCTGTTGCAGACAGGTATGATGTTGGTTTATGTATATTTTCATTTATATTAAGTGTTAAGACCTTGGAATCCAAAAGATCATTTTGGTTTTTCTAAAAACAAGGGAAACGTAGGGCAAAGGCATTCCTTCACACGTGTGCTTTACTCAGTTACTTTTGCCACTTTGGCTTTTTGGAACAGAAGGTGAGATCTCGATGAAGATCAGACCCTTATCTTACCCAGCTAACTTCTTTTTCTTTTAATTCCATTATAGTCCCAGCATAATATCTAGCTCATTTCTTAAAGGCCCTTCCAGTCCCGTGCAATCTAGGATCCCATGAAGATTTGCACAGCAAATTCAAATTGTTTGATAACAAGACACCACTCAGATAAATGTGACTTTTAGTCTATGTGACTTTTACTCAAAAACAAAATGCAGGGTATGGAATTTTCCAAGATCTCATTCTAATACTTGTATATACTATTAACCAATGTTCCACGTACCTTTATTTAAATCTTCTTAAATGGAAGAAAAGTTGAAATCTTCCCACCAGCAATGTCAACTACCATCTTGGAGCTACAGATGAGCAGCCTCATGTGTTCACAAAGCACCTTAGAGATCCCAACAATCTTGAGCACTCCTTGTTCACATGCCTCAGCCTCTTTTGTCCATGGAGGACAGCAAATTCACTGATCAACATCAATTGGTTTTAAGATGATATTTTGTGGTACTGTAGAGACTATTTCACCAACATCGTAAACCACTCGTGGAATTCTAGAATAGAGGATACAAAACTTTGTTGTTTTTATGATTTCAAATATCAATACATGATAGAAAAATAATAGTAACAAATATCTACATTTGTGAAACATAAGTCAAGACATTCTCTCTTATTTTGTGTTCCCTTCTGAAATTATTTCCATTCTATCCAGTTCTGGTACTTTAAGCCCAGTGGATGGGAGGAAAGGACAACCATGAAGCTATCTATCACTAAAGCAATAGAAAGAACATAGCCCTACTTATTTGTTGATAAGACTTCTAGAGGCTAAGAATGGAATGCGAAACAGGAAATTATTTATGAATATTTATAGACCAAGCAAGAGTTTTACCCACACCACTTTGACCTTCCCACCTACCCCACTGACCCTTTTCACTTCATGCATGATTTTAAATGACAAAAAGGAAAATCCTGAAAAAGACCAAACTCTTAAAAGAATGAGGGCGCTTTAGGGACACTCTTACAGCTGCAGTCCACCCCCTGAACTTGTGATTGTATTTGAGGGCACTGAAATGAAGGATAAAGTAGAAAGTACAATTGTTCTGTGAAGTTCAGGAGTAATGACCAACTGATGTTTTGCCAGAAATTCAGTTTTCCCTCCTATTCTCCTAAACACCATTAACATTTTTTTAATGTGATGGATTTGCTTAGGTAAATTTATTCCATTTAAATAGACACGCATTATCTCAATTCATTGTAGCTTTTAAGTCTTTTTAAACTTTTAAGTCTTCTGCAAAAAACACATCCCCACCATCGCACCCTTACCCACCTTCCCCAGAACATTACATCACCAATTTTTAATTTTTTAACATTTAATTTAATTTATGTATTCATTCATTCATTTGTTCATTTATTCCACAGAAGGCTCACAGCGCAGAAGCAGGGAGAGGGAAAGGCAGGCTCCCCGCTGAGCAGGGAGCCCCACCGGAGGCTTGATGCCAGGACCCCAGGATCACAACTCCAGCTCAAGGCAGTCACCCAACCTCCTGAGCCACCCACACGACCCCCATCACCAATTTGTGTTAAAAGCCTCTCACTGTGTAGTTCCAAAGACAGGTCTGATTCCACCCCCCACCCCCGGCCCCGCCCCCGGGATGGCAGGGCTGGGACGCCAGAGGTACCTGGGCCACCGGAAGCACTGGGCAGGTGAGTGTGGCAGGCAGAGTGGTTTGTGTGAGCCCAGGAGCCCAGGTGGTGTCTGGAGGGAGCCTTCTTGGGTTGTGCAGCAAGGGAAGGCTGACAACAGTGGCCTGGGTCAGGAGCCCGCGGCAGTGTTGGCTATTTTCAAGCAGGCTCCGGTTCAGAGGGTTCCCCTACCACAACCCCTTAATTTCTGATACCAGCTGGAAACACTGGCGTTTCTCTCACGGAGCCCTTGCTCCACGGCCAGAGCCCTGCCGGCGGCGCCGGCGGCTCCCGAGAGCCTGTGGGCTTGCGCGCACCTCCAGGCTGCTCCTCCGAACTGGCCTGCGCCAGTCCCATCCGGTTCAGGCCTGTCGGACCAGCGCCGCTTCCGCACCGCTGAACGGGGCCTGGGGACTAGTCCACCCCCAGCCCCGCTCCGCTTTGACAAGCGGCAGAAAGCGAGCTCGAGCCGGACCAATTCCCGCCAGGAACTAGAACCCTCCATTACAGTTCTACGGATCCGTCTGCTTGGTGGAGGCCAGTGTCCTAGACGTGAAATGTACTCAAGCCCATCTCGCAATGGGCGACCGCCCGGGAAGAACTCTCCCAGCACCCGCGGGTCTCCCGGCCAGGCTTTCCCCCTCGGAACCCTGGGGCCAGCTCTCCGCGACCCACCGACGTGCAGTGAGGGACAAGGGCCCGGGAGAAACGGGATCTCTCCTCAGGAGAACAGGAGGAAGAGGCCGAGAACTTGATACCTTCCCCCCTGCGCTAGGAGAAGGGGGCCCGGGGGCGGGGAGGCGGGAAGACGACGGGAAGTCCCCCGCGTCTGGGCTTGCGGTGTGGGTGCCGGAGGTGCACGAGGGAGGTTGAGGCGGGAACGTAGGAAAAACCTTCTCATCTGAGAGACAAACCATTTTTGGAGCCGGGAAAGAGAGACTTCGGGATGCTTTCCTCTTCCCCCAGGTCCTTAATTATCCTTCAAGAAATTGTATGCTAATTCACACTCCTGAATCTTCCATTTCCCTATCTCATTCTCTCTGCCCAAATTTCATACAGTTTACGTCGACGAATGTTTTGTTAAAAAAAAAAAAAAAAAAACCACGGTACATGGATCCTATGGTAAAGTGTATGTTTAACTTTTTAAGAAACTGCCAAACTGTTACACAAAGTGATTGCAGTATTTTACATTCTTACCGGAGATACAGGAGAGTTCCGGTTTTCTCTGCATCCTTGTCGACAATTGGATTTGCCAGCCTTTGCCATGTAAGCCATTTGGATAGATGTATAGTGGTATTTTTTGGTGATTTGAGTTTGCATTTTCCTGATGATTGATGATGTTGAGTATCTTTCCATGAGCTTGTTAGTCACAAAGTGTCTTCTTTTATGAAGTACCCAAATCTTTATTCTTTTGCTCATTTCTTTTTTTTTTTAAAGAAGGTAAGCAGAGAGCTTTACTTTTTTTTTTTTTAAGATTTTATTTATTTATTTGACAGAGAGATCGCAAGTAGGCAGAGAGGCAGGCAGAGAGAGGGGTAAGCAAGCTCCCTGCTCAGCAGAAAGCCTGATGTAGGGCTCCATCCCAGGTCCCTGAGATCATGACCTGAGCTGAAGGCAGAGGCTTTAACCCACTGAGCCACCCAGGTGCCCCTCTTTTGCTCATTTCTTAATTGAAATGTTGCTTCTCTTGTTATTGTGTTATACAAGTTTTTTGTATATTTTGTGGCTATGTGTATGAATCCACCTTTAGCCAGATGTATGTTTTGCAAATATTTTTCCCATTTTGTGGCCTGCCTTTTCATTCTTAATAGTATCTTTTGACAAGTAAAAGTTTTGGTTTTGATGAAGTCCAATTAACAAAATTTTCATTTATGGTTTATGATTATGTCTTGTCTAAGAAATTCTTGCCTAATCTGTGATTATAAAGATTTTCTCACATATTTCCTTATATTTATAGTTTTAGCTCCTTTGTTCAGGTATAGAAGTTATTTGGAATGATTTTTTGTGGATAGGGTAATGAGAAGACTGAAATCCATTTTTGTGTGTGTACATATATCCAGTTATTCTAGAACCGTTACTGAAAAAAAGGCAATCCTTTTCCCCGCTGAATTTTTGACACCTTTGTTGAAAATCAATTGATTATATAATTGTTGGTCTATTTCTGCATAATCATTTCTGTTCCATTTATCTGTATATTTATTCTCTTCCGTTCCTATACTGCCTTGGTCATATAACTTTATAATCTTGAGATCAAATAGGGTAAATTCTCCAACTTTATTATTTGTAAAAAAAAAAAATCACTTGCAAATTCTAGATCACTTGAATTTCCCTATAAATTATATAATAAGCTTGTCAATTTCTCCTTACCTTCATTTATGAAATATATTTTGCTGAATATAAAATTTTGAAATTTTTTGGTCAGCATTTTAGAGAGATAAGCCTGTTGTCTTTGATTTGCATAATTTCTGACAAAAAGTCGACTGAGTTATATTCATGTTTGTTTCTCTGCATGCAATGTGTCTTTGTTTTCTTGATGCTTTTGTTTGTTTGTTTTGCTTACTTGATGCTTTTATTATTCCCTCTTTAAAGTCTTTTCGGCAGTTTGATTACAATAAGACTTGGACAGATTTGGTTTATGTTTATTTGACTTGGGTTCCATTTTGTCTTTTGGTTCTGAAAGTTTATAACTTTTAAATCAAATTTGAAAAAAGTTTGGCCATTATTTCATCAAATATTTTTTCTCTTCCTTCCTTTCTCTTCTGGAACTCCAATTGTACAAGTGTTAAATCATTTGTTATTGTCTCAGAGGTCACTAAAGGCTAATTTCAGCCTTTGTTTTTCTCTATGCTTCATTCTGGACACTTGTATCACTATCCAATATTTATATTGGATTTGTGCTACTTTAAAGTTCTTGTCTGTTGCTTAATTGGATTATCTTTTTAATTTTGGGTCTGTTTTATTGACTGACTTTTCTCCAAGTTATGGTTCACATTTTTCTCCTTCTTCATATATGCAGTGATTTTAATTGGATGCAGAACATCATAGTTTTATTTTCTTGAGTACTGAATTTTGTTACATCTTTTTGGGTGAATTTAGTATATCTCTAATGCTCATTTAGCCCCACTTTTTTTTTTTTAAGATTTTATTTATTTATTTGACAGAGAGATCACAAGCAGGCAGAGAGGCAAGCAGAGAGAGAGAGAGGAGGAAGCAGGCTCCCCGCCAAGCAGGGAACCCGATGCGGGGCTTGATCCCAGGATGCGGAGACCACGACCTGAGCTGAAGGCAGAGGCTTTAACCCACCGAGCCACCCAGGCGCCCCTTGCCCCACTTTTAAGGTGAGTGGCTGTCCACTACGTGTATCATATATTCATGAAAGTCTCTTCACTTGGGCTTATGGGAACTTCAATGATTCTCAGACCTTTACTAGCTCCAGGAATCGTTCAGCATACAGCTTGCTGGTAATTGTTCTGTCTTCTAAAATTGTTCATGTCCAGTAATTTATTTATAGATTGATATTCAGCCAAAGACTTGATGGGACTCCTATGAAGATATCTGGAGCACTTCTGCATAGCTCCCTCCTCTTAGGCAGTCTGCCCCACAAATTCTAATTGCCTTGGCTTTCCCAGGTGATGATTTCTGTCTCCTCAATTCATTGATACATCCAAGTTTTGTTTGTATTCTCCTTCCTGTACTTCAGTAGAAATTACACAAATTCTACAAAAATAAAGCTCACCTCATTTGTTTCTCTTTCCTCCAAGATTATTGTCCGGTCGGCCTACCATCAAGTTTCTTAAAACAGTTATTTACTAAACTTTGTCCAGTTTTCTAGTTGTTTATGAATGGAGGGTAATTACAAGTCCTTGCTCTCTTTTGTAGCCAAATTCTGACAAAACTTAGGATGGAGATTGGTTTTAGAAAATCCTAAAATTTAGTGTCTTTGACATATAGTAGAATTGAATGTAAATTCAGTTGTTAAAAAAAAAAAGTTAGCTGCCTTTGTTATTTAATCTCACAAATCCTCTGGAGTCCAGTCCTACTAGCAGGAAAAAATAAAATTGGCCAAATAAAACTAACTCAACTTCTTCTGATTTTTAAAATATTTGAGAGAAAAAATCAGTCAATTAAATGTCAGTCACAACTATTTCTCCTCTCTATAGAGTTTTTCCTAATTTTCTTTCCTTTACAACTGGCTTCTGGGTCTTTGCCAGCCCGGTGGGTATAGGGAGGTGCACGTGCTGTCTTCTGGAATTTTCCTTTCCTTCTCTCATCACTGGATAGCCCACAACAATGTCTTCTGAAGTATGATTGGTCTTGTCTTGTTCCCTGATGTCACGTCTGTTAATGCCTCTGGATCTTGTCATGTTCCCTTATCCTAATGTCCCCACAGTGACTCTTTTCCATTCTGTTGATTGTCTTAAATCTCTGATCCTCATTGGAGACCCAAGAACCATCAGCTGATTTTCCTCATTATGCCCCAGTATGCAGAATTCTTTGAGGCAGCCTTCAAACATTTCCTCAGATATTGCTTCTCTGTCCAGTGACTACATAGCACCAATACAAAGCTGAATGTAAGGCTTTGCTAAGGAGTTTATAGCATTCCATCTTCCCTCTCTCCAGGGCATTTGTACCCAAGTAGGTGGGTAGGTCACTAATATCTATACTCTCCTTTTTCTCTAGTTTCCAAATCCTATTTTTCTTAGTGATGGAAACTTTCCTTCCCGTCATAAGGAAACTTCCTTTGCAATATTGTCTCTGTTCTCTTTCTGCTATGTCTTCTTATAAATACAATACTAAAGGAATTGCATGAATCAAGCCCAGACTTTCAATTGTAAAGAGAAGTTTTTGGAATTTAAAAACACTCTTATTCTTTAACAAAGCATAGCTTCCTGACTAAACTTTTGCTATGGATTAAAAGACATCAGTTTGAGGACTCAAAGAGGAATAAAAGAACTCTTTGTTCTGTACCTACTTTCACTCTGAAGCAATACCATTGATCCAACAGTTAAGGCAGCCAGTAATCATCTAGGACTAGGAAACAAAAAATAGAGAAAACACAATTAATACCTGAAAAAAATATTTTCTGTAGTTAAATCTTTGCATGAGAATTAACTTTCATTATATCTTGCTCATCCTTACTAACATCCCCATGGCCTAGTGGTAATAGTAGTGAGAGCTAAAACATCATAATTGTGTGAGGTCTATAATCACTGGTCTATGCATGTACTGCTGTAAATGCTTTAAGCTTACTTAACCCTTCTAACAAGCTTATGTCCTATGTATTATCATTACTCCTATTTTGCAGAAGGGAGGGCTGAGGCACAGAGAGGTTCAGCACTTGCCCAAGATCACAGAGATACTTTATTTTGAATAAAATTATTTAATCTTTCATTTTCAAAGTATTCATTTACAGAGTGAGCATAAGAGTTGCAATAATATAAACGAGGCAATATGTGTAGCAGTGAAGCAAAAGCTTCCTGTTTCCACGCTGCCTGGATCCAAATTCTGTGTTTCTGAGTTACTAGCTAGTATCTTTGAGTTCCTTGACCTCACTGTACTCAGATGCATCAAGTATAAAGCTAGAAGGATGATATATGTATGTGCCTTTCAGGATTATTATGAGGATAAATGAATTAAGATCAGTAGAACTTGGACCCAAACTTGGCACACAGCAAGTTCTCAATAAATGTTAGCTTTTTTCAAAGTCTAGCTTACCTTATCTAAAATCGTGGAGGCCAGGTGAATTTTGAAATTTGGAGACTTTTTTGTAATGGCAATATGGAGCATTACTTTAGTGGGGTCCAAGATATACTCCATGACGAAACATTAAGATTTCTATGTCAAAATGTATGAATATTCATTTTAAACGAGATAATAAGAATAGTCTAAGAATAGCCACATGTCAGTTCAGGTCAGATTTTGTTGCTGAATCAATTATTTCAAATTTTTGAAATGAATCAATTATTTCAAAAATTACAAAATTTCAAAATTTTAATTTTCAGAGATTTTTTATTTTAAAATTTCAGATAAGGTATTATGGACTATATGATTCCATATTGTGTGAGGATTAAATGAGGGGATCTCTGTGTGCTAAGCTAAGCACAATGTCTGGCCCATAGTAAATAAATTCTCCATAACGTGTACCTTTGCTATTGTTATTGAAATTAATATTATTATGTTCCACAAAATATTTATAGCTAGAGCAACATCCTCATGGGCTTTTTTTTTAATAGAATTCTTCTAAACATTCCTACAGACAACTTCCTATGATGTTCCCAGGTTTCCTTATTGTATCATATTTTATGTCTGGGCATGAAACTCAACTTATCCACACCCTTTATCTACTTCATCTTCCTTTGTGGACAGTCCTTGTTCAATTCCCCAGCTTTTTCTGTGTCTCGTCAGGAAAGACACAGTTTCACAGGAAAAACGAAAGGCAAAATGAGTAAAAATGAACAAGGAAATAGGAATAAAAGAATGACTGTTATTCATTGAACATTTGCTCTGGAATCTGTGCTAGATACTTTATATAATTATTTTGTTTAATTCTTGCAACTACTTTGTGGAGTAGGTATTGTCATTCCCTTTTTACAGATTGAGGAACTGAGACACACAGAGGTTAGGTGATTGCCTAAAGACTTTAGAAAGAAGTCCCTGAAATTATTTATCTGCTTCTTCCCATCCCACCACCCCAGCTTGTGAGGAGGAACCACAGTTTATTCACATTTTCTAAGGGACACATGCCATTTCAAAGTTTAAGAGCCACTGAAGTACAGATATCATGAAACTGCTAGATACTGTGGGTGAACTAATGAGTACTATCAGATTCCAGATTCAGGTGGAATTTCTTCACAAATTCTCCCTCTAACCTAGATGGTAGAACATTGGCCTCTCTGCGAGGATAGGGATTAAAAGACATCCCAACAACACCATTTCTGTTCTCAGAACCATAAGGGTACAACCTTCCCTTTGCAGCTCACCTTCAGCACTTTCCCCACAACCTTTGTCTTGTTTCCTTCCTAAATCTGATTTGTGTACTCCCTTAGGTCTGTCATACTCACCAGGTTAAAATCTCCTGTGAAAGCGGGGGCTGTGCCTAATTTTTCTTTCTATCCATCTCCAAATTATAATATTTTGCACATAGTTCCTTCTTGGTCCTTGAGCCTCCTTTGGTGTTGCCACTATTCATTTGCCACTTTATTTATTAAACTACATGATCCCTCCACTGAAAAATGTAAGTAAATTTTGAATTTTAAATTAGTAAGCATTGGGAAACAGAAGGCATTTCTTTTCTTTCTTTTTTTCTATTTTATTTTCAAGGCCATATCCATCGACTCCACTACATTTTCTGCATAATACAAAGATACCAGATATTTTGGGGTAGAAAGTGTATGCCTAACCCTAAAATTGGCCTGGAAAACTCCTCAAATTGCATCTTGCAACCACTGTCAAAGGCATTCATTGAAACAACAATATTAATTTATTCATGTATGGGTTTAGTTTTTATGATTAAATAGTTCAGAGGAATATGTTTGAGTAAATTCTTAATGTTTTATCTGAAAGTCCGTTCCGAAATACTAATAGGTAGGTACTCACATTTTTTTCCTAACGTCCAAGTAAAATACTGAGACTTGGATAGGGCAAATCAATTATCTAGTCACTCAAGAAAACACAAAGTTTTGGGGGAAAGAGTTTCTTTTCACCTTATAAATAGGAAATTCAAATCAATTAAATAAGCCAAGAAATAAAAAAAATTGAAATAAAGAGGTTCAATTTCCATTTCATTGTGCAATGAACATTAGAATTTTCATTAAAATTTTTTAGAGAGATAAATGTCATCTATAAATATTAAAGGGATGTTTTGAAGCCCTTATGATTTATATAACCAATTTTTAAATTGAAATTTTATTACAAAGTTAATAAAAAAAAAAAGAGGAGACAGCAATAAAAAAAAAAATCCAGAATGAGTGAGACATTCTACAGCTTCTCTGTTGAAAGGAAAAGCACTTCCTTTTCTCATAATACCAGAAGCTCCCTGGGTAGGGGACCATATCTGATTAGAATGTATGTCCCTCCAGCAGAGCAGTTGTGTTACTTTTCCCAGCAGCTGATTGAGTCAGTCAGTCTCAGGGCACTCAGCTGACCACCAGGTTATTACATTCCCAAGACTGAAGACTGTCCTTTTTTTTCCCAGCACTTAATGCATCATCCCTCTCGTTAGAATCTCAGGCTCCTTTCTCTGAGAAGTAATACAAAAAGACTTCTTAATTGTGGCTCTTTCAAAGTGGAGCATGATCAGTTTTCTCCTCTTTAATTCCTGGAGAGTAAATGGAAAAATATGTTTAATGCCTGTGGTAACTATGACCTCCATTTGCTCAATTAAGAGAATGGACATTTGGAATTTTTGCACGGAAAAAAATAATTACTACACAGTTACTATATTTTAGCTTTATTTCAGGAAGACAAAAATTCCATTGGATTAAAAATTAATGGTAACATTAGGGAATAAAGGACTCATTAACCAGGAATTAGGTCACTAACCTAATTTATTTCCAATGCTATACATTCTACAAAAGAAAGGCAATCTCCTCTCACTCACACAGAAATGAATGAAAGAATGTGTGATGTGGGATCATTTCTGTGGCTTACAACTCTGGAGGGCAGTGGTTGTAGCCTGTGGAGCCAGAGTGGAGAAATGAAGCTGAAAGTACTTTGATGTCTAAATTCCACTGATAACTTTTAAGCAAAAATAGCAGTAGAGTGAGCTGTGGAAATAGTAGTGGATGAGAGAGGATGTTTCAAGAAAAATATTCACACAATTGTTTAACATTGAGCTGATCAAACAAAATAAAATTGTGAGCCATTTTCTTCTAAGGAAGAAAATAGGATGTTTACATTCTTAATTTTTCCTTCATCTGAGTCCAAGTATGAAGAATCTAAGAGTCTAAGACTGGCTGGATCTTTCAGTAATTCTCCTTCAGAAAAGCCTTCAGTGAGGAATGAAGAAAGCCAATGTCAGGCAAAGGAAGCTGTTTTAATGGGAATGGGGAAAGCTGAGGAGAAAAAGATGAGGATATGAAGCAATGAATTCAAAAATGGAAAAATCTCCAAAAATCTAATTTTTTTCCTCTGTAGTTCTTAACAGGCATAAGCACAAGAATTACTTAGGGAGCTTGTTCATTGCACAGTTGCCAAGATGCCACCCTATGCTTTTGAAATCAGAAACCCTGAAAATGGGACATGGGCTTGGATCTTTTTTAAAAGTTCCACCAGTGGTTCTGAAGCACGCTTCATCTTCAGAACATCTTACAAACATCTTAAAAACTACAGAATTACAAGCCTCTAGTCCACATTTCCCCCAGGCTTGGCCACTTTGTGCTTACAAAACCACAATAACAATGGCTGAAAACTCATGGTCCTGTATGTGAATTGCACAGTCTCGTCTACCTATTTCTGTAGTTCCCAAATGCATAGCACGGTGTTGGAAAGAACTCCTCCCAGATTTTTCTGCTTCTCATCCCTTGTTGAGGTCTTGGCTAGCAGAACCACTTAAGAGTGGTAGTTACCATTGGCTCCTTGCTCAGAGTGCTGACCCCTAACCTGGTTCCCCCAGAGGACAAAGCCTCAAGCCCGAGCAGCCTTTGCCATCTCAGAGCCAGGCTGTGTCATGCCTAGACATGATGAAGTGATACCCCTCCATAGCCCAGAAGCACAGGCTCATGAAGACAGAGACCCAGTCTCAGGACTATAAAATGTTTCTCCTTCCCCCCATACTTCACCACCACATTATTAAGGCCTATTTATAACAGTTGCTTTTATTGGGTATATCATGTCCAACTATCATGAAAAACTTGCAAGACATACCAGAAGACAACACAATGTGAAGAGATAGAGCAAGCACACAACCAGACATGGTAGGAATATTGGAATTAGACAGGGAAATTAAAACAACTGTTAATATGCTAAGGACTCTGATGGATAACACAGAAACCATGCAAGAACCAATGGGTAATGTAAGGATAGAGATGGAAATCCCAAGAAAGAACTAAAAATGCTTGAGATAAAAAAACACTACAACAAAAATGAAGGATGCCTTTGCTGGGCTTATTAGTTGACTGGACAAAAGAAAGAATCTCTGAACTTGAAGATATGACAATTGAATCTTCAAAAAGCAAAAAGAACAGAGACTGAAAAAAACAGAATACCCAAGGACTGTGGGACAACTACAAAAGGTGTAATATATGTGTGATGGAAATACCAGAAGAAGAAGGAGGAAAGAGAGAAACAGAAATATTTTAACAGTAATTACTGAAGATTTCCCCCAAATTAATGTCAGATGCCAAACCACAGGTCCAGGAGGCTTAGAAGACCAAGGAGGCTAAATCCCAAAAGAAAGAGAAATAGAGAGAGAGAGAGAGAGAGAGAAGTCACCAATATCATTTTGAAATTACAGAAAATTAAAGATAAAAAACTCAGAAGCCACAGAGGGGAAAAACACCTTACTTGCAGAATAATAAAGAGAAGAATGACATCTGACTTCTCAGAAGGCATGCAAAATAAGAAGAGAAAGGAGCAAAATATTTAGTGTCAGGAAAAAATGATGCTCTTCCCTAACCTGTTCCTCCTTCATCACCTAGGTTTCTAAGCCACATGATAGGTGATTCTGTGCCAGTGAAAACAGAACCCTAAGATTCTTTCCTGCAGCCCCTGTCTGCTCACTCTATGGGACCCCTTAATTACAGAGACAGCACCCTGCCCACTCATATCCCTTTCCATATCTGTCTCCAGATGCCTTCTTCTTTGGAGACACTTTCCTACTACCAAATAGCCTCTGTGAGCTTTTAGCTGCACATTTTCATCAAACCCAAGCCAAAATTTCAAATTCCAGTTTAGGTTCAGATGAGATCCCTATTACACTAGTAATTCTTCCATGACAATACCCTTTTCTCCCAACTTAAGTAAAATCTGGCTTCCAAGAGGATCACAGTCTTTGATCAAGTGAGTTACTAAATACCAACCTCTAGAGTCACCTAGAAAATGCCATTAACATCTGTATATTCAAACCAAAGCCCAAGTACCATTTGGATTGCCACATGGGTAAAGAGAAGGGAAAGGGTGAGAGGATTTTTAGTAGAAAATGTATCCTCATATCTCCAATCCTAAAAACTGCTTGAAGAAGTTGCGTGTACCATGTCAGCACTTCATGAGCTCCTTGCTCTCTGCACCCTTGCTCTGATCTCTTCTTCACTCCTGCTTACCAAATCTTCTTGTCAGGGTTTTGTATTTTACAAGTGGCCTCACCATTCAGCCAGTTCTTTAAGCTAATAATTGGTTGTGAAATTGGGGTCTTTCTTCTTCTTCCTCCCACCTCCCATAGCAAATTTAGCACTACATCCCATTGTTTCTATACTCTAAATTTCTATTGATTCTATTTTCTCCTTCTTTGCATCCCCACAGTATCTAGTCTGGGCCAACATCATAACTTGCTGAGACTAATGGGATAAGCCCCAACTGACTTCCTCACATCTAGTTTTGTTCCCTGGACAATTTTTTCCCATGGTACAGAGTATTTTTTTTTTTTAATGTCTGCTTCTCCCACGCTTAGAAATATTAAGTTCTTCTTAAATCTTCTGAATGTCAGGGCCTTCAACTATAAACTAAGGATAATGATTTCTTCACTGATGGTTATTGTAAGAATTTGAGAGAATATAAAATATGTGTATAGAAAATATGTACATAGAGAGCTTTATATAATATTTTGTTTGGCACGTGTCAGAAGTTTTCCTTATTTTTTCCTAAGGTAACTGAGGGCATTGGACTAAATGAAGAAACAAAAGTCCATTCTAGGTCTAAGCTATTATGATTGTATGTTACCAAAAGAAGCTGGATGAACTTAAATTTTAAACTTGATCCCATATTCTTTAGATATTCTGTTGGTAATAAAATACTGAACCAGATGAACGTAGATATGACTCGTATTGGGCTATGTCAACGGTGTTAAAAATCACTCTTGTCTCCATACTACATGTTGCTAACTCCAGCTCTGTCATCTTGTTTTCTGCTGGGTCATAGGTTGACGACAGATTGCTCAGGCTAGGGAGTTAAAAGAAGGGAGTTAGTGCTTCAAATAAGTCAAGCCTTTAGACAAATTGAAGTAAGAAATTTAAAATGAGCACCATTCATCTCATCTTTGCCTCAAACGGGTGGGGGCAGGAGGAGAATTTCCAAAGGTGGAAGTGATCATGTTTTCAAGTTAACCCAGAAGAAGGGAGAATGGAAAAATCAGAGAGAGGTATAATAGATGGTCTTCCGAGAAAGATAATACTTTTTAACTGAATTAAACTGAATTTAATTTAAGGAGCCTCCCGGGTTCTCCTCCACAGGAATTTGAGGGTCAAACCCTTGAGAATGAGAAGTTTGTGGTATTTTCTCTGGTTTCTTCTAGAACTCTTTCAGGTGTTCTGGGCCTGTGTTTGTATAACAGCTGGAGAATAGGATGACTCCTGAGTATGGAATAACTACTTAGGAATCAGCCTAAGGAATATGGTGTCCCTCGGTGCTTTGAAATTCAACATGAAAATGTGAAACCTGAATCTATAAGTATGTATACAGTACCTTTATGGAGTACCTTCTGGAGTACCTTATGCTCCAGAAGCATAAGTCTGTGTCCTAGTCTTTCTCTGATCCTCTTTTCTAGATTCTAAGCTCTGGCTCCATCATCCCATTCTTGAAATGAACTTCTTGGATCAATGACTCATTAAATACTCAATCATCCTCAGAGTTCTTGCAGACGAGGGAATTGTGCTAGTTCCTTTATAATCTGTAGTAGATAAATATCTTTCTCAATGAATGAAGCATTAGTTTATTTGCTTAAGATAAATAAATAAATAAATAAATAAGTTTGAGAACTCTCCACAAAGCTAGTTCTTAGAGCCTGAGTCGCAAAAGTCTTCATCTATAAATTGTGGGTAGAATGTCTACCTTGTTGATTGTTATAAGAAACCAAGAGTTATAAATGAAAAACCTTATATTCTGCTTGGCACAGAGTCTCGAGTTATCTTTTCCTGTAATAAAGTTCAATGAGATCCCAAATTTGGGAATTAAAATTTCAAGCATATTCCCAGAACAAGCATCATAAGGATTTTTCAAATAGTCCATAGCTCATGGTCCAAATATATATGTTTTAAAATGTCATATAATTGATGAGAACCATTAAACTTCCAAGGACTATTTGGCTTTCTATTATGAATTCCAATACTTGAAAACCTTGAGGGAAAGTCTTCTATAACACGGTACGTCAAATACAAGCTCTGTTTTTGCTTATTTATCCTAAATAGCCTCTAACCCCCAGTCCACTGTGCTGCACAAGATTTATTTACAAAGTCTTTAGCCAGAGCTAGAGTTCCATGAGTTCTGAATATACACGAACTTCCCTCCAGCAAATTATTTGGGCTTAGTTTTTGTGACGTGACTTTGATTTCAACATATTTGTCCATTTATGTTTAGAAAATATTTAGAAAATAGAGCAATATTTTCATTTTAGCGTATACTATGTAGAACAAAGACTAAATGTATTGCATACATTCCTGCATGGGTTATAAATTTAATTTCTGGACAGTGACATGATCCTTACATCCTAAGCAAGGCAGAAAGTTTTGTAATTTTTAAAATGTTTAGTGAGATCAGTTGACCCGTATTTTGAAGAACATTCAAATTTCTCCCCATGGAATAATACAAATCCCATAAAAACCCACATTTATCTAATTTTCATCTTTTAAAATGTAGAAAAATTCAGGTTCCTTTGGTAAGTAAATTACATGTTATTCTTCAACGTGATTGTCATGTGACTGCATTAGTTGGCTAACCTTGTGTTCTTGCTAAGATACATCATTATTGAAAAGAAATTGTTTTCATATGATGAATGGAGAAAGAGATTCTAAAAGTACAAAATCCTCATCCATATCTTCAGTATTTAATCAGGTATTTTCAGCACACTGGTAAAACTGAAAATGGTAAGCATATTTGAAAGTAATATATTCTTAGAATTCATTTTGATTCTATTTTTGTACATTTATAAAATAATTTACTAAATGAGATATTAATATACAAAGCTTCATATGGTGGAAAAGCTACTTCCTGCAGAAATCTGACTCAAGTATAGATTTAGTAATAAGCTAAAACATTGGTTTATCTTGAGATTACTGGGTGTGTGTGCATAATGATAATACCCCATAAGCACCTATAGAACACTTAATATTATTTAAAATGCTTTTACATACATTATTATTTATCATTTAATAACAAATAGTTACAAATGTTGATAAATTCTTTGGATGGTCAACATGCAGGAAAAAAAACTAAATTCATATTTCAAGTAACCTTTATTAACATTTTACTGATAAGTAAGTAAAGCACTTTACCAGAAGAAATAAATATAGGTTTGGAGCAAATATGTCAGAAAAGTGGTTTCTCATTAACATATGAAAATGCCTATACCACGACTACTATCAATCTTATTTAATTCACTGTTAAATATGTAACAGCATTATACTAAATGGGTTCAATTGGGGCACAGGTCAGACACCACAAAGCATAGGGACTAGAGCCTGATGTGTTAAAACTAGGTTAGAAATTGAACAGGAAGGAGCCAAAATCCAGAAAGAAGATGGAGGGTACAGATCATTGTCCTTAAGAAACACAAGAAATCATAGCTGGGAAAACTAAGTATTGCTAGTAGAACCACAGTCTGGACAAGGCTTCCCATGTGAGTGTGATCCAAGAGGCAACAAAGAGGTGCAACTGGAATTGGATGGAAACATGTGGCAAGTCCTGGGATTTCTGGGTATGGAATGTGGGTTGCATGACCTTGTGGGTCAGCTGGTATGAAGCACAAGAGGTGGACCTTACTTAAAGGTGCACTCTGGAAAAGACAGATAAACACATCAAGTCTTGTTAGTATTAACTACATACCTGGTTGTGATAACAGTTATTAAAATGTAATTCTACATGGAGATTTGTTTTCTTATCCAGAATGCTTTAGTGGGAGTAGTCACGCAATTGCTGACTTCTACTTATTGATTTGAAACTAAATATTAGGAATCCTATTCTGAAACTAAATACTTAGGAATCCTATTCTGTAATTAACATCTGTAAGTGATTAGAATGATTATTAAATATCTACAAAATTCTAACTAAAATTATTTATATGTCATTTTGAAGAGGATGAAGCTTAAATCCTTTATCCTGATCAATAAGAATAAAAGAATACCATCATTTTGACTAACATATGATAAATAATAAAAATTATGTGTTGACTGAACATGAACTATTTCTGATTTGTTGCAATTTGGGGTGCAATTTAGTCTTATCACATCACTAACGGAAGTAAAAAAAGTTACTGCAATTCAATATAATTTTTATATTATATTTATGTAATTTTTATAACATGTGTATGATTATGTAATTCCAGCCAAGCCATTTATGTGATTCTAAATTCTGGATCTAGGGTTTTTTCATCTAAAAACTGTACTTAATTTTCCCTGCTTTTGGTTTTCACAAAGGATGTTTCAACTTCATGTTAGTTTTTGGTTTACAATACATGCATTTTTCTGAAAAATGTTCTGAGACACTTTTGTGACTTGGGCAATTAAGGGAAATAATTCTCTCCTAGAGGATGTTGCCTGATGCAGGAAAAATAACATGGTAAAACAGCAACTCACAGGAAAATTTTCAAAATGTAAATCTCTTGATTTAATGTGAATTTGTTTGACTCACAAAATCAAACTTTGGAACTAGTGGTGAGGAAAGAAACTAAAGAGCACACAAAAAGAACAGAAATATGCTAAGGCCTCAAAGGAAATTTCAGGAACATAGGACAATTCCTGAGAACTTAAAAAAAACTAAAAGTTGTACTTGCCTGAAATTTGTCACTAATGTGTGCCATGAATTAAATATTTGAAGTAGCATAGATTTAAAAATAAAGCTAAAATTCCCACAACTATTACCAATATAAAAGATCCATTTTCTTCCCCTCTTCTCCTGACCCCTACTCTGCAGTAGGACGCTGACCTTCACTCTTTTTTGGCACAGAAAGGGAAATGAGACATCACTCTGGAGGGTGACCTGACCAGGGCAGGAAACAGTTTTTCTGGGAACTGCACAGCATTTATGTCTCTTGATAATTGCACCTTCAGTGTCTTGGTTTGCTTCTTGAGCTCCTCTTGTCTATGCACTGCCAACCAGTTTGAACACTGTGGCTTTTCCCTAGTTTTCAGTGCAACTAGCAGTGTGGCTGCTGCAGACACAAGAAACTGAGGGATGTGGTTGATGTGGATTCATTTAATAAGTCTGATTATCGAGACCCGGTTTGTGAGGGGGTTTAGGGAGCTGGATTTCTCTCCTGTGCCCAGAACAACATGTCTTTGTACTCTGAGACGCTGCGTGATAAATGTAGTGGACATTTATGTATATGTGCCTGTATATGTGGTGTTTTCCAATGTCCTGAGAGACTGCTGAAACACACACACACACACACACACACACACACACACACACACACACAGCAGCAGCAGCAGCAGCAGCAGCAGCAGCAGCAGCAGGGCTAAAAGACCAAATGAGTTGTAAACTCACCCAGGCCAGAGGTTTCTTCCATCGTGGCAGCTTTGGAGATAATCAGGAAAAATCTCTTAGAGATTCTGGCTGCTTAACCCCAAGTGTCACCGGGGACGGTGGTATCAACAGTTAGCTGTCCTCTTTGCCTCACCCTCACCTGCTCACACACACAAACACACACACACACACACACCTATGCACATATTCTCTACAATCCTTACCTTCTGTTTTGTGGTCAGTGGTCCTACATTCGTCTTCCTTCTGCTCTTTCCTCAGACCAAAGAGTCAAGATTTGAGAACATGTACCCAAAAACGCATAGGCAATCTCCTAAATATTCATTTGGCTAACAGTCCAGCAAATTCCAGTACTCTAAGGATTAACTAGTCACTTTATTTCTTTTGGAAGGCTCTGCTATAACCGAAGCCCAACATTTTGTTTATCTTCCACTGTTTATCTTCCAAGGAACATGCTCAAATGCACTCATCATGACAAAGTACCTGCTGTGGAAATACATTTTTAGATTGTGAAACTTGAAGGCTTTTTTGCAGGAGCAGGGGTTATTATCTGATTTTTAACTTTTTTTTGATTCTTCGTAGGAATGGACAAAATACAAGATTTTTAGAGATTTTCAACAACTTTAAGCAGTGTTTCTAGCCCCTCTTTAGTATATAAAGTTAAGCAGATCTACTTTTACATTAAATAGGTATTTGAAACTTATAAACAAATTTCATCTAACTTAATTGTTTTGACCTCCTCCTGCAACAACACTTTTTGGAGAACTGCTAGCAAACTACTAGCTAGTAAAAGAAAGATTTACATTTCAGAGCCCTTTATTTCCTCAATCATGCATTAGTGTAGATTCTAATGAATAATGCAAACATTCAGTGGCAGGAAGCCAAAAAGAGAGAGAAGAAAAGCAAAGATTGAGATAACAAATGATTCCATAAACTATACCATTAATCCTTGAATGACTGAGAATTGATTATTAGTGAGCTCATTGTTTTGTTTCAGTTATTGACTAGAGAAGGATGGCTTTGCAGAGGATCATAAAACATGGTTGAAGAGAGGCTCTCTCAAAATGCTCAAGTCCATATTTTTTTCCCTAAATGGATGTGAACCCTAGAAATATTTAAAGTAATATGTTATCACTGAGAAAAGAAAGTAAGATTTTAGTTCTTTCTCTAAATATATTTTCTTGAAAGTAAATTGGAAGTAAGGGAGCTAAAGAACTGGATTGCTTGTCTCAATGGCTACATTTTTGGCATTTATATGTAAACAAATAACTCTAATATGATGTAAGCGCTATATTCACAATATGTGCTATGGGAGAACAGACAATAAAATATCTCAGTAGCAATTAAGATATGTAATCTTAGCCTTTTTTTGACCCACATTTTATTCAATTAACATTCAATAAATATTTTGTGGGCACATATTATATGCCAGACATTTACGTTTTAACAATGCCAACTATTATCTCAAAATTTTTTAAAAACGAAGATTATTAAATAAATGGGGATTAACAGAGATAGCCAATGATTTGCTTTGGGAAGGTGAGAGAGAGAAAGAATTCAGAGACCTACCTAGGACCAGCAGTGTGCAATAAATGTTTAACGACTGGCTCTCCAGATTTAAAAAAAAAAAAAAGGTCTGATTTGTAGCATTCATGAATTAATGTGATATAAGTATGATTGCCACGTTTGATTTCAAGCTACATCCTGACATCACTGAATGCAGTATTGGCAAAAGATACATACAGCCCCTTCTCCTGAGTCATTATGAACCCACTGTAGCCATAATTGCATAATTGTTAGTACCCACTGGACAACTTAAGACTGAGAGCCTATTTATGACTATGAAACAGGCAGAACTGGGGGACTGAATAGCTTTGCAGAATGACTCCTAAATGC
The DNA here is from genome assembly GCA_028533885.1 of Nasua narica. Lineage (NCBI taxonomy): Eukaryota > Metazoa > Chordata > Mammalia > Carnivora > Procyonidae > Nasua > Nasua narica. Next base: position 89,608,392 of record CM052800.1, on the reverse strand, counting down.
ACACAGATATATTTACCTATGCTCCCATTGTCTTTATCTCATGTCTTCTGTTGATTTCAGAGTGTCCACTCTCATATGCTGTCTCTCTTTAGCCCTCTGCTATGTTGAGCATCTGATCTCTGCTACTACAAAGAGAAAAACAACTTCTGCCATGGGAAGCTGGCAAACACCTTGAGCTACCTCAGCAACATGGTTTACAATTTTGTCACAAAATATTAAAAAGTTGTGTACTCAAAGTTGACACTTAATAAAATTAGTAAATAGTTCTACTTCATCAAGGAAATTCTTAAATAAAACTTGGAGTTTTTCATCAAGAATAAGTTGAGATGAAAAATCCAGTAACTAAAAAAAAAAAAAAGAAAAAGAAAAATCCAGTAACTAAAAGCTTTCATGGGAGCTAAATTTTTAGTTTACCCATTATTGCTTTGCACATCGGTGCAAATGTCAAAACAATTGAAAGGGCAAATAATATCTTAGTGTTATTATGAAAATAACTTTTAACCTTGCAGGCCCTGTGAAAGGATTTCTGGGTGCCCTAGCGGTCCTTGGACAACACTTTGAGAGCTACCCGCTAGTCCCAAAGTCACAAATGTCTCTTGGTTTTGGTTATTGCAAGAGGCTCCCCTCATCCATTCCAGCCACTTTGTAACCCATTCAACAACAAAGAACCAAAGTGGACTTGAAGTAAGGCAATTCTAATCAGGTCTCTTCCTACTCAAAACCCTTTTATGATTTCCCATTACTCTTATGATAAAATTAAAACCCTTACCAAGGCTGACAAAGCCCTCTGTGATTTGGTACTTGCCTACTTCTGCATACTCATCCACCTCTGTTCTCTTGAATCTATTTGCAACAGCCACACTAGCTTCTCTCTGTTCCTCAGAGTAAATTCATACTTGCCCCCAGGATCTTTGCACATGCTCTACTTTGTATTTGTAATGCTTTCTGCATTCTCCATTTACTGGATTAACCTGACCTTTCCTGCAGATGTCAACTTAAATCTCACCCTAAGAGGCTTTCCCTCCATGACCTCCGTTAGATTAGAGCCTCCTATTGTAAGTTCTCACATTCTTGTAATTATATAGTGTTGTACTTATTTTTGAGCTCTGCCTCTTCCATGAGACTATAACTGTTCTCATGGATGAGTCTATGTCTATCATGCTTCCCACTATATCCCTAATACACAGTAAGGGCTTTGAATGCTATCCGATTTTATTAAAGGGTGTCACTTACCATGAAAAAGAGAGAACTGGATGATTATCTACATTAAATGTCAATCAGTCTGCTCCTTTGACCATGTGTAACACTGACCCTATGGGCCTCAATTGAAGAAGCAGCAAAGCACTTTAATCCAACACAAACACACCTCATAAACACTTTTATCATTTAAAAAGGTGCAAACTGGAGGTGAAGAGAACACATCTTTCATTCCCTACAGGAATCAAACTGGAGTCAGACCAGTGTGGCTATACTCAAAACTGAAACTCATTTCCAATAATGAGGGTCTTTTTACATTGATAAATATGTCATATCTACACTCTTCTTTCCTTTAATTTGATGTCTTTCCAAGGAAGTTCCTAAATTCTTCATATAAATATACTTTAGACAATCAGCAGTGATTCTATTATCTCATCCATTCCTCCATTTCATTAAAAATGTTGAAGTATGTACTAGCTCTGAGACAAGTCTGTAGCTTTTTTGACTTTCTGGAAAAATTATTATACTCCCAAGCTTAACACCATGGTAATTCTTACCTCTAGAAAATACTGTGTCTCTCCTCCTATTAAAGAAAATGTGCCAGAAATCAAGTAATTCCAGGAGGAATTACAACCTTTGGTGGTGTGAATTACAGTTCTCTAGAATCTGCCCAAAATGACGTGCACATGTCTTATGCCAAGAGGACAACCAGCAGGTGACTAGACACAGTAGTTTAAGAAAGTACCATTATATATTATAATTTTTAATATTTATTTTTCACTCAGTTCAAAATAAGCCACCAAAATGATTTAAGACTTCCTGAAATACTTCTGTAAATAGTCTTTGTTAATTCTACTTAAGATGAAGTTGATGTATCTTACACAATGCAGTGTATGAACAATTCATAGTAAGTCATAAAACTCAGGATTGCTTGGTGATAAAAAATTTTGGTTAAATCACTAAATATTTTATTTATAATGTCTCAGCTACATTTGGAAGCGTGTGAGACATTGTTTCCCTTTCTATTTCCTGCAGTATTCCTCCCAAAGCTAGAGTTTGTTTTAAAAAGACAAAGATTAAACACTGCAGTGATTTATTTCTCTGCTTATGTGCAAACACCTTTTTCTCTTTGTCTTTGTGAATTTTTGAAATCTAATATTTATTACATTGTGTTTAAAAAAGAGACAGTTTTTAAAATGCAACTTGAAAAAGAGAGGATGGTAACTGTAAGAGATCTAATTACAGTGATCTACTGTAATTGGCTCATCAAGAGGCTAAGAATGAACATATTTGTAATGGAAATAGGAAATTTTCTGGAACATTTAAATAGCTGATATTGTACCATTGCTTTGGAAACCTACTTGGAGGTAATCAGTCTTTTTTTTTTTTTTTTTGGTTAGGCTTGAGAAAGGGAATTCCAGATGGAAAAGCTCAAATAGGAGATTAATATCTAGAGGAGAACTAGTGGTTGTTTTTGGAAACCTAGACATCAAGAGCGCACTGAAAGGGACTGATTGCTGAAAGAAAGGAAGCCCTGGGAATCTCCACTCTGTAAGTGTGGAAGTATCATGGAAAAATTCTCTCCTCTGCAGCAGTTGAATGACATTGCTATTGGCTGGCTTTGAATTTACCTATATCCTTTTATATTAGCTGTTTCTAATTTCTTTTTTTATTTGTACTATTTGATTGTAGGCTAATCACCCAACTGATGAGTCACAAAGGACTCTATAGTTTTATTACACCTCCTTTAAGAAAATTTTTACTCACCAAAGGTTGTTAAGACTAAATGACTCATCTATGGTGTATTACAGACAACTTTCTTGATCTCATAAAAGCTGATTGTGCAATTTGTGCATTATCCTGTTTCTTTTTGCTTTTCTACTTGCTTCCTTCATTTTTTAAAAAAGACTTAATTTATTTGACAGAGAGAGAGAGAGAAAGAGAAAGCACAAGGAGAGGAAGAGGCAGGGAGAGGGAGAAGCAGACTCCCAGTGGAGCAGGAAGCCTAGTGCAGGCTCAATCCCAGGACCCTGAGATCATGACCTGAGCCAAAGGCAGGCACTTAACCGACTGAGCCACCCAGGAGCCCCCTTAACTTGCTTCTTTTAGGCGTTCTTTTTCTGTGGTTAGTGCCTTCTCCAGACCTTGAGTGAGAGGAAGGTTAAGACTTCAAATTTAGGTCAACCATGTTATTAGAGGCATGCTTAGAAGAAGTTATGGAAAATAAGAAATTGCCAGCATAAGTGAAGTTTTTTTAATTATCTATGAGTATAACTGATTCATATTAAAAATTCTCCCAGTCTTGGGACACCTGGGTAGCTTAGATGTTTGAGTGTCTGACTCTTGGTTTCAGCTCAGGTCATGATCTCGGGGTCATGAGATTGAGCCCCACATCAGACTCCGAGCTCAGTGTGGAGTCCACTTAAGAGATTCTCTCTCTCCCTCTCCCTCTTTCTCTGCTCCTCCAGTAGTTATGCATGCTCTTTCTTTCAAATAAATAAATAAAATCTTAAAAAAAAAAACTCCTTTTCTTTAGAACAGAATCACCTGGTAAAATGTTTTGTGATGATTGAAATGTTCTGTACCTGTGCTCTTCAACGCAGTTGCCACTGATGCAAATGAATAACAGAATTTTTTTAAGACTTATTTATTGATTTTAGAGAGAAAGAGAGCGTGCTTAGAGGTAAGGAAAAGAAGGAGGTTAAGAGAATCTCAAGCTGACTGCTGAGCACTGAGCCCACTATGGGGCTTGATCCCACGACTCTGAGATCATGACCTAAGCCAGAATCAAAAGTCCAACGCTCAACAGACTGAGCTACCCAGACCCCCTGAGTAACTGAATTTTTAATTGTGTTTCATTTTAATCATTTTCAATTCAAATAGGCACTTGTAGCTAATAGCTATTGCAGTGATTAATGCAGCTCTTGAACATCCCTTTCTGTATCATGGTCAGCTATCCGATATCATTTCATTAACTCCAAAACTACTAGCTTAGAAACCATGATTATTTGACTTGGATTGAACTAACCTATCACTGACTTCTCAAACTATGAAAAAATGAAGAAATGGCTGATAAAGAAATACCGATAATCAGATTAAGATCAAAAGTTGCATAAGAGCAGAAACTACAAGAACTAATTTAGAACCATTAAAACTATTTATAAATTATTTATAAATTAATAGCAGATTTGTTAGATGATGAATCACTTTGATTATTCATTGATGCGAAGCAGGCCTAAATGAACCCTTACGTGGAAACACTCTGGAGATGGTTAATTTTATGTGTCAAGTTCACTGCACTACTGGATGCCCAGATAGCTGGTAAAAGTATTTCTGCGTGAGTCTATGAGGGTATTCCTGAAAGAGGTTAGCTTTTGAATTAGACTGAGTAAAGAGATCTGCCCTCACTATTGCAGGTAGACATCTTTCAACCCATTGAGGGCCTGAATAGAACAAAAAGATGAAGGAAGGGCAAGTTCTCATTCTCTCTTCTTGAGCTGTGAGATCCATCTTCTCCTGACTTCAGACATCAGAGCTTCTGGGTTTGGGACATTGCAAGTTTGGCCCTTACATCCTCAGCTCCCTTACTTCTCAGGCCTTCAGACTTGGACTGAATTATACCACTGGCTTTTCTGTCTCTTCAGGTTGCAGACTGCAGATCATAGGCCTTCTTGGCCTCCATAATAGTGTGAGCCCATTCCTATAATAAATCTCCTCTTATGTTATATCCATATAGAGACTTTTGATTCTGTTTTTCTGGAGAACACTACCTAATACAATTATTTAATATTTATATATTTTAGGATTTACTCAAACTATATGCCAGACACTGGACTAATACTGAAGATTTTTTTTTTTAAACTTACTCTTGGGGCACCTGGGTAGCTCAGTGGGTTAAAGCCTCTGCCTTCATCTCAGGTCGCGATCTCAGAGTCGTGGGATCGAGCCCCGCATCGGGCTCTCTGCTCAGTGGGAAGCCTGCTTCCCTCCTCTCTCTCTGCCTCCTCTGCCTGCATGTGATCTCTCTCTCTCTCTCTCTCTCTGGCAAATAAATAAATAAATAATCGTTTAAAAGTAAATAAATAAATAAACTTACCCCTAAGAAGCCCATTTTTGCCCTAGAGAATAAATGTATAACTTTGACTTAGTTTAGAATTTAATATTAATCATATTAAACTTAGAATTTAATATTAATATATTTGACACCTTAAAGATATGCAAGAACATTAAACCATTTAACATCCAAAAAACCTCACTTTTATTTTTAACCATGTCAACAGAACTTTACTTAATGTATTTCATATTTCATACTTTAACATAAATAATACTGAACCTTTCTCAGAGGAGTACAAAATATGGATATTTTTAATATTTTATTTGTACTTTATAGTTATTTATATGATTATGTTTCTTTAGTATAATATGTTAACATATAGTATAGTATAAATATATGTATATTAGGTCAAATATTTAAGGTTTTTGCTACATTTATAGGTAATAAGTTAAAAATCTTCCCAGTATTTTAACCATGATTTAGTTTTGTGTATAGTGGATAACACTAATGTACTAATGTAAGTATAAATACTAATATAAGGACTATATTTCCCATATAAATACTCTAGGTTTAACTATACTTACATAACTGCAAGAACAACCACAAGTATATGTACTAATATAAAGATAAGTACTAATAATTTCTTTTTCTAATTTCTTGCATTAGGTATTATTTTAACACCTGACATGTAACATCATTAATAAAAATTATGAATTGATTTGCACATAATGAAAGGTACTTAATATGTTAGCCTTTCCAGATACATTGAGCATGGGCTATGGAGCTAGACTACAAGACTGTTCAATTCCCAGCTTTCCCACATACTAGAAATGCCTTTGAACAAGTCATTGTTCTTCAGTTTCCTGTGCTTCAGTTTCCTCACTGGGAAAACAGAAAATAATATTCGTCTCTTTATAGGGCACTGTGAGAGTTACATAAAAAGATTTATGAAAATTGCAAGGATGGGCACCTGGGTGGCTCAGTCAGTTAAGCACATACCTTTGGTTCAGATCGTGATCTCAGAGTCCTGAGATCAAGTCCCGAATCAGGCAGAGAGTCTGTTTCTCCCCTCTCCCTCTGCTCTCTCTCTGTCTCTCTGTCAAATAAATAAAATCTTTGAAAAAAAAAAAAGAAGAAAATTGCAAGGAATATTGCCAGGTAAACTAAATACATTTGGGACCCTATGTCATTTACTTAGAGGAGATAATTGGGAGGGGAGCTTGCCAGTGTCAACATATTATTATAGTATCTGTTTTCACAGAAAACTAAACCAGAATTTACATACTGGAAGATTTTTACTCCAGCTATCTAAATTTGTAGATAAAACCTCCAAATATTTTCATTTCCTTAAGGAATATTAATTTACTTATCTTTTTCCTCTCAGTACAAGATTGGAAAATCCATACCCTTTTGTAATTTTTGTACTTTGTTTTGAAGAATATATTTTGGACATACAGTTATTGCAAAAGATGTCCCCTGTGTTGAAAACAAATGTATTTTTCTCCAAAGGACATGTGCATGAGATTTGAAAATAGGGATTTTACTCTATCTGCCTATAAAGCCGAAGAACGTATATATTAAAAATGGGAAAAACTCCTAAGAAAACTTTTCTTTTTCTTTTTTTTAGAAAACTTTTCTATAGTGAATACCACCCTAGAAAAGACACAATATTTGTGAAAGTCTCTCATCCAAAAGCATAATCAGAAGTTTTCAAGTCGAGCATTGAATTAGATCTCTAAATGCCACCATGCACTCAGTAAACAGATTTAGCTAGCCAAGCAAATCAAATTGGGAAACCTGCACATCTCAGTAATCCTGCCAATTTCTCAAGCCTCTAAGATTTAGACCTTTGAATTCATGCTTAAGTCAGTAGTATAGTGTATGAAATGTTCCATGAGTTTAGTTTAAACCTTACCTTTAAAGGTATGCACTTGTGATTCCATTCCCCAGTTGATTCCTCAAATGGATGCTTTTAGGAAATTTGAAGGAAGTAATTGGCTCCAAATTGGAAAGCTAAATAGAGAAGTGTGGGCAGTAAACAAGTGTGCGTTTGAACCCCTATTTCTCCCTTTGTATTAGCTTTTTTTTTTTTTAGATTTATTTATTTATGGGGGGAGGTGAGGAAGGGCAGAGGGAGAGAGAGAGAGAAACCCAAGCAGACTTCCCACTGAGTGCAGAGACTGACGCAGGCTCAATCCCAGGACCCTGAGACCTCCTCCTGAGCCAAAACCAGAAGTCGGGCGCTCAACAGATTGCACCAAGCAGGCATCCCTCTTTGTATTAGCTTTGAGACGTAGTTTACAGAGGTATGAGAGCTCAAATACAGTAGATATTTATCTCTTCCTTGTGTTAAGTCCAAACGGGAGTTCTTTTTTGACAGATGGTTTTCCTTTGAGCCGAAATTCCAAGACCTAGGCTTCTTTCAGTTTTGGCTCCATTCTTTTCAACATGTTTCCAATATGGCCATGCTAGTCTACAGCCAATCAAAAGGGGAAGGAACAAATTGCATCAGGTGGAAAGGTTTCCTGGGCCAGGCCTGGGAAAGAGATACACACGCTTCCCTCATATTCCTCTGGCTGAAACTCAGTCACATGCAGAGGAAGCCGGGAAATATAGCCCAAGATACTGCCAAGGATGACAGGCAGCAGTGCTGCACCCTTCTGGATAATCTCCAGCCTGCAGCCTGTATGGTTTCCTCTCCTCAGTCACTGGTGCTTTCCCAGCTGCCTCCATCACCTCTTCAATTGTTGGAGGAAAGTAGTCTCATTAATTAATTCACAGTTAAGTGTCAGCCCTGGGTGTGCATTTTCAAAACAGAAGCCTAGAGAAGGATTATTCACTCGTAAAAGACGCATGGAGGAATTTTGTTGTTTTGTTTTCTTTTGTTTGTTGTTTGTTGTTGTTTTGTGGGTGGTTTTGTAAAACAAGATCAAAAAATACTTTAAGCATGAGCTCCTTAGTGCACAAATGAGGCAAATTGTAAAAAGCAGTCAACTTTCTGGAAACTGGAGGGGAGGATACAAATTAAGGAATAGATGTTATAAATAGCATCTATTCAATTCTGGTTTTTTTTCCTCATCTTTTTAGTTATTCACAATGTAAAATAGTGGCAAGTCTACTGGTTTTAGGTGAAAGATTCATCTTAATTCAACAACAGAGACCATATATCTTAATTCCCATGCTGAGTTAGCATGCATAAAAGATCTAACAAAAAATCTCAAATGGAACATGTTCCCAAACTGAAAAGTTGACTTTCCTCCACAAACCTGCTCCACACACATCCTTTCCCTTTTCTGCTGATGCAACTCTATCTGAACCCTTCCACAGGACTAAAACTTTAGCATCATTTTTTATGTTTCTCCTTCTCTCACACATCTTATCTAAGCTTCCAGGAAATATGTTGACTCTATATTCAGAATGCTCAGAACATAAGTGTTTCTCCCCATCTTCCTGCTCACTGTTCAAGCCTCCATCCACTGTTGCCTGGATTACTGAGAAAGACCACTAATTTCAGTGCTCCTACTTCCAACTAACATCATCACCATGACTGCTTCCATGCTCTTACACACACACACACACACACACACATACACACACACACACACACAGAATCTACTCTCAATCCATAGAGTAAGGGGTAGGGGCAAAAGGAGAAGCAGTGAAATTAGGAGGCTATTGCAGTAATGAAGGTCAGAGATAATAAATGCTCCTACTACTCTCTCTCTCTCACTCAGTTGGCTTAAACCATAATGACCTCATTGCTGTTTTGGCACAAACTAGATAATTCTTTTACCTTTCTTTCCAATGTTGCCTTCTAAACAAGACTTATCCCTTGAGCATCCTATTAAATATTCCAATGTGTTACCCGTCCTCCTATCCAGAATTTCCAAGTCGTCTTTTTTTTCTTGTAAAGATTTTATTTTTTTTATTTGAGACAGAGAAAAATGTCTTATTCAGATGCTCTGCTCGTTTTCCAATTGCATTGTTTCTGTTTTGCTATTGAGTTGTATTTTTTAATGTATTTTGAATATTAACCCCTTATCAGATATATGATTTGTAAATATTTTCTCCCACTCAGTATGTTGCCTTTTCATTTTGTTGATGGTTTCCTTTGCTGTGTAGAAGCTTTTTCATTGATGTAATCCCACTTGATTATTTTTGCTTTTTTTGCCTTTGCTTTTCGTGTCAAATCCACGAAATGATTGGTAATGATGTCATGGAGCTTACTTGATTTCTCTTTTTTATGTAATATATAATGCTCTCTAACATACTTAATAATTTGCATGATTTTTATATTCATTATTTGCCTCTCTTCCAGAATATAAGCTTCATAAAAACAGATTTCTTTTGTAATATTTTCCCATTGCTGTCTTTCCAGTGCCTAGAAGAATACCTAGCACATAATAGACATTCTATAAATATTTATTGTATGTTGATTGAATTTTTCTAGAGAGTAACATAATTTAACATTGATGATCCTATAAATTTTAAGCTTTTCTAGATCACTACTAACTGATAGAGAAATTTAATCAAAATTCTTGGGACCAAATTTCTTAAGGTATGTTTGATGGACTGTTAATCTCACAAAATACTCTTGTCAGATAAATTTATAAAATATGGCTTAAGATACCTCCATCTGGAGATTTGAAAAGTGTGTTAGTATATTATATAGTCTCTGAGATAGTCTGCTGTACAGATACCTGTTTAATTCTAATCCAGCATTTCCTAAATTTACTTAATGTACCTTTTTTTTTTCATGGAGCAGCTATTAGCATCCCTATGGAGTGTTTGCTTACACTGGGGAAACATAGTTCTAGACCAATGGTTTAAAAATAAAAAAATAATAATAATCAAATGGGTTTTAACCCGGAAAAACAGATTGGCTTAACATATGAAAACCAATCATTGTAATATAATATATTAATTATAATATATTAACTAAATAAAAGAGTCTCATGAACTCATCATCTCAATAGATGTGGACAAAGTATTTGACAAAATTCAAAATTCTTTCATGACAAAAACATTCAACCAGGGGCACTTGGGTTGCTCAGTCAGTTAAGTGTCTGCCTTCAGCTCAGTCATGATCTCAGGGTCCTGGGATCGAGTCCCACATTGAGCTTTCTGCTCAGCAAGGAGTCTGCTTCTCCCTCTCCCTGCCCCCCCCATGCTCTCTCTCTCTCAAATAAATAAATAAAATCTTAAAAAAAAAACACACTCAACCAATGAGTAGAAGGAAACTTCTTCAACCTGATAATGACATCTACCAAAAAAAAAAAAAAGGCCAGCTTACATCATCAGTGATGAAAAACTGTAAGTTTTCCCCCTATGATCAGGAATCAGAAAAAAATATTCACTCTCACTATTTCTACAGAACACTAAACCACAGATACTAGCCAGGGCAGTTAGACAAGAAAAAAGAAATAGAAGCATCCAGATTGAAAAGGAAGAAGTAAAATCATTACTCTTTGCAGGTTACATGATTTTTATGTCAAACACACATATTCTATTAGAGATAGTAAAATGAGTTCAGCACTGTTGCAGGATATAAAACCAGTATGCAAAAATCAGTTATATTATTATACACTAAAAATGAGTAAACCAGAAATGAACCTAAGTCAACAATTCCTTTGATAATAGAATCAAAAAGAATAAGATACTAAGGAATAAATCTAACAAAAGAAGTGCAATGTAAGTATACTGAAAACTACAGAACATCATTAAAATTTAAGTCAGTGAAGACCTAAATAAATGGAAAGACATGTTGGAATGGATATAATCAATGCTGTTAAAATAGAAATACTTCCCACACTGATCTATAGATTCAACACAATCCCAATCAAAATAGCAATTGACATTTTTTTTTCAGAAATTGACAAGAGTCATATGGAAACTCAAGGGATCCCTAAATAGCAAAAACAATCCTGAAAAAGAACAAAGCTAGAAAACACATTTCCTTACTTAAATACTACAAAGCTACAATAATCAAGATGGTGTGGAACTAGCCTAAGGATAGACATACAGATAAAGGAAAAGAATTGAGATTTTCACAGCAAATTAATGATGGAGGTGAGATTCAAACCTAGATCAGACCTGAAGATATATGGGGTTTTTTTTACTACCACCTAAGTATTTTCAGTGGTTCTCTATATTCTCCACAATACCTACCCCAGGACCATGCGCTTAATAAACACTCAATAGAAACCAATGAATGAATAAATATGCTTCTGGTAATAACAGCTATCCTATAAGACAGTGAGCAGAATATAAAGAATGCTAATTACATTTTTAAGTACAACCCACCAGTAATATTGCAGCCAAAGAAAGAAATAAAAAGCTGTATTTGTTTGAGCACCTGGGTGGCTCAGTTGGCATCCAACTCTTGATCTTTGCTCAGTTCTTGATCTCAGGGTTATGAGTTCAAGCCCTGCATTGGAGCCTACTTTAAAAAAAAAAAACTATAATTGTCTATGTTCTGAATTAAAAACACAAATGGAGTTTCTACACTCTAACATTCTTCATTCTACAGAATGGATTGGTAAGAATATGAAGTTAAAAATTATTAGCCTAGGGCGCCTGGGTGGCTCAGTTGGTTAAGCAACTGCCTTCGGCTCAGGTCATGATCCCAGAGACCCGGGATCGAGTCCCATATCGGGCTCCCGCCTCTGTGGGGAGTCTGCTTCTCCCTCTGACCTTCTTCTCCCCTCTCATGCTTTCTCTATCTATCTCAAATAAATAAATAAAATCTTTAAAAAAAATTATTAGCCTAAAAAAATTATTAGTCTAGGGTGCCCGGGTGGCTCAGTTGGTTAGGCGACTGCCTTCCGCTCACGTCATGATCCCGGAGTCCCGGGATCGAGTCCCGCATCGGGCTCCCTGCTCCATGGGGAGTCTGCTTCTCCCTCTGACCTTCTCCCCTCTCATGCTCACTTTCTCTCTCTCTCTCTCTCTCTCAAATTCTCAAATAAATAAATAAAATCTTTGAAAAAAATAAAAAAAAATTGTTAGTCTAAAATATAAGAAGACACCACTGAACTTAAGACCAAAACTAAAATTAGATTAATTAGGAGGCATTCACCTCTTAGTTCCACTTTCCCTTGCCAACCTATTATTTTCAGTGAGATTAAGACGTGTTAGCTACCAGGGAGGTGATATTTTACATACATACTCTACAGGTGGCTTTTCCTGGGAAGTCTCAGGAGGCACTGTAACCTTTAAGATCCTTGGAAATTTTTAGTCTTGGAATAGATTCACAAAACAAAACAATCCTAAGGAGTTTAAGGTCATCTGTGACTAATGTGCTCCATCTCAAACCTGCCTCCTCTGACACAGAGAAGAAAAGGCTGTCACAAGCTCAGAGGCGGTAAGTGTTGGAGCACTAACCCTGTTTCTAACAAATTCGGATTTGACAGTTATTTTGTCTTTCTCCTGTCCTTGTGAAGTAGTCCACAAGAACGCGGCATATTTCTGGAAGCTGAGGGAACGCACACCAACTCATCTGCCCGCAGGCTGGAATGGACACCCTACAGATCGGGCTGTAGGGTGTTCTTGTGGCAGCTGCTTGACAACACAGGGGAAGGATGTCCAGAGGAGATTGGGGCTGAACGCTAGGCCAAACCGCTCAACTTCTTCTTAGTCTCCTTTTATAGGCTTGAGAGCTAACCACAAGCAGTTGCATGCTTCGATAAAAGCGAATCATAGAAATAGAAAAAAATGCCTTATCAGGCACACGCCATACACTCATTTCTTTGGACAGTTGAGTGTAAACAGTTGTCTTTCATGGGGTGGTAGTGCCCAGCTGATATTTTTAAAGCATTTATATTTTATCTTATAACATTATATAAATTAAACTATTTTTATGTAAAACAAATAACATCTGAATATTGGTATTTCATTGTCACTAACCCATAAAAGCATCTAGAATAACTTGCTTCATTTTTAGAACCTTAGTTTTCCGGGCGCCTGGGTGGCTCAGTTGGTTGAGCAACTGCCTTTGGCTCAGGTCATGATCCCGGAGTCCCGGGATTGAGTCCCATATCGGACTCCTGGCTCTGCGGGAAGTCTGCTTCTCCCTCTGACTTTCTCCCCTCTCATTCTCAGTCTCTCGCTCTCTAATAAATAAATAAAAATCTTTAAAAAAAAAAAAAGAACCGTAGTTTTCCTCTTATGAAAACAATAATAAAAGTCATCTTTCTATTCCTGTGTTAACAGAAAAGCTATTGCACAGATAACGTAAAATATCACTTTGGTATGAATTTAGCCCTGGGTGAGTGATGTGGGCCTGGGCTGGAGGAGTAACAGGACCTTATAGGGTACCTTCTTGGGAGCTAAACTCAAAAGGCTAATTTATCTTCCTGCCCTTGTTTATCCTTTGCTCTGATTTTAGTGTTTATCTCTTTTAACTTGTTATATTATATATATATATTTTGCAAGACACCTGGCCACAGCCCTTTTGTAAAGAAATGAGGGTATAAATAATCAAATTTTAATGAAACTATATAATCCACTGGGGTTTCTTGAGCACACACTGGGTAATTACAGGGATGATGAAACAAAGGAACAGTTAAAAAAATCCTAATACGTTGCTTAGAACACCGACTTGTTAACCAGTTAAAATGCATAAATCATGGGGCGCCTGAGTGGCTCCATCACTTAAGCATCTGGCTCTTCATTTCGGCTCAGGTCTTGATCTCAGGTTCCTGGGATGGAGCCCTGTGTTGGGCTCCAAGCTCAGCAGGGAGTCTGCTTAAGATTCTATCTCCCTCTGCCCCTCCCCCCACCCACGTTCTCTCTCTTTCTCTCTCTCTCAAATAAATAAATAAATCTTTTAAAAATGCATAAATTACATACAGATAAACAAGGTTCTCCCTAACATTTGGGAGAACTTTTGAAATATAAAAACGCTATAAGTAGAATTATTTGTTTGTTTATTTATTTATTTATTTATTTATTTATTTTAAAGATTTTATTTATTTGACAGAGACACAGTGAGAGAGGGTACACAAGTAGGGGGAGTGGGAGAGGGAGAAACAGGCTTCCTGCCGAGCAGGGAGCCCGATGCAGGGCTCGATCCCAGGACCCTGGGATCATGACCTGAGCCGAAGGCAAATGTTTAATGACTGAGCCACCCAGGCGCCCCATAATTAAATATTTATTAATATACTACATTCTCAGAGACAGACACTAGTCTGGTTATTTTGTATATATGATGTATGTTCTCTTGTTACTACCATCCCCATTTTCCAAATGAGGAAACTGAGAATCAGAGTGGCTAAGCATCTTGCCTAAAGGCACCCCGGTAAAAAGTGGCAGCCGGAATTTGAAGCCAGGCAGTCTAGCTATAAGGTCTATTATACCATATGGTAGCTTTAGTTCTCTAAACTGCAGAAAAGAGCTGTATGACTAAGTCTGTGATTACCAACCCTAAAGGCTCAGCAGCAGCATCTTGGGAAGGTAATGTGGGAGGTTAAAAACAGATGCTGATGTCTGGGGCCCACTCAAAAATCATCACGTATAGTCTCTAAAGCTCCGCAGGCAATTCTCTTCCTGCCCCCTGGGTTAAGAACTATTGAAACAGATGAACCATTGACTTCACTTCACAAACAAAAGAGCAACAAAGACTTTGAAGAGATACTCTATATTCTGAGCAGGCTCTATATATCTATATATCCTCTATATACTCTATATATCTTCCAAATCTGTGAGATATAGGAATGCTACGATGAGCGCAGTGTCATAGTGATGAAACAGGAGAACAATCCTGACCCAAAGAAACCAAGCCATATACAGGCCCTAAGCTATTTCTTTTCTTTCAACGAAAGATAGCATTTGCAGCCGTAAGGAGTTAATACCTATTTTCAAGAGAATACAGAAATATAAGTCCAGAGTGAACAAAGGCAGATGGATCATACCTCCTTTACGGTCCTATGTCGGTTACACTTTCCAGAAACAGAAATGGGAAGAGGTACCATTGTGAAAAAAGCCACCCACTCGCCTAAAAGTAGAGCCACATACTTCATTTTCACTACATGAACGAGAATGTCCTTTTTAACTCATGTTTTAAGGTTAAAACAAGGCAAAATATCTTTCACAACTTTAATTTGTGATAGACAATCACAGAGATTGAAGGTTAATTTACTTTGTGCTCAAAAACAAGACTTTGTTTGGAGGAGAAAGAATACGAGAAAAGGAGCAAGAAAGGGATGCAATGGAAGAGTCTTGGTAAAATATGACCAAGTAATGAATTAAAACTAACATGGACTTTTCTTGAGAGGTGTTGAGTCCACTTAGAGACACGTGAGGCCATGCCTTAGAATGTCAACCCTCCCAACCTTTTCAGTTCTTTTAGTTCCTGGAGTTGCCCAAATGCATGAAGGATTTAGCAAATTATAAAGACTACGTCTGTGAATTATTCGCTGGACTCTTCACTCTATATTTCATTCACATCAACACTGCTAGATACAGTTGTGTTAGGTGCCAAGTTCCTTAAAAAAAAAGTCCTTTTCTCAATAACAGCTTAGTTGCTTCAGATACTTTATGGCATGATGGGGATGTAACAAAATAATATATATCCTCAAAACCTACCCATATTGCACTAATATCAAAATGATTTGCTAATGAAAATAAAGTAGTAGTTCTAGTTTTCCACTTATATTTCACTACGAGGTTCTTAACTTTAGGGAATAAACTGCTGTTCGTGCCCAGAAACTCACTCTTTTACCTGGTTTTTATATTGACAGGCCACGTAGTAAATAGTCCTTAGCTCTTAGATGGCTTATTTTTTTTCTTTCTATCTCTTTGGTCTTTGCAATTTTATGGAGCTGTTTTACAATTAGAAACTATAAAATAATTCCTCAAGAACTGGGAGAACTCACCACACATAAACTTCAATAAGCAAAAGGGACATTGTTCTGTATAATCCTCTAAGGACTTTCATTGTGAGGTATTACACTAGTTGTTTGATGCTAAAGAAGAAATCTACCAAATAATATAGAAAGTAATAACAACAAAAGAAGGAATAATAACAATCTGGAATTACGATAATTTGGACAAGGTGTAAGGTGACCATTTTCCCCGATATGAAACAAATAGTTCAAAAAAGTAGGCTAAACAAATGAATACTCTACATAAGATTACAGAGCAAATAGTATTTAAAATAAATGTTTTCTGGCACTTTTTTATTTTTGAGAGAAAGAGAGAGAGTACGCATGTGTGCACCTACGAGCAGGAGAGGGTGGTGCCAGAGAGAAGCAGAGGGAGAAGTTCAAGCAAGCTCCTCGGGCTTGATCCCACAACCCTGAGATCATGGTCTGAGCTGAAATCAAGAGTCGGATGCTCAACTGACTGAGCCAGCCAGGTGCCCCAAATATTTTCTCGCATTTCAAAAGCAGAGTATGCTGTGTTGAGGGGAATCAAAGGGTGTGTCTGAGAAGAGTCATGCGCAGAAGTCACCAGGGCTCATCTTTCTCCCTTAAACAGCACTCTGCAGTGTCTGAGTTTGCCAGGCAGACCTGGGGGTCTCCATGGGGTGGGCAGGTGTATGTGGAGTCAGCTTTGCAGAGAGCTCCACAGTCTTGATTTTGAGGCACAGTTAAAGAACACTGTCATTCTCACCTCATTCCCAGCTGGGTTTTCTATCCCACTGGTTCTAATCCAGTGTTACCGGCCTTTAATACACTGACTCTGATCTTTTTTTTTTTCAGTATTTGTGTCCACTTTCTACTACTTAGGACTCAGAGAAGAGAAGGAATGATTCATTGACTCCTAACTTTCGGCAAAATGTTTTGCTTCCCTACATTTTTCAGATATAAAATGAGGAAATTGCTCAATACGAATGTTCTCTCCGGCTATTTCATTTACAACTTTCCTAGGTAACACATTTTTTTAAGCCATATTCAACTTTTGGTTGGTTATATGATTTGGTTATAATCAAAAGTAACCAAATGTGAATTGCTTTTCAAAACAAACACTGTAATTATATTCATGCATTCAACATAAATTTGTCCAAATTTGTGAGTATTTAAAATAGGGATTAAAAATACAAAATGAATTCTCATTTATACTATTTCTCTCTTCATCTTTAAGATAGATGGGAGATCAAATATTTTCTTTCCATTAAAGGAATTTCATTAACAATATCATTATTTTCTTATCCCATTTAGGTATAGGGTTCATTTGAAATATTTAAAAGGGAAAAAAACGCCATATGAAAAGATATGTGGACCTAATATGTATTCATAAAATAAAAATCCCACAACCTATCATGTCCAAAACTGGATTGCTGTGAATTGAAGACTGAAATAAAATTGCACACACCTCCAAAATAATCCAATTTAAAAATGGACAGAAGACATAAACACACTTCTCCAAAGAAGATACCGATGGCCAATAGACACATGAAAAGATGCTCAACATCAGTCATCATCAGGGAAACAGATATCAAAGCCGTAATAAGACATCACCACATACCTGTCAGAATGGCTAAAATCAACAACACAAGAAACAAGTGTTGGTGAGGATGTAGAGGAAAAGGAACCCGCAGGCACTGTGGGTAGGAATGCAAACTGGTGCAGGCACTCTGGAAGACACTATGGAGGTTCCTCAACAAGTTAAAAATAGAACTACCCTATGATCCAGTCATCATACTACTGGTGTTTATCCAAAGAACACAAAAGTGCTAATTTAAATGGATACATGCACCCTGATGTTTATAGCAGCATTATCTACAATAGACAAATTATGGAAGCAGCCCAAGTGTCCATTGACAGATGAATGGATAAAGAAGTGGTATGTGTGTGTGTGTGTACATATATATAGGAATATATATATTACTAGTTCTCATGATAAGTATACTCCTATATATCACACACACACACACACATATATGTATACACACACACACAGGAATATTGCTCAGCCATTAAAAATAATTAAATCTTACCATTTGAAATGACATGGATGGAGCTAGAGAGTATTATGCTAAGCAAAGTAAGTCAGTCAGAGAAAGACAAATACCATATGATTTCACTCATACATGGAATTTAAGAAACAAAGCAAATGAACAAAGGAAAAAGAGAAAGAGGAAGATAAACCAAGAACCAGACTCTTAACTACAGAGAACACACTGATGGTTACCAGAATGGAGGACGAGAGGGGATGGGTGAAGTAGGTGAAGGGGATTAAGAGGATACTTATTATGATGAGCACTGACTAATGTATAGAATTGTTGTATCTCTATAATTTAATCCTGAAACTAATGTAACACTGTATGATAACTATACTGGAATTAATATTAAAAACTTAATGAAAAAACAACAATAACAACAAAAAAATAAAATTGCAAGCTATTTTAACAACATATTTTTGCCTAAAAAGGAAAAGGATATAAAAGAGAAAATAGTTCATCTTTTGAATATCTAGGTGTGTTAAATATTATGCCAGAGACTTTATATATCCGTGTAATCGAATTTCCTTTTCAATAGCTTTGTGATGTAGGCTTTTTATACTTCCATTTTTATAGTGAAGTTGATTAAGTTGGAGAGGCTGAATGGGTGCTCAAGCATACATTGTTAGCAAGATCTACGGTTTGAATCCCTACTGATGACCTTGGAACCCAAGTCCTTTCCACACCACTCCCACCATGTGCTGCTATGGGCTGAGAGCGGGGTGGCGGTGGACAGTGTGTGAAGCAGTCCCCAGAACACCATGGTAATATGGTGGTTTTCCCCTACTCGCAGGATAAACTCCCTCTATACTCTTATCTTCTGTGCTCTTTTTTAAAGAGCATCTATTTCGTCATAAGCCTCACATCCTCAGGAAAAAAAGTGTACCATCATTCTTAGAGGACTGTTGTTTCCTTAAATGTTAGAAGGAATGAGGTCACCCATCAGGCTCATGGTGGCTGCACTTTGTTTAATGTTTGATAATGCATTTGTCTAAGGTCAAATGGAATTATTACCAGAACCCTACTGAAATATAAAAGGTGAATGGAAAAGTGACAAAAAGCAGGGTTGGGTCAGAACTCCAAAAAAGATAATGCAGAATGAATTTGAAAAAAAGGCAAAACCTGTGAACAAAAAAGCAGTAATAAAAATGTACTTTACAAGGGCCATAAAAATTTGTTTAAAAAACAGATTTCGGTTACATAAGGTGAAGGAATGAAATTAAGAAAAAATTTTCTTCTTTGCTATTAGAGGGAGAAAAATTAATAGTACACGACATTAACAACACAGAGACTAAATAATTTTACTCCTTCATACATTTTCTTCTTATTGAAGAAATGACATATGCATATTAATGTATATTCATTAGCCTAAATATACATAAGTACACATCTCAATGCATTTTCATAAAGTGAACACGCACGGGTAAACCAGCACCCAGGTCAAGAAATAATACATTTCCAGGACTCTGAAAGTCATCCTCATGTCCCTGCCAGTTGCTTATCCCTCCACTCAAAAGTATCTATCCTGACTTCTAACACTAGATATCAGATCTGCCTGTTTTTGACCTTGATATAAACAGAATCATACAATTGTGTGTGTCTGACTTCTTTTGCTGAGGGTTGTGTTTATGAGATCTCACCGACATTGTTGCAAGTAGCAATTGTTTATTGCGGTTCACTGTGGACTAGTATGCTGTTGAATGAATAAAACACTACTTATCCATTTTTTGTTTATAGATATTTGAAGTGTTCCCAGTTTTAACTATTATGATGCTTAGAAATATGCATATTCATAAACATGACTTTCTATTGGCCATATATCTGTTACATATATACCTAGAAATGGAATTGCTTACTCATTAGCTGTGCATTTGCTCCAGTTTTCATATTTATTGCCAAAAGTTTTTCTACAGTTGCTGTACTGGTTAACCTTCCCACTAACAGTGTATAAGAGTTCCAGTCGCTCTAAGCATTCCTGGAGTTTGTATTGACAATCTTTTTCATTTTAGATTTTTCTACAGGTTTTCTTATTGTGGTTTTAATTGTATTTCCCTGGTGACAACAGGGGTTGAGAACTTTTTCATATGTTACTGGCAATTTGGATGTGCTTTTGTGTGAAGTGCCCTTGTAAGTCTCTTGCAACATTTTCTAATATGCTTTCTATTTGTTTCTTATGATTTATTGGAATATTCTTTACGTGTATTCTGATTCTGAGTCCTCTGTTGGTTTATATATTGCAAGTATCCTCTATTTTGTGGCTTACCTTTTTACTCCCTTAATATATTTTTATCAACAAAAGTGTTAAAATAGTATTATTTATTGCTATGTCCCCTTATGGTTAATGTCTTCTGTATCCTGCTTAAGAAGACTTGCCCTCCTCCAAGTTCATGAAGACATTCTCCTGGTTACCTGTAATTTTATTGTTTCATCTTTCACATTTGGATCCCAACATCACTTTGAACTGATTTCCATGTGTGGTGGGAATTTCCTTGTCCTTTTGAAAATAATAACAATTGTAGTCAATTATCTAGGACCAGAGATAGAAAGATAGGAAATGGCACTAAAATGAGAACATGTATTTCGTTGCAAAGCAGTCTTAAAATCTGATATATGTTTGGATTACTAGAGTTTGAAGATGGAATCCTTATTTACAGAAGCAATAGGCAGCTGTCACTGTAGAGTCAGCAGCTTTCTTCTGAAAGGATAAGAGAAAGAAATAAAGTGACATTTTTGGACACGAGAGAATACAAAACCCCCAGTTATATATTGTGGCAAGGGAGTAGGCAACTTCCTATCCAGAATAGTTCAGTAGCTTCAGCAGGGACTTTGGAGACAAAAAGAACTGGGCTTACCTCTCAGGGCTGCCCCGTACCAGCTGTTATCACTGCCCTTACTGAACTCCCTGTGTGCGTAAAGGGGGGAGGCAATTAGATACCACACACGTCTTGTTCACCACTGTGTCTCCAGCACTTACTACAGCTTATGTCACATTGTAGGAACTTCATACTGCCTTCCCATCTGCCTTACACTATCATTATTAGTTATTTACACTCTAATTAGAATAGACTTCAAGGCTTCATTAGAGTAGGAGAAAGCAAGAGATCATGAGGTAACTTGGAAAACAAGAGACTGTCCACATTCACAACGTTGTCAAAGCAAAATTAGAAGAGACAAGCTTAATGTTGACACCCAAGAAGAAAGTAGAATATCATCATTTTGAAATGTCCTTGAAGGGCCAGAAATAGAGTAACCAGCATGCCTTTGTAAGCCGGAACAGTGCTAGAAAGACCAATTTAATTTCCTGATATATGGCAAAGCAATATTGATAAAGAGAAAACTTCACATTTAATCTCTTTAATCATCAGTAAGACCTTTCGTTTCATCTTACCAAACATTCCTGGGAATACACTAGATTCTTGCTCCTCAGAGCATGATCCTTGGCCCTGGACCAGCAGCAATATCACCTAAGAACTGTTAGAACTGATGTGGGGCCTTCCCCAGACCTACAGAGTCAGAACTTGCATTTTAGCAAACTCTCCAGGGGAAACTCATGCACTTAAATTTTAAGAAGCACTGGAACAGATAGTTCAAGTCCCTACTAATCTGATAACCCACATTTAAAAAATAAATTGAGGAATGGAAGCAAGGATAAAATGGTTGGGGGTGGGGAAGTCCAACTGAAGAAATGGCAACCATCCCATATAAAGTTCAGTTTCTTTGCTAAGGTCATTCTGATTGCATGTCTTGGGAACTTGGCACTGCATGCTCTCAACCGGGGTTATTTATCTTTCCACACATCCCAATTTTTGTCGGTTTTCTCCTTGGTCTCAAACAAAAATCATAAGGATTAGATTCTACTTTTACTTTTGATTTCTATCTTAACTCAAAGAGGATCTCAGACGAACTGAAGGAAGAAAGAAAGGAAGGAGACAAAGTGTCTAAAGGAAATTACAGCTGACATAACAGTTTTATCTCTCACTCTACCACTAATTCAGCCAAAAATCCATGCTCCTTCTCAACTTCTGACTTACAAGCCAAAACTCTCTATCTATACTTTCTGTGTTCTCCCTTTGAAGAGGAAAACCAGCATGAAGGCTTGAGCTGCAAAGTCTCTAAAAAGTTGTTTTTTGTTTTTTGTTTTTTTTTTTTGTCCGTTGGTTTGTGGAAATAAACTCTGATTAGTTAAATAAATGGAATGGGTGGCCCCAATCCCAGTAGTGGTCTGCTGACCTCAACAGTTGAGGAATTGCTAAATGGATAAGTTCATTCTGTTAAATGGATATCCCAAAGATTTAATTGTATATAATCAGCTATCTTTGTTATAAAATGATTGTAAAATAATCATAAGAGTAACAATCACTAATAGGTATTGTTTGATTAATATATACCCGGCACTGCACTAAGTGTCATTGATATATTCCTGCATTTACATTTCTTAATAATATAATTAGATGCATTAGGTCGCCCTTATATCAGTATTCATTTTTTGAGTTCAAATATTAAGAGAAAGTAAAAGTCACTATAATACAAAATATTCACTAATAAATTGACCACTTATAGAATGAATTGCACTCAAACAAACATTACTTCCATTTAATGCCAGCATCCCAGTACAAGAGCCAAAGTTTTTGTCTGTCAGTTTCTTGTTAATTGAGTCAAACATCCAGAAACACAGTAAAAACCAACAACAAATCATAATTGTGGATTTTGGATAAGATGCAGATTTCATGAAGTTGATAAAAAATATGTTGGAACACTGTTCAAATCACAAGCAAAGACATGAACAAACGAGGACTTGGCAGAATTTAGAGTAGCTAACAACTGAAAACGAAAATCAGCAAACTCTTGGCAGGTTATGTTTTTCAAAAAAGAATGATTTAAATATCAAAAATCTTGATCCTGCTTTAAAAGCCAAGTCTGAAGTGAAGATTGTCTATCATGCTATCATATAATTTTACCCCTCCAAAATTATGCCAAAAATTAATACCTGCTTCCTTCTGTCTTTATGCTAAAAAAATAGCTTATCTTTGCAATGTTAAACAATCAATTAAAATGAATTCATTATTAGATAGTTTAGCTTGAATGTTTAAAGATGAATTTGCAAACTTCTTATAATTTGCTATAAAATTTATGGTATTTGAAATATATTCATTTTAAGCGGGTTTTTCTTCCAGTATCAGTTCTGCACAGGTAAGGAGGCTTTCCTATTTTATTATTACCCTTTTTCTATATATCAAAACTGAGGCTTTACATTGGTAACTAGACCAATAACACGGCCAAGCATCTAGTCTGCAACATCCAATCTCTGTCCTACGGGGCATTGCTATTAAAATTTGGATTATAAAATCATTCTAATAAGAATAATTTGACCAATGAAGTCAACAAAATGGAAGAGAAGAACTTTAAATCCTTGACTTTTAAAGTTGTTGAAAGTAATATGGTGATAGGATATAGAACAGGACCTACTCATTTAGAATTCAATAAGAATTCATTATTTGGGGGTCAAAATGCTACTTCTTCCTTAGGGAAAATGGATGCAGTTGGCAATAAAAGAAAAACAATTCTAAAAAGATGGATGGATCATTTAGTTCAAAGCAAATTTGAAAGATTTGAAAACATCTGGAACCATAAAACCATGTCATCCAAGCCCAATGTTACACTCTGTTCAAGTTTATGCACTGTGGGTATGTGATAAATTGCACATTCAGACGGAAACAAATGCTGCAGTACCTGTGGAAACTCCCCATACACCTTCCATTTACAGACATCCCTGTACGTCCCGACTTTGCAGGTGTACATGCTAATTACAGCAGTGGTAAATTTCTTCACCATGTAAACTCCTTGATAAATGGGATATGTTCTGAGCTGCAGCTTCTTTTAATTCCAGTTGCTAAAACACATGGCTTTGTCCACTCCTGCTCTTTAATTTGCCTCAAATTTTTAGTTAGATAAGCTTTATATTCTTGGGAGAGGGGGAAGAGAGAACACTTTTTTTATGGCCCATCTTCAGAGTTCCCAGTAGCATAAATTAAATGTAATTTTATTAGAGCTACAAACAATAAAACCAAAACATTTTGCTAGTGAGAAAGATGAACAGGAAAGTTAGCTGCTTACCAATATCAATCGTAAGAATCAATGAAAAATATTAATTGCTTCTTAGGAAAAGTCAGTGTAATAAAGAAATTGAAAGGAAAATAAAATATTTTATATTCAAAATGCATTAGTAGGTAAAAATAAGACATAATCACTCATCATTGATGAGACATATTTAAGGTACTGTAACTTCCAAACATTTATCAGGTACAAATTATTCTACATGATTTGCTTTTCTTCCTTTTAAAAATCACTTCATATTAACAGGCAGAAATATGGATGCTTATCAATTGTGACTTCTGGTCCAAAATAAAATAATTGTGCATAATTGGTAAGGTGAATTATATGGTAAGCAATGTTTCATGTGCTTATTGTGAGGGTGAAGTGATACTTACTATTTAAGCTAAATGTTCAGCTATGCACTCACATGAGAGTGAAGTTAAAATATTTGATCTGGGATATTTAAGGTAAGGTTGTATGGCATGGGCTGATTAGGTTATACCCAGCTATATAAATGCACTGTAGCTTAAGGAAAAGTCAGAGAAGTCTTTGAAGAGATAACATTTTAGTGATGATGATAATAATAATAATGAAAATCACAGTCACCCTACTTAGGATCCATGGTGAATAAATTGTGAATGAATGAAGAAAGCATTTAGTCAATTACTAACCTAAAGCCTCCAAACAAAATTGAGAAATACTTAAAGTGCATGAACACATGCACTTCGGATCTTTGGATTAATATTCTTATAAGCTTGGAAAAACAGAGCAACAACCCCATGAGAATTTATTTGGGACATGTCAACAGAAGTCTCTCAAAAGCCCTAACACTGCAGAAAATGGCCTGTCGCATCTGGCCATATCTTATCAGCTTGGGAATCCATCTGGGCAAATCATTGTCACCATTTTTTGTATAAGCTGGAATAATCCTCTTTTCAACTAGAGACTGGAGTGCTGGCCACGATCACAGTCACCTCATTCGTAAGACTCAGCCAAAGGAATGTGTCTGAAAAGGTACAAACAGCCACTATAACAAATGTCACTCCATGCTACTGCATGTTCAAACAAATTACCCGACTTCTAAAACCCACTATATATGCTGAATATCCATCCCCATGTTGTGCAGCAGAAAGGAATTTATAGTATGTTTATAAAAATTTGAAGCGATACTAAGTCGAGTGGGTTAAATGCATACAAAAATGAAGTAATTGCTAGTTATCAGAAAAGAATAATTATGAAAAAATAAGAAAAAAAGTCTAAAGTCACAAGGGAGACAATTAAATGTGTTATCTTTTTTCTTAGCCTTAAACTGTCATATAATGCCTACATGTAGGATAGATAGGAGCTAGAAAGTATTTTTCCCTCAAAATCAACATGCATCAAATCTTAATTAACAGCATTTGGGGGTCTTATATTGCAAAAAAAAGGGGGGAAGCAGGAGAATCTTGGGAGTATCTTAGGAGTGATAAGAAATAATTTAAAATACGCTAAGTCCTATGAAACATTTTCGATAAGAAAAAAGAATAGCTCCATCCTCTGAGAGTCTTACCTTCCATTTATTTTCAGAGTAATATAAAGTGAAATATTTGCTTATTGGTTTTAAATAGAATGGAATTCTTTATAACTTTTTATGGGAGGATGATAGCAAACGCTGTGTAACTGCTATGAGATACTACTTCATACCCACCAAGAGGACTATAATCAAAGAGATGGACAATGGCAAGTGTTGGCAAGGATGTAGAGAAATTAGAACTCTTATACATAGCTCATGGGAACATAAAATAGTGCAGTCACTTTGAGAGACAGTGGGACAATTCCTCAAAGAACATAGAATTATATGACCCAGTAATTTCATCCCTAACATCTACCCAAGAGAATTGAAAACATACATCCACCCACACAAAAATTTGTACATGAATGATCAGAGAAGCATTATTCATAATAGCCCAAAAGTGGAAAACCCAAATATCCACCAGTTGAAGAACAGATAAACAAAAGATGGTATATCTATACAATAGGATATTATTCAGTCATAAAGAATAATAAAACAAGCTACAAGATGGATGGACCTTAAAAATATAATGCTACATGAAAGAAGCCAGGCATAAGAAGCTACATATTATGTAATTCCACTTATACTAAATGTCCAGAATAAGTAAACCAAAAGAGGTGGAAAGTAGATTAGTTGATCTGGAGGAGGGGGTGGGGAAGAACTGCTAATGGGGGTCAGAATTTCTTATGGGGATACTAAAAATGTTCTGGAATTGGAAATGTTCTGGAATCAGATAGTGGTGGTGGTCATACAACTTTGAAAATAAATTAAAAACCACTGAATTGTACACTTTAAAAGGGTGAATTTTATGGTGTGTGGGTTATATTTCAGTATTAAAAAAGTAAGTGTATAAGTGAGTAACTCATATTAGGAAAATAGTTATGTTTTAGAAAAAAGTTTTGTCTTATAATCTAAACCTCTGCAGTTTAAAAATACTCATTATATGATAGTGCATATCAGATGTTCCCTGTTTTTACAAAGATGAAATAAAAAATTAAAAAACTGAAATTATAGGATTAATAATACATGGTATCTGCCTTCATGAATTTCCCTGTATATTGAAGTAGACAGACATACAGGTAAATAATTACACTATGTGAAACACATAGAAAAAATAAAGATATCTATAAAAGGTATAATAACATAGAAGAGAGAAGACCTAATTATGTGTAGTGTCAGGGCTTAAGGAGCTTCAAAGACAGTATAAGTTGATATGTTATTTATTTATTTATTTATTTATTTATTTATTTACAAGAGAGAGCACGTGAGCAGAGGGAGGACTCTTAGATGGTGGAGAGGAAGAGGGAAAGAATCCCAAGCAGACTCCACACTGAGCATGAACCCTATGTGGGGCTCAGTGTGGGGCTCGATCTCATGACTCTGAGATCGTGACTTGAGCAAAAACCAAGAGTCTGATGCTCAACTGACTGTGCCATCCAGGCACCCCAAGTTGATCTGAGTCTAGATGGAAGATGCACATTCAACAGATACAGAAGGTGTGGAAACGTGTGCAGAGACAAAAGGTCAGAAAAACCATGTCCACTTCATAGACCTGCAAGTCATTCTGTTGGGCCAGAACTGTCAAGTCTTCAACATCAAGAAAAGCTGATGAGGTTTTCATGTTTTATTCTTACAAGGAATGATACCATGATCTTTTCTCCGTGGGAAATGGAGAACCATCATAGATGTCATTTCAGGGCAGTGAAATGTTCAGATTTCAATTTAGGTAAATGATACTGGCAGCAAGGTGGACAAGAGATGGGGGAATACGAGAATGGAAATGGAGATGTCCTTAGAGAGAAAATACTTGTGGTGTGTCGAGTGATGAAGCACTATTAGTAGGAATAGAGCTAAGTGGACCAGTTACAGAGATACTTAGAAAGGCCAGGTAAGCTAAAAGAAGAAGAATGATTGAGAATGACTCATGTCTGGCTTAGACAGGAAGGACATCGGCATTTGTGTTGTTTGCTTTCCTAACACAATTGCTTTTAAATTGTATTGTTGAATTTCAAGTGTCTTTTCTAGGTATAGACATCTAGTGCGTAGAATTTTCGGTTTGCAGCTTTAGGGAGAAAGTATTTGGGGGTAGTGGGGATATGAATCTGGGGGGTCCTTAGCACATATCTGAAGTATTGGGAATGGATAAAGTTGAACAAGAAGGACTTGAAAAAAAATGAAGAAGAGGAAGAAGGCAGAAACCAGAAACCATTAGAAGCCTAGATTATGGATAAGCCAGAATATGGTCTGGCACCTATTGTTCAATAAGTATTTGTCAGATGAATGGACAAATGAACATCATGTTTGATCCCAAGGGTAGCAGGAAGAATAAGGGGATAAATATGGAATCAAGAAAGAGGGATGCCATTTTCCAGCTGTATGTCACAATTAGAAACAAAGTCAGTCTTGTTCTACATTGATGGGCATAAATTTTGAAAGTTTTCAGTTCACAAGTGAGATTGCTGAAGACATGAATAAGAATAAAGTGGGGGCTGAAGACTGATCCTAGTTGGGAAAAGGAGGAAAATCTAGCAACTAAGAGAGACAAGCAATCAGCCAGTGAGATGGGTTAAAGGAAGATCAGACAGTTGTCTTGGAAATACAGTGAAGAACATGGAGAAGGGATCATCACCTGTGCCAAGTGCTGCTGATAAGCCAAGTTGGGTGAGGACTGAGAATTTTATACTGGTTATACCATAGAGGTTATTTGTGACCCTAACAAGCATTCTTTTCTGGAATGGAAATGAAATAAAGCATAACTGCAATGGGTTCAAGAGACAGAGCTGTGGAGGGGAAAAAGAAGTGGGTTTTGGGGAAAGATCCAAGTAAAGAGGGAGAAAATGGAGAAAACAGAATCAGAGATGGAACTCCACAAAAGGGAGCAGAGAAATGAGCAGAACTATAGTGGGATGTGGAGTCAAAAGGCGGCTTTTTTTTTTTAAACATTTTTATTTATTTATTTATTTAACAGAGAGAGATCACAAGTAGGCAGAGGCAGGCAGAGAGAGAAGGGGAAGCAGGCTCCCCGCCGAGCAGAGAGCCCGATGTGGGACTCGATCCCGGGACCCTGAAATCATGACCTGAGTCAAAGGCAGAGGCTTTAACCCACTGAGCCACCCAGGTGCCCCAAGAGGCGGCTTTTTTTAATAAAAATAAGATGAAAGATATTACAACATCCTTTTATGCTAATGGGAATAATTTACTGTCGAAGAAAGGATAATGCAGAAGAGAGAAAGGGTCCACGGAGCCTTGTGGAAGTGAAGGAGGAACAGTATTTGGCACGCAAGTGAAAGGATAGAAGCCGAGTTCCTGAAGGAGGAGCAGAGGATGTGGGTCCAGATGTAGGAACATTGATAGATTAGGTAAAATTAAATTAAATTTAATTTTGCAGATAAGAAAAAAATAATAAATATTTTCCCAAGAACCAGGAAGCCAGCATAGTTAATTTAATTTTTGTCTAAAATTTAATGCGACATACATTAAATGTTGGTTTAAATAGCATCATTACTTTAAAATAACACTGTTATTTTTGTCAAGTAATTTGTCTCTTAGGAAGTGTAAGAATAAAACGGTATAAAAGTTTGAATACAGGAAGTCGTTAGTTTTTACATACCAAATAATATAAAAGCAATTACATTGGAGGGCGCCTGGGTGGCTCAGTTGGTTGAGCGACTGCCTTCAGCTCAGGTCATGATCCCGGAGTCCCGGGATCGAGTCCCATATCGGACTCCCGGCTCTGCGGGAAGTCTGCTTCTCCCTCTGACCTTCTTTCCTCTCATTCTCAGTCTCTCTCTCTCAAATAAATAAATAAATAAATAAAACTTAAAAAAAAAAAAAAAGCAATTACATTGGAATCTATGTAAAAGAAACTTTAACACAACCGGAAGATTTCTAGGGTCACTTGACTAGCTTAACATTAAACAGGAAGCCATCAATAGCAATATTTACTTTAGGAATACGTATCCAAATCAAACAAGCTTAGTGGGGTACATTTCCTTGCAAAATAAACAGAAAATGAATGCTAATAGCTGTCCTCCCAGTAATGGTATACTTGCACAGAACACTTTTGAAGAATTACAATTTATTTTACTTAGGGGGCATGAAAAAATCCTTATTGAATACACGAATAGATGAATAAGCCCTGACGAAACAATGAGTCGCTTTCTAGAGCCTATGAATAGTTGAATTATTCTTCTATTCATGACTTATGTCCCCTTCTAGAACATTACCTGTTTGGGACCTAAAGCAACCACAACAAAACAAAACAAAAAAAGTTTTATAAGCTCTAAGCCGATCCGTTTTTATAGAAAAAAATACCATAAGGGATACATTTACTTACTAGAGTCTGGTTTTTATAAGATATTAGAAAGCGGCTTGAGCAGGCAAGGTGAGAAAATTTTCCAAAGGCATTAGGAAATATTACTTTCTAAATGTAACACTAAATGAATGTTTGAGAAGATAATCCTTATCACTATCCCTGTTTTGCAACCTGTTTTGCAACTAGATTTTTTTTTATATAGTTAGTGATTAGGTTTTCTTTACTGTAAATAAAGCTATTGGGATACTGTCTCAACTATTAGTTCATTTTCCAGTTGGAAAATAGTTACTATATGATCAATTGGGGACAATACTGTGATTATATGCAAACAAATTCTGAGCAACAAAGCAGATATCCTGCTACTTACTCAATTTTTTAAAAAAACAGTAGAGTTACTATTTTTTGCATAGTACATAAATACAACGCAAATGCAAAATACAAAGAAGAAATCTCTCTGAGGCTCCGAAAGTCAATCCTTTAGCTTACAGAAGAGCTGGGCTTGTTTTGACCCCTTTACTCCAAATAAATGTGCCATAAACACTAGTTGGGAAGGAGAACAAGCAAACTTAAAAAATAATCTCTCTTTACAGGAAAAGAAATGCTGGGGATTTTTTTAAACAGTTTATAATTTGATTATAGCCATAAATAATCACTTAACAAATAAAACCATTTAAGATTTTAAAGTAAATTTGGGCCTTATTTTATACTCAAGAGCATATTTATTCAAGTCACAAGCATACTTTTGAAATCCGAATGTGACCAAAATGATATTTCATAAGTTGCTAATTATTCTTCCCTTCTAGGTCTTTAAACCAGATAGACACATTATTCTACATTAATTGTTTGAGGTAGTCTCAATTTGAAACCCTATATTGATCATTCTGTGATAATTTAAATTCAGAATGGTTTTTCAAAACTATATATACTATTATCATCTACTCAATTGTCAAATGTTCTTTTTCTGGTAAGAAGTACCATTACAGCTTGAAACAAATTACAATGGCTCTGATTCTAGTGATTCTCTTCGAATGTGCCTAAAAAGTAACTTACGGCCTTTTCTTAATTTGTTGGATTTTTAAACTCTGTTAAGGTTTTTTTATTCAAATCATTTTGTGTGGTGTTAAAAATATGCAAGAGTTCTACAGCACTCTATACCTAAATTACATACCCGTCTCACTCTTCACTGTCCTTTGCCAGGTAAATTATTACTTGGGTTTCTTGCTATCACAGGAAACATATAATTTCACAAAACACGCAATGTACAGTGTCAGGGAACTAAAACTTGATGACTTCAGACGAACGGGCATATTTGAATTGGCAAGTTTTTTAACTCATGGAGTCTTTAGGGAGTGTATACATGGCTCTGCAGGCCTCTAAGTATAGACTTCTGGGTTTGCAACAGGCTCATCATTTTGATCCCATGAGCAAGGACTGTCTTTTTTACTTTTATTGACACAAAACCAGAATGTATTGATAGAAGAACTGTCGAGAATAAAATGTTGATGGTTTATAGGTTGGCATACTTCCAGCTGTAAATGACAGAAAATCCAACTAGTTATGCAATTAGATACTTATGGGCACAATTAACTGGAAGAGAAGGAGGTGAGGCCTTCCGGGGGACAATCCTACCGCACTAGAGGTCTCTTCCTGCTCTAAAGAGAAGCTTCCTCTTCGGAGTGCTAGCAAAACCACAGCAGAAGAATGATGGTAATGTTTAAAGGAGCGTCACTCTGAGAATCTCTCTCTCGTTGTGATGATGGGTCTTTCTTAGATGCCCCTTGGGAACCTCTCCTCACGTTAACTGGATCACAGGCCATCTCTAGCACTCGTGGCTTGTTCTAGGGACGGTGTTCACCTGAGAGGTAACAGAAGCCCCCGGAGGAATTAGTGAGCTCGGGTTCTCCTGAGGCCCATGGGAGGTGTGAGGAAGGGGAAAATGCATGAATAAGGTTCAGGTACTATTGGAAAGAAGAGAGAAATGAATGCTCGTGGGCAGCAGAAATGTCTATTTCAAATGGCGATGGGTGATCATATATAAAATAAACCCCTCCAAAAATCAAAACCAAGTAAAAACTCTGAGAGGGCACTACTCTTCCATAGGTAAAGAATGTTTATTTTGTAGTTTTAGAATCATTCAGCCTTTTTGCAAGGCTGTCTTTCAAATTCATGGTGTGTTTTCAACCTTTTTGCCAAAAGGAGTATATATACCAGGTTGGTCATTCCGTAGCTACTATTTTAAAAATCAGGCTGTAACTTTGGAAATGGAATCAAACATTTTCTTTGCTTCTCCCATTTGTTACTGTGCATTTCAGACTATGTTTTTGCTAACCTTTCATTCAACCAAATTTTAATGAGCACCTGTCCCATGCTAGTTGTTCCTTATCCATCCATCATAAGCTATTGGCATATGCATAATTTAGGGAATTGTTGAAGAAGGTAAAGTTTATGGGGGATATACTGGGTTAGCTGCTGATAAGATTTGTTTGGAGTGATTAATAGAAACAAAATAAGAGATATGTAAACTGTTGTTACATTACAGCTTATATTTACATCTTGCTTTTGTCACTAGACTAAATGCATTGAGGCATCCTACTAACTAACATTCATGCTTCACTTGCCACTTGGTTTAAGTAAGATCTTAATTAATGCTTATGGAAGCAATAATATGGTTAGAGATCTAACTTTTATAGCCACCTGGAAGAAACTCCTGAACCCTATGAACATATTTCCTTATTTATAAAAGAGAAATAAAATCTACCTCACTGAATTGTGGGGAGAGTTAAATGAGATGCGCTATGTAAAATCATAATGTGTGATATGAAGTAGAAGATCCATAAAGGTTAAGCAACTTCTGGAAAATGCCTGTTGATAGACTCTCCAGAAGCTGATGTTATAAGAAGATAAGGCATATAAATGCAATTCCTTTAATTTTATAGATTTGCAAGGTTATTTGTTTTTAATGAAGGGCAACAGTAAAGAATACGGAAACTGAGAAAAAAAAAGAATATAGAAATTGGTGTAGATTCCCAAAAATACATAAGGAGGAAACGAAATTTTTTTCCCAAAAATACATAAGGAGGATTCCCAAAAATACATAAGGAGGAAACTAGAAATTTTTTTTCCTTTAGTTTTCCAACAGAACACAAACATGTATATCCAGTGTGATCTGCTCCACAAACCTAGAGAATAAAAATTGATGCATATCTCTTATTTTATTCCAATTAATCCAGTCAGTAAAAACAAAATTTATTAGTGGAGAGCCCAGTATATCCCTTTAAACTTCATCCACTTCTCCCCAGAGTTTCTTTATCCAGTAAGTTACTAAATAATGTGTGATTAGAGGGCAGTATGGTCAAAGGCATGCTTTGAACATGAAACTCAAAACTTTCCATTCCCATGGTCTATCCTGAGTCTCTTCTATTTGCTGCTGGGCCTCCCTGAAACTCAGGTATCAGGATACACTTTATAATTCTCTGCTTGGGTTCAAGACTGTCCACATTTTGAAGGGCAAACTGCTTAAGTTGGGAACCCAGGTTGAGACTGCCATGAGCTGTAGTAAGTAACATGCCTACCTTAAAAGTTTTGCTGACTTTGTATTTTTATCTTGGCTCACCCCTGAACAAGCAAAAAAAAAAAAAACTTGATGAAGTCTAATTAGAGTACCTAGCCCACTTAAGTATTTTAGATAGTCCTAACTCAGAAAATAGTCAACCATAAAACAATGAGAAGCAATATTTTCCCTTATCTAATATATTTACTCATTTGCAACTTGACTAGAAAGTACCCAGAATATTAGGTTGAACTATATGAAATTGCCAATTTTTCTAATTTTTTTAACCTACAAAATGGCAATTTCATATGATATACCATAATATAAAGTCTGATAATGGTGACATTACAAATTCCAGCAGCATTCACCTGAAATCTGGTGACCTTCCAAAACGTACTCTTCACTCCCCACTACCTACCAGTAGTCATATTTTGATGTGTTGGGTATCTTCTGTCCAGGCCCGTTCTCTACCTTTCTCACCATCGCTCTACTCTGTGGTCCTGGGGGGCTGGCCTATATGAACTGGTCTGGCCATTTGGCATCCAGTTGGGTTAGATAAGCAGAAAATCAGAGGGCAGAAGGACAATGAGACAGGAGTATTTATTCACTCTTGTTCTACTCCACCAACTCATCCTTGGTTATCTGCATTCCTTCCTAAAGGCCACAGCTCTTGTCAGACAACTCTCCAAATAGCTCCCCTCAGGGTTCTGGTAACTTCTCCCCTTCCTTCAGTCCTGGGAGAGAGAATAGCTCTTTGCTGTTGCTAGTCCTGGGGTTCTACACCTTCCCTTATATATTTTTTATTTTTTTAAACACTCCTCATACATTTATAATAATTGTTTTATCCAGTTTGAGCTTGACCTCTGCTTTCTTCAGAAAGCCTGGCTGAAACAAAAAATCATTTAAGTTAGGTTTTCCAAAATAGTACCTCCCGCACATGAAAACACATGTCATTTGTTGGGGGGCATTTCCTCTCAGCACCCCTGGAACCAGATGGAGGGCGAACAGCATTCTAGGTTGCGGACTCAGCCAGGCCCAGGTGGGACTGAATGAGTCTTCAGATGATTCCAACCCCAGCCTCCATGTCTTCCACCTGAGACTCCAGATATGGCAGATCAGAGTTGCTGCTGGATCCTCTCTGAATCCCGGACCCACAGAAACTGTAAGGCAAAAAAAAAAAAAGCTATTGTTGCTCTAACCCACCACATTTTGAGGTAATTTGTTACACAGCATGGATAACTACTCCACTTGTCCTCTCTAGTGTTTGTGCTCTCAGGTGCTCCCAGTCTGTTTCTCTTTCTCATTCTCCATCTCTGATGTCTGTGAGAAGAGGGGGCTCCAGCAATCACTGAGCCCCGCAACAGAGAAGACCTCCTGGGGCGACTCATTTCTCCTGTTTTCTAAGTCTTTCCTCGCAAGACTACCCAGTGTGAAACGGGGGTAAAGAGCACATATCTACAGCTGAACATTGTGGTTTCTAGTGCTAGTTCAGCCACTTACTAGTTGTGAGCCCTTGGGCCCCTCACATAACTTCGACACCCCCTGGTTTCTTTCCCTGTAAAATGGTGATAATAACACAGGGCTGATAGGGTTTTTAGGGGGATTAAATGAGTCATTATTTGTAAATTACTCTACATTATTTGTAGAAGAGTGTCTGGAGGGACATGTGGGTGTTTCCGTTGGTTAAGCGTCTGCCTTTGGCTCAGGCCATGATCTCAGGGTCCTGGGATAGAGACCTGGGAGGGGCTCTCTGCTCAGTGGGGAGTCTATTTCTCCCTCTGCCCCTCCCCCTGCTCCTGAGCATGTGTGCTCGCTCTCTCGCTCTCTATTAAATAAAATTTAAAAAAAAAAAAAAAGAAGAGTGCCTGGAATATAGAAAGTGTAATATATAAACACTTGTTAAATAAAATAATGCAGTGTGTAATATATAAACACTTGTTAAATAAAATAATGCAGTGTGTTAGAGAATAACAGCTTCCCTCACAAAGCAAAAGGGTAAGACTTACTGAATCCAGAAAACCTTAAGGATGGCCTTCAAAACTTAGTCTTTTCTAAAGTATCTCATTAAGGGTAGCACACTAATTATTTCGTATAGGTATATAAACATACCTTTCACTAGGCAAATTTTTCTGTGGCTATCTGAAGAATGATCCTGAACCTCCTTCCATAGCCTGTAGCTTTCTCCCCTGCTCCTCATTACATCTTGAAACATGTGTCGCAGGTCTGGCACATGAGCTGAGATTCCAACAGGAAACAGACGACACCCTTAAACTGGGTAATTCAGGGAAGTTTAATTAAGGGGCTATTTTTAAAAGGTGACCATGATTTAAGAAAGCCACGAGCAAAGGCTAGTAGAGCTAGCGATAGCAGGGACCTATTACCTCCGAAGAGCTAGAAGGCATGAGTAGCTACATGGAGAGGGCTGCCTTGAAGAGACTCTGGCAGAGGAAAATGGCCAACCGGTGATGACACAGTTGGGAGGTTACCAGGTGTCTGGTTATTTACTGCTCTGCAACAACACATCCCCAAACTTACTAGTGTATAACTATAATTATGAATTATGCTCACCATTTTGTGGGTCAAAAATCCTGGAAGGGCATAGCAGAGATAGATTATTTTTGTTCCACAATTCTTGGAGCCTCAGCCTCGGCCAGGGGGGCTTGAACAGCTGGAAATGTCTGTAACATATCAGTGGGGGTCAGATGTTTGGGGTCTCAGTTCTGCTATTGGCTGGGTTTCTTGATTCTTCACACACTGTATCTGCAGGGGTTGCAATGTCTTCCAAGTTGGTGTCTTCACTCACATATCTGCCTGGAAAAGCTGGGACAGCTGGGCAATGGCTGGCATTGTTCTCCATGGGGTCTCTCCCTACAGCCCACTCCAGCAGGGCAATCTCATCAGATTTTTTTTTTTAAGATTTTATTTATTTATTTGAAAGAGAGAGTGAGCAAGACAGGGAGCATGAGCAGGGGGTGGGGGAGAATCAGACTCCCTTGCTGATCAGGGAGCCCAATGTGGAGCTTGATTCCAGGACCCTGGGATCATGACCTGAGCAGACGGCAGATGCTTAAGCAACTGAACCACCCAGGCACCCCTGGGTTGTCAGATTTCTTACACTATATATCAGAGCTCCAAGCATAAATGCTCCAAGAGACCTGAGCAGATGGGAGTTGCAAGACATCTTATAATGACCTAGCCTCAGAAGTTCCAAAATGTCACTGCCCGCATTCAGTTGTTTAAGCCAATTACTTAGGCCAGTCCCAATGAAAGGGGAGAGGAGAATCAGACTCTACCTTTCAGTGGGAGAAGCAGCGAAAAATTTGCCACCATGTTCAGTCCATCGTATTAGGTTAATAAAAATTCCGAGCTCCTTATCCTCCTACCCCATCATTTCTTACTGATGGTCCCCCTTAAATAAGGCAACCACTAGCCAGAGGGCAAAGAACTTTGCTGATGTAGTTTTTATAGGTTAGCTTCCTGGAACACAGTAGGACCTAGAAGGACACATGGAAGATATTCAGTATGTCCAATGACTTTCCTAATGCTCCCTGCTTACTTTAGGGCTTTCAAGCACTGTGCCAGAGTTATGGAGGGGTATGTTCTTGAGAACATAGGAATGACCGTGAGAACACAGAGAATGGTGTAAACCCTCCATCACCTTCATTTTTACCTCCCACCATGGCACCTTTTACAATTGCAGTTTTAATCAGTGCTCACATGGAGTTTTCACTTGGACTGAATTTCATTTCAGGAATACACCTGCCATTCCTGGTACATCAATTTTTCAAAGCCTACAGGAAAAATGGCCTTACCTCTGGTTGGAATCCCCTCATTGAAATATTCCTGCAAATGATTCTTATCCTAGAGAAGCTGGCAACACGCTAGTCCATATGTGCTGGTATGTTGAGGCTTGGGGTTCGTGCGTTTATACCTCAAAAGTCTAGCAACATTAGACCTGTGCCTGTCCTCATCCATCATGAAGTTCGCTTTCTAAAAAAAATTTATGGGTAGAGGACAGGGAATGATAGAATCTCAGGGAAGGCCTTAAAAATCATATCCTACATCCTCTTTACTTTTTTGTTTCCTTGGAAATTAAATAGTTAATATCTTCTTCAGTAAAGACTAGTAAAGTTGCATTTGCCTTATATTTCTTCCAGAATCTTCTGCTGTTGACTGTCCAGTGATTTTCAAACATTTTGCAGTCTCATTTTAAACTGAGTTTCATCACAGTTTTCTGGATCCCCCCAATCAGAAAAGGCTTGTTTTACCTGAACTAGCCACGTATTTCTGATGACAGGTGATGTAGGGTGCATTCATATCAAGACTCCATGACTGGCTGAAAAGAGAGAATTACAAAATTAATTAGTAACACCAAAGAGGGAAAGCTGATTTCAGAGGATAGATTCACAGTAAGTTTCAGATAACATGCTGGATTTGGAGAGAGGGTTTGATGGGAAGTTGAAGCTTGAAGCCCCGTCATACAGTTATTCTCTCAGTAAGAATTATTAGTAAGAGCTCAGAGTGCCTGGTATAGGAATTAGTAAGAAGAGCTCATTGTGCCTGGGTGGCTCAGTCGGCTAAGAATCTGACTCTTGATTTCAGCTCAGGTCATGATCTCAGGGTCATGGGATCAAGCCCTGCATCAGGCTCCCCCCTCAAGGAGGAGTCTGCTTGAGATTCTCTTCCTCCATCTCCCTCTCTCCCTCCCCCAGCTCTCTCTTTCGCTCTCTCTAAAATAAATAAATAAGTCTTTAAAAAAAAAAGAATTATTGAGCTCTATGCTCTGTGCACTCTAATTACTATTGTATATTTATTATATCACTTAATAGTCACAACAACTCTTTGTGGGCTGCTGTTACTCCTGTTGTAGATAAAGAAACTGAGGCACGGAGTAGTTGAGTAAATTGCCTATGGTCCCGCAGCTAGCAAATGCAACAGATGATACAAACTTCCAATCTAGAGAACAAAAAGCAGTCCCATTACTTTATAATCATTTCTCATTCAAATATATATCTCCCACCAGACCCTAGGAGGAGTGATTTTTGGCTGTTTAAAATATACAGAGAAACAGATTCCCTTTCATCATAAAATAAACAAACCAAAATATTGTCACTAGTGAAAAGACACAAGAAGACTACTTCAGACTCTGAAAGCGTTCCAAAGAGAAATTTACCAAAATGTTTTCAGCAATGGCATCACAGTTTGTAAAAATATATACCCTTCCAAGGTAGCTACTGCGAAGAGAAAATCACTGGCATTGATGAATTCTAGAGTCCTAAAACATTACTGAAACATTTTTCAGATTCCTAGCCCTAAAATAAAAGAAATTATGCGGGCCTCTCATGCTGGAATAGCTTATGGGAAGCT
This sequence comes from Nasua narica, assembly GCA_028533885.1. Lineage (NCBI taxonomy): Eukaryota > Metazoa > Chordata > Mammalia > Carnivora > Procyonidae > Nasua > Nasua narica. Next base: position 89,569,321 of record CM052800.1, on the reverse strand, counting down.
TCTAATTGATGGCACTCAGTGATTTCATCAGCAGAGAAGAACAAAAACAAATGAACTTGAAGGAATTGGGGTCCGTTCTATGGGTGTAGTTCCTTCTTCCTATTGATTTATTGATTAAGTGTCTTGGGACTGCAATTATTTAAAGACAACATTTTCTGTGAGCATAGCTGGAAAATTTTATCCTGGAGCTTCTAGGTTTGAGTGGCTGCAAGTAATTCCCTTTCAACATATTGTTAATTTCTGTATAAGAAAAAAAATTGGGAAAATGGAATCATTGTGACTGTAACTGTAAAGAATGAACTTCTAGTTTAGTCTAGATTTCTATACAGCCTTTGTTTATTTAAAAAATGTAGCATTGTCAAGGCACAGATCGAATTTGAGTGAAAAATTTTACTAATTTTGGAGGCAGCTTGAGTTTTGTTAAATTGATTTTTATTAAATTATAAAATGTAGATTAAAAAAAGAATTAGTTCAAAAAAATACACCCAAAAGCTACTCCTAAAAGACGAAAATTACCACCATTCATGATGTTCCTTCTTTTTCTCTGGCTTTGATAATTAAATCACACTTTTCCTTAGAAATTTGGGAGAAGGCAAGCTCCACCATGGTGTCTACAAAAAGACATGAGATTTCTAAAATGAGACTCTCCACATCAACTGAAATTTTTTTTACTTATAATTTATATTTTTTAAAAAGGCAAGTGATTCTCTAGACTAGAAATTCAAGATCAGTAATCTCTGTTTCTCTAGATTTTCTTTTAAAAATACACATTTTTGTCCCTTCAACTTTTAAAGAGTCTATTTTAAACGACCTACTTTTAAACTGGTTTTTAGTTAAGTGTGTCACACCTGGATGTAGTTGACTTAAAAGTGTTTCAGTCCTTGCTATTTCTTTCTAAACTAATTATTTTATTTTTAGTCATTCTGACTAGTGCAGAATATTTTCTCCAGAGAATGGAATCTCTTTTTTAGTAGGAAAGTGGATGAGAAGAGGATAGATATGTTCCGGGTCTGAGTGTTTTTGATATAGGTTATGTTTCTGTGAGCGGTTAATATTATTTATCAGTGAAAACCATGTAATCGCTCTGTTTAACATACTCTCCATATGCAGGTGAAAGGGCAGTGAGGAACTTGAAGAGCCTTGAGGTCAATCTGTCTCTGATACAGGACTTCAAAGCATTATCAACAGATGGTTGTTGAGCCCATTTGTAAAAGTCTCTAGGGAAAAATTTCACAGTTGTTTTTCATCATAAATCCATCTGTATCGCATCCCTCTGTCAGGAAAGTGTGTCTAGTATCTGTCCAAAATCCCTCCTGTTTTCGTGGAAGTCCATTTCCTCTATGTGTGCCCTTCACTGATACAAAAAACAGCTGCTCACCATCTTCTATGTAATGTCTTTTCACATGGGTCAGCCTTCGCATGTCAAACTGAATTCCGGGCTGCCACCGGAGACTTGAGTAGAAAACCCTATGTCTGATTTGGGAAAGAAAATGCTATGTACTGATCGCAATAATTGCACTGTTACACAGCTTCATTATTCATAAGCTGGCTCAGTCTTTGAAATGGAAAATTATGATTAATTTAAATTCACTCGTTCAAGATATTGGGCAGATCCCTGCTGTGCAAGAGCTTGAAGCGTGTACTCCAACACTGTCCTCAGAAAACTATTTCACATGAGCCCAGGGCTGCTAAGAGTAAAAGGTGATTTTGTTAAGTGTAATAGGACTTCCAAAGACCACGAAAAGAAATAATCCTTCCTCGAAGTTCAATTGCTAACATATTTACATACTATACACAAAAGTACTGCCAACGTAATCTAAGAACACTTTTTTTCAAGTTGCCCCCACAAATATCTACTGGACACATGTTACATTGCACTCACTGTGCTTTATGACACAGTGTTATCTATGAAGGATTCCTGAGGTGGCCTCCATGGATCCTTCTCCTGGTGTTCATACCCTGTTGAGATTCCCCTCCCCCCATGTGAAGGCAAAACCTTGACTTACTCCCAACAAACAGAATATGACAAAGGTGATGGAATGTACATAATATGTGAATGCATGTTTATGTACATAAGATTATAGTCCCATCTTGCTGGGGTCTCTCTCCCTTGCTAGTTCTGAGGAAGCAGGCAATCATGTTAGGATAATGAAGGCAGGGAAATAAAGGTGCTTCTTGAGTCAAAGCGGGGCTCCCAGCCAACAGCCTGTTAGGGTCTTCAGCCAGAACTCAGCAAGAAAAAGAATCCCTCAGTTCTACAACCACAAAGAACTGGATTCTGCCAACAGACTTGAGTACACTTGGAAGCAGATCTTTCTCCCACTGACCCTTAGATGAGACTACAGCTCTGGCTGACTCCCGATTGCCTTGTGAAACCTCCCCTGAGCAGAAGACACAGTTTAGCGAGCCTAGACTCCTTATTCACAAAAACTGGGAGATGACAAATGTGCATTGTCAAGACACTAAAATTGTGGTAATACTGTTACAAAGTAGTAAATAACTAGGTCCTCAGTCTCAAACTGAGTGTGTTTGTTTGGAAATCCCTCAATCTGATCCTCATGATTAGATTTAGATTCAGTAATAACATAGAAGTGATTTTGTGTTGCTCTCAGAATATCCTTTAATATATATATATATATATATATATATATATATATTAAAAGATATATATGCTTGGTTTGTGCCAATATAAGTGATAATAAATTGATCACTTGGTTAGAAAGGTATCCATAAGTTCTCTCCATTGTAAAGATACTATTTCCCCATGATAACTAATAAAAAACTTATGAGGAGATACTTTAAGACTATGTAAATACCCCATTCATCATCAAACTCTCACTGATTAGTTTTAGCAACCGTTAATGCTTCTCTTACTACTTAACTCCTTTTGTATTTGTTAGTTAGCATTCTACTGTAAGGAACATTCTCTTCTTTCCTATTTACTTACTTATCTAGTGATTTATTTATATAAGAGTGAAATCACAGTTTCTTATTTTAGTCCATTGTTAAAATTTGTTACTATTACTGTATATTTTGATATTCAAATTGTTCTAGATTGGTCCATTGAAAGCTCCCTGAAGATACATCCTCCGTCCTTCTGATTTATTGCCACCATCTTAAGCCTTTCTAATTTTCTAGCAAAATAAGATCTTCCAGGCATATCTTATACTTTTTGTGTCCTAGATCTGGAATTTTTTCTCCACAAACTTCTAATTTCTTTTAAAGTGAAGAATGGTATTTAGAAACCAAAATCTGGGTAATAATTGTACTCATTGCTACTGAAATGTTATTGCTTCTAGTACTTCTCAGTGACAGAGCTGAAGTAGATACAGAGATATATTCAACAAGACAAATATACTAAAAACTACTGGGAGAAACCTTAAAATACTGGAATAAATGGATAAGTATACTATGTTCATGGATTATAGGACTCATTATTATTAAGATGTCAATTATGAAAATATCTTAGCATCTTACATGGCTGCAAATCTATATATTGGCTGGAATTGTGGTCACATCTGGGGGCCAGATGTAGGGGCTCACACAGGTTGTTAGCAGAATTTAGTTCTTTATATATGTAAGACTGAGGGATTAATTTTCTTGCTGACTGGAACACCTTTGTAGGCTGTCAGCTGGAGGGTATCAATAGCTCTTAGAAACTGCCTGAGTTTCTTCATCATGTGGGATTTCTCCACGGGGTATAACCCCCACACACACATATTTAATTTTTAACCTCCAATTCCATTTCGACACCACAATGTATCTTCTAGTCTTCTCTCTGCAATAGCGAGAAACCTGGGTCTCATTATAAGTGCAAATATATTAATTTTCTTAAGCCCAGAACATACTGTAAGGTTGCAAAGGGGACAGAATATATTGTATGGTATTTGAATTAAAAAAAAGCAAAGCAGGAAAGTTTCATGACTCTTATAATTCACATTCCCTTTTTTGGGAAAGGAATTTGATTATCACAGGTTTATTTTTTTCTAGCTGTATAATCAAAACCTCAACAGTAGAGGTAGAAAAAGTCAAATCACGCAGAATTTTGTAAGCCACATTAAAGAGTTTGGGTGTTATTCTAGTACAATGGGAATTAGAGGCCTTTCTGTTAGGCCTCCATTGCACATTTGTTTGTTGTAAATAGCATTAACAGCTTTTTAAAAGTTATTTCCTGGTAATGTTTATTATTTACTCAATCTTCAACTCATTCTAAAACAAGATTGGAGGTGCTTAGTGCAATCCATACCAGTAAGTTAAAACTGGTATGGTAATCTAGAAAATAGGGATAAAAAATAAAATGGAGCTGGGAAATAAGAGGTCAGGATGAGGTCACCTTTAAGAACTTTAAAGTTATAGGGCGCCTGGGTGGCTCAGTTGGTTAAGCGACTGCCTTCGGCTCAGGTCATGATCCCGGAGTCCCGGGATAGAGTCCCACACGGGGCTCCCAGCTCCACAGGGAGTCTGCTTCTCCCTCTGACCTTCTCCCCTCTCATGCTCTCTCTCGCGCTCTCTCTCTCAAATAAATAAATAAATAAATAAATAAATAAATAAATAAATAAATAAATAAATAATCTTAAAAAGAAAAAAGAACTTTAAAGTTACAGAAGTTTGTTACAAATTTTATCTGAGATCTCTGGAGGCTAGAACAGTTTGAAATAACTCATCTCCCAATCTCTCGTGATATGTGCACTTCAAATAACAGGCCTTCACAGGAACCCCCAATCTACCATGTACACCACACAGAACTCAGACTCGCTAATGGCACAATCCACAGATTGTTTTTCTTGAAGTAACTTTTCAGAAAACTTTCTGGTTTCTGATAATTCAACCCTTTCAAGTTAAGAGAAAAATGGACAGTTAGGTAGTGCTCATTTATTTAATCAAGGCAGCCAACTGAAGCAAATGATTCAAGCCAAAAAATTCACTCCATTTTTTGTAGGAAAGTATAGTTTTAAATTAAAATTAACCCTGTTAAGAGAAATATTTGGATTTCCACAGGGAAAAACTGAGCACTGAGGACAAAGTCCCTAGTTCACAAGCTCTGTAATCACACCTCAGGGTCACAGTAACAAATTCGAGAGAACTTGCATTTTAAAATCTGATATAATTTGTCACACGTTATTTCACATTCTACTGCTTTGCTTACTTTTTGTTGGTTTCTGTTTACTTGCATACATCAGTAAAGTTTCAGAAAAACTTTAATATAGAAGGACAGTTTTTCAATGTAGGAAGGATAAACCATTGCACTGGGGGATTGGAAGACATTTTTTAAAGTTCTTATATTATCAATTTAATTATGCATTTCTATGTAGTAATACTCATTCTATGAGTAATGTATTACATTCTTGCCAAGAATATTTTGAAAGGACTTTGTTAAAAGTGTGTCAGCTAAATCACTATGGGTATATCACCGCTAATGGTGTCATTCACACATTGTGAAACATACAACTCCAGATTTAATTCTGCCCCCAAATTAGGTCATTGCAAAATATCGTACTAAAACTGCAAATTGCGGGACAAGGAGATGGAGATGAGAACGAAGCAAAAGGAAGACACCAATTTCTTTTTGTAAAATATGATTGGGATAGGACAAAACAGAGTAGGAAGGATGAGCCCTTTGAAACTGATAGTTCTTTGTGTGTGGGGGGGTGTTAAATCTATTTAAATATAAATGAATAATTAAACTTCAGCTAACCAGCCTGCTCCGCACTGTAGACCGGCCTGTGCTCTCAAGTTAACCTAATTGTACAGAGGTGCCCTTGTTTTCGGACTTCATACACGAACCATCACGATTATTTCAGTTTTCCTTTTCCTTTTCCCAGAAAGTCTTGTTCCAGTCATGAAAAGGGAATATTTGATGCAAAGACACCTGGTTTATAATTATTATTGTCGTTATTATTAACATATTAAGCACGGGAATGTCTTTGTTGGAAGTTACCCACCGGGACCTGCAAATCTGCGGCACACACCCCCGTCTGGCTGGGCTCAGAGAAGATCTATCCCTGCACCTTCCAGACCCAAGCCCTGGGTTGGAGGAAAGTGAGGCCAGACGGTCACTGTTCACTCAGGCCTGAGGAAAAGTTGCCAGGATAGCAGCACCTCTAATTTTCGGTGGGAAGTTTCCCTAAATCCAGCGTTCAGGACTTGGGATGACTCTCCCTTTCTTACTGTGGGGCACTCTGCGAACACACCCACAGTCACCTCTGCGCGCTCCTCTGGCACCCGCTCAGCACACAGCGCACCCCAGCGGCGGCGTGGCCTCCATCCAGCCGTGGCCACTTAGCTTCCGGAGAGCTAGCCAGTTGCCTCCGCCGCCGCCTTAGAATCTGGGGACCCGACAGACTGCGAGACCCAGTCTCCGCCGGACCACAGGGAGGACGCGCGGCTGCGGCGCCCGCCCCACCCGCCACACCTGGGAGCGGTGAGGACCAGGAGAGGCGGGACGGCAAGAGGCTGGCTGAGTGCGGGAGCAGCTTCGCTGAAAGCCAGCCGGACTGGAGCTAGACGCAGGGGGAGGGTCTCAGGGCAGAGTCCTGCTCCTCCGAGTGAAGGACCCCAGCTGGGGGTGGAAAACAACACAAACCAGCTGCAGAGACGCTGGGCGCGGATCATGGAGCGGGCCAGCCCTGGCTCCGGGGGGTCGCAGCTGCAGCGGGACCAGGATTCCGTGGAAGCGTGGCTGGATGATCACTGGGACTTTACCTTCTCTTACTTTGTTAGGAAAGCCACCAGGTAAGAAGAGGACCCCTGGAAGACCCACCCGGGACGCTGAGAGTGACCTGGGGGCTCATCTCTCTCCCTTATTGAATTTTCCTCTTCCTTTACCATTAAACAACCTCTGTTCCCAGGCCCTTTGCTTTTGAAGTAGGTCTTTGGTCCTGTTAGGGTGTAAAGACCTCGACTTTATGGCCAGTACAGTCGAAAAGCCCAAGCGTGGGATTCGATCCAACTTGCTCACAAAGTTCAAATACAAAAATGTACATGCGAACCCCCCCGCCCCCCCACCGGCTGCCCTGGTATTCCCTGAGAGCAAGATTATTTACATACGTCCGCGCTCACGGGCCTTCCCCCAGCCCTTCTCTAGTCTCCCGGCCCCCCTAAATCTCCTTAGCGAAACCAAAACAGTTTTTGAGCCCCTTCCCTGCAGCTCCGGAAGCACCATTTCCAACTCGGTCCCAGCGGCTCCGCTCCTCCCCCGTTCCCCCTTGCCCCGGCCCTTGGCGGGGCGGGGAAGCCGGGGTAGGGGTGAGACCACGAGGAGCCCAAAGGCAGCAACATGCCGGAACCTTCCCAGAGTAAGTGCTGTCGCCTTTTGCCCCCTTCCAGTCCCTTGCTTGGCCCGGGCCCTTCCTTTCACTCTCTCTTGCTCCCAAGGCGGCGCCGCTGAAAGGGCTCCGCAGAGGGGTTCGCCGCGCGCACACAAAGGGCGCTGGCGAGGCGCGGCGGGAGCGGACGGCCGGGGGCTGACGGGTCCCGCGCGGCCCCAGCCGACCCGAGGCCGGCTTTTCCTGGTCGGGAGCCAAGCGCCGGGGCGGCCGCTGCGGAGGGCGGAGAGGAGGGCGCCTGTCCTTTGGGAGGTGGCTGCCCGGGGGGCACTTGGGGCGCGCGTGGGAAACGCTCGCTGTGGAGTTGGGGAGGAATTGAGGCTGAAGCCGAGGAAGGAGGAGCTGGAGCGGAGAGTGCGAGGCGGGAGGGTCCCCCCGAAGCCTGGGGAGTTGGTGAGAAGCCGCTGGCGCGGGCAAGGCTCCGCACGCGGACTCAGGCTGACTCCAGGACGCGCCTCTTTGGAGAACGGTCCGGACCCCGCCGCCGCCGCCTCCAGGCAGCGGCCGTCGGGCAGCTGGCGCTGGCTGCCTTGGCCGCCAGGAAAGCGCACTCAAGGCGGTGATGGTGGAGCGGCCAGCCGGGGCACCGCGCTGAGCTCCCACCCGCCGGCGCTCGGTCCCCGCTGTGCCGGGCGCTCCCCGCCAGGGGGCGGCGCAGCGCGGGACGTGCGGGCGGCAGCGGCGGGCGGCGGCACGGTGGCGGGGTCGGTAAGGGAGCAGGCTTCGAGTCACCACCTCACCTGGGCACGTCGTTGCCCCCCGACGCCTCCGGGAGTCCTGAGTCTGCGGAGGCCGCATGGTCTGCACTTCGAGCTTCCCATGTTTGCTATGTTGCCCTTTGGAGACAAAACAAGGTAGTCCCTCCAGCATCCACCCCCCCAACCACAACTTCCCACTTTCCCTTGGGGGCGCGGAACTGGGCGCTGGGTGGTGGCGCCCGGGGCACAGTAGCGGGGGGGCGGGGATGCTTTATTGAGAATGGACTGTCTGATATTTTTGTCTTTATTCTTTTAAGGTGTATTACTTTGGAATCTATGAAGGGGCTCTTTTTAAGGCTGTTTCTCCTAACGAGTTTGTGTCGATTTCATCACTTTCGGGGGTTTTGGACTGAGGCTACAGTTTAGGGCAAATCTCCTCTCTTCCGTTTAATTACTCCGCCCTCCTTTTAAAGTTCTCTTCTCTGCTTTGGTTGTCTTCCTTCAAAATCCCAAATCTGGAGCAACTGGAGGATAAACCCTGAAAAGAAAGAAAGGGATTTCTTTTCAAAGGACACTTTCCTGCGAGTTTGGGGTGAGGCAGTAAGGCCATCTAGATCTGGAAATATTGATTGTTGTGGGCCCCCAGTTTTCGAAGGTCACCTGCTACTCCGAGGCCATCTGTCCCTAGTTTCCTTTCACCCTTGCACGCTTCCACTTTTCTGTCCTCATTGAATGGGGAGGGGACAGGAGACCTGGGCTGATATTTTTCAGTGTGTCGGCGTTTTCTTTGGAGGTGTTCTGTAGGCAGAGTATTAGTAGTTGAAAGAAAAAAGTGATTTGTCTTATAAATTAGCTTCCGTGTCATCTTCTTGTTTCCCCCTCTCCCTTTAGAGACAAACTTGGGATAGTTTGGTGATCGTTTTTAAGTAGTCATACATAAGAACACTTCACTCAGAGCCTGCCAGTACTTTGGAAGTAACATTTTATTGGAAGTTAAATGGAAAGGGTTAAATTTGATTTTCTTTTCAGGTTACTTTTTCTCCCAAGTAGCATATCCTCATTTCTCAAAGTTACACTGTTCACTGTAAAATTTAGATCATCTGAAACTCCATATTAAGACTTCTTTTTGTCACGGTTTTTATATTATAGTTGATGTTGACAATAGGCTGACTGCTTTCTATGACATGTATGTGTGTGCGTGTATATTCTTATATATTTATAAGAGTTTATGTTGAGTACAAGTTGCAAAACGAAAGTGTAAAATATTTAAGAGTAATACAGGCCCTCATTAGGAGGTATAAAGTGCTGAAAGTTGTCAGTTTAAAGAATGTAACCTAAGAGCTCGTATGTAGTCAGAGGTTCCTGTTTGGGCTTATATTTGGCATTAACTGGAGAATTAAGATTGAGAGATTAGACAGTAGTTGATGATAAAAATTCCAAACTTCTAAACCCAGTGTGATACATATGATTGTGGTAAAAACTTATTGCAGACATTTTAACCTTACAGCTAGGATCTTTTTCTTTCTTTTCTTTTCTTTTCTTTTCTTTTCTCTTCTTTTCTTTAACTAAAAGCTGTTCCTTTGCCTTTTTTCCTTTTGTTACACTTTGTAAGTGTAAAATGAGTACTGTGATTCAGGACCCCAAGAAATAAGATAGTTCTATAGAAACATTTAACATGTTTTAAAATTTAAAATAAATTTGGATTCACTTAGATTGGCCATCTGTGCCTGTAAACGGGCATGTTGATGGAACTATTTCTACTTTATTTGATTTAATTGTTGTCTTTGGACATTCATGCATGCTTTTTTATCCTATCCTTGGACTGAATGAGCTGTACTCAGTAGTAGTCATTGAACAGAATGAAGGTTTTTCCCATTCCTAAATTCTCATTTAAATACCTGTGAATTTTGGTTGACCTTGAAAGCAGTTCTGCTGCTATATTACGTTGTTTCCTGTAACTGTCTTCAAATACAGAGCTAAGCACCGAGTTGAAAGCTACAAGCTTGGGGCATAGATCCTTTTTAGTAATCACAGCCTGTCCAAGTGAATTTGAGTGTCAGTTGAACAATCCATAACAATCTATTGGCATAAAAATTAATTTGAGACTAGTAAACTACAACATATGGAAACTCCCACCCTCACTATTCTAGACAACTTTGCAGGTCAACCCGCCTGAGATACTGTGTTAATTAAGGGCTCTAATCTTCATGCATTTGCAAATGAAGGCTTCCCGGTGCTAATGCCACTTTAACAGCTGTTGGTATTTTTGACAGCATATTAAAATAATGTTACCTTTCATTAGTTAGCTAATCATTTCTGCCATTGTGGGTAATGTTTTGGGTCATTTAGTATTGTAGGGGTAACGTGATTGACTTTTTATTGCTTTGTTTTGTACTAGGCAAGAGCTTGAGAATATTTGGCATATAATGGAAATAGGAGTTACTAAGTGAGGACAAGTTTTTATGACTGCTTGGATCAAAGTCCAGAAACAGAAGTTTTACTCTTCCATGTAGCTTTCTATGATAGACTTTTTATTTGACACTGCAGAACTGTGCTGAATTAGTTGACATTCTGGGTCCTGTGTTTGGGATATTTTTTTTTCATTTCTTTTCTCTTTCTTCCTTTCTTTTTTCTTTCTTTTTTTATATCTCTAAGAACTGTAAAATTTTTATTTGCAAGATATTTATACTAATAAGATGATGGATATAAAATAAATATTGTCATTCACTTTTTAAAAATACTATTTCTGTAATTGTATAAGAATATAATTTTCAGACAAATGATTTGCTAAGCATATTTTATTAAGCTGTCACTAGTGTTGAAGATAATAAAACCCTGTAGTTATTGACTCAGTCTGACTTTAATATTATTTATAATATTTTTATGATGGTAATTCTGATGCAGTAATGACCTTTTCTTTTTGTATGGTTCATAAGCAGGGTTCATATGGCCAGCTTTAAGCTGCTTGTTAGTACCCTGAAAGTACTCATGTGTATCAAGTTTTTTCCTCCTAGAAGAAGCTGTAGGAACCCCTTAAATAATAGTTTTCATTGCCCTTCTATCGCTAGTGTTCTCAAGGTGTCAAATTGAGATCCTCTTTAAAGTCTGCAATGCAAGGTCATGATTCCTAAAAATGTGGTAGAATTAATGCAGTGGCAGTTAGTCATAGATAGATATCTCAAAATAAATCTATTTGTTTAGCTAACAAAAACTTAAGTAGGCATATAGTACAATTTCAGTAGCTTTTTTTTCAGATCTGTAGAAATCACCTGTATTTTCATAAGATCATGTTTTCAACACCTCAAGGTGTGCAGTTTTTAGCATTTTGAATATGTTGTGCAACAAAATTTTCTTTTGAAGAAATTCCACTCAAATATTAAAATATTTAAAATATCTGAAACTGGTTTTTAAGTTTTATAGGAAAAGTCTATACCTTCATCCTTATCTGATTACAGAGAATGTCTTTCTAAGATACCCCCCTTCCTTTAGACTTGAAACACAAATTAACTTAGAACTTTGCTTGAACTTCCTAATGCATTTTAATGATGCTCAGGAAAGATCTCTTCTGTAATTGAAAAGGCTACACAGAACTGTTTGGTGTTTATTAGTTTATCCCGCAAACATTTTTCAACCTAATAATTTATTAAACCTGTAACTGTTAGGTTGAGTTAGATTTGTTCTTTGCTCTCTGAGCTGGTTGTAGGATGACAGCCTCTTCCAAGGATGAAAGCCTTTGGTAAGGACTGCAGGGCAATTAAATAACTCACTGAGTTGATTGATCGTGGAGGGTTGAATACTGACTAATTTCTGAATTTAGGATGCAGGCTAGCTACTGACTTTGCAGGACTTCCTATGAAATTAGTTTAGCTGGACAGATGTAGATTCAGTTTGACCAGCGTTTACAGCTGATTGATGTGGTCTTGGAGATATCTGTTATATCAGGTGCTCAGTAAAAAGTGCCTATGAGCTACATACCTAGGAATAAAAATTGAAGAAAGTATTTCCAACATGAGTCACTCATTTGATATTTAGCCCTGTAATCTTATTTTCTGACTTGGTATTCCCATTTACTTTGAATTATCTATATATTTTTCATGATGTAAGTCCTTTATTCATTTTCTTCAACTGGTAGGAATTTTTACTTATTGCTAACCAAATGTTTAAGGCAGGTAGAGCAAAGTGAGTATTAAGTTCTCAAGATTCATTTTGATGGGGGTGCCTGGGTGGCTCAGTTGGCTAAGTGTCTGCCTTTGGCTCAGGTCATGATTTCTGGGTCCTGAGTTCGAGCCCTGTCTGGCTCCCTGCACTGTGGGGAGTCTACTTCTCCCTCTGCCTCTCTCCACTGCTTGTGCAGGAGCACACGCAGGCTCTCTCACTCTCTCTCAAATAAATAAAATCTTTAGTTTTGATAAGTATTCTAAAAAACTTTTAAAAAGCTCTTAAGGATATCTATTTATTATTTCTCTGGTTTGTAATTTGTGCTGAACGTGCTTTTTAAAGTGTTTTGTGCCATTGTTAGCTTATGTATTCTTCAAGACTTTTCCCTTGATTGTGAATTTTAAAAGCAACCTTTTGCAAATTATCTTCTCTGAATAGTTTTATTAAATCTAAACTTGGGAGAAAAAAGATCCCCCCTCTAGTATCATATCCCTAGTGATAACTATAAAAAATAGCAATCATTATTTCTACTCTTTGTTGAATACATGAATACATATGCCAAGGTTATAAGAAAAGATCCTGATCTTTTAAGCTGATGAAATAATTAAAGCACACACACACAACACACACACACATACACACACAGGATTTTTGTTTCTCAGACTTAAGTAATGTTCCTCTGTTAAAGAAGGACATTCTTATTCATCTCTAGTATATCAGTTAGAAAATGGTCATAAGTAACATAAACCCTACTTGACAAAATTGACTTACATAATTAAGTACCTGGAGATTGTTTTAGTTGTTGAATTCAGCTGATTAAATATTGTCAAGATTCTGCTTGTCTATATATCTTTTTAATCTGGCCTTCCTTCAGTCCATCCATCCAATTTTTCTTCCTTCCTTCTTTCCATCTACCCATCCATTTTGAGGCCCTAGGTTGTGTTGGCTTTGTTCTGTATGCTTTCTTTATATGCTGGAAGCTGTTTTTAGGGCAACTTTCTATGGGTCTTAAAATTCTGATGTTAGAGAAATACTTTGTTATTTGTGTCAGTCTTCTCAAAATTACACTGGCCTTGCTTGGGGCATGTGCCTGCTCTGGACCAGTCACTGTGTCCAGAAGAATAGGGCTATCCAAGTACCTTGTTGGGGCAGGTAACCCATAATGTGAAATGCCTTTGGGGGGGAGGGAATTAGACACACCCAGAAGTTCCAGATATCTACCACACCTAGTGTTGGACTTCCTTTTATTTAATGTTAGTTAAATGTGGAACTCCTAAGAGTAGGTATAATTTAATCATCGTTACAGCATTTTTCCAATTGTAATTCCAAAATAAATTTATAAGTTAACTATGAATAAAAGTGGTACATCTCAAGCCAGATGCTAATTGACAGCATTTATTAAATCAACTTTGCAGAGTGAAGATGGCCGTGACTGCCCGGCAAAGGGTCTGGTGAGGTCAGCTCCCCTTTGCTGCAGTTGCCCTGATGCCCTGATGATGATTCACTTCCCCCAGTGGGTCTGCTCACTCACCAAGCTTTTATTCCCATAGCACAGCACACCAGCTTTTGCTTTGTACTTGATTTGAAAGCATATTTGCATATTAAATTCATCTCTTTTTTATTTTCTCTTTTATGCCAGAACCATGGAGCTGTAGTGTGATTGTAAACACAACTATAAACCTGGTGAAATCGCAGGACAGGGCTTGGTTTTACGGTGGTCATCCCAGTCTTTTAAAGTATTCTTCTTTCACCTTTTTGTTTTGTTGTGTTTTAATTATCATCAGTGTGAAAATGCAAAATTGAGACCTTTTCATAGAAAAATTACAGATCTTCAAGACATACTTGTTTGGGACTCTCAGGCCTTCTCATACCTCAGATGAAAAAAAGCCATTCCAGTGCCATCTTCCCATCTCTCAGCTGCAAAACAGATCACTTTACGCATTTATGGCATCGGTGTCAGTTAGTTGTCATGTTTTCTTTCAGCTATAAGTAGGTTTTCCTTTAAGGAACATCTTTCACATATGTGATTGTGAGTGCACTGGAAGATTACAGAACATGTCTCGTTCAACTCTCGGTCAAATTTGAATGTAAAACCAAAAGATGCAATTCTGTATTTTATTTATTTTTGGTCCCAGTTAACTTCTCAGATGTCTTCAGAGCTGGAGAAAACTTGGAAATACTAAATAACTTCAGGCAGAGCATTCATGTTCTTTGCATGCCAGATCCGGGAAAAGTAATCACTGTAACCTCAGAGTAGAGATTATTCAAGGGTGTCACTTGGAGGTGCTCCAAATCTCCCAGGTTTCTTTTAATAGCCTATTATAGTATAGTCATCTTTTCTTCATCTAAGCCAGTGCTTTTCAAAAGGGGTGTTATTGGGGGTGCCTGGGTGGCCCAGTTGGTTAAGTGTCCAGCTCTTAATTTTGGCTCAAGTCATGATCTCAGGGTCGTGAGATTGAGCCCTACATTGGGCTTGGTCCTGGGCATGCAGCCTGCTTAAGATTCTCTCTCTCTCTCCCCCCCTCTGCCCCTCCCTTGCCCCCCAAAAAGAAAAATTGGGGGGATGCTAGTAGCATTCAGTGGTGACCTTTTTATGTTGTTGTGAGAGGCTTTTCAACACGTTGCAGGATGTTTAACATCCCTGGGGCCCAGACATTAAATGCCAGAGCATTTATCATTTATCATTATGCCCCACATTTCCAAGTGCCCCCAAGGGCATAGTACTGCATACATACTGCTTGTGTTCTAATACTAAAAATACAGTATTTTGAACTGTTTAATATTGTTCTGAACTGTTTAATATTGATTTCTACTGATGGTGGTAAGGGCCGTAGGTGGGAAAAATCTTAGCTTCAACCCTAGAACTAGCTCTTTGAAAGAGTGTGACCTTAGGTGTTTTGTCTGCCTTCTCTGTAAAATGGAGATAGCATTTACCTCATAGGGTTCTTAAGAAATTTAAAGGAGATAATGCATATTTCCTTCTCTATTTTAGGGTGAATTTCAGTAGTTTACTGTTTTACCTTGAAAATCATCAGTGCCTTAAATATAATCACACATTTTGATAGTCATTCTTTTATTCTGGTAAGTGCGAGTTAGAACCAATGAACAGTGATTGATAGATTTTAAGAGACCTTATTTTTTACGTGAAAATTAATTAATGATTTGAATAGAGCCATTTATGGATTTTGTGAGGTATTAGAAAGGGAATTGGAATAGGAGTCCAAACCTCTCTGTGTTGTCCCCAGCCCAATTTGGCCCAAATCAATAACCCTGGGCTTTAAAGTGGGAGGGGGTGGGGAATCAAGGCAGAAAAATTCATTAGTGAGTTTAAAAATCTCTTTCAGTTCTTTTTTTTTTTTTAATGTATTTGAGAGAGAGAGAGAGAGAGAGAGAGAGCACACAAGCAGGACAAGCTGCAGAGAGAGAGAGAGAAGCTAACTTCCCACTGAGCAGGGAGCCCAACACTGGGCTGATCCCAGGACCCCAGGATATTGACCTCAGCCTCAGCCAAAGGCAGCTGTTTGAGCCACCTGGGGCACCCCCTCTCTAAGCATTCTTGATTCTCACGAGGAGAACGGATTATCAGATTCTCAGACTAAATAGTTTCCTTCTTTAACTACTTTTCAAATATGAGTAGTGGATCCAGATCAAATTATGCAAGCAGTGTAACTGAAACTATAAAATTAGGACCTAAGACCAGGAAAAATATCTAACATTATATTTATTTTATGTGAGTTATTTTTGTGTTTTTCCTATAGATGATTTTGGCAGATTTCCATCTGAGTTTTTAACCATCCCTTTCTAGATAGGAAATTAGTACACTTTTCCTAATTCTGGTTTTAAAATGATTAATTCACACAACTTATGAAAAAAAGCATTAGCGAGAAAGAAAAAAGGGTGATGTTTTAACAGTAAACTTAAAAACATAGGAATGCATTGTGTTTTGTGCATTACTCAGGGCCTGCAACTTTTTACTCTGTTTTTTCTGAAACACCCTGCAAATCTCATGATGCCCAGGCTTCAACCTCCTTAGAGAATTTCCTCATGGGCCCCTTAGGATAGGAACTAACACAGACCAACTTTAGTCCCCAAATCTGTAGCAGAGTGTTAAAGTATTATTTTGTCTAGTATTAAAACCATTCTCCAGTTTAGAATTATGGTAATTATGAGATATTGCTGTGGTTTTCATTATAGGTAATTATTTATTTTCTCACATTTGTTGTCAGTTTTATTTTATCTTTGATATTTTGAAAAAAAATCATCCCCAAATCTCTTAATTTATTTTTGCAAAAAATTAATTTTTAAGTGTCAATGGAAAAACAAGTTGCGTTCTTGCATTTATTTTTCTCAACTAAATGTTCAGCTCTTTATTTTTATATATTATTCAGAAAATTATGTCATATGTA
This sequence comes from Nasua narica, assembly GCA_028533885.1. Taxonomy (NCBI): domain Eukaryota; kingdom Metazoa; phylum Chordata; class Mammalia; order Carnivora; family Procyonidae; genus Nasua; species Nasua narica. Next base: position 89,552,734 of record CM052800.1, on the reverse strand, counting down.
AGTGTCGTTATTAGTCTTAGGGAATCTTAATGTTTTTTCAGTTCTAATTTGAGAAAATACTATCATTAAACCAACTTTTTTTTTTGTATGTGTTTCTGTAACAGCATTCGTGTTTTTAAACTAGGAGCTTAAGAAGAAGCAGTGGCTAACATCTAGTTATTCTGCATAAGCCCACTGAATAAATTATTTTTATTTTCACAAAAAATTGCTTTTGAGGATACACTCCATTTAATAATGTTTGATTAACTTAAAAATAATAACTATCATGTATTAAACATTGCATTAGACATAGAGTTTGTGTGTCCCGGACTCTGCTGTCACTTTATATGCAGTATTTCCTTTAATTTTTTACAAAGATTTTTTTATTAGAGAGAGAGAGAGTATGTGTGTGTGTGTACAAGCCTGGGTAGGGGCAGAGGGAGAGAATCATCCAACAGATTCCTGGCTGAGCATGGAGCCCAACACAGGGTTCAGTGGATCCTTGAGATCATGACCTGAGCCAAAATCAAGAGTCAGCTGCTTGACTGACTGAGCCACCCAGGCACCCCTCCTTTAATTTTTTTAAGAACCCGAGATGGTTTGTCATTATCTCCATTCTCTTATGGAGAGAGCGAATAATGTACCTAAAGTTTTGCTGTTAGAAAGAAGTAGCTCTGGGGTTGAAGCCTAAGTCTGTCCCACCTAGAGCCCTTACCCACCAGGCTCTACTGGAGTTTAGTATCAGTGGTACGGGAAGCAAAGCAAAGGCTCATAGATTTAATGTTGTGTGGACTCTAATGCAGGAAAAGGTTCAGGTTTCTCCTAGGGCCATTTAATGTGCACGCACATTACTAAATGATGTGTCTGGTGACTTTGCCCAAGTGGGTTTAGTTTCCATATATAATTTTAGAGTATTAAAAGTAGGAACTCTCAAATGACATTTTAAAATAGAATGGCTAAATATTTAGGTACTAGGCCATCACAATTATATTTTTAGTATTAGAACACAAATACCCTAAGTACAGTATATTTTCAAAGAATTTTTATCCTTGATACATTATTTTAGGCAAGAGTACCAAACACATTACTTAGTTGCTCTACAATTAGGTTTCATCTAATTGTATTTTTAACTTAGGAGAGTTATGGTGTTTAATCACAATTTTACTTTGCCTTGTAAATTGTTCTACTTTTTTCCTTAGCTTTTTAGACGCCAAGAAATATTGTATAAAACCTAGATGAAGTATTTTAATCATTTTTCCCTTTCAAGACATCTGGAATATTAAATACGTATTTTAAGGCATTTCTGTCTTTTTCAAGACTCATTTTGTAAGATGAGTGAGCACTTCAACTTTGGTAGAAAGTTATTGCTGCATAGAGTCCTTATGGACCCAGATACGTGTGTGTGTGTGTGTGTGTGTGTGTGTTGCCAATCATATTTGAAATACTATGCAAGAGTTTACATCCCTCTGTCCTATCAATAAGTTGTGCATTTCCTATTTAATATTTTTAGATAGAAGGCATTTGGAGGAAGCTGTGATGTCTAGATTAGTGGAAAATTTCTAGAACACAAACTATAAATTGTAGTTTTCTTTCCTGTAATAGGTTTTTAATAATCTTGAGTGAAAATGAGAAATTAGAGAAGGAGGAAAAGTTTTGATTCTTAACAGCATATGTGGTTTACAGTTAGTTACCTTTCATATTTTCGATGAGGATTACTAATAAACTTGTAATATTTTTAGAAAGAAGATGAAGTGTATTCAGTATATAAACTTAAGCCTATTTTAATATCCATAAAAAAAGTATGACAAGGTTTGAATCATTAAATTAAATCATTAAGTTAATTGACGCTATCATTTTAAGAATGATACATTTTTTCATCTACTTAAAAAATATAGGTACACAGGTTTCTCCCATGTTTATAATTTTGAGGAAGTAAATTCTGTTATAACCATTGTAAAAAATGACAACTCACCTTCTGAGCTTTCCCCCCACCCCAGATTTTTTTGATCTTTTTTATCGTTCACGAATGAACGAACTTGGTCATCCCTCTGTGTATTACTAACGATGCAAAACGTCCAACTAGAAATATCCGGCTCAGTCTTTTCCTGCAGCAGCTGCTAGAACCTGGCTTCTTGGCCTTTTGAGTGCATGAACTCATTTAGTTTTGTAGGGCGCTCCACCTACTTTGTAACACCATTTTGAAGGCTGCAGTGCTGGTAGTGTTATAAAAAACCTCAGTGAAATCAAAATGTGTTAAGCATTCTTCTTCATGGCACTGATTTTTAAATCAAATTGCCATTGCCTGAGCAGTTTGGGCTGCAAGAGTCTTCCCTGAAGTACAATATTAAGACAATAGACTTCTGATTGGATTCATTAATATTTAAAAGGATTTGAAATGTAAAATGCAGGTCACATTTGTGACAACACATGGCAAGTTTTCGATAATTGCCATTCAGCTTTATTTCCTGCCATCGAATTAGTCTCAGTCTTTTGGGCTCTTTACTTGCTCAGTGTGGGAAAGGGTCCCGTTGTGATTCTGAGCAGCGTCTAAGGTATATACAAGTTTGAAACCACAGATGATACTCACATGGTGTTACCCGAGAGGATTAACTTCCAACATTGATTTTGGTACCCTCCAGGATTTCTCTAGTTATTTTAAGACATACTGTGAAAGTTAAAAACAAACAAACACACATAAAATGAAATTTTATTTAGCCATTTAAAAAAGGCTTACAATACCACTCATTTATGAGGGAAGAAAGTCTTTGTGTCATAAAATAAGGAAGGATATAAGGGACTGGATATAAGGATCATAAAACAGAATTTGGTATGGAGAGAAGGAATGATTTGGATCGGATGTTAAACATCAGGATCTTGTCATTGAATATGAATTTTTGGCACCAATTTTCACTGCATTTCCCTTGGCTGTGGCTCTATTTTAAGTGTCTAGGGCCTGTTAGCTTCTGTTATCAGCCTTGTAAAGTGAAAGACTTCATGAGGGCCGCCCTGCTTTTGATTGCTCCCAGCTTTGCCAGGCGGTTAGCGAGGGCACGCCTATCCACGAAGCAGAGTCGCTAAGTTATTAGTGCTTCTGACAGGGTCAGAATACCTTGCAGAACTTGTGTCTCTTTCCTTCTTTTTGATCCGAAGGTTAGGCTGCAAGTTGTATAGAGTTATGATAGGACTCTTATTTTTGTGGAAGAGGAAGAACTTCATGGGATTCTAATTAGGAATGCCGTTCTGTAGTATCTGATTTGGCCAAGGGCTTTGAGCCATCCGGATGCGCATAGCCAGCCTGTTTCCAGACTTGTTAGCCCACTCAGCCTCTGGGTTTGCACACCAGGAATACTTTTTTTCCCTCATCGTTTCTCTGATTCTTAGAATTTTCTGAAGAAATGAACAGCCACCGCTTCCTACCCCTGCCCTGCATCTCCATTGGAATGAGTGCTTAGAGTATAGGAAATAGCAAAATATTAAATATATGGAGGAGATTTTGATATGCATTTATAAGCATTTTCTAATTTGACTCCTGTATCAGCCCTGCAGGGTGAGTGAAGGGGTAAGGAGGTCCTTCCCCCATTTAAAAAAGAGGAAGCTGAGGGCGAAAAAAGACATTGAGTTGACTGACCTAATGATCACTCACTGGCCTGTTGAGAAAGGAAGCCTTTGTTGGGGGGTGGTTCTTATGTGGCCTATTAATACAGCTGCCCATGTTTATAACTGAAAGACTGGAAATCCAGAGAAAGTTGTAAATGGTTCAGCCTCACTTCTGTGTAGTCTTATAGCTGGAACTAGCATTACCTTCTGATGGCCTGTTTGGTATTCTTGACTTTATACCCTACTGAAGACAGCACCTTGCACTTCATCAAGAAGTCAGAACAGGGGCGCCACGGTGGCTCAGTGGGTTAAAGCCTCTGCCTTTGGCTCAGGTCATGATCTCAGGGTCCTGGGATCAAGCCTCGCATCAGGGGCTCTCTGCTCAGCAGGGAGCCTGCTTCCCCCTCTCTCTCTGCCTGCCTCTCTGCCTACTTATGATCTCTTTCTGTCAAATAAATAAATAAAATCTTTAAAAAAAATAAAATAAAAAATAAAAAGCTAGTCAGTGCCCTCTCTACCTATGCCTAAAATACCTTCCTTAGGGCTCTCTTACACTTTACATCTTGTTTAGTTAGCTAGATTTTACCTAGAATATTCCAGTTTTTCATATGCTTGCTCTTTAAGCCTCTGGTCTCTTAAATTTCCAGTGAATTAAGTACAAAACTGACTAATTTTATCAAAGAGAGGTCTTTTCCTGTTCAGAAATCTCCAGTGAGGGGCGCCTGGGTGACTCAGTGGGTTAAAGCCTCTGCCTTCAGCTTGGGTCATGATCTCAGGGTCCTGAGATGGAGCCCCGCATTGGGCTCTCTGCTCAGCAGGGAGGCTGCTTCCCCCTCTCTCTCTGCCTGCCTCTCTGCCTACTTTTGATCTCTCTTTCTCTCTTTCAAATAAATAAATAAAAACTTAAAAAAAAAAGTCAGAACAGGTGGTATTTTCCCTGTTTTTATAGAACATGAAGTTGAAACTCAGAGGAAGACAATTGTTTGCTACTGGTCATACAATTCATTGGTAGTGAATGCTTAGATTAGATTAGAATTTAGGACTCCCAAGAACTTAGTCCCTTGATGCTTTGTAGTCCCAAAGATTTTTAACAATAAATCAACTGCTCGTTCATTAGTCAATTTGTTTTTTCTCTATTTAAAGTATATGGTTTGTTTTTGAAAGTAAAATGAAAGATCGTGGTTTAAAGAGGAATTTTATATCACAAATCTGTAAGCTTTCCAAAGGTTCAGTTATTATACACAGGATCACAGTATGGTAGTCCTATGTGCTCTTTTGATGATAAAATTACTGTTAGTACTTTGATAGCCTGAACTCATTAGTATGCTGCATAGAACCTACCTTTTCTTTGTTGTCTATCTGCCAACAATTTCACTTGGGGAAAAGAATATAGAATGAGTGGTGTGGTCAGAGGAACTACAGGATACCCGGTTAAATTTGAATTTCAGATACCACTTAGACTAAAAAATTATTCATTGTTTATCTGAAATTCAATTTTAACTGGGTGTTCTGTATTTTTCTTTGCTAAATCTAGCAACCCTAAGAATGACTGTTCTCTTGAACACATCCATTATACATTTTTTTTTCAGTGCATTGTTTTGGATTCATAAAACACGACCTGGTTTCAGAGAAACAGACATGGGATTCGGTCAGATATTTTTCAGGACACAAGCTTAAGAATCTTTATTCTCTAAGTCCTTTAAGACAGTTTTTGCCTCAGTGGCTTAATGTGCCATCTTTTTATGAACTCAATGCAAAAAAATTAAGTTAAAGAATGTGTTATTGTAAGTGATTTTATTCTCTCTATGCCTTGTATGCTCGAATTTGAGTTTGACTCTTTCAGATGCAGCTAGAAGTTAGAGTTCCTCCTTCGGGATAAGCATTAATGTTCTGGGAACGTTTATATTTTTACAGGCCATAAGACTTGGAAAAGGAGACCTGGATTTGACTCCCAATTTTGCTACCAAATAGAATGTCTTTGGTTCAGCCATTTAATTTAGCTTCATAATTTAGAAAACAGGGTTGTTAATGCCCGCCTTACCAGGTTTAAATATAGTGGTGCCCTCCTTTTATTCCCCAATATCATTCATATAAGTACTTGTCAAAATCCCACAAAATCAAGGAAGAGAAGTGAAAATAGAGATCCTATCCTAGCCACAGGCGTGATTTGCCCAGTCAGAAGTACCATCTAGTTTTCTTGAATCCCATCTGGTACTTTTTACTCTTATATCTGATACATTCACAATCATCTTTTCCATCTTTATTCATTTGTATGCATTTACATTTAATTTCATATGATGGCAAAATCCAGTATGTATATAAATTAACTCCTGAACAGAACATAAAACTACAATTTTGGAAGAATGGTCACTGAATGGTTTGCCTGGAGAACTCAGTACTCTCTGTTGGGTGTCAAGCATAGTGCCTGACACACAAAGATCTTTACCTTAGGAGAATAATTCGTTCTGTAAGAAAAAGGATGTTTAAGCATGAATCCAATTAAAATGGGGAAAAAAAAATCAATGGAAAGGATTTGATTGCAACTTTATCTTGCAAATGGAATCACAGATTATGAAAGTAAATTAACCTTGCCCTAGATTTAATAAAATTTATATTATAATGAAAATTCTATGCTAAATTTCAGGATAAACAAATTCTGACAAAGCTATTCCATAATCAATTAACTTCTCTGTGTTTGACTTTTACAACAGGGTTAGAGATTCTTCTTTTTTTTTTAAAAGATAGATAGTTTTTCAAATTAATATTTTGAAGGTTTCATCAGTTTTTTGAGGACATTTCTTAGTCTTGAATATAATTATTTAAATAAAATTCTCTTTTCAAGTAACTTATGTCATTTTCCTTGTTGATTCTTTCTTGATTTGTTAGCTGGTCTTTAATTGGGCATAGCCCTTAATTGCCAGTGGCATTAATATTGTAATGTAATTGCCATGTAATGTAATTATAAAAAAATCATAATGTATTGTAATGGTTCATCAACATTGATCTACTTCTAGAAATTCTGTATCTTATATAAGAATTTTAATTTTGATTTGCAGATTATTTGTATTTGTATAGAGACTGAAATATTAAAAAATTATCGGGAGAGGATTGATAGTCTTAAGAGGAAAGGCCCACTTCATATGGCCAGCTAGGTCATACGCTGCAAAACTTTAAGGGATGTGTGATGAGAGAGAGGGCGAGAAATGATTTAACTTTTTTTGTGGATTGGTTCCCACAAATGAAGTTGTTGTTTTGATATTATGATAAAGTATGTTTTCCTGGATAAATGTATAACTACAGGGACTCAGATAATCAATAACGTGGTCATGAGAAACCCCTTCCCCCATGACTGGTGGTTAATAAAAATTGTTGATTGAATGAATACAAGATCTACATCTTGTACATTGAATGAATGTACAAGATCTGCTTTTCCTGAATAATTTAATATTAAGTTCATCTCACCAAGAAAATAGCTAGAAACAAAAACACTTGTGAGACAAATACAGTAATAAAAAACATATAACAAAGCATCTTTGTTATGAATTTTGTTATAAAAATTTTTTTGTTCTGAACTTTGTTAAATATGTCTACTTAAGACATATAGAAGGTCCTGCAGGTTATATGAGGATAAATTAACCATAGTCAGTTATGAGACTTACGTCCAAGAGGTAAAGAATGTTAACAGTTAAACCACAGTGTTGATTTTCTGTAACAAATATATCAGCATTTAGATATTCAGTGACTATTGTCCCTTTTGGTGTAGTTAATTTAGGAGCCTTACTTTTGATCCACTCACTTCACTCAAGAATTATTTATTGTAGACAGACTATGAGACAGGCATTTTCCAAGACAGACGAGTAACTGTGATGAAATTTATATCTGGTTGGAGGAGACAGACAATAAAACAACAGATTAACCAATAAGAAAAATATCCAGTAAGAAGCATGTAGGTACTGGGAGGTGAGAATAATCATGTGTCAGAGGGCACGACCAGGGAAGACCTGTATGAGTGGAGGATGTAGAACCTGTGATCAGCCAGACGTAGGTGAGGGGAGAACATTCCAGACGGGACAATTAGAGCTTGGGGTGCTTGAGGAGCACCAGGGGAGGCCAGCTTGGGCAAGTGGAACTGCGGTAGGGGATTAAGAGAGTTTGGGTTTTGTTCTCTCTTCACTGAGAAGCCAAGTAGGATAATTATGATGTTAAGATACACTTTGTTTGAAGATTGCTCTGGCTGCTGTGGGGAGAAGGGATTGAACGGGAGCAAGTATAATATAGAGAGACCTGTGGGAGGCTGTGGCCATAGTGGACTTGGACCAGGACGTAATGCAAGAGATAGAAATGAACAGATTGGGATATAAGGTTCGGGGAGTCACATTGACGGGACTTGGCTTGGACGTGAGATTTGAAGGAAACAGAAATTTAAAGTAATTCCTAGGTGTTGATTTGAGTAACTAGGGAGATGATAGTGCCCTTTATTAACAGGAGGAAAACTGGCAGAGAGATTGGAGCAAGATGATGGGTAGGGCATTAGGAATTCTGTTCTCACCATTTTAAGTTGTCTAGATATCTGCATGAATTTGTCATGTAGATATTTTGATTAAAAAATTGATCACCATTTCTCAATAAGAAGATAAGAAATAAATTGGGCTTAATTTTAGAATGGTAGCTGAAATAATTCAAACGCCTATTTTTAAATTGATTTAACAATTTAAATTACATGTACGTATCTTTAAATCACATAAAATATGTTAATTTACACATAGTGCTTTTTTCCTATCTGCGTTTTACAAAACAATTTTAGTCAAAAACTTCCTGTACATTTTTGACAGCTTCACATATGCTTTTTTGACATCAGTGTCTTTGGCATGCTACTGCAATTTTGGGGGGTTATGTGTTTGTTCTTAAAGGGATCTTTGAAAGGGTTTTACAACCGTATCCAACACTTGAAATTCTGAGGTCATCCTGATAATACCTGTTATTATTTTTTTTTTACCCATTCCATTCTAGATTGGTACTATTTCAGAGTAATAGATATTTACCAAATAATACAGTGTTGTTCAAAGCAAAATAATCAAGGGAATATCTCAAAAATGGAAAACTTAGTAGAGATTCAGAAATAAGGCAGCCTCTTCTTTTTCCCTCTGTATTCTTCTTTTTCCACTTAATAACTGGTGAAGATTATTCACAGCAGTACATACAACCATTTTTCAGGCCTGCTCTAGTATTCCATTGTACAAATGTATCATTATGTATTTAACCAGCCTTCCAGTGGTAGTACATGGAGCTTGTTATCTTTGCTGTAACAAACAGTGCTACAGTCAATAGCCTGGAAACTTCTTCAGCCATATGGGTAAAATCTCTGGAACAAAGGATAAATGCATTTGAAAATTTGTTAGATATTGCCTGTTTACCTCCAACCAGGTGATAACAATTTTTACTACAGCCAAAAAGATTGAAGAGTGTCCATATACCAAAACTCTCCAAAATAGCTCATTGTCCAACTTTTTTGTCCCGGCCTTTTAGTGAAAATAGTCAATATGTCATTATAGAGTGGGGATTGTTTTGCTTTTATTATGGGCAAATTCTTCTAAATAATCATCAGTGATAGCAAGTTTTTGGCTTTCGAAGGTGAATTTGAGTTTTGGGAAAAGTCAGATCTTATGCATAAGAGATATTAAGCTAGCTGTTACTCTAGGGGTTTTTTGGGTTTTTTTGTGGGTTTTTTGTTTGTTTTGTGTTTTTGTTTTTGTTTTTTTTTTCTGGTTTTGGTTTTGGTGTTATTTGTTAGTTTTGAGAGGAGGGCTTAGTGAAAAACAAGAACTAACTTTTAGAGAAAACTAAATCCTTATTTACCTTATGAATTTTCTTAATAGTTTCAAAAGAAGAGCTCCAAAAATGTCAAAAGTAATGTCACTGTCAATTGGTATAAGATTACATTTTTTCCAAGGGGAATCATTTGAATTGAAGAGTCATTTTGATGTGTATGATCTGATGCTGGCTTAAAAAAAAATCACCTACCATGAGGCCTTTAGCTCAGTGGATTTCTTTAACAGAGAGGTACAAACAAATGATTTCAACTTTCTTGGACAAAATTTTTTAAATTATGTATTGCTTACTTTTTAATTTTCTTCCTCTATTCCGGGAATAATCTGGAAGAAGAGATCATTGTTACCATTATTGAACAAGTGATATTAGGATAATATTTACAGAAGTCTATAATCTTCTACATACCAGATCGAATTGTTTATATTTTCCCTTTCTAAATCTAATCTCTACATAGCAATATAGATAAAACTATCGAAAATTAAGCATATTATTAGCTAGCCAAATTTAGATAAATATTTGTTTTAAATTTTCAAATGTTTAACTTCAGAACAAGTTGTATGTTTTCAACAGCGAGTTAATTTTTATATTTATGTTTTCCTAAGACTTGTCAAATTTAGTGTCTTTTATGCTAACGCAAACTGCTTTTGAGAGAAAGACTTTTTATGCATTATAAACCAGATATCTGAAAATCTATGTATATAGGCATCAGACTTTACTAAAATGTTTGTTGAAGCAATTGTTCTTTACAGTTTTTCAAAATAAAACTGTCTTCAATAAACTGCCTTGTTTTTATTTTCTATGAAAAATTGAATTATTATCTAATCAGTTTGCTGTGGGAGAATTTTTAGCAGCTCTCAGGGATAACCCCTTTCTTTCTTAAATATTTACTGTGTCTGCATTCTGTCTTGCAGAGAAATGGTCAATGCCTGGTTCGCTGAGAGAGTCCACACCATCCCCGTGTGCAAGGAAGGCATCCGAGGCCACACGGAATCTTGTTCTTGCCTCTCACAGCAGAGTCCCCGTGCAGATAGCAGTGCGCCTGGAACACCAACCAGGAAAATCTCTGCCTCCGAATTTGACCGCCCTCTTAGACCCATTGTTGTCAAGGATTCCGAGGGTACTGTGAGCTTCCTCGCTGACTCAGAAAAGAAGGAACAGATGCCTCTAACCCCCCGAAGGTTTGATAATGACGAAGGGGACCAGTGCTCAAGACTCTTGGAATTAGTGAAAGATATTTCTAGTCATTTGGATGTCACAGCCTTATGTCACAAAATTTTCTTGCATATTCATGGACTTATCTCCGCCGATCGCTATTCCCTGTTTCTGGTCTGTGAGGACAGCTCCAATGACAAGTTTCTTATCAGCCGCCTGTTTGATGTTGCAGAAGGTTCAACACTGGAAGAAGCTTCCAATAACTGTATCCGCTTAGAATGGAACAAAGGCATTGTGGGACATGTGGCAGCGCTTGGTGAGCCCTTGAACATCAAAGATGCTTATGAGGTAAGTAGAGAATCATTGAGACTTGGGGGAGTGGGGTGAGGAGGAGAGGGTGTGGAACATGGGTGGAACATTGGACACCTGCTGTGAATGGTGGGGAGGGGGATATTTCAAACTGAAATGTAACGGGATCACTGACATGTAGTAATTTGCATACGTACTTAAAACTGATATGTGTGGTAAGAACTTTCCCATCTTTTATATATTTCTTTTTTAAAAGATTTTATTTATTTATTTGAAAGAGAGAGAGTGTGAGTAGGAGGAAGGAGAGGGAGGGACAAAGACTCTCAAGCTTACCCCATGCTGAGCATGGAGTTCCACTTAGGGTTCAGTCCCTCAAGCCTGAGATCATGACCTGAGCCCAAACCAACAGCTGGATCCTAAACCAACTAAACCACTCAGGTGCCACAGAATTTTTCCATCTTTTAAATGAGTTTCTTTACTAAACTGATGCTTGAGTCAAGGATATGGGCCATAGAGAAATCTTGTCTTGTTTTTCTCCTTCATAATTTAACATAGCTCATCTCACAGTTGTATTCTCTTCTCTTTTTGCCTACTGACTATACATATCCTTATCTATTATCTCCACATGAACTTCCGAGGATTTTACTGAGAATCTGAAATGCTAGGTCAAAAAACTGTCAAAAAAACCAAACCAGTAGTCTTTTTCCATTCATTTGTTCATTCAAAATAGTAATATTCATTTATTTGAAGTCCCATTGACACAAAAATCTGATTGTCTTTCTTTTCATCCTTTCTTTCGTTTGTTTATTAAATAAACTTATCTCTTCAAAAAATGGAAATTGTTAAAAAAATGGAAATTGTTGCTGTAAAATATTTCAGTGGAAATATTTGGTTTTCTTCCACTTTGTCCTTAATTATGGACTTAAAGATTACACTATATAATTCTTCTGATTTCCTATTTAAAATTATCTTTTTATTAATAGAATTGTGGTTCTTAAACAAGGCATCTTAACTGAATGACATTTTGTTTGTCAGATGTTTTCTAGCACCTTGATAGAATAATTGTTCTAGCCACCTACTTTGTGATGCCCTCTAAATGTGCTGTGGTAATCCCAGCTTGCTACTCCTCTATGAACTTAAGCAGTCGGTACTGTTTTATTCACTCCTGTATTCCTAATGCTTAATATCATTCCTGGCACATAGTCAAGTCTTAATAAATATTGACTGAATGAAAATTAAATAGGAGATAGGAGAGATAAGTAGCATAGAGAACAGATCATAACAGATGCCGAGGAAAATGTGGTAGGTTCAGGGAAGCAGGAGAATACATTACTTGGGGAACTGAGAAATGGTTTTTTGAGGAAGCAGTACTTGATACGGACCCTGGAAAATAGATTAGATTTGAAGAGATTGGTTTGTGTGCCTGGTGAGGTCCGGATGTGAAGAGAAGTTGAAAGAAGCAACAGGGCAGGTACACTGTGTGGTGCTTGTATGCACATGTGTTGGCAAGTCGGTGTATTCATTGAGGAGCTATGCGGGCAGAGCCTGCAGATTACTGGAGCCTTGAATGCCAGGCTGAGGGGTATGTGTGTGGTCCCAAGCCATGAGGGATAATTGAAGATGGTTTGAAAGGGAGATTTCAGACTGATTTAGCAGGATGAATTAAACAGTGCTCATAAAATGAAAAATACTAGAAACTGGGAGGATAAATTACTTAATGGCGTGAGGAAATGAGGACCTGAACCAGGGCACTTTGCCTTAAGGAGCAAAAGAAGAAAATGGATTTCCAGTGAAGAAGTGGAATCTGCCAAAGTTGACACCTACTAGGAGATGGAAATGAAGGGGAAGGAGGAGTCGAGGATGACTGAGGGTTTGAAGTTGAGTGAATAAATATGGCCACTAGGGAGGAATACTGAGATATGATAGTTCAGGTAAGTGAAATCATGAGATATGTTTCAGAATCCCCTCTATACGGGTGGTTTATTCCCTTTTGATTCTTCAGGGAGCTATCTCCGTGACTTCTGTGAGCTCTGTAATGACGTCACACCATAGCAGACTACAAGAGGGGTATTAAGGACACAGCTGAAGGATTGCTGCCAAATTTGCAGAATTCCCTTCCTGTCCTAGGTGACAGCTGGGTTTCCACTTTTCAATGGCACTATAGTCCCAAGTACAGTAGGACCATAAATATGCTTCAGCTTTGCTGAGAAAGCCTTCATTTGTCTGTGTGGTTCTAAGTTTCTGCAACTCTGAGAATTTCTTCACTTATGTGCATTTCGGCTTAATACGCTTACCATTTTCAAAGTTTTGACAGTGTAATTTTTGTTTTGGTTAGTAATGATTTGATTTTTCTGCTGCTGTCGGAAAGAGGCGCATGTCCTTGATTTGCAGTGCTTCCAGGGTACAACCTCTTAGTCTGTGGATTCTTCATGGTGCCACTTCACCCTTGGCACCCTTGATCTGTGTTTACGGGGGCCTTAGCAAAAGTCATTCATGTCCCAGGAATTTCATTCTGAAGGTGTGAATGTTTACATTGGTGTGGATAGTGGAAGTGAGTTGGCGAATGGATAATTCATTATTCAGCCCCATAATTCAAATAATCAGAATCGTGTCTGATGGCTTCTTGTGAAAGGAGTCAGAATAGGAAAATGCATTCTGTTTTCTGAGTGCTACCTCTTTAAACATGCATCTGTAAAAATAACACGTTACAGCAGTATTTCTTAAAGCCTACTTGACCACAGAACCCTTGAAAAGTTGCAATGTAGCAATGGAAAACCATGAGGTGGTCGTGAAATATAATCGTGTTCAGATTGAAGCTAAAAATAAATAATAGTCTCATAGATAAGTCAATTGTTAGAAGTGGTCAACATTTGATTCATTTTTTAAAACTTTGTGACAAAATTATATAAATTTGAGAAACCATTTTATTACTAATGAGATAGCACATTCATATATTTAAAGTATAAAACAAGACCACAGCTTAAACCAGTGATTCTCAATCAGACCACTAATACTGAGAGGATGTTTGCTGCCTAAATCACACAGCATCTCCTCCTGCATCAGCCCATCATTCATGTAACCTTCTTGAATGTGGCACAGCATTTATTGATAATAAGATCTTAACACCTAATAATCAGGACAACTGTATAAATGTGCTTGGTGTTCTCCTTATATGTGAAAACTAGATACTATCAGTGTCTAGAATGAATTGTGTATTAGGGTTCTTCAGAGAAATATATATGTAGACAACAATAGGTAAATATATATATACGAATACATATGCATGCATATTAATATGAAGAGGATTATTATAGAAGTTAGCTTGCTTGATTATGGAGGCATGGGAGTTCTATGATCTGCCTCTTCCTTGCAAGCTGGACAACCAGGAAAGCTGGTGGTGTAATTCAGAGGCTGAAGGTCTGAGAACCGGGCAACCTGTGGTGTAAGTTTGGTGTGGGTCTGAGTCCAAAAGCCCGAGAGCCAGGAACCTCAATGGAGGGCAGGTGAGCAGAAGAAGGTAGATGTTTCGGCTTAAGCAGAGAGAGTGAATTTGTCCTTTCTTTGCCTTTTTGTTCTGTTCAGGCCCTCAGTGATTTGGATAATGCCAGCCTGCATTGGCGAAGATGTTTGCTCGGTTATATTGATTCAAATGCTAATCTGGAGACATCCTTACACACATAATGTTTTATGAAATAATGCTTTACCACCTCTTTGGGTCTTCCTTTGCTTTGTCAAGCTGACACTTAAAATTGACCATCACAGATTGCCTTGAACACCTAGCTTCATGTCCTACGGAAGCCTTAAGATTCCCCAAGATTTCCTGTCAAAGGAATTATATTGTCAAAACACTCTTCTCATTCCCAAGTCAACTGAGATGCAAAACGTAGGCTCCCGGCCACTTCATGTCTACCATGATTTCTAGGGAGAAGACTTGCAGGGTTTTAGGGAAGGGTCTCATTGCCATTCACGCGGCCCTCACCACGTAGCTACTGTTCTTCCCGCCCAGATGACTACTTCCTCCTTTTGTATTCCTTATCTAGGTAAATCAGTCTCTATCATCTCTCATTTTGCATGTCTCGCTTTGTCAAATTCTTTTTACTAAAGAAATATGAGCTCTCTCGAATAAATCTCCTGTGAATAAAATGATGTCCAAAATGAATTTTAGGAGAAAGAAGTAACACCAGCAGTTGTTTGCATCTTTTTTTTTTTTTTCAGTTGTTTGCATCTTGATACATCTACTAATTTATCATGATCTAGTTGTACCCCAGGGAACATAGTTTGGGAACTGCTATATCTGTCTTTGTTTAGTGTTCTAATAATCTTTTGGACTATATTAAAAATGCCACTCTGTGGAAGAAAACTAGCCTATAAATCAAGAAGACTATTGTTTTCCGTTATTTTTTTTATTTTATTTTAAATTTCATTTATTTATTTGACACAGAGAGAGAGATCACAAGTAGGCAGAGAGGCAGATAGAGAGAGGGGGAGGAAAGCAGGCTCCCCGCTGAGCAGAGAGCCCGTTGCGGGGCTCGATCCCAGGATCCTGAGATCATGACTTGAGCCGAAGGCAGAGGCTTTAAACCACTGAGCCACCCAGGTGCCCCCCATTATTTTTATTTTTATATAATTTCAAACTTAAGGAAGAGTTGTAAGAATGTTATAAAAAACTTCGATATATACTTCACCCAGATTCTCCAGTTGTTTATGTTTTGCCCCATTTGCTTTTATCATTTTCTTTTTCTGTATACAACGCATGTCAGTAATATATGCATACTATTTTTATTTTTATTTTTTAAAGATTTTATTTATTTATTTTAAAGAGAGCATGAGCAGGGGAAGGGGCAGAGGCAGAGTGAGAGAGAGAGAGAGAAAACCTTAAGACTCTATGCTGATTGTGGAGCCCAGTGAGGGGCTCAGTCTCATGACCCTGAGATCATTACCTGAGCCAAAATCAGGAGTTGGTCACTCAACCCATTGAGCTATCCAGGTGCCCATATGCATACTGTTCTTCTGAATCACTTAGTAAGTTGGAAACATTTTTACTAAATATATTTCAGTGAATATTTTCTAACAATATTCATTTATACAATTATAATACATTTTTTAAAATTAGGAAATTTTTATGATCAGTGCTATTACCTAATAGTCCATGGTCAAATTTAGTCTATTGTCCCACTAATGTTCTTTGTAGTTATTTTTTCTGTTGATCAAGGATCTAATCCCAAATTACATAATGCACATGGTTGCCATGTCTCTTTAGTGTCCTTTAAATCTGGAATAATTTCTCAGTGTTTCTTTATCTTTCTTGACGTATATTTTGAGAGTACAGGCTATTTTGTAGACTGCATTTTGATGAGATTCAAGTTAGGTACTTTGGGAAGAAATACCACAGATGTCAATGTTGAGACCTTGTTCGGTTTTCCAGAACAGTCAGTTCTTCCCTTCTTCTACACCAGCTGGGTGTCCTACCATCCAGTTAAGTTCTGACGCTATTAGTAGCATCTAGTAACTAGCTTCTGACACCGTACTGCTACCCATTAGCACAGACTCCACAGTCTAAAGACTCAGTCCCACTAGATTGTCCCCAGTTCCCACTTTAAATACCAGCGACAAACAGGGTCCTCATGCTACTCACATTTATGTCCACCTACAAATTAGGTGATTTCCCCACTCAGGTTCAATAATTGGCTAGAATGACCCACACAACTCAAGGAAGCACTGTATTTTATTTTATTTTATTTTATTTTATTTTATTTTATTATTTATTTAGAGAGTGAGTGAGTGTGTGACACAAGTCAGGGGAGGGGCAGAAGGAGAAGCAGACTCCCCGCTGGGTAGGTAGCTGATGCAGGACTCGATCCCAGTACCCTGGGATCATGACCTGAGCCGAAAGCAGAGGCTTAACCAACTGAGCTACCCAGGAGCCTAAGGAAGCACTATATTTATATTTACGGTTTTATTATAATGGACACAATTCAGGAACACCTAAATGGAGGACATGCATTAGGGCAAGAAATGGTAGGTGGGGGACACAGCAATTCCATGCCCTTCCAGGGAGTCCTCCACCGTTCCAGCACATGGATATCTTTAGCAATCCAGACACTCCTCCAAACCTTATTGTTCTTTTGTTGTTGTTGCTGTTTAAAGATTTTATTTACTTATTTGACAGAGAGAGACAGATCACAAGTAGGCCAAGAAGCAGGCAGAGAGAGGGGGGGGGGAAGCAGGCTCCCTGCTGAGCAGAGAGCCCGATGCGGTGCTCGGTCCCAGGTCCCTGAGATCATGACCTGAGCCGAAGGAGGAGGCTTTAACCCACTGAGCCACCCAGGTGCCTTGTTGTTTTAATCAAGATTTCATTATGTAGGCATGATTGGTTAAATCCATTGGCCATTGGTGATTAATTTCAACCTCCAGCCCCCTCTCCCTTCTTTGGAGGTTAGGGGTGGAGCTCAAAGTTCTAACCGTCTAATAAGTTGTTTGGTTTTTCTGGTAGCCAGTCCCCATCTAGAAGCTGCCTGGGGCCCACTCTCCTATGACTTATCTTATTAACATGAAGTCAGGTATTGTTGAAAGGGGCTTGCTATGACTATCAAAAGACTTTCCTGTTTCTCAGGGAATTACAGGAGTTTTAGGAGCTCTGTGCCAGGAACCTGGGACAAAGACTAAATATATATTTTATTAAATACCCATAGTCTTCTCAGCATATGTTATCAGGAAGCGTGTGAAGTTAGTTTACCCCAATGTTGGTGATGTTAATTCTGAAAATTTGGTTAGCTCCACTATAAAGTTACAATTTTCCTATTGTAATCAATAAATATCTTATGGTGAGATACTTTGATATTGTGTCAATATTCTATTCTTCCTGAACTTACTTTTACCAATTTTAGCATCACTGATTTTCTAACTCCATCATACCTTCTATATTTTTTAGTTGACATTCTCACGTGAAGACGAGTTTACCTTCTTGATTGATTGATTGATTGATTCATATCACTGTGGACTCATGGATTTTTATTTGTATAATGAGTTATGATCCATTTTTATCTTTATTTATTCAGATTCTCAAATTATATTGAATTGGCCAGGTTCCTGTGTCTTTTTGATATGTCGTCGTTACCCTGGGCTTTCTTGCTTTCTTGTGGGCTGAAAGTTCTAATTGGCTTAGCAATATGTTCCA
This sequence comes from Nasua narica, assembly GCA_028533885.1. Classification (NCBI taxonomy): domain Eukaryota; kingdom Metazoa; phylum Chordata; class Mammalia; order Carnivora; family Procyonidae; genus Nasua; species Nasua narica. Next base: position 89,534,691 of record CM052800.1, on the reverse strand, counting down.
TGCTCATCTTATACTTTCCCCCTGCTAGCCCTAGAATCATTCTTTTTCCCAGGGAACTCTGGTTCCTTTCATTGGAGGGAATGGTAACCAAGATAGAAACTAAGATGTGAGCACTAGATGCATTCATTGCTTCTGGTATGTATTTGTTGATACTAGTATGTCAGTAGACAGACCTAGGAATAAAATACATAAATACACACACATGCCTGTAGTTTTTTTATTTTTATATCTATCTACTTCCTATATTAGTAACAGTTTCCTATATTAATAACAGTGAATTCTTACTGATACCTCCAATTTCAATCTAACACCTCAAGGCGTGTTTTGTTTTTCTTCCTTCTTTTTCTGTTGGATTGTTCCTTCTCCAAAAATAAAGACCCAAGCTTCCTTAATCTTTACATATTTGTGCATATGTTCAAGCTAAGTGCCAAGCCTTTTACTTTTTTGTGCACATTCTGTTAACTTTCCCTTCAGGCTGAACAATTTCTGTTAGGGTTTCTTGTAGTATAAACCTGTGGTGACAAATTCAGTTTTAGTTTATCTGAAAAAGCCTTTATTTTGCCTGTATTCCTGAAGGATATTTTCACTGGATAGACAGTGTTCAGTTAGTGGTAGTTTTCTTTCAACATTTTAAAAGAATTTTCCCACATTTTTTGGTCTTCCTTTTTCTCACGAGAAGTCAGCTGTCCTTTGTATTTTTATCTTATATTTTTCTTGCTATGTATCATTTTCATACTATATGGGTAAGTTTAAGGTTTTCACTAACTGGGGAAATATTGGTCTATGTCTTTAAGTATTTTTCCACTCTATTCTCTTTTTTCTCTTTGGCACTCCAATTACATATATGTTAGACCACTTGATATTGTCCCAGAAAATATCAAGGCTCTACTAATGTTTTACGGATTTATTTCTCCCCCTCAGTCTTTCTGATTAAACATTTCCTGTTGATCTGTCTTCAGGTTCAGTGACCTTTTCTTTCATTGTTTCTAATGTGCTGATAAACCCATTAATGAACTCTTCATTTTAGACATTGTACTTTTTAGCTCTTCAGTTTCCATTTGGGTTTTTTAAAATAGGTGGGGTTTTTTATTGTTGTTTTGTTTTGTCTTATTTTTTACAGTTTCCCATCTGTTCATTATTACCACGTTTCCCTTTAAGTCCTTAATTACATTTGCAATAGTGGTTTTAAAATCTTTGTCTCTTAATTCCAACATTGAATCATCAATGATGAATCATCAATGGGGTCATTCTCTATTGACTACTTTTTCTCCTCACTGTGGGTTGCAGTTTCCTGTTTTCTTTACATGTGGTGAGTTTTGATTATATGCTGGACGTTGTACATGTTTTCTTGCAAGGTATTTGGATCATATTGTCTTTCTTATAAAATGGGGCTGACATTTGTTCTTCGAGGCAGTGCAATTACTGAAAGATCTTTTTGGCCCTGTCAGGCTTGCTGTTATTGTTGGGGTGGATCCATTTTAGTTTTGAACTCCATCTTAGGGAATGACCCCCAAATCTAGGGAATGATCCTTACTCCTAAGGATTGGCTTTTCTGTGTCTCAACTGAATGCCTAAAGTGGAGTGGCTGAGCTGGAACTCCAGTGTCTTCAAACCTTTCCCTAATTGGTATCAATCACCATTCTGGGGGTGCCTTGGTGGCTCAGTGGGTTAAAGCCTCTGCCCTCGGCTCGGGTCATGATCTCGGGTCATGATCTCGGGGTCCTGGGATCAAGCCCCGTGTCGACTCCCTGCTGGCGGGGGGGGGGGGGCTGCTTCCTCCTCTCTCTCTGCCTGCCTCTTTGCCTACTTGTGATCTCTCTCTCTGTCAGATAAATAAATAAAATCTTAAAAAAAAAATCACCATTCTGCTTTCAGCCTTCAATACATAATTTTTAGCTGGTTCTCTTAAGAGTCTCACTCTATACATGTCTAAAGTGAATAGCCACTCAGTTTTCTGCCCCTCCTTTTATCTTTCCCCCTAAACTCCCAACATAGCTTTCTTATTATTTATTTTGTCTTGCAAATTTTAGCCACTTTAGAAGCCCTGAATTCCTTCCAATTTCATTTGGAACCCTTGCTGCACTTGGATATCACCTGCCTTCTTGCCAGCAGGAAAATGCTCCCAGGAAGAAAGCCAGAGTGGTTGTCCTGTGTATTTCCCTTTTTCATGGTCTGTGGTTTAGTTTTCTCATATATTTGCTCTAGTCTTATAGTTTTGAGCAGGATGGCAAGTCTGATACCAATGGCTTTGTTTTAGCGAGTAGATATCCAAGGTTTATGTTTTTTTTTACACTGTCATGTTCTCATCAATAGTGAAAAGAATAATCACAGTAGTAGTACTGCTCCATTTTTTCTTTGGTGTCTCCTGGACCTAAAGGGGTTAAAAGATCTCTACGCATATTGCCTTTGCACTGAGTGCTTTGTTAGGAAAATTCTTTGAGATGCCAGAATTCACCTAAAGTGAGTTTGAAACATACATTACTCCCTCTCCTTCAATAAAATGGAATCCAGGGCTGCTATGGATTTTAAATTCCTAGTATGCCCCCAAAGCTGTGAAAGCCAGCCCTATTAATTTCAGTTTGTTAACCTCTATTGCTTTGATTAGATAGTTAAGTCCTTTTCTTTATAAATTGGTTTTGTAATTCAAATATTCATTAACAAAATAATTTCTGAGGATTTATGTTTATTCATATTTTGATTATTAGCTTGTAGAATAATCTACTATATAAGTTAATAGTTTTTTTACTTCTTTAATTCATCATATCAGTGTCCTGTCTTCCTTTTTAGTATGTTTTTTAAGAACTTTTTAAAAATATTTCAGCCAGTATTTTCTCTGTATCTCAATATAACTTTGAGCATGTTTGCAAAAAAGAAAAAATGCAGTAGTATTTATAATACAAAATATTTATACTGATTTTCCACCATTTTATAGCTTTTCTTTTGAAATCGTCTTTAATGCCAAGTTTGGCTCTGCTGGGAGAATTGGCCTTGTTTCTGACCCCAGTTGATGGAGTCTACTTAATCATTTACTTCATTCACAGCTTTGGCTTTGCGTGACTTTGAACTAATTTAAAAAATAAATAAATGACCTTCAAAGATGAGGGTTTTCCAGTGTGACTATTCCATATTCTCTGAAGGGAATTCCAAAAGCAGAGTTTTTAGAGCAGTGTTGCTATTATTGGGTTGAGCATGTAAACTTCCCAAGGCTTTTACTTTGAGGGGAACAACACTCCTTCAAATGTTTATGTTCTGGTATGTTTGTTTCCATTCTAATCTTATCTCATATAATAGTATCTGTCCATTTCCTCTAGGATGTTTTCCTTCTTACCTACAGTGTTTGTTTTAAACTATAATAAGCTAAAAATGATCACATCTGAAGACTGTGATATCATTTGTTAATGAATTCCTTCATTTATTTAACAAATGCTTTTGAATTCTTGTGCTTGTATTGGGAATACAGTGAGGGACCAAAAAAAGCCCCTCCTAGAGTTTACAGCCTAACTTTAATCTTCCCAATCTAAAGTTCAAAGGAAAATAGCCTATGCCTTTCTTTTGTTAACCCACATTTAGAACTTTTACAACTCTCAGAAGTCCTTTGTGATTATTGGATATGCGTGATGTAATTTGTAAAAGGGAAAAGAAATGCGAAGATTAAGGAGTTGTTTACAGTCTGATTGAGGCCGTGCATTTTTTTTTTTATGCACACATACACATGAAAATATTTAAAATTCTTACAAACACCTGGGATAGAAGAACAGAATACTGAGGGAATATATAAGCAACCATTATGAGGGAAGTAAAGTCAATATTGGCAAGTCATTTTGGAGTTGGTAGGTTTTATAGGAAAAATTTCAGAGCAGAGATGCTTTCCTTTGGAGGGCACAAAGAATCAGATAGTGAGATGGGAACAGGCAAATTGTATTAGGGAGGTGGAGAGTTGCCACTTTTCCGTGTATCTAAGGAATGCCGTCTAAATTGGTTAATATTTTAAATTTCCTTTATTTCTGAACATTTGTTTGAGTCTGTATTTTTTGCTTCTCACGAATACTAGCTACTAAAAAACAAATTTATCTTTGTCAAGGATGATTTGTACTTATAAGATCTGATGTCTTTCCAATGATAAAATTGTCATTCAGAGCAATAAGGTAAGTCGAAGGTTAGATTTTTCTAATCTTATAAATCGGAAAAATCAAATCAATCTTTGAACAGGTCAGTCATTAAATTGAATTTCTTTTTCCTTACTAGGATCCTCGGTTCAATGCAGAAGTTGACCAAATTACAGGCTACAAGACACAGAGTATTCTTTGTATGCCAATTAAGAATCACAGGGAAGAGGTAAGCCAATTTTCCATTTTATAAAGGTCATTTGGAAACATTTTCTTTTTGAAAAAAAAGTTTTACTTTGCATACTTATGAAATAATACTATAGTGACAAGTTAACTACAAAGTGCTTAAATACTCTGCTTGTTTTTTCTTTTTTTATTATTTAGACTTTATTTAGGGCTGAATCTTGATAGATTTCAGACATTTTATTTCCCTGCCTCACCCCCTATCACCACCCAGGACCTTATTTTATCCTAAGATACATAATTATGATTGTGGTTGGAATCTATTTCATATTATATTGGAAGTGTCTGAATAATGCTCATTTCATAAATGGTCATTCAGTTTTAATGGTTATCAGCTGATATTTGGGGCAATTCAAAATGAGGTTTTGAAAACATGAAAATTGTGGCTAATTCCAACTAAATTTTACTGTGAAATTATAATAAGCAAATAAAATATTTGGGCTTATATTTCACCTAACTGGAAGTTTGGATTTTGTTAGCACTGAATTTCCTCCTCATTCATACTTATTTGGGAAAAAAAAGTTAATAAATTATCAGTCAAATTTTATGTTTCAGTTAAATGTTCTCTGGCTGCCCATTACAATCAACTGAGGAACTTCTAAAATATTACATTTAAATCTGAATCTCTAAGAGCAGGGTGTCGACACTGATATATTTTTAAAGCTCTCCAAATAATTCTGAAGTGTAGCCAGGGTTAAAAATCACTACTCTAACTAAAAACAAATAAATTGAAAGCACCCGTACTTGGGGACCTTAACCTTGGCTATACATTAGGATCACCTAGGAAGTATTTAGAAATTTTAATGCCAGGCTTCACTTTAAATCAAAGTCTCTGGAGTTGGGACCCAGGCATCAGTATTTTATTTTATTTTATTTTATTTTATTTTATTTTATTTTATTTTATTTTATTTTATTTTATTATTTTATTTATTTTATTCTATTTTATTATTTATTTTATTTTATTTTATTTTATTTTATTTTCTTAAAGGGTTTTTTTTTTTTTAGTTTATTTATTTATTTGACAGAGAGAGATCACAAGTAGGCAGAGAGGCAGGCAGAGAGAGGAGGAAGCAGGGTCCCGGCCGAGCAGAGAGCCCAATTTGGGGTCTCAATTCCAGGACCTTGAGATCATGACCTGAGCTGAAGGCAGATGCTTAACCCACTGAGCCACCCAGGTGCCCCAAAGCTCCCAGGTAATTACAACATGCAGCTAGGTTCCAGAACCACAGAACCACTCCCAAAGATACTAAAATCTCCTTGATGAGTCTACTTGACTTACATTCTGACATCTTTCCTTTCTCTCCTCCATCCAGTCCTTTTCCAAGTCCCATTGATTTTTTTTCCCATTGGAGTTTTTCTCACTTGAGTTCCTTTCCTTTCTTACCTACTGCCATAATTCAGATATTGTAGTAATGCTTGAACTTTAAAAATATTTTCATGAGAGGCTTCTGTACTTGCAGCCAGTTTCCCTCCAATCCAGCCGGCTAGATGCCCTGAGAATTTTCCTAAAACACAGCTTTCTAAACCAGTGCATCTAAAACATTAATGTGCACATGAATCCTACGGGGACTTTGTTCACATGTAGTTTCTGAATCCCGTAGCTGTAGGTGGGACCTAAGATTCTTTTTTAACAAGCACCAAGTTGATACTGACACCCCAAGTCTGAGGATCACAATTTGACTAACAGGATCCTAAACGAGTCACTTCTCAGTAGTCTAAAATTAATTCTCGGTGCCTTAGAGTTGCTACATCGTCTTTTAAGGGGAAAATTAGAGTCAAAGTCACAAAAATAACTGCAGTTAAAACATGATTATGAGATTGATTAATTAGTTAATTGGTTTGTTAATTAGGTGGATAATAAAATAGAAAAGGCCATACATGGATTAATGAGTGTGCCAGATATAACAAATTAAAAGCATGTCCCATGAAATACTGGGGACATAGTTATGCTAAAAATTATTTTTTGTTCCAAAAAAAATTATTTTTTGTTCCTCTGAAATTAAATTTGACTAGCTTTCCTGTATTTTATCTGATAGCCCTCAGTATAAACCATAGGCTGTGATTCTGTGTGCTTGAGAAGACAGTGTTCAGTTTCCAGTTAAGTATATGGTAAAATCATGGCCCAAAAAACAGCCTTGGAGTGGCCAAGAGGCCCAGCCTGAATCACGCTCTGATTAAACGTCTCTTTCTAAATAGTGCAAACCATCTCACCAGTCCTGGGAACTGGGGGAACCCATGAGAATGTGCAACAAAATCACCAGGGCAAAGTGTGCGGGATTGCCCTCTTGTAAGAGAGTGACTGCAGCATGTACATGTTTGTGTATGAAAATTTGTGAGGATGATTTAAGTTAAACAAGCCACAACTGCCCCAGCTGTGTTGAAGTACAATTTAATACGAGAAAATTCACCCATTTAAGTGTACAGTGTGATGAGTTCTGACAGTGTGCATGCAGTCTTGTAACCACCGCTATAATCAAGATACAGAACATTTCTGTCGCCTCAGATATTTCCCTGTACCCCTAACCTACGACATCCTCACCCTCCCTCAACCCTGCACCACTAACAATCACCAGTCTGGTTTTGTCTCTGTTCTATTTGCCTTTTTCTAGAATGTCATGTAGATGGAATCCTACTGTAGGTAGTCTTGTGTCTGGCTTCTTCCACTTAGTATGTTTGTGAGATTCATCCATGTGGTTGCATGTGTCAGTAATTTATTCCTTTTTATTGGCGAGGGATTGATCCCCTGGTAGGAATATACCATTTTGACCATTCATTCGTCTGTTGATAGATACTTGAGTTGCTTCCAGTTGTATGAAACAAACCACTATTATGAAAGAAGCCACTGTCAGGGTTGCATACAGGTCTTTGTGTGGACATAATGCTTTCATTTCTCTTGGGTAAATAGATAGGAAGGGAATTGCTAGGTCATATGGTAGGTATTTAATTTTATAAGAAACTTCAAAGACTTTCCCAGAGTGGCTACACCATATGCATTCTTACCAGTAATGTATGAGGTGCAGTTGCTTCAAGTCTTTGGCAACATGTGGTGTTACCAGTTTTTAAAACTTTTAGCGTGGATGATTTGAATTTGTTTTTGTTTGTTTGTTTTCTTTGAGAGAGAGAGAGAGCACGAGCAGGGGTGAGGGGCAAAGGGAGAGGGACAAGCAGTCTCCGCCACTGAGCAGGGAGCCTGACTCGAGGCTCGATCTGGAACCCTGGGATCATGAGCTGAGAGGAAGGCAGATGCTTAATCTACCACCCAGGAGCCCCTAGGATGATTTGAATTTGATTATCTGAATATATAACCCCACTCTCAGCTAATTGCTGTCTGCTCACTTCTAGATCTGATTACAGTGGGTCTAGCTGCAGGCCCCAGATTGTGATTGTCCAGAGCTCCCCCTAAGATTCCTGCTGGGTTCCTGAGCATCCTTGGTTGGCCTGCCTCCATGTTCCCGCATCCTCTCCTGCTGTGTCTGCTTTACCCTGCAGTGACAGGACAGGAAGCCAGGGCTCTCCACTGGTCTCCCCAAAAGTTTACTCACACCAAGGATTTCATGGGACAAAGAAGCCTTCAGTAACTTCACTGGAGACTTAGTCACATCACTGAAGGGTTTTTAAGGGCCTTGCTGACTCTCTCCATTCTCTTACCTTCTCCCACCTGCTCCCTTCCCGGCCCCCAACACTGGCACCACTCAGTTCAAGATTATTTCCTCTGAGAATTTTCTTCAGAGAAAAGGAATGAAGAGAAACAGAAGAATAGAGATACTCTGCTGTGGTTTAAAAAAGAAAAGGAAAGAAAAAAGTTACTTGGCTGACGAAGAACGAAGGCCACTAAGAAGGTGCAATATATGAATTCCAGAATTATTTTTAAATTTATAGCTATGTAGACAAACCCAAGGCAGTGTCTACTTTTGTAAGTACAGAGTACATACAGAAGTACTCTCTTTTCTCACAAAACTTTTGAAATTGAGATGAAGAGGCGTAAATAAGGCTTTTTGGGAGCAGTTGCTAAGACTGCTTGCTCTGGGCTTGAATCTCATCTTTACCACTTACTTGATAAGTAGCCAGGATGGAATTGGTTAATCCCTTTGGTTTTCAGTTTCCTCATCTGCAAACTGGGTGTTTTGAAAGGACCTACCTTGTTGTGAAGGACAGATGCATTCCTGTATGCTGAGAGTTTACCATAGTTCCCGGCATGCTGAAAGTGATCAATAAATGTCCTTTTTTAAAAGGAGACATAGAACTAACAGAACTTTTATGAGAGGTAAGGAATGATAAAATTATATGAAGAGCTCATCAGCACCATAGGATAACCAGCCAGCTAGGCTCAAGTGATAACCAGTGTAGTCCCTGACTTAGCTGATCTGTTACCCTCCAACTTTCAGCTTAAAGAGAAAAATGCTTTTTCACTGTTTTTGCTCATGAATGAGGCAAAATGAATTTGGTGCCTTCCCCTTGTGTTCCTGAGTAAGCTAATATCGATTCCAACTAACTACCAGGGAACCTAAAATGAAGTGTGATCTTATGAACAATCAGTAAACAGTTTATTTTATTGGCTGTTTAAAAATGTCCTGGTACTTTTGAATGAGACCTTAAGACATAGGCACTGACTCTGGAAATCTGCTTGAATGGAGAAGCCGAATATTGAATACTAAAGTCTAAACTATAACATAGTCCAGGAAATTGAGAAAGATTTTTAAGATTCAGAGAAATGTATAATCTCATTTGCCTCTTCTTCCTGTGAAATATTTCAACTAGTTAAAAAGTTTCAGGAGTTCTTCTCAATAATGTTGTAATCTTAAGTGTGATAGACACAGCAGTGCCTTTTTACGAGTAAGAATCATAGATACTGTTAAACTTCTTTGACAGAGATTTTTGAAAATAATTATGGCGAGTAAATTTTTAGTCTTTCTCTCTCCTGCTCCCTTCCAGAGAATGGGGGTTAATGGGCAAAGTTGGGGGGAAAAACTGGAGAAGCTTGAGGAGGCTAAAATAATATATTTTGGAAAGGTCAAAGAGCTGTTGGCTAGAGAAAAATAAATGAAGACAAGAAGAGAAAGGGTCAAGGGAGAGAAGAGATCCACCCCAGGCTATGTATTAGAGTGGTTTGAAGATAGTGGGGATAGAACCTTGGAAATTATTGCTGTCCCATGGAAACTATTCTAAGGACCTGGCATATATTAATTCATTTAATCTTCCTAGAAGCCATAGGAGGTAGTCATTATTTGTTCCTACTTAACAGATGAGGAAACAGACACAGAACATTTAGGAAACTCACCCAAAGTCATGTAACTAAAAACTGGCAAAGCTGAGATTCAAATCTAGACAACATCTAAGTGAAAGAAGTCAGACGGTAAAGGCAGATACCATCTCATTTTTCTTATATGTGAAATCTAGAAAATAAAATAAGGAAACAAAAAAATCAGAAATAAATGCAGAGGGGCTCCTGGGTGGCTCAGTGGGTTAAAACCACTGCCTTCTGCTCAGGTCATGATCTCAGGGTCCTAGGATCGAGCCCCTCATCGGGCTCTCTGCTCAGCTGGGAGCCTGCTTCCCCTTCTCCCTCTGCCTGCCTCTCTGCCTACTTGTGATCTCTCTCTATTTCTGTGTCAAATAAATAAATAATCTAAGGAAGGAAGAGAAAGAGAGAAAGAAATGCAGAGAACAAACTGGTAGTTCACAGAGGAGAGGCAGGTGGGAGCAGGTGAAACAGGTGATGGGGATTAGGAGGTACAAACTTCCAGTTAAAAAATAAATAAGACACAGGGATGAAAAGTATAGCATAGGAAATATAGGCAGCAATATTGTAATGACTATGTATGGTGACAGATGGTAACTACATTTGCTGTGGTAAGCATTTCATAATGTATGTAATTGTCAAATCACAATGTTGCGCACCTGAAGCTAATACTGTAAGCCAACTACATTGTTGACTATGTTCAACAACAACAATACAAACTAGGCCATCTGCTTATAGTGTAATAAGAGGAGAAGGATAGTTTCTTAAAATTCTACTGTGGGTGATAACTGCATCCACTTGCTTCCTCTGGAGGCTGAGGGAGGTGGTGGGAGATAACACTGATTTTTTTTTTTAAGGGAGAGAGAGCATGCACAAGCAGGGGGATGTATTAAGCGTAGCTCCATGTGGAGGCAGGATTTGAAGGTGAAAACAAGGAGACCTGCCTGTGTTCTGAAGACTTTTAATGATAAGTGTTTAAACCATTCTGCAGACAGACTCTTTTAATTTAAAAAATTTTTTTAAAAAAAAGCTTAGAAAGAGGGATTAGAGTCACATCCTCTATAGTATCTTAAGAGGAGTCTGTCCAGTAAACAGGAGGACATTTTCACCAGGGATAAAAGAGGGGCATGTTTCATATTAATCTGGGCCAGTGTGCTCCAGAGAAGAACCATGATGTGCACATGAAGCATTATGAGAAAAGTTGCAGCAAACGTATGAATTTCTAGGGCTGCTATCAAGTTTCTTTCATACTTAATGCTGCATTTTTGGGACCTGGGCACTTGGATCAGTTTTTATTTTTGTAATTTGGCATTAGTTATTTCTGTAATGAGACAATTCTTTTATGTTTAGTAAAGAAGTGCAGGGAAACTCAACTCTTTCTAACGCAGATGACCTATTTCTGAAATACTGCCCTTCCCTGAAGTATTGCTCATTATGACATGGTAGAGATGTGCGTTCTTTTGTATTAATAGGCATTGCACCAGTGAAGTAGGAGGCATTATTGTGAAGTAATGCGAGTTCTTTGAAAATTTCTTATGATCTGAAGTGGAGATTATATCCAATAATTTTTTTAAAGATTTCATTTATTTATTTGAGAGAGAGTGAGTGAGAGACAGAGATAGAGGGATAGAAAGCACTAGGGTGAGTAGGAGCAGAGGGAGAGGGAGAAGCAGACTCCCCCTCCTCCCCCCAGCAAGGAGCCCAACTCGGGGGCTTGATCCCAGGACCCTGGGATCATGACCTGAGCTGAAGGCAGATGCTTAACCAACTGAGCCACCCAGGTGCCGCCATCCAATAGTGTCTTTCAGGCTGGGCTGAAACACCTGTTTTCTCTTGATTGAGTTTCAACTCTAGTTACTAAGTAGAAATCTAATTTGGAATCAGATTCTTTATCCTCTATTTTTATTTTAGCATCTTGATTTTATCATACTTGATGATGTATCTTCAATTCTCCAATGTGGACATAAGTTGTGGAGGATACGTGATAACTTTTTCCAATGTGATAAAGGGGCATTTTAGCTAACTATCTAAATTTATATCTTTAAAAAAAAAACAAAACCTGACAATCTTGGGACACCTGGGTGGCTCAGTTGGTTAAGCATCCGACTCTAGATTTCAGGGTAGGTCATGGTCTCAGTGTCCAGAGATTGAGCCCTGTGTCAAGGCTCCATACTCTGCTGGAGATGCTCTCTCTCTATCCTTCTGCCCTTCCCCCGGCTTGCTTGTATGCACATCATGCACGCACATGCACTCTCTCTAAAATAAATAAATCATTAAAAAAAAAAAGACAAAACGAACTGAAAATCTTTAAAAACCTAATCTTTGGATGTGAGGACGATCTGGCTGCGACATCTGTCACCCCATTGATCGCCAGGGTTGATTCGGCTGATCTGGCTGGCTAGGCGGGTGTCCCCTTCCTCTCTCACCGCTCCATGTGCGTCCCTCCCGAAGTTGCACGCTCGGTCAAAGAGGACGACCTTCCCCAACAGAGGAGAGGACCGTTCTTGGGTCAAGGGTGTACGAGTAGCTGCGCTCCCCTGCTGGAACCTCCAAAGAAGCTCTCAAGGTCCATTTGTAGGAGAACGTAGGGTAGTCAAGCTTCCAAGACTCCAGACACATCCAAATGAGGTGCTGCACGTGGCAGTCTGCCTTTCTAAAAACAAACAAAAAACCTAATCTTTATGAGTTTTTATAAGTAGTTCGATGAATCAAAGAATTTAATGCCTGCTAAAAATCACCAAATAAAGCAGTGGAATCAGAGGTGTAATTCCAGGTATAATTTACAAACATGATTTTTTTCTAGAATTTAAATTATTGACCTTCTCTGCTTGTCTTAAAGTAATCTCATTTTTTACCCTCTGAATTATCTTGTTTGAACAAGTAACTATTAAATCACTGCAATAGTTAGAACCCTGGTCTAGGCAGTGGAGATGTTAAAAAAAATGAAGCAAGGAAGATACTTGCTGGAATTTTTCTTTTTTTTTTTTTTCAATTTCTAGATGTAGATCTTATACACCAGACAGTAATTATCAGTACACGGTAACAAGACAAATGTTAAATGAGTTCATTATTCAATTCACTGATTCAAAGGAAAAGACTGGATTTTGAGAGCTCGAGAAGTTACGGAGGAAAATACACACTGTGGTCTCATTTGGCAGATTCTTGCTGTTTATCCCACAGCCTTAAGGGAGGCACATACATGCTTTACATGAGGGGGCTGAGGCAGAGTAGGTGCTTGCCAGTAATCTTGTGCTCACAGTGTGGACTGGATCTGAAATCTGACAAGTAAGCTTGAAACAGATAAACATCATGGCTTTATGCATAATCCTTCAATTCTAAGTCTGGCTCGATGAAAATACAGCTACAGAAAGAAGCAGAGTTGAATTGCAAACTGTCAGTTGGTTTAGATCTATTTTAGTCTTAAAGAATTGGCTAGTTTTGTGGTTTTTTAGAAAACTTAAAAAGTGTTCATTGCAATTATTCCCTTGCGATACTCTTTCTCGTAGCTTTGTTTTTAGAAACAAAACAAAAGTACTCCGCAAAGTTTCCGTTTGTTCTGGACTTGATGTCGTGATGGTCATGATCTCTTCTCTTTGCTTTTCCACATTGCCCTTTAAATAATAAACAAGTGCATTTTGCAAAGAAGATGGTAACCACTTCCCTAAGGAAAAAACATTTGTTAAGAGCGGCAGATGAAAAACACAGTGCTAATAGGTTAAATCCCTGAGGCCATGCTGCTGATCCAGGAGAAGAAAGGGTGAATGATGGCTTGAGGCTGACCATTTACATTCACCAGAAATATTTCCCCAGATCTTATTTTTAATGCTCAGAAAATTTGGTTCAGACTGAAGGTTATATTTTATTCAATATGAAGTTTATCTTCATTGGTACTTTCAGGATAACTATTCCAGCACTTGTTGGAATGCATTACATTTTTAATGTAATCATTTGTAAATTTAATTTTTAGAAGATTCACGTAGGCCCTGAATAATGAATATTGGAAGTCTGGAACAAGTTGTGGATAAGCATAAACAATTTCTTTGTAGGATATCTGACCCAGAACTACATAATTAGGCCCTTGGAGGGATCTTTGATTATTAAATAATTTCCTTTTTCTTTTTTTTTTTTTTAAAGATTTTATTTATTTATCCATTAGGAAAGAGAGAGAGTGAGAGAGAGCAGGTCAGAGTGAGAAGCGGACTCCCCACGGAGCTGGGAGCCCGATGTGGGACTCGATCCCGGGTCTCCAGGATCATGACCCGAGCCGAAGGCAGTCGCTCAACCAACTGCACCACCCAGGGGCCCAATAATTTCCTTTTTCTATGCACTTTTAAAAGAATTAAGGTGGTTGTCAATGATATTCCACTCTCAATAGATAGAGGAGCAGGCATCTATGTTCACTTCTTAAGAGCTAAGTTACTTAGGTAAAAGGCTTTATGTAAACTTAAAGTACTCTGTATTGCTTCTTATATACTCATCTAAAAATCTCTACTTGTTTCTCTTCTACCATAGAGAGTGGAAATGAATATTCCAGGCTTAAGAAAAACATTTTTTTAATCTTTAAATTTTTTTTATATTTAAGAAGATTTAAAGAGCAAAAAGCAGGGATGCCTGGGTGGCTCAGTCCGTTAAGCGCCTGCCTCCAACTCAGGTCATGATCCTGGGATCAAGCCAGGGACCCTGCGATTAAGGCAGTGTCTGGCTCCCTGCTCAGAGGGGAGCCTGCTTGTCTCTCTGCCCTTTCCCCCACCCCAAACTCATACGCGTACTCTCTCTTTCTCTCTCAAATAAATAAATAAAATCTTTTAAAAAAGAGAGCAAGAGATGATATTATAAAATTTTTGAATCCTATTTTTCTTTTTTGCATTACTTCATAGCAGTGAAATAAAGTGAAAGTAACCTGCATTTAGAACCTCAGGTCTATTTGATGATTACATATTATTTCATATCATCAGTATTGTATTCGTGGTCTTTTTCAACATGACAAATTGCCCTAAGCTTAGTGATTTTGAACACCAGACGTCCGTTCTCTCTCTCACAGTTTGTGTAGCCCAGGAATTCCTGCTGAGTGGTTCTGGCCCAGGCTCCCTGCAGGGGGCAGCACTGGGCATCTAGGCAGGGGGCTTGATTCCTGCTTGAGTAGCCACTTCCCAGGGGGCTCTCTCCTGTGGTTGTTGGCCAGAGGCCTCAGTTCCTCACCAAGTGGGCCTCTCCACAAGGCGCTCAGTTTCCTCACCGTGTGGCAGAGAGTGAGCAAGGAGGAAGCACCAGTGCCTTGTCTAACCAGACGTCCAGAGCTGTTCACCTTCATTTCATGATATTCTGTTCTCTAGAAACCAGGCATCATGGCCATCCCAGACTCAAGGGGGGTGGTGGGTTGGGGGGGGCGGTAAGGGGGAGAATTAGGCTCCACCTCTTGAAGAGAAAAGTATCAAATTATTTGAGAAGATATCTTGAAACCACCAGCAGTACTAGATGTACTTTGAGGCTTTATTCTCTTTCCTTAAAACTGGCCAGAGGAGGGGCGCTTGGGTGGCTCGGTGGGTTGAGGCCTCTGCCTTCGGCTCGGGTCATGATCTCGGGGTTGGGCTCGGGTCATGATCTCGGGGTCGGGATCGAGCCCCGCATCGGGCTCTCTGCTCAGCGGGGAGCCTGCTTCCCCTTCTCTCTCTCTCTCTGCCTGCATCTCTGCCTACTTGTGATCTCCCTCTCTGTCAAATAAATAAATAAAATCTTTAAAAAAAAAAACTGGCCAGAGGATAAATGAGGAATTCTGCTCGTTAATTAAAATGAGTATTTCTCACCCTTTCATGTACTAAAAAGTGCGAATTACCAGAAGCAACATAGGCTGGGTTTAAACAAAGGTAGAGGGTTGGTGTGTATCCTGTGCCCAGTTGGCATGAGTTAAAGGGAAGAAAGGAAGCAGAAAATTGAGGAAAAAAGGAAGACTGAGGAGAAACGAGGAAGATGTCTGCTTCTTTGGCTGTGGCATGTGATTGAGGCATTAAGAGGCTTCTGAAATGTTATGTCACAAATGCCAGTCTACATGAGATCACTGTTTGCCTGTAACTTAAATGTTTTGCTCCAAATACCTATAGGAAATGCTCACTGGCATATCCTAACTAGCTCTCTGCCCCATTGTTTTCTACATCCACTCAGGGATCAGAAGCAAAGGGAATGTGTGTAGTCCTCTGGCGCAGTGTTTGAGTATAAGCTGGAAGGAGGAAAGAGCCTGGAGATGAGGCTGTGCAGGCAGGCAGAGGCGAGATCATGAAGAGTCCTCCAGTGCCATGCAGAGAGGGTGTGGAATTTTTTTTTTTTTTTTTCAGGAAATATTTGCTATTATTGAAAGATCTGTACAGCCACAGCATTAAGGAAGGACAGTTTTCTTTGTTTGATATGTGACTCAAAGCCACAAAATTTGACACTTGATAGATTTTGCTAAGTAAGTAATTTCCATATTTGTCCCTACATGGAGAAAGTACTGTATCCAGAATTAGGGAAGTTGGTAAGGAAGCTTTTGCAGTAATCCAGGCTAGAAGTGGCCCCAGGCCGAGGCGGAGGAGACAAGAAGTGGATTTGTTACACTTCTGTTTAGGAGGTGGAGGGATGGATATAATGGAAAAATCAGCAGAAGGAAGAGATTAGAAACGTTCTAGGCTTTTTAGATAGATCTAACAGAGGAAGTTGTGATATTCTCTAAAGTAAAAAATGCAACAGAAAGTATTGGTTTGTGGGGATCAAAACAATTAGCTCTCTTTTTTGGCTATGTTATTTCGTTAAATACTTTCTCCTCTCTCCTCGAATCTCAGTGCTGCCTCCCCACCCCTACTTTTAGTTGATGGCCTTGCTTATGATTTCAGTGAAGAAAGCAATTAGAAGCTTACTTCTGCAAGACAACTTATTCTGTCTCCCTTCCCTTCCTGCATCTGAGTCCATATACTCTGGTCTCCCTTGTACTTCTAGGGTCAAACTGCCTGTTAAATGGCAAAGGTCAGTTTCGCATGTGTGCACCAGATCTCTTTCTATGTCACCTGCTCAAAGCCACATCTCAGCACGTCCCCTCCGACCCCTATGGGCAGGATCGCCAGAATTTCCCTCTCTACCACACAGATTCATCAGCATACAAATATGCTGTTATTTCTCCCATCTTAAAAGCCAAATACCCGCTGGACCACACGTTTCCTTTCAGAGACCACCTCATTTCTCCGATCACCATCAGAGCGAGTCTTTGAAAAGAGTTGTCCCTTTTTCCATTTCCTGCCATTCTCCCCTGAACGTACTCCATCCTAGCCTTTGCCCCCCGACTCTGTGGAAACTGCCCTTGGTGGGGTCCTGGGACTTCCACAGGGAGCCAGTGAGCATTCCTATGTCCTCACCTCGCCAGGCCTGTCAGCAGCACGTGACATGGTTGGTGATCAGTCACTCCTCGAGGACAGAGTGTTTTCACCTGCTTTACAGGACCTCGGTCTCCCCAGTTTTCCTCCTGCCCTTTGCTGCCTCTGTGTCCCATGGCACAGCGGTGCTGTGCGGCTCAGCCTTGTCCCTCCCCTCATCCCTCCCCTGACTTCCTGCGCTCCTTTGGTGATTTTGTCCACCCCCATGGCTTTAGGTCCCCCTTTAGATGCCAACCAGACTTAGACTGCAAGTGAACTGTTTCTTCAATTGAGACTCTTCTGTTCAGCTGCTTACTTCTCTACCTCTGTGTGTCTAACAGGCCTCTTGAACTTGACATATCGGACACCAAGCTCCTGATCTTCCCTCCCACCAGACCTGCTCCGCCCTCATCCCCACCACACTCAACAACTTCTCTCATTCCCGCTCTTCACACTAAATTCCTGGAAGCCGTCTCTGCCGTCTTTCTTTCTCCCACAGGAGAGCTCTAACTCATCGGTAAACCCTGTTGGCTTTCCCTTCAGTCACTGCCCTCCCTGCACCCCCACCACCCTGGTTCAAGCCGCTGGTATGTAGCATCTGAGTTACTATAGCAACCCCCTAGCTAGTGTCCCTGCTTCAAGCTTCTGACTCCCAATAGTCTATTCTGAACACAGATCTTATAAAACTTGTTAGATCTCATTACTCCCCTGTTCAGAACCCTCTCCTACCACCTCATCCCATAAGAAAGGTTCCACATGACCTGGCTCCTGAGGCCCCTCCCATCTCACCTCCTATTAGTCCACCCTCATCCCCTCCAGCACACTGGCGGTCTTGCCGTTTCCCAGCAGTCAGGGAAGCTCCAGCCCCAGAGCCTTTGCACTTGCTGTTCCCTCTGTCTAGAAGTGTCTCTCCGCACAACCCCGCCCCCCCACCCCCCCCCCGCCCCCCCACCCCCCCCCCCGCCCCACGCCTGCCCTAGTTGTCCACATGGTTCACTCATCTCCCCTGGGCTTTTACTCAAATGATATCTCAGCGAGACTCTCTTTAGCTATCCTTATTGAATTTCAGCCATTACTTCCATAACATGTGAGCACTTACTCTCTATCTGGCACACTACATATTAACTTACTGGAGTATATTTCTCTTTCTCCTCACGAGACTGTACCCTCCACAAGAGCAAGGTGAGACAAGAACGTGTCACAGAGCTGGTGACGTTTAAACTGCATTCATGGTATGCAGTAATCTACTTGACCCAAGAACTTCTTTTGCAGCAATTTTTCTTTGCCATTTTGAAGCATGGTATCCAAAATAGATCGATAAGTTAAGGGATCTCAGCTAGAAATTTAATCAAGGCTGTATGTTAAATAGCAACAGGGGTGGGGGCTTCATGCTGACATTCTTCAAGATCAGTAATAACACTTTTTGTTGATATTGTCATCCCTATTTTATTTTATTTTTAAAGATTTTTTTATTTTTTGAAAGAGAGCCCAAGCTGGGGCATGGGGGAGGCAGAGGGAGAGGGAGAAGCAGACTCCCTGCCGAACAGGGAGCCCGACGTGGGGCTCGATCCCAGCACCCTGGGATCATGACCTGAGCCGAAGACAGACGCTTCACCAACTGAGCCACCAGGCCTCTAATCCCCATTTTAGACGAGGAAATACAGACTTGGTCAAGTACAAGAAATTCCCCAATATTCTGCAGCTTCTAAGTGGCAGAGGCTGGGATTTAGACCCACATCGTCTTTATTCTAAGGCTGCATTTTTCTTACCATGAAGTAATTACTATCTTTCATCTTTATTAATGGTTGTACCTGAAAAGCTACCAACCAGCTCTTTTACTATTTTAGTTTTTGAAAGTGCAAATAATGGACTGGAATAATATAATAATAAAATACGGAGTTGCAAGCCATGAGTCCAAATCCTGTTAACTCCTTGGTGTATTACCTGCCACAGCTGTGTGGAGGAGGACATGTCTTGTGCTGGCGACGCCTACGGTTCAGAGTTTTGCTAGGGAGACGGATGTCTGCATCTGAGGCTTCATATATGATTACCTTCTCAGACTCATCTTCCATTTGAAGGAGAAGACACTTAGAGATAAAATTATGTTGGGGCTATGATGACATACTAGACTGTATTCTCTATGTGAAGGTTTTGCCGAATGTAAAAAAAGATGATAAATAGGCATATACACTTTTTTCGCCCTGGCTCTCTTGAGCTGGATGACGTGGCTGGATGACGTAGCTGATGGCCACGAGGTGTGTGGCTGGAGCAGCACAGGGGAGAGCACTCGCCTGGAAACTCAGTTCAGCTCTAATGAAGACGTTCTCTCAAAATCTTTGATGCCAACTCTAGTTTGTAAATGAGATTCAGCCTGCTTAGTGTTTGGGTTTTTTTTTTTTTTTTAAGATTTTATTTATTTATTTGACAGAGAGAGAGATCACAATAGGCAGAGAGGCAGGCAGAGAGAGAGGGGGAAGCAGGCTCCCTGCTGAGCAGAGAGCCCCATGCTGGGCTCGATCCCAGGACCCTGAGACCATGACCTGAGCTGAAGGCAGAGGCTTTAACCCGCTGAGCCACCCGGGCACCCCCTGCTTATGTTTTGATTCCACTTCTGCTGTGTTATTTCCTTTCTGTTTGTATTAGTGCACATGGTGGGCACGCCACTTTACGCTGTAATTATCAGGAAGCTTTAGGAGCACAGCATCTTACCAAGCTGTAGAGACGGGGACCTGTTACAAGTGCGGGCGGGCAGTGCTGGAGCAGACTCGACCCCGGTTTACCGGAGTCCAAATCCAACAACACTATCCAGGGGTAAGCCTGGGCTTTGCAAAGGCCGGCCCCTGGCAGACTGCAGAACACCGCCCTGAAAATAAATCTTAGTTATTAAATCGATCCAAGCCTCTGAAGGCATTTTTGGCAATGCTGTATATAAAGGTGGGCACAAACAGTGGTAGGTTTATTCTGATACAAATTACAATTATATAATACATATTGGGTATATAATATTTTTTTGCTATTTTGGACTTGGTCTCAATTGGGCGAAGGCTGTTTGAAAGAGAGAGCTCAGAATTTGTGGCAAAAACGACTTAGTCTTGCATGCTGGCTTACCATCAGCAATTCCTTGAGCAAGTTTCTTCACCTCTGTGCCTTAGGTGACTCATCTGTAAAGTTTCAACATGAAATGCAAACACACAGGGTGGTTTTAAAGATCCTAGCGAGGCAAGGAATGTGACAGTGCCCACCACAGAGCTCTTCACCTAGCGAAGGTTCAAAAAAATGTCTGTTTCCTCCCTTTATAGAGTACTACGAGGCCAGACATATGGAGGAATGGCAAAGTTAAACGACAGTAAATGCCGAGCGTACCCTGCCGTGGGAAAGACAGCAGGCTCTTTTCTGCTATGTAACCTTTGTGTCTCTGGCATGTTATTAAAGGGCACGGAAGGAGACTTTGCACAATGGCCACGTGCTGCTGCTCCGCCTCAGGACTGAATCTCTGTATCCCGAGGGAGAGAAAGGTCTAAGAAGAAGGCAAGAGGTTCCTAGGGTACTAGATTTAGGACCTTCACCTCATTGCTTAAAAGCTAGTGAGGCCCAGAGTTTAGCATTTGGCAGGGAAGAGGAATTTTTTGTGTGCCAAGGGATGAGAATAAACATCAGGATCAAGAATTATGCCCAGCGTCCCCTTGTCTGGAAGGAACCCAGTCTCGGGTTGGCACCGCTCCCACTGGATGTTCTCAGGGCAGGACAGCTACTGACCCCCAGAGGCTGGATTTGTCCTGGCGCTATTGGTGGGGGGGGCATCCCTCCTGCCTAACAGCACCGAGCAAACGGTCAAAACCCCTGCCTGCCTCACCATTCCCAGGACAGCTGGGAACTTGGGACGTGGACCATCACTTGCATATACCATCAGCAGTTATAAGTTTATTTTTAAGACTTTTGAATACTTTTTGAAAAGTGAGTTAAACTTTACATACAGTGAAGTATATAGATCTGAATGTCCAATTTGATGAGTTTTAACAAATGTATGTACATCTGTGTAACTAACACCCCAATTAAGATATCCCACAACCTTTGGGGCAACACTATTCTTATTTCTGTTACCCGAGGTTCATTCTGCTTTTTTTTTTTTTTTTTAAGATTCCACTTATTTTTGAGAGTGCATTGTATATCCCTGAAACACAGGACCTTTTTATGCTGCATAAGAGATTCTTGGATATAAAGACGTGTCATAAGATTTACAATGGAAGTAAAAATGACTTTTAGCTGCCATTTTGGATTTGTCTTTGTTTCTTAAAAGTTATGATTTTGAAATTATTCCATTCTTTTTGGTAAAAATATACATTAACAAGATAGGCATATACATGAGAATTTGCATACAGCCTTTGGATGTACTGGAAAACCCTTGGTCTTCAGGATTCCTTTAAAGAATAGTGTCTAAGAATTCGTATTTTATATGAGTACAGGTTTCACTTTCCTCCCGGGAGGAGTAGTAGAAAGAATGCACGTTTGGGATCAGACCCGTAGAGCATCTGTGTCCACACATTCTGGGGCTCCTATTTAACTTTTCTGAACATCCACTCCCTCTGTAATGGAATGAGAATTGTAATATCTACCTGAAAGGGTTGTGCCAAAGGTTCAATGAATTAACAGATACAAAGCGGCTGTCGTACAGCAAGCCCTTCCTTCTCCCTTTTTTAAATGGCAAACTTTTTAGCACTATGAATTTTTTTTTGGCTGACAATAGATTTATGAACTATTTTAGAGATATTGGCCATTAATCATGTATTTCTGATGCCAGTTATCCTAGGTCGTAGCGCTTTACATTTTGCAACTTCCTCGAAGCTTCTTTTCAACTTGGCTGCCTCTTCCTAGCCTCCCAGGCCAGGAGAATAAACTAAGAGCATCCACTTCTGTGTTCATACTTGTGTTGTCTGTAACCTCGGAAGAGCCATAAACACTCTTGAGAGAAAGAGTAGGCATAGTGGTGCTTATACATATAAATGGATAGAATGGATCACAACCAAATAAAGTCAGGCTTACCAAACTTCAAAAATCAATCCTTGATTTTCAAATTTATTAATGAAAGCCAAACCACAACAAAATGGTCAAAATTGGCCAAAATACACTTAGGCAACACAGAAGAAGAGAACCAGTATAAGCAATAAAAATAAATATTAAAAAGTTGTTTATTCTCTCTAGTAATAAAGAAGATGCAAATTAAAGCAACAGTGAGATACAGTTTTGTGGCCATCAGAAGGACAAAGATTTAAAAGCCTGCTAATACTAGGTGCTGGTTAGAATGTAAGGTTGAAGAAAACTCTTAAGCTTTCCTGGTAAAGGTATAACTTCTGTAATCTCTCTGAAGGATTCCTCAGAGAAGCTCTTGCATGTGTGTACAATAGTAGTGTTCACTGTAGATGGTTTTATTCTAATAGCAAGAATTTGCAGACAACCCAAACATACGTCATTTGGGGATTAGATGAACAAAATTTGGAATGCAGTACAACATTGTATATAAAACGAATGAGCCAGAGCTATAGAAATTAATTGAAAAACTACATTGAGTACAATAACAGGTTGCAAAATTATGCATATTATATTATTTTATTTGAGCCATCTTTTTGAATGATGAAAGTACTATGTCTTATTTATAGATTCATATATTTCTTATGCATTGCTAGGGATGCCCAGGTGGCTCAGTTGGTTAAGCATCTGCCTTTGGTTCAGGTCATGATCTTGGGGTCCTGGGATCGAGCCCCACATTGGGCTCCTGGTTCAGCAGTAGCCTGATTCTCTCTCTCCCTCTGCCTGCTGCTCCCCCTGGTTGTATTCACTCTCTCTGACAAATAAATACATAAAACTTTAAAAACAATACAATGCTAGAGGTTGACTCTGGGGAGGAAGGGCAGGAAGAAGAAGAATGGGCCTGGAAGGAGAAAGTCCAATTTAATTTTCTTAATTTAATTTTGAAAAGGAAATATCCCCAAATATTAACACTTAGCAGTTCTTTATCAGTGGTTCTCAAAATGTCTTTTGTCTCTGGACTAGCAGCCTATGGCATCACCTGAGAGCTCTGAGAAATACAAATTCTCAGACCCCAACCCAGATCTGCTAAATCTGAAACTGGGGGGCGAGGCCCAACAAACCGTGTTTAACAAGCCCCACACTGCCGCTCTTCTAAATGACAGGGATGTGGATGTTTACTATCTTATTTTCTGTGATTTTCCGTATTTTTAAAATTCGGTGTTAAAATGATCAGTCTTAAGCTTTTCTTTCCCACTCTCCCAAAGTCCTTCTAGGCTCTAAAGTTCCAACTCCATAGCCAAAGGCTTATTAAGAGCATAAACTTCTTCCTGCCACATAAAGTTCTCAGATGTGGAGAGGTCACTTAATATCAAACAAATATCAGAGAAAGGAGATGGCAAGATGTAGTTAACTATTATTCGAATGTGAAATGTCGAGTAAGTACATCACCCTAAAAAATAATTTGATCCCTCTCTCCCTTCTCCCATTATCATTGATAGCAAATATCTATCAAGCATTGAGTGCATTCAGGACAAAGCAAAATACTGATGCTGCGGTAAGGCATAGATATAAATCATGTCCCTAGAAGACAATCTAGTTGGAGAGCCAGGATGAGAGTAGAGGAAATGAGGTTAAAAATTAGAATGCCTCATTGTGAAATGTATGGCATACCCAACTGCCACACAGGATTTCAGAGGGGTTTAAAGGGAAGCTTTTTGTAGACTCAGCCTTAAGAGAGAAAGGGGAAGGTAATATTTCAAGGAATGATGTGAACAAGGTCACTGTAGCTTTCTAATTCAGAGACCCATTGAAGTGATCTAAGTTCAAGTTGGGGATGTGGAATTGGTCATCAATTTTTATCCTGTAGATGGGTGGAACATTAAAATGTTTTGAGTAAAGAGATAATTTGTATGTGCAAAGCAGTGTCCCAAGAAGATAAATTTGGCATAAGTGCTAAAGGTCAACTGAAGGCGGAAAAACGATTAGCATTGAGATGTCAGGGCTTTCAAAGAAAGTGAGGATTTAGATGGTGAAACACAGGATACAGTATGGGGTGAGAAAAAGTGAAAAGGGAATGAATGGTTCTAACGGAATGTATTAGTTTCTTATTGCCTCTGTAAAAAACTACCAGAAGTTTAGTGACTTAAAACAACACTGATGTATTATCTTATAGTTTTAGATGCCAGAGTCTAAAATAGTTCTCACTGGGCTAAAATCAAGGTGTCAGCAGCGCTGTGTTCCTATGTGGAGTCTCAAGGGAAGAATTTGTTCTCTTGCCTTTTCCAGCTTCTAGAGGCTGCCCACATCCATTGGCCTGTGGCCCCTTCCTCTCTCTTCAAAACCTCCAGCAAATCATCTTCAAATCTCTGACTCTGACTGTTCTGTCTCCTTCTGCTTTCCCTCATAAGGATTCTTATTATTACAGTTGGACCCAGACAGATAATTCAGGATAATCTCCCCATCTCCAGATCCTTAGTTAGTTGCAGCTGGAAAGTTTCCTTTTGCCATTAAGGTAACATTTTCACAGGTTTCGGGGACTAGGATGAGGACATCTTTGGGGGACATTATTTTGCCTACCACATGGACTATGGTCATACTTTGATAATTGCCTAGGATTTGAAAGAGAGGTGAGAAAACCAATTGGTCATACCAGCCCTGTCACTTACAGTTTGCTTACTTGTGAAATGGGAGAGAAGGTGGTGTAGGGGTGGGGTTCTCGTCCAAGCCTAACACTCTGACTAGAATGTCAGGCCATGAGGACATGGATGTCTATCTGTCTTGTTCACTCCTGGGTCTTCATGGCCTAGAACAGTGAGGGACTCTGATTATTTGTTGAATAAAACTTTTTTTGTTGAATGAATGACCAAGGCACGGAAAAGTTTGAAAAGAGCACTGCAGAGACTTCTCCACTGGCTCCTGTATATATTAAATTCGCATTTTCTTGGTGAAGTAAGATGTCGGCTCAGGTGATAGATGGAGACATTCCGCTGATGGGAGAAAGGGATAGCTAAGATTTGTAGAGTCCCTTCCTTTCCTCCCTTGCTTGTAGCCTTATGCTGAATATCCCTGGAACTGGGAATGAGGAAGTGTATTGAGATTGATGTGTGGCCTCAGTAAGCGTCTGGGGCAGCTGCTAATTGAAGAAGAAATTGCTCACTGTGGCAATGATCAGTTGCCCCTGAATTGACCAGCTGTCACATTCCACACTGTTCACTCAGCGAGAGTCAAGTCTTGCCCTTTGCATTCCTAAAAGAACACTTGACCCTGTGAGGACATAATATCCATTTATGCTGTGGAAAGTGCCAGTAAAAGAGAAAACAGAAGCTTCTTTGTGCTTAAAAAAATAGCGTGGAGTACCGGCTTCCGAGGGCCCAGGTAGCCAGCAGGTAGGCAGTGTGACTGGGCTTTCTGATGCGGAAGCTAATACTTTCAGGGCTTTGCCTCTCAGATACGAGGTCTGATGTACACTTGCCATCAAAGCTGTCTTTCAAAACTGACATGTAAAAAACCTACAGTTAGCAGTTACTTTGCTTGAAGACAAAGAGCTAATTTGTTTAAAGGAGCAATAGATGACAGAAGAAGGAAATCAATGCAAGGAAGGCAGAGGGTGCTGGTTTTGCTTAGGATCCTTGAAATTCAGAGAATTAAACTCTTTTTGGTCTTTTACTGAGTTATGTGACCTTAGGGGTCAGACACTGTGGACACTTGGACAGACACTGTGCCTATTCTCTTTCTACCATTGTTTTTATCAGTGCTGTTTTTAAAATGTCACCCATCTATCTGGGGATAGAGGCACATGTTACATATTAGATATATTTTCTTAATCTATTAACTGTCTCAGAAAAACATGCCTATTTTTGTAAATACCAATTATATTTAAGTAATCATCTCTTAAAGAAATTAACCTCTAATATCTGGAATCTGTAAAATTATTAGAGAAATATTTGGTTACCAGAAAGGATGAAAAATCCATCATTGGAAGTCTTCATTCCATGACATTGCCTAAAAGTGAATATCTTGCTCTAATGTTAGGAGGAAAAAATCCCAAATATAGTAAAGATCTGGTGTTCACAGGGTACAAAGTAGGTTTTAAAGCCTATAAACAAGACTTGTCAGTTTGCCATACTGTACAGATGCAGAAGAATCCCCCTCCACAATTCTGCAAAAACGTAGAAGATAAAATTTCACCAAAAACAATTTTACAAATTGCAGATGAGCTCAAGAAAGGGAAAAACCCCGGGTGTCAGAAACAGAGGGGAACCCAAGATAAGAAATGTGAGCATGGAGTACTGGCCAGTTGGGGTCACAGAGGTCTGAGATTCAGGAGGGAGATGAACGTCTGGGGATACCATCCGCGGGCCAGGGGATGCGTCCACTCTGTGGGAGTGAGGGGGTGGGGCAGGGAGGTGAAGCCTAAACGAGCGATGGTTTCACTCATGAAGCCATCTAGCAAACTCCACCAGCAGCCAGGAGAAGCCTCAAGGAAGCTTGCCTCCTGTCTGCTGCTGTGAGAGAAAGAGGAGACACTTGTGAACCGTAAGAACACAAGCCTGTGCCATACATTGGGATGGGGTTCAAAGTCACACCCCTAAGACAGTTCCAAGACAAACAGGAAGTCACTGTGCATGGACACTTCATGACTCAGGAAACGTGGGTCTCCTGTGGAAAACAGTCCCTGCTAAAGAGAACTTACAGGCAAAATTAATTATGTTCAAAGAGATGAAGAACATCAGGTACTAGTATTTATAGGAAAAGGAGGAGGGCTCCTGGTGGCTCAGTTGGTTGAGCCTCCAACTCTTGATGTTGCCTCAGGTTATGATCTCAGGGTGGTGAGATCAAGCCCTGCCTTATTCTCTGGACTCATCATGGAGTCTGCTTAAGATTCTGTCTCTCCCCCCACCCCCACCGTTCTCACTTTCTCTCTAAAAAAAAAAAAAAAAGAAGGAGGAGAAGGAGGAATAGGCAGGTTTGAAAAATGAATCTAATAGAAATTCCATGGATGCCTGCCTGGGTGGCTTAGTCATTAAGCATCTGCCTTAGCTCAGGTCATGATCCCAGAGTCCTGGGATCGAGTTCCACATCGGGCTCCCTGCTCAGCAGGGAGTCTGCTTCTCCTGCTGCCCCTCCTCTCACTGGTTCTCTCAATCTCTCTCTCTCTCTCCCTCTCTCAAATAATAAATAAGTAAAATCTTAAAAAAAGAAAAGAAATTCCAGAATGGAAAATTGTTATTGAACTGTGTGAATACTGTTGGGTCGGTTGAAAATTGTGAATAATGGCTGATATTTAGTATGGTTTCAAGGACGTTCTTTTAACCAGTGAGAAAACTTTTCAGCCCATCGTTAGAAAAAATGCCTACTGTGTAAATGGACCTGAGTGCCAGACATGCAGATTGAAACCACAGCTGAAATTGGCCTGCAAGTTCTAATTAAGGGAGAGCTGCAGGGATCATCCGAGTGTACCGAAGAAGCCTTGTTTGAAGTGCTCTTAAATGAAGTAGCTGCAGACCCACTGGGAACAGGCCACGCTTTGCTTCTGCTCCCTGACCCACCTCTAAAACATCTCCTCCCTTCTCCCAGCTCTCCCCTCCCACCCCGGGCGGTCCGCAGGTCACTGACTAGGTTGGGGGTATCCGTAGCCTGCAGCCCTGGACCACGGTGCGCTCGTGGGCCCACACCGGCTCTGCTGGCATTCTCAACGGACTCTAGTGATCCCAACAGGCTTTTTTTATCGGTACCACTTCTACTAGTCTTGATCTCAGAAAATACGTGACACAGCTGATCTTCCTCTTTTCTTTTAAGACTTCAAAATTAACTGTCATCCCACTGTCAATTTATGGTGACATCATGATCATGATTGACTAAAATGCCAACACAGTTTGATTGGTGACCGTTTAATAAACAGCTAGCTCTTTGTGTCTTCATATTCTTGAACGAGCAGGAACTTTTTCTTTCCGTTCTTGCTTAGTACTTGGCCTCACGCAGCTCCAGATACATAGAGCACATCAATACATACTTTTTCATACTGTGTAATTATCTGAGAAGGTTTGTTTCAGAGTCTTTTTAGCTGTTTGTAGAGTTATCTTCCTTAAAATGAAGATTTAAAATTTAAGTCTTCCTTTTATAAAACCATTTATTAAAGACAAATAAAAACTCAAATGTTTTCATTTCTGAGAAGCTGCCTCTTTGACCCATATTATGTGCCCCCTTCTGTGCTCTTCGTAGTTTGTGGGCATCTGTACCATCAAGCTGATCACCCCATGTGCTTCAAATGTATGTTTAGGTATCACCTGTTCTTTATTTTTATTATTATTATTATTATGTTCAGTTAGCCACTGTATAGTGCATAATTAGTCCTTGATGTAGTGTTCAGTGATTCATTAGTTTAACACCCAGTGCTCATCACAGCACGTGCCCTCCTCAATACCCATCACTCTGTTACCCCCTCCCCCCACCCTCCTCTCCTCTGAAACCCCCAGATTGTTTTTCAGGATCCATAGTTTCTCATGGTTCATCTCCTCTCTGATTTCTCCCCCTTTGGATTTCCCTCCCTTCCCTTATGGCCCTCCATGCTATTGGTTATGCTCCACATATGAGTGAAACCGTATGATAATTGTCTTTCTCTGCTTGACTTACTTCCTTAACATAATCTCTTCCAGTTCCATCCATGTCAATGCAAATGGTGGGTATTCACTGTTTCTGATGGCTAAATAATATTCCATTGTATATATGTACTACATCCTCTTTATCTATTCATCTGTTGAAGGGCATCTCAGCTCCTTCCACAGTTCAGCTATTGTGGATACTGCTGCTATGAACACTGGGGTGCACGTGCTCCTTCTTTTCACTACATCTGTATCTTTGGGGTAAATACCCAGTAGTGCAATTGCTAGGTAAAGATAAACTCAAAATGGATGAAAGACCTCAATGTGAGACAGGAATCCATTAAAATCCTAGAGGAAAATATAGGCAGTTACCTCTTCAACATCGGCCACAGTAACTTCTTTCAAGACATGTCTCCAAAGGCAAGTGAAACAAAAGCAAAACTGAACTTTTGGGACTTCATCTAGATAAGAAAAGCTTCTGCACAGCAAAGGAAACAGTCAGTAAAACTAAGTGGCAGCCCACGGAATGGGAGAAGATATTTGCAAATGCCATTACAGATAAAGGTCTGATAGTCAAGAGCAGTAAAGAACTTCTCAAACTCAACACTCAAAAAACTAATAACCCAATTAAAAAATGGGCAGAAGACATGAACAGACATTTCTGTAAAAGACAAACAAATGGCTAACAGATACATGAAAAGAAGTTCAATATCACTAGCCATCAGAGAAATACAAATCAAAACCACAATGAGATACCACCTAATACCAGTTAGAATGGCAAAAATTAACAAAACAGGAAACAACAAATGTTGATGAGGATGTAGAGAGAGGGGAACCCTCTTGCACTGTTGGTGGGAATGCAAGCTGGTACAGCCACTCTGGAAAATAGTATGGAGGTTCCTCCAGACGTTAAGAATAGAGCTACCCTATGATACCTGTTCTTGACTCTGAGCTCCTTCAGAGTAGTCTTTCTCCCAGTTTTTATCACTCCTCCGTACATAGTAGACACATCGGTATTTGTTAGGTGAATGAATGAACACTTGAAATAACCTAGTTACACTGGTACCACCGTATATCAGACCCCAGTGACCCTCAAGTGGCTCCTGTCACTTACACTCAAGTGGTTATATCTGCAATCCAGATGTTTTTTACCTTAGACAGAAGTTTTTATATACATTTAGTCATTGAGATTGGAGCATCTAGAAATCTGTTACCCATTTTCAAGAGCTAAAGAGTGTACAAAAATAAGGGAGAGTCAAACTAAGGAAAGGTACAGGATAAATGAAGAATTCTGCCCTTTTTTTTTAAAACATCACTTTACTCTGCATGGGGCATGGAGTTAAGATGTTGAGATGACCAGGAAACGACATCAAGCAGTCCATTTCCCCTTCCTTTTCTGCTAGTCTAACAGGGAATTTTATATCCTATTCTTAGAGCCAAGGGACTTAGAAGGAGCTGAGGGAAAAAACGGAGGAGCCATACACACAAAACCAAGGACTTTATATTCATAAAGTGTAACTAGTTAGGAAATAATGGCTTATTCCACTGATAATAAATCACAGAAGAGGGGAGAGAGTAGAATTTATAAGAAGAGGAAAAAAGGTAAGTTTTGAAGGCCTTTAAAACACTAAGGCAGTAACCCAACTGAGGTTGGAACTAAACAGGTAAGTAAAATATAGAAAGATGAGAAAATTCTTGCAGTGTGACTAAACCTTTTGTGGAAACTTAAAACCTATTCCCAGAGTTTTAGTTCAGTCTTCTCAAGATATAGTTTATCTTTGATCCTTTCGAAGTAGGACTCAGCCTGCTAATTCCTGTTTTGGTTTTTCAAGAAAACCTTTCCTAAAAACAAATCTATTGAAGGTAAAATAATTTTTAAGGTCAGAGATTTCAAAAGATGTTGGACTAACCCAAACTACATTAGGAATTATTTTTTACCCTAATTGGCCACGAGGTCCTGTTTCATTTTTATTAAAAGAACTTTTTAGCCCATTTGAAATAATAAATTTGAAGGCAATGTAAAATGTTTATCATATATTTAATTTGAGTGTGATAGAAATTGATGGTCGATCTTGTATCCAAAAACCTTGAAAAATATTCACTTAAAATGTGATTTCCAATAACTTTTCTTAAAATGCAGGGTGAAATCACAGAACCAAAAATAGTGGGACCAAAGAAGTTGACAACATTCGAATTCTTAGGAGCAAAAAAGGATGTATGATAGAGAACTAGCTCAAATGCTGAGGAGTTTTGTTTTGGTTTCGTACCTTATTGTTATTTTAAAGCACACATAGAAATTCCTTTATAAACACATTTTGGTGAATTTATACCAATAATTACAGCCAATGAAACTACCACTTTTTTCTGCTATTCCAGGTTGTTGGTGTGGCCCAGGCCATTAACAAGAAATCGGGAAACGGTGGGACATTCACTGAAAAAGATGAAAAGGTACCAAAACTTGTGTCTGACATGACATCAGTTTAGGAGGATGTTTTTTCTTTATAGGGTATAGACCTCTAGAATTAGCTGTAGCTGAAATTGTTGGTTGTAAAAACCATTATGTTTTAAAATGATCTGAAGTGTTCAAAAGTGTCTTTTTCTTGTGGCTAAATACAGTGCTAACTTGGGCATACTCATGGTAGTCAGTCCTCGGAAGCCCCCCAACTCCCTCCTTACTGTCCCACCAAGCCTCCCCCCGGGCTGTGTGCATGTTGGGGCCATCTGGAGGGTGACATGGTATTTTAACTATCCCATTTACATTTCATCACTGCTATAAAGAAATTCAACCCTGAGTAAAAACCCTTCAAGCACTGCTCCAAGTTCAGCACTCCAGGTTGGCTAAAAATTGGAGTTGCCTTCTGGTGAAGCAAATTTCAGAATGTTTTATAAGCTTTGCACTCAGACGGTGGGGCGCCAAGGTGTGAATTCTGGTGGGGTGACGTGAATTTAGCTTCAGAAAGAGCAGCAGTCAGCATTATTTTATTACTCTTCTCAGTCAGTGCTGAGGGAATCCATCCCATGCACCACGTCGACATGCTTTCCGTTTAAGGACGGAAGCCCCTAAACCTGTTTATAACTTCATTCTGTCAGTAGGTTTTATTATTTCTCTTCTTGAATACGTAACTATATGTATATCATGGAGCCCAATGAATTCTTCAAGCCTGTTGCTATTTAAGTCACTCCCCTGAAAATTAGTAGGAGCTTTTGGACAACATTCAAACAAGACGAGTTATTTTTGTCTCCATGGTGTAGGCTGTATTGGCACTTGTGTGGGTCCCCATGTTGTAACTGATTCAGAAAATAACAAGTACCTTTTTAAATCAGTGTTCTAGCCATCTAGTCTCCTTTTCTGTTAATGACACCTGAGAATATTTGGTGGGGAACATGGTTCCAGATTGGCTTTATATTTCATCAGTTGTTTATAGTCCATTAATGTAAGCTCCTCTTGAAAGATTTGTGTTCTTAGGCTGTATCATCTCTTGGCAAAATAAATCTGTGATTGTGAATAAAGTTTGCCATGGAGATACTTACTCTAATCAATAATTAATATAATTGTGAGCCTATCACCTTAAATAGTATAATGAGGATGACAGATCCATGTTAAAACAGATTTAAGCTAATATTTTATATAATTTTATATGAGACTACTATTGCCAATATTCTCAAGTATGTGTGTTAGCTTTCACTTGCCCCAGTAATAAGTTACAAGCTATGTATATAGTCTCAGCACAGATCCAACTCAATATCATTCAGAGACTACACCAAATTTTGCATAGAGTGAATTTCAATTTCAAATGATATAAAGAGATCTGTGTCCTACTCCCTTCCCTCTTTTCCTTATTAATTTGTAAGTAATGTAGGACTTGAGGAGAGTACACTCATACTTGTCATCTATTTGTTGTGCTAATTAGCTAACTTACACTTGCTTTGCATTTGTTTTTAATTTTGTGCAGAATTAACATGTACCCTTTCGATTTCTAATATTTATTTCAACTGTAAACATTTATGAGTGCCTTTTGGGTTTCAGGCGATATAACAAGGTCAGTTAGTAGACACTTCTTAATTTGGCTGTTGTCTTACCTGTTTTCTAGGACTTTGCTGCTTATTTGGCATTTTGTGGTATTGTTCTTCATAATGCTCAACTCTATGAGACTTCGCTGTTGGAGAACAAAAGAAATCAGGCAAGTCCGATGACTAAAGAGAGAATATAGAAATCGTTTCTTTAGTTGTTAAATTTTTGTCCAAAGAATATATGTATATGATTTAAAAATCCAGCTAATATCATAGCTGGATTAGAAATAATTATAAAATAATTAGAAGTAGTTATTTCCATTTTCTATTTTCCATGCTCTGTTGCTTTTTCACTGGTAGACAGTATTTCATTAGCTTAACAGATGTGGATTTATTTGATTTATACCACTCTTTACTTGCCATTATCCTTATCCTACCAATATCATTATGTCTGTTTTAAGTTACTAGATGGACTACATTTGTCATGCTAAATAAGGCTTTAAGTTCTTGCTCTATCAACTAGAGACATCATCTCATGATTCCATGCTTTGTGAAATGATGATCTCAGCATGCCTCATCTCTCCTTCCCAACCGCTACTCCTTACCTCCACTTTTCCCATCTGGACTTTCTCTGTTGCCCATGACAATAATATATATAATGTATTACAACTATGGTTAGCTTTTAGTAAGTTTTGTGTAGCTTAATTCTAGATTTGTGATTTAAAATAAATTGTTTAAAAGCACCATGATTACGTAAATGTTGTTCATATTATATTTGTTATACGACTTCTGGTTTTTCCTTGTGTTTCTGAATTCCATTCTTTTTTTTCCCCCTTGAACTGTTTACTCTAGTGTAGGTTGGTTTCCCCCGCAAACTCCCTATTATTTAGGCATTCTGTTGAGTTCTTTTTCTTGGAGATCTCCAAGTTGAGGTTCTCTGTTGTTTCTCTTCCAAGCTAAGCTGTTTCTCCCTGTGCCTGCTGCATAGGTGTCATCATAGAATTTTCCTTCACTGCTTTCTCAGAAGGACTCCATTGGTTATCCACTGGATCCCATAACTCCTTTCTCAGTTTGTGCCCTTATTTTACTGCAGCACATTCTCAAATAATTACTTGAGAAAGAGTATTGATCAGGTAAGTTTCCTGGGTCCTTGCATAGTATGAAAATGCCTGTTATACCATCCTGCCACTTTGGCTGGGTATAAAATTCCAAATTGAAAAATCAGTCTCTCAGAATTTAGAGTGGTGCTTTGTCTTCTAACTAGCATCTATGTTGTTCTGATTCTTGGCTCTGTGTAGATGTTTTGTTTTGGTTTGGTTTTGTCTATAAGCTACTCAGATAATATTTCTCTTTGCTTTTATAACTTAATTTTATAGTATGACTCTTTTTTTCATTCATTATGTTGGTACCTGGACATCCCTTTCCATCCGGAGACTTGAACTATTCATGTTATATAATTCTTTTTCATTATTTCTTTGATAATCCCTCTCTCCCACCCTCCATTTTCTCTTCCTAGAACTTGTGTTAATAACATATTGGCTCTTCCATTGCCTTTGACTGTACTTTCTTCCTAACTGGTCTCCCTGCTCCCTTCTTGCTACACATTAATCCAGTCCCCATTTTTATAAACACAGCTACAAGGTTGTCATTTTCTTCCTGCAGTCCATCACAGCCCAAGCTGCCTCTACAGACACACAGGGCTTTTGAGGTTCTTCTTCCACTTGACTCTGCCATCTCATCTCCCCAGCTCTCTTCTTTACACTCTAGAGTCTCTCTTCAGACTTGATTAAAACTTGCAGTATGCTACTCTCTCTCAATTCATTGGTTTTTGACTGAAATATTCCTCTTCCCCACTTTATGTGAACAATTCCTACTTATCTCTCAGGCCTCAGCAAAGATAGTATCTCGTCTGGTCAGTTTTCTGTGATATCCTTTCTTCCTCCTCATCACACAAATATTTTGTGAGATTAGAAGAAATTCTGTGGAATTCAAAGGAAAGTGAAATTACCAGGAAAAACACAAAAGTAGCTCTTAAAACTCTATTTTGGACAATATTTACTGTGCTGTGTGAAAATGCTGATAAAGGTTGATCTCAGAAGTTGGAAACAACAGCAATGTCAGTATTTTTTTATGTATCAGAAACTGTTCAAAATGCTTCATTTATGTTTGGTTATTTAGTCCTTACAATAGTCCTGTGATTTGGTATTACTTTTACCGTTATCCCCATTTTTAAGGAACTGGCCCTACATTGCAACGCTTGTAGGAAAGGAAGGCAGGATCAAAAACAGATGACTCTGGTTTTCGAGTCTGTGCTTATATCCACTGTACTAACAAAAATACGGAAGGAAGCGCTGTTAGTAAATAGAGATTTACATATTTAATACTTGAATGCAAACTTGGTTGTAACTTGTTAGATTATAAATAAACAACTTATAAACCACATATATCATTGTATTGCTTTAATAATTACAAATATTTACTAAATAATAAGCTCTAAATTTTCCTGTCTAGGTGCTGCTTGACCTTGCTAGCTTAATTTTTGAAGAACAACAATCATTAGAAGTAATTCTAAAGAAAATAGCTGCCACAATTATCTCTTTCATGCAGGTGCAGAAATGCACCATTTTCATAGTGGATGAAGATTGCTCCGTGAGTACAGAGTATGACTTTTTTATTTTTAGAAAGACAGCAGTTATATTCCTTAAAGCGCTGTTTTTATACCTCATGTTAGCCTCAGATCTCTCTGACCCACAGGTGTGTATGGTTGTGTATGCAAAGCCAATCAGAGTATGAGCGGTTCTGGTTGGAAGGGGAGAGAGGAGAAGTTGGAGGATCCCTTCAAAGCACTCTTTCCCCTTTGTGTTCCTCCACTAAGTGGCTACCTTGGGACTGTCTGTGTGCATATTGTCAATGACTATACTTCCTTGTTGGAGAAATACATTATCACTACAGTATGCAGACCTTTTGTGGTCAGGAATAGTGGTGGCCTGGTTGCTCTGAGCAAGAAGACCCCCATTCGGAATGGGTTGGGAGAAAATTTTCTTTGTATCAGAAATTGTTTAGAAACCTAAAGGCCTGGCCCGATAGAGGCAGTATTATTAAAGGTGCCTATTAGTCCTAAATCTTTTACCAACTATGGAAAACCACTATCTGTTCTACTTAGTAGATGTTAATCCATTGATGTGTAACAGAAAGAAGCAGATGTGTGTGGAGAGATGGAGTGTTCTCACTGAGTGCCGGTTACTTCTGGATAGGCCAGCTGAGGTTGCTGTTAGAATCAGAGCTCCTAGCCTACGGCAGTTTTCCTTTATGCGGTTTCTTTCCCTTTTTAACCTATGAACCACTGTTCTGGGATATTTCTTTTTGAGGTCATTGTTTATTTGCTTTTTCCTTTAGACCCTGAGAATAGGCTCTTCATTGGTGGGTTAGGAGAGTAGGGATCACCACACTGTGTGGTTGGTTGTAATCCACATAGGATATCTGAATTGATGGGTTTGGAGGAGGTAGAATAATAAAAGATATGTAATACTTGAATTGAAATTTTAAAAGTTGTTTTAGATAGTAAGACGGTAGTATATGACTCAACATCATCTCAGTCATTTTGTGTGCGTGCGTGTGTGTCTAATTCTCATTCACTGGATATCAAATGAAAATACTATAAGGTAATCAGTATCTCATAGTTATTATTTCATATTTTCAATCAGTTATAAAGTCCTTAATATGGAGATGATTACAAGTAGCTATCCTTTTAAAGTTCAGGTCAGAATTCATTAATCCAGTAAGTCAATTTACAGTTTTTGCTCTGTGACCTGTTCTTTAGCATTTAATTTTTGAAAGTTCTATGTAAGGCACTCCTTTTTTAGACAACTCAAATACCACTCTAATTAAAATTCATCTCATGCTTTTACCAGTTAACATCTTTCGTGGCAGCAACTGACTTGAATCATTGGTGCTTTGTAGTCTAGCTCACTTAGATGCCAGTTAATATATTTTACTCACTTTTTAACTTAATTTTAGGAATCAAGTGTCTTCATGTTCATTTATAGTATAACTTTTTGATTAAAGTTATTTCAACAACATGAGCAAAAATCCAAATGTAAGCAAGAAAAATACAGTACTCAGTTCTTTCCCCCCAAATTAAACTAATATCATTGTTTTATATCTTTATTCAGTTGTAAATATAGCATCGGTATGAATATGTATTCTGTTTTTTAAAGTACTTTCCAAATTACCTCTCTATGTTGCTAAAATCTTCACAATTATTTTCATTAAATATTCATAAAATAGTACTGAATTGCATGTGTTTTAAAAAGATCTAACAACAGCAATCAATGTATGCATAAAAGCTAAAACATGAGGATTTTGAATAAATATGGAGAAAATGTGAAGCTAACATATTCATTAACACCTGCTAGAAAAACAAAAACTAAGTAATACGCAAATGAGCATTTTTGCAGGTGAGTCTCAGAAATGGAAGACCATGGGCAACAGACCTGAGGCTGTCAGGCAGTGAGTACTTGTGTCAGTTTAGTCTGAGAATAAGTTCAAAAAAGATCACAGCACTGGTGTCTTTCATCAATTCCACTGACTTGCATGTGTGTGTCTAGGTAGATTCCATTGCATTGTCAAAACTTACTTCTCAGTGCGTGTCGTTGCTCTGTTTTCAGGATTCTTTTTCTAGTGTGTTTCACATGGAGTGTGAGGAATTAGAAAAATCGTCAGATACTTTAACAAGGTAAAATAACTCATTTTCTGTCTTTATCACAAGTAAGCTGATGCTTGAATAGCATGACTGGAACTGTGTGGGCCCACCGAGAGATGGATTTTTTTTTTTTGATATAGTACGCTACCATTGATGTCTTTTCTCTTCCTTAAATGATTTTCTTAGTAACATTTTCTTTTCTCTAGCCTACTTTATTGTAAGAATACAGTATATAATTCATATAACATACAAAATATATGTCAATCAACTATATATGTTATCAGTAAGGCTTCTGTCAACAGTAGGCTATTGGTTAAGTTTGGAGGGAGACCAAAGTTATATGCCAAAAGTTTTTGACTATGTGAGATGTCGGCACTCCTAACCCCCACATTGTTTAAGCCAGTATATGTAATGCTGGCTACATGGTTATTTTATGACCTGTTTAATTTAAGACATAGAAGTTACATGCTTCCTCCCGACCATCAATGATTTTATTTGTGAAAATACTTTACTAGTTGATGACAGAGTTCCAGGATTTTTTCCCCTACAGTTGACCTGTAGGAAAATTGGTAATCCAGTGAATGATGTCCAAATTAGTGCAGACCTGGATATGGTATTTTTGTGAACTGGCTCATTTAAGATCCTTAAGTCGATAGTGCAGTTATATGTTTCATTACGTATTGGACCCTCACTGGAAATTTGATAGGCTTCTGAACAAACTTCTCTTTGAATCTGCTGTGATTTGGAATCAGCCACAGGGATTTAATTAATAAGAGAAGGAAGCCTAGGGGTGCCTGGGTGGCTCAGTGGGTTAAAGCCTCTGCCTTTGGCTCAGGTCATGATCTCAGGGTCCTGGGATTGAGCCCCGCATCGGGCTCTCTGCTCAGCAGGGAGCTTGCTTCCCCCTCTCTCTCTGCCTGCCTCTCTGCCTACTTGTGATCTCTCTCTCTCTCTCTGTCAAATAAATAAATAAAATATTTAAAAAAAAAAAAGAAGGAAGCCTAAGAACCCCATCACACCAATACACATACCCGATGGCTAGAATCAAACCAGACCTCTATTGCAGGTCATTTCTTTGTCATGCTCTTTGTAACTTAAGAATTTGTATTAATTTTTTCTTGTTGTTAATTATCACGTGGATAATAGAAAGTATTGATATGATTGAGATTAGGGAGATCTCACTGCCCCAATTTTATTTGTGCTTTTTGAAGAACTTGGGAAAGGATTTAAAGTAAACTACCAAATGTTCTTTCACAGATTCCCTTTTTCACCCTTAGCAAAAAACTGGTGTTGCTTGTTTAAGTGACAGGATATTCTAAGGAATGCAAATCTGCCAGGATAAAGTGGCAGGAATTCTTGGGTATAGTGCCGTTTATCATAATTTTCATCGTCCATTTGTTTCCAATTATTTCACTTCCTAAAATCATTTGTCTGAAATTATTTTATCCCTAATTGTGGATATTATATCTAAACGCTTTCTGTGATCATGGAAATAGAACATTGTCTTAACTTTACTATTTGATATTAAAGTTTCACATTGTTTTCACTACAGTTGGCCTATTAGAACATTATTTCATTTAGTAGATGGTGTTGTAATTAGCACAGTCCTCAGTAACCAAGTTCTTTGGTGGTGGTGCTTTAAAAATAACCTCTGACAAATCTAAATGATAGAACATTCTATGAGATAACTGGCCTGGTCTTTTTAAAAAATCAGTATCATTGAACAAAATGGAGGGAAGGAATGTCTTGGACATAACAACCAAACACAATGCATAAACCTTGGTTGAATTCTTATTAAAACAACTCTCCATGAACAGTTTTTGAGAACAATTGGAAATCTGAATATGGATTGGATATTGGATTGGATAGTTGATGGGGAATTGCTGTTACTTTTCTTTGGAAATAGGAAGATATCGTGGTTAGTAGGAAACTGTTTGTATTTTTAGGAGATACATCCTGGTGTAATTAAGGATGAAATATTACGATGTCTGCACCTTACTTTAAAATGGTTCAGCCAAAGATAAATAAGTAAATATATCTAAATTTTATATATTCAAGCAAATAAGTATACTCACACAAACATATGTAGATAAAACACATTGGTAAAACATTAAAAATTGTTGAATCTAGAGTAGGATATTCATTTGACTTTCAACTTTTCTGTATATTTCAAAGTGTTCATAAAAAATTCAAAGAAAATGTAATAAAAATTGGAAACAAAATGAAAATCATTTCTGTAGATCATGTAAAGCAGAATTGCAAAGCACAGTTGTCTGAGTTTAGAACAGAATACTAAAGTGCACAGCCTGGTTTTGTTCAAACCCTCTTAAGACTGCTGAGCCCCGGGATCAGTGTGAGGCTTGCAGACCTGACTTCCAGCCTCTTCTTCCCCTCATCTCTTTCACGTGTCCTATCTCCTTATGTCTTCCCTCAGCAAGATGAAGATACTATTGACCACAGTGACTTCAAGTTTAGTTGATTAAGTGATTCTGTGTAAATCAAGACTCTTTACTTCTAGGCTATTATTTGAACAGTCTGATACAATGAAATACGTTTTCTCTGATTAAAAGAATTTGAGGAGTTAGCAAAGGGACAGATGTAACTTGGAGGCAGATGGGGAATTCATTTAACTCATGGTACACCTGACTTGGGCCTTTTTTGCTCACTTGGGCCTGGGGTGCATAGTCAAAAGTAGATAAACCATGTTCTCTCTAGAGATTTTTCTGCTGTCTGGAGTTTTTTGTTCATAAAGTTAAAATTACATAGCCTACCCCTACTTCCCTCTTGGCATTGCTGGTTATGACAAGTGTCTGTCCCGTTTCCATGTGTATTCTTTCCTAAGCCCCTCTGTGTGCCATTGTATTTTCTGGCATGTTGGACATTTAGTATTAGTTAGTATTGAGTTCTTTTGAATATGTGATAATAAGTCCATCTCTTGGTGATTATGTATGTATCCCTTTTACATGCTGGTATCTCCTGCCTAAATCAGTGATGAAGTTTCTTATTCCTAGGAAGAACATTAATATAATTTTGATTTTATGATGCTATAACATTTTTGTTGCTTTTTAAAAGAATGTTTTATAAGATACATGTAAATATTTGATTCTTTTACTTTTCAGATTGCATATGAATTGCTACATATATAAATATAAACATGTATATTTAACGTATTTACATATCCATAGGCATGATACTGCATATTAAAAGTATAAAATGATGGAATGGTATAGCTTATAAATAATATGAAAATAACACATGATATAAATGATATAAAATGACCATATATGGAATTTAAGAAACAAATGAACAAACAAAATAAACAGACAAACCAGAAAACAGAATCTTAAACATGGAGAATAAATTGGTGGTTGCCAGGGTGGGGGGCGGTTAGAGGATGGGTGAAATAGATAAAGGGGATTAGGGGTGCATTTATCTTGATGAGCACTGAGAAGCATATGGAATTGTTTAATCATTATATTGTTCACCTGAAACTAATACAATGCCGTATATTATAGTTGAATTTAATAAATAAGATCAAGAAAAAGTATAAAATGATGAGTTATCTACATTTACTCTGAATATTTGTACAGCAGCATAAGTCTATATAATTACATTTTATGTACTGGCATTTTGATTTTATTACCAATTCAGCCTGGTCCTCTAATTTCTAATGGTAGCTGAACAAGCCCATTTGGTGTGATAGTGACCTCTACTGGTAAATATGCATTTAAAAAAAGTGTAGTCTTAATTTGATTTATTTCTGATGAATACTGTTTTCCCTCTCTGCAGACAACATGGAAGGTATTTTTCCATTTTTTTTAATCATTCCAAGATAGTCTTAGTATAAAGATATTTTTTTAAAATATTTTATTTATTCATTTATTTGAGAGTGAGAGTTCGAGAGAGCACACAATGAGGGGAGAGGCAAGAGGGAGAGGGAGAAGCAGGCTCCCCGCTGAGCTGGGAACCCGACGTGGGGCTTGATCCCGGGACCCCCGGATCATGACCCGAGCCAAAGGGAGACGCCCAACCAACTGAGCCACCCAGGCACCCCAGTATAAAGATATTTTTATAAAGGATAAATATGTCAGTGTGATTACCTTAAAAGGGAGTAAATTAATGGATCATTTTAACTGATCCATTAACTAATTTTACAGTATTGAAAAGTATTCACTAATGCCTTATGTCAGCTAAACATTTTATTCCTTTTAAAAAAATTTTTTAAAGATTTTATTATTTATTTATTTGAGAGAAAAAGCACAAGCAGGGGGAGCAGCAGGCAGAGGGAGAGGGTGAGGGAGAAGCGGGCTCCTCACTGAGCAAGGAGCCCGATGTGGGGCTCGATCTCAAGACCCTGGGGTTATGACCTCAGCTGAAGTCAGACCCTTACCTACTGAGCCACCCAGGCATCCTTTAAGTTAGCCTTTATACTAATGATACAATAAAAGGTCTTTAAGTGATGTAAATTTTTTTTTTAAAGATTTTATTTATTTGACACAGAGAGAGAGATCACAAGTAGGCAGAGAGGCAGGCAGAGAGAGGGGGAAGCAGGCTCCCCGCTGAGCAGACAGCCCAATGCAGGGCTCTGTCCCAGAACCCTGAGATCATGACCCGAGCCAAAGGCAGAGGCCCCAACCCACTGAGCCACCCAGGCGCCCCAATTTTTTTATTATTTTAATAAAAATTAGATATTGGGCCTAATTTTGCCAAGCCTCTGTATTAAAAATGATGTGTGGTGACTTCAGCATTTTGACAAAGGACAGAACTGATATTGACACTTCACCAGCAGACTCTTTATTACCTTGCTGAAATTATTGATAGAATTCAGGACTCTCCGATGCTCATTCTTAAACACTTTTCCAATCCAAACACTCTCCCGTGAGATGAAATGCTAGGCAATTCTATGGTGTCAGCAGTAAGCAAATCATTCTTTTAGACCAGCCTTTTCCGTTGAAAAGCATTGCTTATTTGGTATTTGTCCAACCAATCCGCTAATTATTCTTTATAAATTAAAATAGCACATTGAAGACGGATTTGCAATGTTAAATGTAAAACTAAAAAAAATACATATTCAAGGTGAACATTATACATAATCATCAGAATTTTATCATTAGTGAGATCGTCAGTGAATCATCAGAATCATATCGTCAGTGTTTGGGACTTGGGTTGCCTACGAATTTCAGAAAGGCAGCTAGCTCATTTCCAGATGGCAGGACGTTGTGGAGTTTCCATGCCTCAATTCCTAAGAGCCACCCAGTTAGAAGGAAAAAAATGATATTTTAGTGCTGTAATTCCATGTCAGTTAACTTGATGTTAATTTATAAATGCATGTTTTTATCATAAAATGACAAATGCATAGAATTAATTCTTTAAGGTCACTTTCTTGGAATATATATATACTAATAACACTGTAAAAAGTAAGTAGTAAGTAAAAAGTAAGTAAAAAGGTTTTTACTACTTACAAAAAAAACTGTGCATACTGAGTAGAAAAAGAGTGTAGACTCTGAAGTCAGGCTGATTGAAATTTAAGTTCTGCCATTTACTAGCTGCGGGCATTTTCTAAATGAATTAACCTCTCAAAGCCTCAATTTCTTCATCTGTAAAACGGGGGCTGATAGCAGGATCATAGTAAGGATTAAATGAGATAATGCACATAAAATGCTTCAGAAAATTTCTGGCACGTAGTAAGTACTAAGTCAGTGTGGGCTGCTATTTCCATGTCTCTGATGTACTTTGCTGTCTTTGGCTTGCGTAAACTGCAATGATTCCCATTTAGTTCTAAAGCACACAGATTTCTCAGTGAGCCCCAGCTCCATGTCCCTGTCTTCCCAAGGATATACTCATGTACATTCCACTGATAGCCACTGTGCAAAAAGCTTTAGATGTCAAAATTAGCCCAGGTCCTCCAAGAAACAAATGCCAAGACTGGATTAAATGTACGAGAAATTTATTAGGGGAAATCCCCTGTGAGGATAAAAGGAGACAGAGCTAGGAAAACTGTGGACCCCCCGACAAGTCTGACCTAGAGTGAAAAAGAGGGAAAAGAAGGGGAGCGGAGGAATGGGCAAAAGAGGTGAAGGAAAGTGGGAGGACACAGGCTTGCGGTTATGGAATGAGTAACTCATACCAACTAAACATCCAGAGTAGGAAATCTAGTCAGTGGTATTGTAATAGCGCTGTATGGGGACAGATGGTGGCTACACTTGTGAACACAGCATAACATACAGAGAGTGTCTGAATCCTATGTTGTACACCTGAAACTAACATCAACATCGCCTGTCAACTATACTTTAATAGAGAGAGTGTGGAGGTGGGTGAAGAAGGAAGGAGTGTTTTGTAGACGCGTCCTGGGCAGCTGGGCAGTTGTGAGGAAAGTTTGGCAAGACTTCTAGGGAGTCCCCTGGCTGGTCTCCTGTCAGAAGAATCCCAGGTCTCCCACAAATGGGCCTGCCTCTGTATCCCCGCTGGGCTGTCTTCATCTAGAAGCAGCCGCGGGAGGCACGGCCTCGGTGCGTTCGGGGTCCTGGGATCTAGAGCTCCGTAGCTAAAGACACCCATCAGTGATGGAGCTCTGAGAGGCACGTGTTTAAGGCCACCGTAATAGTTCCATAACTTAAAGAAGGAGATCCATATTCTTCATATCACTCTTTCGGAATAATCCACTATCTGCCCTCGCCTAACATCTTCAGCCTGAAACCATCACTTTATTCCTAATAATCTATTTCATGTTTCCCAAATACCCATAGAGAGAACTCTTGCATTTCAAAGATGTCTTTTATGCTGAGGCTTTTTTTTTCCCCCCTGCTGGAACACCCTACCCTCCCTTTCATCTCTGATGTGTTTCTCCACATCCTTAGATCTTATCCAGCCTTTCACATGTTTCTCTAATGCTTCCTCTTCCCTAAACCACTCCATGTAGGTGTTAGCTGTCGATCTTCTCCACATGTGTGGTGCTTGCATTTTGCCAATTACATTAAGGAAGATTAGGCTTGACTGCAAATCGGAAAAGCCCCCAAACCAAAGTAGCTTAAACCAGAATGCAGTATAATTATTCTCTCCTCTAAAAGCCCAGAGGTCAGCGGCTGGGTGCCGCAGTTGAGCTCCACAAAGGCCTCAGGGCCCCAGGCACCTCGGGACTTTCTACTCCGCATCTCTAGGGTACGGCCCTTG
Source organism: Nasua narica (assembly GCA_028533885.1). Lineage (NCBI taxonomy): Eukaryota > Metazoa > Chordata > Mammalia > Carnivora > Procyonidae > Nasua > Nasua narica. The sequence goes on along the minus strand of CM052800.1, from coordinate 89,490,217 downwards.
CCTTCTGTGTTGGGGATGCAGCTCCTCTCCTCACAGCCTTCTTGTAATGGGGAGTGGGGGTGGGGGGTGGGCAGTGAAAGAAAAGGCAGAGAGCATACGCCAGCTTTCTCGTACATGAGGTTTCTAGAAGCCGCCGTATGTCTTCCTACACCTATTGACTAGAACTTACAGTATGGTGGCTGGGCAACCCGGTGTTTGTTCCGTGTGGCCGTGTGTCCAGATAAAGACGAACGGAGGGACAGCTGGCAGCGTCAGCACGGGACTCGACCCAAACAGGACGTGCAGCTGAACGGATTCTCTGTGCTGTGGTGTGGCCTCCGCTAGGTGGTAAGCTCATGACAGCTACTGGCCTGCATAAGCTTGTCTCCGCAGTGCCACTGAGAGTGCCTCTCGTGGAGCAGGTGCTCAGCCTGTGTTGAGTGCGGAAACTCAGAATCCACCAGCATTGCTTAGAGAATAAGAAGCAAAATGGTAGCACATAACTTAATAAACCTTAATACTTATTTTTCATTAAAGTCACCGTTAGGAAAGCTGAACATTCTCAGGAAATTAAAAAAAATAATTTGATTTCTATTAATTTAAAATAAACTTAAATTACTTCTCCTTCTCTATGTTCATGTCCCTGGGTCTGATCTTAGGATCTCTGGCAAGTCCCTTACCTATTCTGGGATTTCTGTGGCTCCCACTGTGAACATAATGATGGTGATAAGAACAGTAAAAGTCATTAACAGTGTTGTTATTTTTAAAAAGATTTGGACAAGGATATCTTCTCCAGTATAGTTCTTTCTCCCCATAACCACCATTTCATTTTTTAAAATCTTTACTAAAGCTTCTTATTTTCTTTTCCTGAAACTTTAGACATCCGTGAATAGTTTTTAAAATTGTTTTATTGACCTTTTCTCGGGATTGCACCCAGATAATGTGCAAAAGAGGAGTCAGATCCCAGGTCTGATTTGTTGGACAATCTGCGTACCTTCCTGGATCATCAGTGTCATCTCAGTAAATGTCCATGCTGGAATTTATCTACTTCTATGTGACTATTGTCATTTGCTCTTTATTCTTTTTCACTTATATACTGTACTGGATGTGGGGTCACATTTCACCCATTTTGACCAAGTTACACTTAAAGTAAAATATATAGCAAAGAAAGGAAAGGCTAAAATATCTTGCCCAGGAATAAGGCCACAGACCGAATTCGGGAGTCTTTGTGGACTCACTAGTGCGCAAGAGAGCCATCCCAAGGGGCAGTTTGGTCAGGTTGGAGGTGGGGGGCGGGCGGGGAATGATGGAAGATAGGGAAAATATTGGAACTTCGAGAGGCATGTATTTTATTCCGAAATATCTCCAAATATTAGAATCCTATTTCTTCAGTTAGTGATATTACAGTTAAGAGGGGCATATCCTTATAATTTGAGTAAATTTCCACAACCTGACACTCTTTGCCCAATTTGTCCCCATTGCTGGGAACATATAAAGTTTCCTGATGTAAAAACATGTTCTATCTTGTTTTCCCAGCTGCAGCCCTGGCATTGTGCTTATGTACCTTCTAACATCCGATTACTCTTTAATATTCATCCTATTAAGCAAGAAACAGGAAAATGACTGGGGGGGAAATTATAACCTCAAGAAAATTTTTTGAAGAAGATACACTTTTCATTTAAAAAAGTATCATAAAGTATCTCAAAGCAGAAAAAAAGAAAAGAGAAAAGCTTAATAAAATTCTTCCAGGGATGCTTGATTTTCCCCTTGGTTTGAAATGTGTAAACTACTATTGTGGTGGATAAAGTAAATAATTGAGGAAGTAAAACGGGCACTCGAGCTTAGTCATTCTATAATCTGATGAAAAAAGGAAGACATGAAAGAAAACTCATACGGATTTTACATAAACGGCACAAAAATCAACATGCCCATTAACAGCAGTGGTAGCAGTACTTAATGGCATTTTAAAATTTGTTTTAGATGGCCGAGAGATTGTGGGTCTTTGTCTTTTCAAAGCATTTAAATTATAGTAACTACAAAGTTGCAAATCATCACATTGAAAGTGCATTTTCCAATGAAGAGACACACTTTACCCTATGATTTAAGACTGGTGTGAATCTAATATTATCATTTATTTAAATTTTGTTTTGCCCATGTTTTTTCACTGCACAGAAAGAACCCATATCTGTTTTTCCACAGGGAACGTGATGCAAACAGAATCAATTACATGTATGCTCAGTATGTCAAAAATACTATGGAACCACTTAATATCCCAGATGTCAGTAAGGACAAAAGATTTCCCTGGACAGTAAGTAAACCAATTTTAAACTTGGAGCTCAAACACTGTTTTCCCATCAGATCTGTACTTCTAGGGACTCTTCCAGCTGAAGGCCTAGCCCGAGAACTGGCTATATTTCAGAGTGAACGGTGCTTTCCCTGATCCGATGAAGGAAAATAAAATAGCGCATAACATCTGTTGAGGGGTGGTCAGCTGTACTCAAGTATTTTTCCCTGTACTTTTCAGCTTTGTCATGTGCAATAATGAATTATCATAAACTAATTTATGAGGCAATTTAATTATTACCTACTTAATGTCAATGACTTTCCTTACATAGTGTTGCTAGAGTTCTTGAGTTTATTCTTAGTTTCATGTGGCACGAACTTACAGAACTGGTAATCTACTACAGTGAATATAGCTCTGTGGAGAAATGAGTATGTTTTCTTTGACAGCAAAGCTACAAAGGTCAGTTTCTCAGGCATTGAAAACTTTGAATTCTAGTGTTTTCTCTCATCTCTGGAAAAACATTGCACTTTGAGGCAGCTGCCTTGATTTTGTTATTTGAGTATCTAGAAGACCTCTTTAGAACTTTAGCAATATGGGCAATAGAAACAGTGGCAGTCCTAAAGAAAGGCAAGTTTGTAGCATGTAGCATCTGAGGGGAGGTAGTGTAGTGCTTTATGGATTCTGCCTGTCTTATTAAGTTATTGAGACATCTACTACACCAGTATAGTAAATACTTGCATTAGTATTTTGTTGAATATTACCAAAGGCTGCTTGGAAAGTTTAGAATGAAAAAAAAAGAGAAATATAGGATATTTATTACTCTTAATAATGTAAAGACTAATTGCTGCACATTGCATTTATGTAAACTTCTTTATAATTTGTACATTTTCTGCACTTGATGTTATCGCCAGCTAATAAAAGATGAATGAATAGGTTAATGGCTTCAGATGTCTGATCCAGTTTATATAGCACCTAGTCGGCAAATCAGTCTCTTCATAATCGTACCTGCTTTTATTTTTGTTTTTGTTTAGAATGAAAACACAGGAAATGTAAACCAGCAATGCATTAGAAGTTTGCTTTGTACACCTATAAAAAATGGAAAGAAGAATAAAGTGATAGGTAAAGCCTTTTACTACCCTCTAATCTGTATTTACTAAAAAAAAAAAGTGTGTTCCCAGAAACTTTCCTTCAGGTGTAGTTTTGAGGAACAAAATGTGTAAAAAAAAGATAAAAATTAGAATAATGAAAGAATTTTGAAGTAATTTTATATTGATAAATGTTAGCAGACATTGTTAAATATCTTAACTGTAATGTATTTTTGTAATTATTATAATGCTTTTCAATGGGATTTTTGTTGAAGAATGATGTGTTGATAGTTTATAGAGTGAGAGACGTCAGGTTGATAATGTGAATTGATTTAGAGTCTCATTTCTTGCTTGATGTTTTTTTAATATGGGTTTACATTTTAGATTGTATTTGTTCAAAAATATTTATTGAGCACTCCAGTATTCTAGTGATTTGTAATAAATTGAGGAGCAAAGTGAAAATCTCCACCCTCAGGGAGCTTACATTTTTATATTAAGGTAATAGAAAAATGTCTACTTAGGAATGTTGGAAGAATGCATCCTCAGAAGAATATGGAATGATGTTACCTATTATTGACATATTTGTTTCTTGGCATTGCAGGTTATGTTAAGAGTAATACAAAAAGTATGAGGTTTTATATGCCAATCATGCATGACTGACATGTGAAGTAGTCCGAACTGTTAACATTCTTCCGAGAACTTGGAGATAGAGGAAATATGATGACTAAAGGCTAGACTTTCAAATAGAAACCCTAATGAAGTAAGGTTAGGAATATAAATTTACCTTAAAAAGTCTGAGTGGTTTCCAGGTGGCAAGACTTGACTGTATTCATTGAAGGAGGCTATTAGAAAGGGCGGGGGTGGAGGGTATTATTAATGAAAATAGAAAAAAAAAAGACAAGTATTGAAAGTACCTATTGAGGTTCTGTCCAGGGGTTGCCCCTGGAGCAGAGACGGATGTAGTAAGTTGTATCAGTGTGGGTAGGGTATTCTGACCGCGTGGTGAGGCCATCGCTCAGGGGACAGCTGGTGTAGCAGGTTGTCGCACTCGATGATTCACGCCCCTTTGCTGGTGTGCATCCTTCCTGTGAGATTTGCACACCAACGTCTGCCACTGAGCATCTCACCATGCTTCCCTTGTTCTGATTATGTCTTCCCAAGGTAGCTTAACTCCTAGGAGGAAAATGTATTATTCGCATACTCAAAAATACATTGATAATTGTTTCTTCTGAGATATCTGTGAGCTGGGCTTGAGGCCATGGGCTGGAGCTGCAGGTGCACGTGCTGCTGTTCCCAGGACAGACCCGTTTCGTGCTCAACGTGAATATTCTGGTGTTAGAGAGCAGTCTCGTGAACGTAGTGACTGCGACTCTGCCCCAGAGAGATGGTTCTGTCGTCAGCCACGGTCTTCCAGTGAACCGCCTCGTCGGGTCTCACAGACACCAGCCTGGCGACTCCCGGCTGGGCTGCTGGGCCGTTGGGTCCCCTGCACTCTGCACAGCTCTCGGAGGGAAAAGTAGAGGCTGACAAATACACAGTGTGGGGGTTTTCTTTTCAAGATTATCACCCATCAGTTTGCTAACATAAGCAATAAGGAAACTGACAAGGATGCCTTACAATATGGTCCCAAGGAAATGTTACATTATAAAATTTTATTTCCTGGGGAATGCAAGGGGAAAACCACATTAGAGATACACATTAGAGATATACTTTTTGATATAAGCATGAAGACTTACTACAAAGCTGCCTCTGACCTTTGAAAATGTGAAATGAAATTCCAGAAGGAATGCATTATTCCCTGGGAAGTCTTCATAAGGAGGACCGAGTGGCCGCTTACCACATCAGGTCATATCTTTGCTTTTCCTCAGCAGCATCTCTTTGGAATAATAATGGGGAATAGGAGTCGCTGGAGGAAGTTCTATATCAGCCTTTGTCATCATTTGACGCAAATGCGAGCTGGGTCAGTGAAGTGCAAACAGCCCCAGGTGGGCGGCGGTGTCCATTTGGCTCCGCTCTTCCTTTAACCATTTCCAACACTAGGAGCACATGACGCACCTCTCTGGAGTTGAATTAATAACCTTTCAGCTCTGCTCAAAATTCACAGGCTGTGATCCTACCCTGTTTCCTTCAAGTGAGCAAAAAAATAAAAAATAAAATACTCATTGAAGTAATCAGACTCAGCCTGCATTTCGTGTCACCCTACTTGATAACAGAGTCAAAAGTAAGCAAATGTTATTTTCAGAGAGGAAAAATTCCCTATTAATAAAAAGAAAGGAAAAAATGGGGGTTTGGGTGGGTGTTCAAGTTGATTCCAAGTACAGGAGGAAACATCTCCAGTGCTCCCTGCTCTTTAAAAAGTGTGACAAAACAAAATTTGAGTTCTCGCCTACGTCTTGTGCCCACAGATGCAGCATGGAAAATGTCATGGCTGTAGATAATTTTTCTTACACAGCCCAGGCCAGATTCCTCTATTATGTAATTCTAATAGAGAATCCCCATAGAGTTACATGCAGAAAGGCAGACAGGCCCATGTGTTTTTTGTAATCTTCCTTCCCCCTCCTATTTTTCCATTACTGACATTTAGATGAAATTATAGACATCAGACCAGTATGGGGCCTGTTGTATTCCCTGAGGTATTGTTTCATATCAAATGTTTTCTTAGTGCTCTGGCTAATACAGAGTGTTTCCAGAGTTTTGCTTCCAATGCTAGCAAGGAAATATTTTCCTCATTCAGCATTCGTTTATTTTAGCCAATTATTTCCCCTATTTATTAGGCTAAATATGTCTTTTTCCCAAATCATATTTACCAGAAATTCTTATTCCGATTTTCCATGCTAATTTCAGGACAGATTTTGAAGAAATTAGTCCCATTCCCATCCAAAAAAAAAAAAAAAATGTTGAGAACGTGTCCACTTTAAATAACCTACATATTCATCTCTTTGTTAATAAAAAAGTAAAACAAAAATTATAGTGCTTTGTCACAGTAAAGTATGAGGAATATGTACAGTGGGCTCTTGAATAACGTGGGGCTACGAGCACTGAGACCCCACCATGCAGTCTAAAACCACACATGACTTTTAAATCCCCCGAAACCTAACTACTAGTAGCCTACCGTTGACTGGAAATCTTCCCAGTAGTAGAAACAATTGATTAACACTTATTTTCTACATTATATATATTATATATTGTTCTCTTACAATAAAGTCAGCTAGAGAAAATGTTACCAAGAAAATCATAAGGAAGAGAAAATACATTTACAGTACTATACTGTATTTATCCAAAAAACCCCACATTTACAGTACTGTCCTCTATTTACCCAAAAATCCACATATAAGTGAACCCTCGCAGTTCTAATCTATTTGTTCACAGGCCAGGTGTATTACTTACTGAATGTATGTTCTAAACTGATTACTCTCCTAATTCTCTGCTCATCTATGTGTTGCACTTTGATTCTAAGGCATAGGTAAATATTCTAAAATTATATGTTTAAATTTGACGCTACTTCACTTTATTTTTCATATTAAATGTTGCCGTTTGGCAATATCAAGTATTTTAAGAATCTAGTAGCAATTTGGGGAAAAAGACTAAACTGAATTAAAAAATTAAATGCGATACACTGAATCTATAAAAGTACCAGGGGAAAATATAGATTCATATATAATCTTAAAGTGGGGACGCTTCTCTTAAAAGCAAGACGCTATACAGCAGAAAACCAGATTAATATAATTGACAAATGACAAGTGCAAAAAATACATATATATATTCTCAAGATTGGTGATGAGGGCAGGTCTTACACAGTGAGACAGGTTGCTGGTTTTGGAGTCCAGCCTGTATGGTAGGGAGTACGTGAGACTACAAGCAGGATCTACATGCCGACCCCCTGCTCTGCCAAAAAGCCAGGAGGAAAACTGTGGTTGGTAACAACATCTGATCCCTGGAATTACGGAAAAAAAAACATAATTGTGTGATTTCAGAAACCATCTAGTCCCTTCCACGTAATTGCTGGAGGTGCCTTTGGTACCAGCTGAGCTCTCAGAGCTACTGTGATGACCGCAAGCAGTGACGTCAGTACCAGTAACTCGTGTGCTCTAATAATATGAAGTGACACAAATTTTACTGCACTAGCTCTTGGTTTCTGCCTAATGTTTTTGAGTATTTTCTTTTATGATTGTGCATATTAATTGATTTTTGCTGAGTGGTTTCATTTTATTTTGGGTTTTGCATTGAGTACTTTGTTTTTATAGAGAAGTGATTCTGATTTTATAGGGATTGCTCATAGATGTGGCATCTCAAGTGACCAGTTTTAAATTGCATTATTTGTACTCTTTATCTACTCTTCCAGTCATTAATGAAGTTCTGAAAACCCAGTCTGTAAATGTGTCCGGGCTTTATATTTTCTCCTGTAAAAGGACCCTATCTGTTTGTTATAAACCCTTTTTTTCTTAGTTGGTTTTTTTTTTTTTTTAACTTGGGTATTTTTGTTTCATAGAATCAAATTTTCTGAAGAGTATAAAGAAATCAGCAGGATGCTCTATAAATAGGATGGTCCATTCTGCTCTCTAGGGAGAAATAAATGATATGCCTAAGTAGATAATTCGTCCTCACCCCTTTTCTTGCACTGAGCTTAGCTCTGTCTCCACGTCTGTGTCTCGACTGGTGGATTGTAACGCAGACACACTTTAGTTGTTCTGCTCTGAGCTGTGGTTGTGACAGCCAACTCGATATTGGTGCATTTAACATTCACTTCGATACTTTTGAATTTCAGAGGTTTTAACTAGTACTTGATAATGCACATTCAGCGACTTCCCCTATGGCGTGCAGGAGAGTTACTTAGCTAGGTCAGAAGCCCAGGGGCCTGCCTGATAGCCACTATCGACCCCTTCCTGTTTTTTCCTTTCCGACAAACGGTGATTCTTATGAAGCGTTAAAAAGAAAAATCTTCTTTATGAAAAGAGGCCATCAAGTAGGAGACAACTTCAGTTGGAATTGAAAGGCAATTACATTGTGATGGGAGGATAAAGCATGAAACACGGGGCTCTCCAGAAAACGTGATTTGGGAGATAGCCAGATCCTAGATAAACAGTTCCACATGTATAATTTCGGGATTCGCAAAGATTGGAGGACAGGACCCCTGCGTTGTACCATATACATGGGATATGTGTCACCGAGTTTGCAGTGTCCAAATTCATTATGGTTCGTGTTTCGAGTATTTCTTAATAGAGTGAGTGTTAGAGAAGTAATCCTTACGGTACCAAGGCAGATAGATAAGGATGTCTTTCCTGTTGAACGTAGAAAAACTCCCACAAACAAACAAGAAAGAGCAAAAATGAGAGTATGGTTAATGTGTAGGGGTAAAAATAAATTGCACATCAATGGTGATAAAGGAACTTAAAGTGCAAGCATGTATCACTGTGAACTCTCTGAAATCCTTTTGTGCACTGGGAAAAATAAGAGATAACAGACTATAGTCTTCATGGGAAAGTAGTTTGGGTCAGAGCTACAGTCCTGCATTCTTTCATTAACTCAGTAAACATTTTTCGAGTTCCTGCTGTATAGGCCAGGCATTCTGTTAGCTGAGGAAGTGGAACTGAAAAAATAAGATCTCTAGGCCCATGATACACACAGCCTAGAAAGAGAGCCAGGAATAAAATCCCGCATGATATACCGAGTGATTTTTTTTTTCTCTCCAAATTTTTATGTAAATTCTAGTTGGTTCACATACAGTGTTAACATTGGTTTCAGGAGTAGAATTTAGTGAAATAAGCCAGTGGGAGAAAGACACATACAGAATGATCATCTTAAGGACAAAGGAAGGAGAAGTGGGCCGCCTCTGGGAGCTGTGGTGAAGGAGACTGAGGCATTAACTGGATCACAGGAAGGAGCATGTGGGGGACAGTGGAGGCCGGTAGAAAAGACGGGCCAAGGTGTGAGCAGGCAGGGTGCAGTCAGGGGACTGCCAGCGATGACCGGAAGCAGGTGCGAGGGCACCGAGCAGCAGCGGGTGGGAAACAGTGGCCTTGGGGACTGGCTCGAGCTGGGGTTTGAATTTTAGATCTAAGCCTATCCTCTTAGTGGCCTTGAGCAAATGACTGAACCTTTCTGAGACTCAGTTTTTCCATCTGTAAAATGGGGATGGTCACAACCACCTCACAGCGTAGATCATAAGGCCTAGAGATCACATGCGTCCTGAAGTTTTTAGCACAATACCTGCCCCACGGTGGGCACACGTTGGAACTCTGTGATTATATATTCAGAGACAGAAGAAGTAAGGATTTAACATCACTCGTTAAACCCAGAGGTAGGAGGTCACCAAATCCTTCAAAGAGAGGCCACTAGGCTCAGAATTCCATAGAACTAGTTCGGTAAAGATTTATCATAGTGTTGATGTAATTTTCCATTTATATTGACTCTACGTTTGACCTTCTAAGAGAAGCCAGGATTCAGGCGGCTATGATTTTCTTTAAAGATTAGTTCTGCTTTTATTTCTAAACAAATAGTCATTTTTATTTGCATTTATTTGCAGTATCCAAAGTTGTCTGCAAATAGGATTCTCCTGGATGCAGAGGTGCCTTATCTGAAATTTGAGACTGTCCATGTGAATTGTCTGTTTTCTGCACTCTATTTTGTATGTAATTGTGTTTTTTAACTTTTGGTTTCTCAGTCAGGAAAGGCAGTCTGTGTGACCCAAAATTCTGATGTGCATCAAAATTGTTCTCTTGGCAAGTGTACAAAAATCCAATTAGTCTCCAAAGGACAAATTGTCTTTGGGGACTCAACTGATCTAAAATTTGTGACCGAGTCTGGAAGAAACTAGTACTCTAGGATTTTTTTGAACACAGGCAACATACATTTGGGACTGTGTGAAACAAGTTCTCATATGAATTAATTCAGTTTACTTCTCTAGCTTATATTTGTGAGGATCTGTTTGCTTCTTTGGAGATTCCAAGCATTCCTAAGAGGAAAGTATAAGACAATCTTTGGTGGGGGGGAAGGGATGTTAAAGTCAATAAAAACTATAATAATTAATAATAACCTTTACTCAAATTTCTTGGAATGTTACAGGGGTTTGCCAACTTGTTAATAAGATGGAGGAGAATACTGGCAAGGTTAAGCCTTTCAACCGAAATGATGAACAGTTTCTGGAGGCTTTTGTCATCTTTTGTGGCTTGGGGATCCAGAACACACAGATGTATGAAGCGGTGGAGAGAGCCATGGCCAAGCAAATGGTCACACTGGAGGTGGGCTGGTGCGGGCAGGACCCTCTCGGTCCCTGTGGCCACACACTCAGCTTCTGCCCTTTCCCCTGGAACCACTCATGGGGTCGCTGTCTCCTCAGAGAATCAGACTGAATCCTTACTTCCTCATTCGAACAGCTAAGGAAATTGAGACCCGGAATATTGTAGAAACTTATCAAAGGTCATATGACCAAACCAGAACTCGGACTGGTTGTCCCTTCCCTCCTTTGACCTTAAGAATCCAGACATCTGTTGTCACCTGCAGCCTGTCCCTTTCCCATAGCCCGAGCCTCCCCATCTCCTTGTGAACAGTTGCAGTCACACATCTTAAAAGACAAAACCAGAAACCCTCTCAGCACTCAGAGAATCAGAAGTGAGGCATGGGAAACTCTCTCGGGTGACAGATTTATGGATCCCACTTCTCAAAATCCTGACTCCTAAGTCTTGGGTAGAGGTTGGGAATCAACAGTATTCCAGAGCTCCCCCGGTGCTTCTGAATGTGCAGGCAGCTAGGGAGCTACTGGCTTGGGACACTGACCTCACGCAGGCTCCCTCCTGCACAGGACTAGCCTGTCCAAGCCGGGCCGGACCTTTCCAGATGACTTCCACAAACTGCCTAAAAACGTTCACCTTGTATAACAGAATTATCTTACATCAGAGACCAGTTTAGGATAGACTTCGAAAGGGCAATGTCTCTACTTATTCATACACTGGTATGAAATATATTTGAATGTTTGCCTATTCTTATTTAGTCGATTGAGGTCAGTGGATATCAGTGTTTGGAATATGGTAACTTTTACTCCAATCCCCTAAAAAAATACGTAACCTGAGTAGCTCAGAAGATAGACATTATAAGTAAAGATTTACCAGTAACCAAGATGGTATACTTTACTTTCTAAAATGAATATATAACACTAATAGTTTAACCATAGTATATAAGAGATCTTGGATTATAAGCTATTGGAAATCTTTTTCAAATACGCACACACACACGTATGTGTATGTATGCATACATATATACACACAGGTATATGCATGTGTATATATATTCACGCATAGACCTCAAGTTGCATTTATACAAATATATGTGAACATGTAGTTTCATGCATATATGTACATACATACACATGTGTGCATGTGTGTATGTGTATATAATTTTTAATCAAACTTCTTATAGTTTCCACAGTTTTATACTGAATTGAATCTAAGCCAGTTATCAATTAGAAATTATCTCTTTGTAAAACTTCTTATTATGGGAAACTGCAAGCATATACAGATGTAGAGAGAATAGCTTAGTGAGCACCCATGTAATCATTAGCCCTCTTTAATAATTATTGACCCACGGCCAATCTCATTCCTTCATACACTTGCTCACTTCTCTGCACACTTCTTCCACTTTGTTTTTTTTGAGATTTTATTTATTTATTTGACAGAGAGATCACAAGTAGGCAGAGAGACAGGCAGAGGGAGAGGGGGAAGCAGGCTTCCTGCTGAGCAGAGAGCCCAATGCGGGGCTCGATCCCAGGACCCTGAGATCAGGACCTGAGCCGAAGGCAGAGGCTTTAACCCACTGAGCCACCCAGGCGCCCCACTTCTTCCACTTTAATCCATTAATTGTTTTGAAGCAAATCCCAGACATTATATAATTTAGTTCAAAATCTTCAAATATTTTCCTGATTGAGATTTATTTTTACACTATAGTTTTACTTTAGTTAAATATGTGAATAGTTAGGCTTTTACTTAATATAAACATTTATTTTCTTTCAATTCACTATGGGAAGTCCTATCTATGCTCACAAGTTTAACCTTGAAAAAAGATTTTCCCGCTTTTATGAGGCACTGGATAAAAGCCAGGGACCCAAACTCCTCACGTTTTCTTACGATGGTGAATTAATTTTGACCTAGAAGCCATGATGATTATAATGACAATAAAACAACAACAATAATAGCAGCTAACCTTTATCAAATGTGCTGTGTGTTCTAATGCTCACAGTACAGACATACCCCGTTTTGTGGTGCTTTGCTTTATTGCCTGTCACAGATACTGCATTTTTCACACACTGACCGTCTGTGGCGACCGTATGTTGAGCAGGTCTGTGGGCGTTGTTTTGCCAACAGCATTTGCTCCCTTCATGTCTCTGTGTTGCATTTTGGTAATTCTAACAATATTTCAAGCTTTTTCATTATTATTATATTTTCTGTGGTGATCTGTGATAGTGATTAGGACCTGTTGAAAGTTCAGGTGATGGGTTCATTTTTTTTTTTTAAGCAATGAAGTATTTTTTAAATAAGGTATTACATTGGTTTGTTTAGACATGATGCTATTGCACACTTAATATTCTATAGTGTCAGCATAATTTTTATGTGTGCTGGGAAACCAAAAAATTCATTTGACTCACTCTGTCACGATATTACCTTTGTTTCAGTGGTCTGGAAAACAAACCCGCAGTATCTCTGAGGTATCTCTGAGGCCTGTATTAACAAAATTAATCCTTACGACCCTATGAGTAAGGTGCTATTTTTACCTTCAATGAGACAAAAAATTTTTTTTTTTAAATTTAGAAGGGCATGTTATTCCTGTGTCCATTCATTGTGTTGCATTGCATTTATTTATATTAGACTAGTGTATGGGCACAGTCTGTTCTTTCCCCAACTAACTAGCTCTGTGGTCCCAGCAGCAACGCATTAGCCGCCATGACCTATCAATTTCACGTGAGCGGAAGACAGCAGCTCCAAGTTTCCTGGGCTTTCCTAGTGCTTAATGGTTCATATGCAAAGACAAATCCAATGTAGCACAGTATTATAAATATTCTGAATCACAAGATAGGAGGCACATATGCCATTTTAGATTTTGAATTGCTTTAAATTTTAAGGACTGGTTCAAAGAAAACTAGTTCAGGCTGCTCGGTTACTCAAGTCACCATCTAAAATCTGAAAATATCTCACCTTCTGATCAATCATGCTAAAATCTTTGGGGATTTTGGTGAATCTATGTTGTCTCTGTCCAAAATGAACTTTCAAAAAATATTTTTTAAAAACATGGTAGACCTTTTAAATATGACCACTACCTCAAATAAAATATTATCCCATTACTTTGAAGTTACTACTTTCAAAATTGGGAATTAATGATTCTTACATTAAGGTATAAGAAAATGGTCTGTCTTTTTTTAAGTCTACTCAGGTAACAGAAAGCGTACTAGAGTAGGAGTTGAAAGCAGGGTCCCAGGCCTCCCTGTCCTCTACACTAAGTGTGAGCCCCCAAGTCATGAGAACGCTTGTGCCTCAGTGTCCTCAGATATTAACGGAGGGATTTATAGGCCAGAGCTACGCTTCTCTGCTCTTGACATATGAGTGGAAGGGAATCCCTGAATCTGTACATTACATTCCAGCCATGCAATTTTTCTTTATGAAATTCTACGCTGGTTATGGGCGTCATCTGAGGGCCAGTTCTACACTGTCTTGCCAAATATCAATGTTAAAATGTCAATGTATGTGAAGATTTTTTTTCTTAATTCTGTACAAAGGAAAAAAAATTAAAGTCAGTATTATTTTTTAAGAAGTAGAACAAAAAGAAAAAAGCAGTACAAAATGAATTTCTTGCCAAGTCTGAGCCAGTAGCATGGCTGATAAATAATGTGCAGAATAAAAGTGACAAGACTTGCTCTGAACGTAGGGAGTATGACTTTTTGTCTCCCAAAACACACAGTCAAATCGAAATCTGGGATTTGTCTCTCTGTTGAAGAAAGCAGGAAACAAGTTTTGACATTCTGAGGTGTCTAGTTCAGTCTCCAGGAAATTTTAGCATAATCTCAAGCTTGAGACTGTCAAAAGTCTACATTCGGTAGTCTTCTCTTGGATAACCTGTTTTCCTTTGTTTCTTACCCTGTAGGTTCTGTCATATCATGCTTCAGCAGCAGAGGAAGAAACAAGAGAGCTCCAATCCTTAGCGGTAATTCTCTTTCTTTGTAAAAGTGATTAAGTGCCGACATCTAATTAATACATAAACATGGTTCTCTTAGGATAACTGCTTCTAGTAGCAATGGTCCCGTTGGATTAAATATGGTAAATATGTAGATAGACATTCATAAAAATATTTAATTCTACTTCTTATAGGGCTACAAAGTCACTAAGGGTACAAAGCAAAAGATAACATACTGATTTTATAATACATTATATGATTCTGATTTTTTTTTCCCAGTAATGTTACATCTTTCTTAGACCAAAACTAAACTTACCTTTCAGTTCCTGGGGAAATGTGGACAGGCGACCATGAGGGGGTGGCTTGATAAGGGTTATGACAACAAAGATTTTGTAGTTTGTTGCTAATAACCTGCTCTGTCTTATCGAGAATTGAGAGTGATTTTAATATCTGACCATGTGGCTTATGGAACGTTATTTGAAATTGGGTTCAAATAAGGTCAGTTCCTGAATTCTCATTACATTTTTTATTTAGTATGTTGTGAGAAAAAAAATCCTGATATGTAAGTAGAATGTTAAATGTTCTAGGTCTTGATTGAGATAATTTGAGACACACATTGACAACAAAGCCAAGTGGCCTTTTGAGTTGAAATTTACTTGGTACAACATGGAGAAGGTCTACGTGAGATGTGACAAGAGTCTGTAAAGAATGAGAAAGGTGTAAACAGATAATTGAGATTCTTTTTCATTGTCGTCATCATAGCTGGCCAACTGCCAAGCCACTGTGGCCTTACATATGTTTCCTTATGTAATCTGCACAGCTGTGTTATGAAGGCCACCC
>CM052800.1:89451343-89474375 GCA_028533885.1 Nasua narica | reverse complement strand
TACCTCAAGAAACAAGAAAAAGTTCGAAAAACAATCTAACTTTGTACCTAAAGGAACTAGAAAAAGAACAAACAAAGCCCAAAGTTGGTAGAATGAAAGAAATAATAAAGATCAGAGTGGAAACAAATGAAATAGAGACTAAAAATCCAATAGAAAACATCAATGAAACAAAGAACTGATTCTTTAAAAAGACAAGACAAGCAAAGTAGATAAACCTGTAGCCATACTCATCATAAAAAAAAGAACAAAACCAGAGGGCTCAAATAGAAATGAAAATTAGAAATGAAATTACAAATGAAAGAGAAGTTACAACACATGCTACAGAAATACAGAGGAACTTGGGGCGCCTGGGTGGCTCAGTTGATTAACTGAAAGTTGGGTCAATTCTTAGGAACAACGATTTTCCAAGACCCAACAACAAAAAAAACTCCCAATAAACAAAAGTCAGGACCAGACGGCTTCACAAGTGAATTCTACAAAATACTTAAAGAAGAGTTAATACCTATCATTCTCAAATTATTACCAAAAAAAAAAGAGGGCAAAGAAATGCTTCAAAAGTCATAAAATGAGTCCAGCATTACCATGATACCAAAACCAGGCAAAGACACCACAAAAAAAGAAAATTATAGGCCAATATTGCTGATGAATATAGATGCAGAAATGCTTAACAAATATTATAATCCAGATGCACCAACACATTAAAAGGATCACCGTTACCAAGTGGGATTACTTCAGAGATGTAAGGATGGTTCAATATCTGCAAATCAATCAATGTGATACACCAATTAATAAAATGAATGGTAAAAATCATGTGATCATCTCAGTAGATTTGAAAAAAAGCATTTAACAAAATTTAACATGCACTTATGGTAAAAACTCTCAATGAAGTGAGTATAGAAGAAACATACCTCAACATAATAAAGGCCATGTATAACAAACCCATAGCAAATATCATATTCAATATGGGAAAGTTGAAATGTTTTTCTCTAAAATTAGAAATAAGACAAGGATGCCCACTCATGCCATTTGTATTAAACGTAGTATTCTAAGTCCTAGCCACAGAATCAGGCAAGAAAAATAAATAAATAAAAGACACCCAAATTGGAAAGGAAAAAGTACAACTCACTATTTGCAGATGGCATGATACTATATATAAAAAAGTTTAAGAACTCCCATCAAAAAACTAATAAATGAATTCAATGAGTCACAGGATACTAAATTAATATACAGAAATCTGTGGCATTTTTGTACATTAATAAACTATTAGAGAAGTTAAGAAAACAGTCCAATTTACAATTACATCAAAAAGAATAAATACCTAAGAATAAATTTAACCAAAGACATAAAAGATTTGTTCTATGAAAACTGTAAAACCTTGATGAAAGAAAGTAAAGACACACATAAATGGAAAAATCAACCTCTGCTTATGGATTCGAAAAATTAATTGTTAAAATGTCCCTAATAACCAAAGCAATTTGTAGGTTCGTTGCAGTCCCTATCAAAATACAAAGGGCATTTTTTACAGAACTCGAACAGCTAATTCTAAAATTTGCATGGGACCACAAAAGACCCCAAATAACCTAAGCGATCTTGAGAAGGAAGAACAAAGCTGGAGGAATCACACTCCCTGTTTTCAAACTATACTACAAAGCTAAGTAATCAAAACACTATGGTACTGGCACAAAACAGACACACAGACCAATGAAGCTGAATAGAGAAGCCAGAAATAAACCCATGCTTCTATGGTCAATTAATCTTCCACAAAGAAAGTAAGAATGTACAGTGGTGGAAAGATAGTCTCTTCAGTAAATGGTATTGAGAAAATTGGACAGATACATGGAAAAGAATTAATCTGGACAACTTTCATACACCATATACAAAAATAAACTCAAAATGTAATAGAGGAAACCATAAAATTCTTAAAACATAGGCATTAAACTCTTTGACATCAGTCTTAGCAATATTTCTTTGGATCTGTCCCAGGCAGGGGCAACAAAAGCAAAAATAAACAAATGAGACTGTATCAAGCAAGAAAGGTTTTCGTAGAAAAGGAAACCAAAACAAAAAGGCAACCTCCTGAATGGAGGAAGATATTTGCAAATGACTTCTCTAGCTACGAAGTCCTATGTGGCATCTTCTTCCAGTAGGATATGCTTCATCTTAATTGAAAATCTGTAGTTTGGTGCAGCCACCATCATGAATGATCTGAGCTAGGTCTTCTGGATGGCTTGTTGTAGCTTCTCTATCAGCCCTTACTGCTTCATCTTGTACTTTAATGTCATGGAGATGGCTTCTTTCCTTAAACCTCATGAATCAACCTCTGCTAGCTTCAAACTTTTCTGTAGCTTCCTCTCTCAGCCCTCAGAGAGTTGAAGAGAGTGAGGGCCTTGCTGTGGATTAGGCTTTGGCTTCATGGAATGATCTTCTATCCAGACCACTGAAACTTTCTCCATATCAGCAATAAGGCTACTTCACTTTCTTATCGTGTGTGTGCTCACTGGAGTAGCATCTTTAATTTCCTTCAAGTACTCCTCCTTTGCATTCACAACTTGGCCAACTGGAGCACGAGGTCTAGCCTTTGGCCAACCTTGGCATTTGACATGCCTTCCTCACTAAGGTTGATCATTTCTAACTGATTTAAAGTGAGAGACATGCGACTCTTCATTCAAACACTTAGAGGTCATGGCAGGGTTATTGATTGGCCTGATTTCAATATTGTTTTGTCTCCGGGAATAGGGAGGCCCAAGGCAAGGGAGAGATGGTGGAAGAGCAGGTCCTTGGAGCAGCAGGACATTCCCGACATTTACCGATTAAGTTTCCCGTCTTATATGGGCACAGCTCGCGGTGCCCCAAAATAATTACAATAGTTACATCAAAGATCCCTTATCACAGATCACCATGACAAATGTAATAATAATGAAAAGGTTTAACATATTGTGAAAATTACCAAAATGTGACCTAGAGACACAAAGTGAGCAAATGCTATTGGAAAAATAGTAGTGACAGACTTCTTGATGCAGGTTTACCAAAAATCTTCCGTTCGTTCAAAAAGCAAAAACAACAACAATGTCTGCAAAGTGCAGTAAAACAAAGTATGTCTGTACCTCACTGAAGAAACCAAAATTAATCTGGAACCCTAGCTACAAGGGAATCAGAGAAATATATTTTTGAGCTTTCTAGACTCTTCAGAGAATGAGGCTCACTATCATAAGGTTGAAATAGATGCCAATGAAATCTTGGTATAGCATCTACCAAAGAGACACACCGGTGAATGTTTCCCTGGTACAGCTGGGAAAGATGAAAGAACTCGCTATATGAAAACTTGGGGAGGAGGGTGCATTCTAAGCAGAGGAAAAACGGTTAAAGAGGACTGGAAGTGAGAAGGAGTATTAATTAACCTAAAAAACAAATGGCAAAAGTGTAGGCCTCCTCCCAGACCCTCCCCCCCCAAAATACAAATGGCAATTTCAGGAAACTCAAATTTTCGTTGAGAGCATTCTTGCAATAGGTAGAGATGCTACCCTGTCTAATCCTCCTCTACACGCACACAGAGGCTGTGACCCTCTATTTAGCCAGGAGTTGCGGCACATCCCTTCTCTCATGTGTGAGGTAGCCCGACAGTGCCATGAATGTGGAATCAAGCATGAAAAACACATCATAACCGTAACAGCTAAGGTGCACCCATCCATTTCCCTTAACTGAGGAGAGGGTCCCAGACAGGGGATTGAGCCCTGTACAGGGAAGTCACTGATAAGATTCAGATGCCACCTACAGGGTGGTAATTTCATCCCAAAGTGAGCAGGCAATAAGAGATCCTGGAGTCCTGTAGCCAGAGATATAAATATACTATAAATTCAGAATATTTAACCTCAGAGACACTCTAACCCAACCCCCTCATTTTACAGGTGAGAAAATAGGTTGGACATCTTGTTGAGGGTGAATAAAATCAGTGGAACATTGGGACTAGAATCCTTAATAGCAAACATACCTTTTTTTTAAAAGATTTTATTTATTCATTCGATAGAGCAGCGGGGAGAGGCTAAGGGGGATGGAGAGGGACAAAGACAAGCAGACTCCTCACTGAGCGCAGAGTCCCACCATGGGGCTCGATCTCATGACCCTAAGATCATGACCTGAGCCAAAGTCAAGAGTTGTCCCCTTAAATGACTGAGCCACCCAGGTGCCCCGCAGATATACATATTTAATCATGTACTTTACTTTGCTTTAAAGTTGTTCTTTTTGTGATCATTGTCTAAGGCTAAAATGTAAATGTGGTAGTTAATCTAACTGTGATCAATTTAATATTTAGCTCCTTATCAGTCAGATGGTATTCAGAACAACTGTGTCTGAGTTAAGAACAATAAGAAATTAAAATATTTTAAAAGCTCTGAATACTGCTTCTTTTAACCCAGTCCAGTCTTACTCCCAAGGATATGTTTAGTTCCACCCTTAGTGAATTTCACTTCCGGAGTCGGTTGTGTTTTTTAAAAAAATTTTGCAACAATGGTGTAAAGGGGCCAAAGTATTAGAAATAAAGGGTCATAAAAAAAGGTGACTTAAATGAAGAATTTCCTCTTGTTTTATGAAATGGTAAGAATTACAGGCAATAAGTTTTATTTAAAATCACCTTTATCCCAAGCCCTTTCAAGACACACAGAAAGTTGAATTGCCGTGCGATGGTCAGAGAGGCAGTTTACAAGGGCTGTAAGTGACCTCTGACTTGCTCACGGCTCGCCAGCAATCAGTTCTGAGAATGCTGAACCCCTGTATCACTGAGCACAAGGTTCCCAAGGAAATCGTTTGCGTGCCCACCGGGTCTGCTCAGAGAGGCTGGGTCGTGGTGCGGGGTGACTGAACACGCCCTAGAAAAGACCTTTCTCTCCAGAGAGAGGTTGGGAATTCAGGGGTCAAGGAGAAAGGCGCAAGCTGTGTTGGCTGTCTTTATCCCATAGCATCTAGAATATCCTCTGTGGAAGGAAAGAAAGGAATCTGCTTCTTCTGTAAGAATAACGATGTCCTAAGGAAAACAAACAAATATCTGTTCTCTTGTCCAGTGCAGCCCATTTCAGGCAAGCAGCTGCAGTCTGCTTTGAGTTACAAGGTGGGCTCACTCCCACCTCCGCACTGCGGGCTTGCCCTGCCATTGAGGGCTCTCGTCTCTGATTCTCTGATGTCGGAGGCTGCTGTAAATAATGGAGCCCTTTATCTAAACATGTTAAATCCTCCTCACTTCCCCCATTTCAGCCCACGCAGTAGCCTGTGGAACTGTCTCAACAGAATGCGTGTTTTCTCGTAAATGTTGGGCTTGCGAAAAGAGTCTTAGTCTGGACTGTGAAGAGGGTGACACTAAAGTTTAAACGTGTTGGATACATGTAAGTACAACGTGAAGGTCAAGAGAGCAGGAGAAGGGGCAAGCACCCCGAGATTGGTAGGGGAAAGTGTGCTTTGCTCTCTAAGATTTTATTACTTTGGCCTTTTTGCTTCGGCAACGATGGAGGAAAAGCAGAGTAGTGATATCCTAGACACTCCTAGGAAAACTAAGGGGTTTGGAGGGAGACAAGGAAAAGACATTAAAGGGAAGGAGCCAGGTTCAGATTTCCTAATTTGTCTTTCCTCTGCCTGGCACCAACTTAAAGCCTCTTTTCATCAGGTGAATCGCAGCCCAATCTGGCCAAAGCGGTTTAAGCGCTGGCAGGGAAAATGGTCCAGGGGGTGGAGGGGTGGGAGTTTCTGTAAGTTCTGATGCTCCCCGGGCCCGGCAAGAAATCAAAGCGAGAAGCCTGACAGCTCTGTGCAGTCCGAGGGAGCCAGGCGCCTTGGCCCTGGCCAGTGTTGCTTCGTGAGAATTGGGGCTGCGAGGGGCCTGATTTCTCAGAAGCCGGAAATCCATTTTTTGTTGTCGTTGTTGAAATCTCCCAGTTTTAAAATAGTATAACAGGTTGGAATGCACTTACCGGGTCTGCTAGTTTTCCAACTCGGGTTCATGGGCTTCATCCTCCTTCGTGGTTTGGGGACCTTAAAACTGGAACTTATGACTCATATGAAGTGAAGGGAATAAGATTTTCCCCTCTTGCTCATTTAATAAATGTTCGTGTTAACAGTTATCAAAGCTGTATCCATCAGTATTCTCGATGGATACAGGGATGTGTACGATACAGTCCTGCGTATAGATCCCAGGGGACTTAGGAGACAGATAAACAGGAAGTTATATAACAGTGAACTTCCTGTAATTAAACAGATATTCCCAAGGTGGGATCCGCACTGGAGGGCATTTAACCTTTCTTTGGATTCGAGCTGTGCCTTAAAGGGGTCCATCAGTTGAAGGGAGTAGGTGCTTTGTAGGAGAAGCCGGAGGTACCAATGAACAGTGATGAAAAGAGCAAGGTCTGTTTGAAGAAATTGCAAGTGTTTACGACAATTAAATGATTACCAAATCAAAACCAAGGGTATTAATTAAAAAACAGATTCCCCTCCAGAAAATAAAACTGGCTTCTCAAGACCCATCCCAGATTTACTGAAACAATCACTGAGGTTTTTTGTTTTTGTTTTTTTTAATGGGCACCCCGGGTGAGTCTTATGATCAGGCTTGAACGAAGTGGGTTCCATTCATCTCCACAGTAGAGATTGTGTCAAATCTGAAAATAGGGTAGTCTGCCTGGATTAACCAGCTGGGCCACTCTGGGTAAGGCAGCTAGCCTCCTTGTGCTTAAGTTTCTGTACCTGAAAAATAGAGCTAGAGTCTCTCCTTTAGTAAGATTGTCTTGCCAGTTAGGCAGAAAATACTTAGAATATTAGTATCTTGCTCCCTACCTGATCCCCAGTCCACAGTACTGGGATAAGTCCAGAATAATTCCTCAATAAGTATCTGTTGAATGGCTAAGACTGGGGAGGTATAAAGGGGCCAGATCCCTGGAGTCCTTAGTTCATACTGTTCTAGGTACAACCTGAGGGCAGCCACCCTCTCTCCTCCAGCTAACCTACCTAGAACCATATCTGTTACCCCCAAGTGACTCATTAAAAAACAACAACAACAGCAGATATAGCTCCTTTATCAAAAGATTTCTGGGGTGTACATTAAAAAGAAAAACACAATGTGCTATTTCCCTGTAGTCAAGTGAGAAAACTTAGTGAATCACTGCTGCTTTAAAAAAATTAACAGCTCTACTTCATTTTGTTCTTCTCTCTTTACCTAAGGCTGCTGTGGTACCATCTGCTCAGACACTTAAAATTACTGACTTCAGCTTCAGTGACTTTGAGCTGTCTGACCTAGAAACGGCACTGTGCACAATTCGGATGTTCACTGACCTCAACCTTGTGCAGAATTTCCAGATGAAACATGAGGTAGGAATACAGTCGTGTCCTTTGGCGGAGAGAGAGAGAGAAGGTGTGTGTGTGTGTGTGTGTGTGTGTGTGTGTGTGTGTGTGTGTGTGTGTAAGGGAGAATTAATCAATACACCGTTACCTAATGCCCACCTGAGATTTTTAAAGAAAAAGACGTTTGTCAGGCTTTTCCTATTTGTCAAGCACCAAGATGGAGAACAGGGGAGAGTACTCCCAACAGTGGGAGCAGGGTGTGCGAAGGCAGGAGGACTGAGGAGTGAGTAGGGCTGGGGCTGTGGGAACACTGGCGGGGGGAGTGAGCGTGGCGAGGGAAGCTACTGGAGGAAGGTAAGAAGCAAATCATAAATAACCCTGTGAGCTAGTCAGAGGAATTTGGATTTTATCCTGAAAACAATGGTGAGTCAGGGAGGAGTTGTAAACAGGGAAGTAATCTGATCTGATCGCAGAGGTTATGATAACATGGTACAGAGAAGGACCAAAACAAAGTGAACTCCTTTGGAAATGAGGAGTCCAGGCGCTTGATGTGAGGCCAAGCCTGTGGTTTGAACACGGGGGAAGATGACAACTGGTTTTAACCCCTGCCGATTACCTTATTCACCTCTCAGAAAACAGCAAGACTCCCATCGGTATCTTCTAATACCTGTCTGGAGATACCAGGAAATAGCTATGTGTATAGCATCAAAGAATAAGAGAGAAGAGAAAGGATTGTTTGGGGGAGAAAATGTACTAATTTGCCTTTAAAGTTAATTTTCTTTTTCTGGTCCGTCGAATTTCTAGTCTTACGCAGATTTCCTGTCTGGAAATGCAAATACCTTGAAGGCCTCTACTATTTAGCAACCCACAGATTCATAAAATGAAACTTTATTAATGTACACAGTATACCCAGAACCATGCTGAGTCTTCATTTCAGCAAAGAGTGGTCCCTGCTCTCAGAAGCCTCACAGTTGGGAATGAAAGGAAGGGCTAATATAGCTAGGTGAATACAGTGCCGCTGATGGTATTCTTGGGGTATTCTTTCTTAAATGTAGCCAACTTTGTTTCACAACTCTGTGAAAACAAAGAATGACCGTCTGTGGACTCTAATAATACGTCACCCTTCTTAGAGCCTCATTAATTAAGGGTCATCGTGTTATGTGATTATTTCACGAAGCTCTCAAGAACACTTCTCGGGTGGTTATTGCCCCTGTTTGAAATTCAGATAGCATGAGAAGAGTAGAGAGATCATGGATCGGGAGTTCCAGCTCTACTAGTCATCAGCTCTTATTTCTTTAAGTGATGAATCTCTCAAGTTCTCGGTTTCACAGTCTGTTGATTGGGATAATGGTAAGACTTCCCCGGTGGCAGTCTTGTGAGAATGACACACGCATCCTCCATGTGACTGTTTGGACACAATGTAGGATACACATGTGTATTCCTGTCTCCTGTGACGTTTTGATTTTTATTGTATCACCCCGTCAGATTTCTCTACAGGAGGTTATAGGGCTCATTTTTAAAAGCCTCTTCTATGAATGGACCGACCACCTCATGTAGAGCCAGTTCTAAATGTGAAACTCAGTTCTGCTTCTTGCTAGTTACGTGACCTTAAAAAGCAAACAGCATTTCAAATCCCTTTCTGTTCTGAGATTTCCCCTATGTTAAACTAGTAATGATTCAATTGAAAGGGCCCTGCTGAAACAAAGGAATCTGATCCTTATACCTATTTATGAAGTTTTTAGAAATTGATTTATTTCTTATTTCTTAAAAACCTCTAAGTTTTCAGATAGTGTGTGAGTGTTGGATACGATAGTCACTCAGGATCTCTCTTTTTTAAAAGATTTATTTATTTGAGAGACAGTGCGCGCGAGCTGGGGGAGGGACAGAGGGCGAGGAAGAAGCAGATGCTCCACTGAGCAGGGAGCCCATGTGGGACTGGAACCCAGGACCCTGAGATCATGACCTGAGTTGTAGGCAGACACTTAACTGACTGAGCCACCCAGGCACCCCCATCACTCAGAATTCTTTAGCAATCTTTATTCTTACCTTTTCTTGAGCTTTTGTTCATTAGGCAGATATTTTTATTCAATGTCTCATTCATTTACTCTCCTTTTCTTTTAAATAACTGCTATTCTGATTCTGGCCAACAGCAACTTGAATACCACAGTCATTCTGATTGGCCTTCCTGCCCTAGTGACTCGCCTGTCGTGTTTATTTGAGATATTATTGTCATTGTAATTTAGGGTGATAAAATTAAAATGTTATTGCTGGAGAGGATGTTGGCATCATAAAGCTGCCCAGACAAAGGATCTTTCCTACTGAAAGATCTGTCAAATCTTCATGTCTCTTCTTGGCTTCCAAATCTTGAGTTACTCTCCTCCAAACATGGCAGCGGTTGCTCTTGCTGACCTCTGAAACAGACTCTTGACTCTACCTGAACAAATCTGCATGTGCTGTGCTTATTTTCACCTTCCGTCTTTCACCCGTCATTCCTCTCCTGAATGGCCTGTCCCACTTGCAAGGCTTCTCCACTTCTTGCCACAGGACGCTTTTCTCTTCCTCAGAGCCTGACTCAACCCTAGTTTTGACTTCATACCACTTCACCACTTGGAATACTGTTGACAATTTGTCATCTTGATTTTATTTATTCCCTTTGTATGTGCACTTTATCATTTTCACTCCCGACTAAGGTTCTTGAGGACAGAAACTCAGCTGTTTTCTGGTTCTTCTCTTTCAGAGCATCTTGAGTCTGCCCCTCAGGAGATAGAAAGCCTTTGTCATTGTTGGAGAATGATCAGACTGAGCATGCTCCCTAGAGTCACTCACCTTGTGCCTAATTATTCAATAGTCCCATACAAAAGACTGTATTGTGGATTTGAACATGCCAGGCATATCCACCAAGCACTGAGGAGATCTGACCATAATTTTCCTAAATGCTGTTAATATCCAGATAGACCTATAAATACACAGAACAAACTGATGGTTACCAAAGAGGAGGAGGTTGGGGGGGATGGGCGGGATGGGTGAAGAAGAATAGGTACAGGCTTCCAAGATACAGGCTTCCACTTATAGAATGAGTAAGTCACAGGAATAACAGGCACAGCATAGGGAACATAGTCAATGATATTGTAATAAGGTTGCATGGTGACAAATGGTAGCTACACAGGTGGTGAACACAGTATGATGTATAGAGAAGCTGAACCCTTATGTTGTGCACCTGAGACTAATGTCACATTGTGTGTCAACCAAACTCAACATGTTCTTAAAAGATTATCCTGATAATAGAATCCCAAACTGTACTTAAATTTAGTTCCTAACTACTGTATCCATTGGATCACCCAGTTCTCTTAGGCCCGTGTTATTAGAAGCATAATAGAATAATCCGTCAGGAATTAGTATTTCATAGAGTCATTTTGGTCATTATTTAACATTATATGATATATGTGCACATTTAATTATATCTACAGATTTATGATTAGTAAAGAGATCTATTCATAGGTTAAATTTCTGGGTTTTCCTGCTTATTTTCCTTGATTCTTTAATTCATCACCAGCAATTTTCTATAACACTTTCTAGTTTCTAAGCACATCAAAGCAAGTTGAGAGCTCTTAAATTCTGCCAATAAGAGGAAACTGTCATCATCTAGCTGATTTTGTTCAGAAATGGTCAGATGAAAGGAACTGCAGTGGACTTGGGATTAACACATGCCAGTCTTAGGCACACAGAAATCCTCTGCTAAAGAAGGTGACTAGGAGCCACGAGAGCGAGGGGACATTCGGGTTCCTTGTTATCAGAATTCCCTGTGAACTGCGTCATAGAACAGGAACAAAAAGACCTGAAAAGAAAAGGAGGTTATGAAAGCCCTGATTTTCCACCAAATCCTGTATAAGCAATTTCCACCAACAAAGAAGAAACCTTGTTTGTGGCCTACTTCTGCAGCCAGTCATTCTGTGATGCATATTGTTAGAACAACATTCTTTTCCCTGGTACTTTTTCCATACCCCAGGGCAATGCTCTTTGTGGTTGAAGTATCTCCAGTGATATACGTAGGAAGAAGCACATATTTATTTTTACAGATCCCCCAAAGTATAGTAAATTATTCAGAATTGAAGAGAGACAGACTCTGAAGCTAACACAAACAAAAAATAACCATGCTTAGGGCCCAAGAGTCTCTGGGGATTTTGCTGAATACACTACTTAGAAGTTGAATTAAACCCAGCTTTTAAGATTTTCTGAAGTCTGTCCTTTTTTTTTTTTTTTTCATCTTTTAAAATAAATCTTTTTCATAGGGACCCCAGGGCTTTATTTTGCATATATATTTTTAAAAATTACTTCTTGGTAACCAAGCAGTAACTCTGCCTGAATACTTAAGTGTAGTTTGAAAGGGATAAAAGACCTGCTGATTGTCTCAGGACTTGGGAGCTCCATTCTGTGCTTGGCCTCGTGCTCTGTATCTCAGCCCCCAACCCACCTGCACAGCCTTGCATCCAATACCTTTAAAGAACTAAAAACCAGGAGCATGAGAAGAACTTGAGAGCCACTATTTCCATGACTCTCTATAAGTGAATTCGTACATAGTTGACTATTTGGATTCTCCTGATGCCACGTGAACACAATATCTTTTAAAAAGCTAGTCAGTGCCCTCCCTACCTATGTCCAAAATACCTTCCTTAGGGCTCTCTTACACTTTACATCTCGTTTAGTTAGCACGGTGGTCAGCATGGTGGGCTCTGAAGTCAAACTGTTCAAGTCTGAATTTTAGCCCCTACCTTTGCAAGCAATGTGACCTTGGGTGAGTTACCACTCTGAATGGCCATTTCCTCATCTGTGAAATTATCTGAGTAGTAGTGCCTCCCCCAGAGTCCTGAGGGTTAGCGGTAAAGGCTTTGTACAGTGCCTGGAACATAGTAAATATGTGATATTAGCAAGTATTGTTACTACTTATGCTTTGTTTCGTAAAGGTTCTCTGCAGGTGGATTTTAAGCGTTAAGAAGAATTACCGGAAGAATGTTGCCTATCATAATTGGAGACACGCCTTTAATACAGCTCAGTGTATGTTTGCTGCTCTAAAAGCAGGAAAGATTCAGGTACTTTTTAGAGCTGTTCTTATCTTTAAGACTTCTTCTTGCTTTGGTAGTAAAATTTACAGCATATTCTTTCAAGTTTTTTTTAATGTGCACTAACGATGACTGGAATCATATTTGTTGCCACTTACAAAATAAATGATATCTTGTTAATTGAAGAAGACTAGCATGGCAAAATACTTAGTTATTAATTTTCTTCCATATGTAGCGTATCTGGCCTATTTTTAAAAATCTTTAAAATAACTTCCTGTTAAATTTAATAGTCTTTGGGCAAATACTTTCTCCAGAGGAAATTTCTTCAGTATAAGAAAAAGTATCAAATTTCTCGTGTTCCTATTCGACCTGCTCCATAGTAGAATTCCTCCAAAACCACTCAAGTGGCTTCGTAGATAAGTCCAGTGTTCTCTGTCGCATTTTCTCTGGAGTACTCAGTTGAATTTTGTAAGTAGCATTTCATGGAAAGGGTTTTATCATCCCTTATCATCTACATTGACCATAGACTGTGTACAAGGAAGATCAATGCAGAAAGCGTTCAAGTAATTTGTTCCTTTCCAGGCCAGATTTTATCCGTATCTCTCTTAGATTCTAACTTCAGTGGGAATCAACTAGTTATTCTAGGTAAGTGACTCCAGGCAGCCATCAAATAACTTTTTCATTCAGAGCTTCCATGCTTTTTTTTTTTTAAAGCAAATTCTAAAAATGTTATTCTCTGTCTCTATTTCCATAGGGAACACATTTTAACTGGCTAGAGCTAAAAGAAGGGATTGTTGTCCAAGAGGCCATATGAAATACCATAGGAGTATTTCCCTGCCATAGCAAACATTTATAAAAAATAGGATCAGCTTATTTTGGGCTGTGGAAAGGTCATTAGGATTATACTGCTGAAGACTGCCCTTGCTTTTTATGAAGAATAACAAAATGATGGTTTTTGTCTAATGCTATAAACATACTGCGTAGAGTGCTGAGTTTCCAACAGAGTGGAGCTGATAATGATTTCAACTTTGTTTTCTTACCGATGAAGGAGACCAGCAGGATAAATAATACAAATGGCAAATATTACCAAAATAACCTCTGCTTGGCTTTGGAACATATTGTGCAACCTTTTAAGGCCCGATTTGCACTTCCAATCCTCTTTTTTATGTATTGTCTTGCTTAATATTCCCATTGTCTCTGTTACCTAAGGATCCAGCAACTACCAGCAGAGAGTGAGGGCAGCAGAATCTGTAAGCAACTAGGAGGCAGGGAGACAGCAATTAGTCAACGTTTATTTTGATGTTTCCACCTAGATGTAGATAATGAAGAGTTAAGGCTACTTACTGTAGGTGGACAGATGATTGATTGCTTAAGGCACTTCCTCTTTTTGTGTGGATAAACGACATTTATAACAATCCCCTTCTGAAGACAAAGTACCACTGATTCCCTGCTAGGATTCTAGCCTGAGTCCTTTGTGACACCCAGTGTGGAAAGCACTCGGAAAAACAAGCACGTGATTGGTAAAAAGAGGTAGAGTAACGAACCTCACCAAGCCGTCTTTCTCTTTCTTCCTGGGGACGTGTTCCTGCAGAGCAAGCTGACTGACCTGGAGATCCTTGCCCTGCTCATCGCTGCTCTCAGCCATGACTTGGACCACCGGGGTGTGAATAACTCTTACATCCAGCGGTAAGGGCCTTTTCCCCAGCTAAAGGAGGAAACGTTTCTTTTCAATTGGAGGGCTTATTTATTTATTTATTTATTTATTTATTTATTTGAAGATTTTATTTATTTATTTGAGAGACAGAGAAAGTGAGAGAGAGCATGAGAGGAGAGAAGGTTAGAGGAAGAAGTGACTCCCCGTGGAGCTGGGAGCCCGATGTGGGACTCGATCCCAGAACTCAAGGATCAGGACCTGAGCCGAAGGCAGTTGCTCAACCAACTGAGCCACTCGGGTGCCCTATTTATTTATTTTTAAAGATTTTATTTCTTTGGGGGAGAGAGCATGTGCGCATGCGAGAGAAGGCAGGGGGAGTGGGAGAAGCAGGCTGCCCGTGGAGCAGGGAGCCCCACTCAGGGCTCCATCCCAGGACCCATGAGATCTTGACCTGAACCAGAGGCAGGCAGACGCTTAACTGACTGAGCCACCCAGGCGCCCCTAGGGCTATCTTTTTTAAAGTAAAAGCTGCAAGAAAATTTGATGGTACCAGATTTCAATTGATCGAGACCCCATAACATACTCTGGTTTTACTTAAGGTAAATGGAAAAAAAAAAATTTAAATCCAATATTGTGTTGGTAACATTGCTGGCCTAAAATTCAAAAAACCTTTGTGTTGAGACTCTTCTTTCACGAGATAATTACCAAGAGTGTTGCTTTGGTTTATGTATACCCAGCTTAAGAGCTTCATTAGGAAACAGTATATTAAGACAGGTTCAAAAAAGCTAGAATTTTACCCTGAAATAGAGAAGATGATATCTGAAAAATGCTGACTTCGACCCCGAGTGCTTGGTGAGCCCTCAGAGGAAGGAGGCCGTTGGTCTCAGTGAAGGCGGGTTGGGGGCCTGCGGTCAGACAGGATGCAAACCCTCCCTTTGCCACGTGGTTGCCCTGTGGGACCTTGGGCAAAGGAGCCGATTTCTCTATGCTTCAATTTCCTGATCTGTACGGTGGGGATAACAGCTTACCTACCTCACAGGGTTGATGTGAGTTTTAAGAGCTAACACGTATCGAGAGCAGATGGAATGCGGGGCGCATATTTAAGTGTTAAGTCTTGGCAGCACATGCTAGTGATAGTCCTGCCGACATCAGAAGCCTGCTTTTTGGCTGCTTTTCAGAGCAGATACTAACTCGAGACAAGCGTTTCAGGCTCCTCCCTCCCGGGCCATCCTTAAGTGACATTTGCAATGACAAATGAGATGATAAAGGTGACATCACTTCTTGTCAGATTTTTGAGCCACTTGGACATGTTTATTTACATATTGATAGCAACGTAGTTGAAAAGCCTACATCTTAATGGCAACATCTCTTGCCACTGAGCATTTATTTAGGTATGCAAGTGATGCAACAAATGGGGAGACCCTGTAAGGAAGTTCCAGATGTCTAATAGCGAGGGAATCTCAGAGTTCTCGAACCACATTCCCTTTATCCAAATAAACTTCATGTAACAAGAATTGTGATGAGGCCATTGCGTCCTCTGCTGACCTTTGATGGGAAAAGATGGCAAGCTCTTGCCTGAGGGTCGGAGACTGGCTCTTTCCTCTTTAAGATCTGAACTTAAAGAGGAACATTTTGGAGAACAGACTGGATGCCATGTCCTTTGTCCCCTGTGCTCTGCCATGCGACCGTGTTCCTGAGCCTCACGTAGACACAGGAGTAATTATGAAAGGGAACGACGAAATGGAAAGATGTTTGGTGCAGGTTAAGCACGGCCAGAAGATCCAAGGCATCGGTGCTAGGTTGCCTCCTTACCCCAAAGGTAAACGTAATATTATTAGTGTATGATTGGCTCTAAGATGCCATGTTGTCCTGCTTTAGAGTGAAAAAAAACCACTCAGCTATTTTTTCCTTTGTTTATTTAAAAATAATTACCCGGAAAAACATCTGGAGAAACGTCATATTCTCTTCAAAAAAAAAAAAAAGTCCTGGGAAAAATTCATGGACTGGAGAATCTTGCCTTCACGCACACCACAAAGCAGATTTCCACCAAGTAAGAATAACTTTAAGAAAAAAAGTTAAAGAGTCTCAGAGATTCTTATTTCTTCCTACATCTCTGTGGTTTGAATAGAGGAAACCAAGAATTTTCCAGGGATGTTTCTTTCTTTTTTTTTTTTTTTCTTTCCTTAGTGGTAAATGAGTGATACTTCAGGAGTATTTTCTTAACCAGGGGACTCGTGGGGGAATAAGAGTACCATAAACTTTCCCATATAAAGAGCTAACGTTAAAAAGGTGTACAGTGTCCAACCTCATCAGTATTCAAATAGTACATGAAGAAAACCGTCACAATCAGAGAAGGCACAGAAATGAAACTAGTATATCAAAAAGATGGAAAGCACTCACATAGTAGCAAAGTTAAAAACTGAACTTCTGTCATTCGCTCTTGAACATCTTTTCAGAAGATTAATTTCAAGGAAGATGTATAAGAAACCATGTTTCGACCCATTATTTCATCCTTTGATGACTTCCTTGATTAGGAAAACTGTCATTGTGAGGAGAACCACAAGTATGCTAGTGAAATATGTGGAGGAAGAGTTCACTGCTGTGCTCTCTTCTCCCATTTGGGTGGGGAAAGCCAAGAGTGGGTTCAGATAGATATTAAATTGTTATTTTAAAAACAGGCAGCAATGGGGACTAAATGTCACAGACATCTACTAGAGAAAGCACAGCGTGACCCTCAGCTGATGGTGAGAAACCTCCTGCATTAGGCCGACAGTCAATATAAGAAGACTGTTGTGGATGCATTTATTTGGTTAGATTTGAGTTTGGTGTTTTATAAAAGAATAAGTGAAAGCATCCTACATTTTAGGCAGCCTGCTAATGGGCAATTACTAGGGCCCGGCACTTTGTGAGGCAGAAAGAGAGCTATGAAGTATAAAATGTGGTTCCTGTTATTAAGTAATTTTCCTAGTCTCATGAAATGGTGGTGCTCGACACCAGAAAGTACCCAGTAAGTCCTGAGGTGTTTCGTAACGTGGACTGTAAGCATTCAGCAGAGGAGATGGGTCAAGACCCATACAGTCCCTCTCCAGTTAATGGACCAAGTGAAACAAAGTGGATCCTAAGAAGTGGGTAGGATTGGATTTGGAGAGGAGAGGGGATAAAGATAGCCCAGGAACACTCTGAGATAGGTGGGCATTCTCAGTGGACAGCCATGGCTGGCCAGGTGCAGAGTCCGGGACGGAGAGTAAGAGGGTGAACAAGTAGAAGGGAGAGGCCCCTTGGAGGGAGAGCTATAAAACTAAGCAGCGAGCTTGAGATGTGTTGGAGTGAAGAAACCAGGAGCCACTGCAGTGGGTAATGAAGACCTTGTTGAGGAAGGAAGGACTGACTGAAAGTCAGCTACAAGGCGCAGTGGCTAATAAGTGGAAGCACAGAGTTCATCCAGGAGGCTGTTACAGCAGCCACATACGTGGTGCCCCTCACGTACTGGCTACAGGAAGGAAGAGATGGGCGAGAAGTGTTTTTCCGTTTAATATTAAACAGATGCTAATATGCATGAAGGAAAGGGGGAATCATGACTCATGGCCCAAGAAACTGGAACAGCAATAGAGCCATTGATGAAAATGGAGGAACTGGGAAGCATGTGCACATGTAAATAGGGAGGAAGGGACGAGAAAGACAGAAGAGAGAGGAGTGTTGGTAATGAGGAGAAAATAATAAATAGTGTGGTAGTTAGAAGAGGTAAAATGATTAAAGGAACGTTTTTTTGTTTTTTGTTTTTAAGTTTCCATAAAACCAGAATAAAAGAATTTCCTGGTAACCACAATCAGACCATGTCTTTGTCCTGGGTCCGTGCCCTGGTCTTCCCCGCTCTAGGAGAGGAACTGCAGTGAGCTCCAGTAAAGCTGGAGTCTTGGCCCGCTCGGGGACAGTAGAGGGTCCGCAGGCTCTGAGGGCCTCACCAGGGAAGACAGCACAGGAATCACAGTTTGTGAAGTTCACCTGAGTAAAGTCTCCATTAGCCGGAAATGAGATCGTTCCCAATTAGGATGGAGGGCTTGAGAGACTGGAGTCTCTCAATATGCGAAAAGTGCAAGTTCAAGGAGTCCTAATGTCACTAGCTAATAATAATAATAATAATAACAGAAGTTAACACTTAATATGGCTGTTACCATGTGGCATTGGGAACTCTTTTTAGTACTTTATATATGAGTTCAATTAGTCCTTAGACTACCCCGCAGTGGCTACGATGGTTAAGGGCCAGCTCGAGCCACATGCCTGGGTGCAAAAGCACACACTGACTCCATCTGACCTTGAGCGAGTCATTTAACATCCCGCTATTTCCTTCTCCGTGCAATGGAGTAATGACAGTATCTGGCTTGCCGTTTGTTTTAACAAGGATTAAGGAGTATAAATAAATGTAAAGGACTTGGAACAGTATCCGGCACAGAGTAAATACTCTCCAGCTTTTAGCATTTTCTTTTTTTTCCTTTTGCAAAGATTTTATTTATTTATTTGAGAGAGAGTGAGAGAGAGCTCAGGAGCACAAGCGGGGGAAGGGCAGAGGCGGAAGGAGAAGCAGCCTCCCCGCTGAGCAGGGAGCCTGAAACGTGACCCGATCCTAGGACCCTGAGATCATGACCTGACCCGAAGGCAGATGCTTAACCAGCTGGGTAACCCGGGCACCCTGGTTTTAGCATTTTCAAAGGGGGATACTATTAAGGACATTCAGGAATTCGGGATCTTGCTTGGTGCCATGGTGGGGCTTGGAGCAGGCAGCAGCAGAAATACTGGGTGTAGCAGCACCTAGTAGCTGTGGAACAAAGAAGGGCGTACGTATCGTTGATGTGACCGGAGACCTATCAGTGGGGTCAAGGCAGTCAAAGAACTCGGGTCAAAAGGCCCAGTGAATCATGAGCTTGAACAGCCGTGGCATCTAATGTGATCACAGAGAATGCGACGGTAAAATGACCCCCGGCTGCTCCAACACCGCAGTGATGATTTGGAGAGAACGTGGGAAGTGAAGAATTCGGGGGGACTGACCCAGCTTACGAAGAGCAGTGAAGAAATCCAAACTCCGAGGCATCGGCATGAATGAGAAGCAGAATCAGGGTCTGTAAAGAATCTATAAAAAGGAATCCTGCGGCAGCAGGCATTGTTTTTTTCTCACAGAGCTTACATTTTCTATTGATCTCTGAGGCTTTCTATTTCTAGAACGTCATTCTGATTCGGGCACTGGCATCCTGACGCTGCTCTCAGAGATGGACAGACGACTGCAGGACAAGAGGAAGATGCGGGAGGGGGTCCTGTCCGGACTGCTCACTGACTTCAGTGTGGGCATGACATTCGGTGGCGGTGGTGGCTTACCCGGGTCCCTCTGACAGGATCTCACAGGAAGAAGCAGCACAGCCTTGTGTCTGAAAGAGTGGAAAGCAACGGGATATAGAATACATGGGTGTCCGCGAATATTTTTGTAAACAGGAAACTTGGGGCATTTGTCACCCTTTTATTGATTCATAAATCCGTATTTTTAGAACGTTAAGTAAAGACAAACACATAATTTGCATTCATGTCTCCCACACCCTGAGAAATTTTTCTAATATGAAACAGTCCTTTCTGCATTGTCTAAAAATGTGATGTGCACTCAACGTTTTAAACCTGTTTGCATTGCGGCCGCCTAATCGCATGTCTGGTCCGGCTTCTAACCAGGTCAGTGCGTGGCTGCTGTGTGCAAGTGCTTGTGGGGTCCTGGGCCGGCATGACATGGCGAGGGGATACGTGTTCGAATCCCAGCTCGGCCATTTATGCGAACCTTGAACAAGTTAGATAATCCCTCCGATCTCTTGGCTGTCTAAAAAATAGATGCTAAAATGCCCGTTTTAGAGCAGTCTCGGCCTGGGTCTCCCCGGAGGCACACAGCTTATTTGTGATGCGATCGCCGGGGAGCTGGTGGGAAACGGAAGAAGGCAAAGCCAGGGGATGGATGAGCTGCCAGCCGTCCGCCCATACAGGCAGCTGGGGCTCCATCCGTCCTGCCGGGTGGTTTTGGGAAGTTTTAGGAAATGAGGGCCGGAGCTGCTCGCATATGGACAGGTACAGCGCCGGGAGGGGCAGCTGTGCACAAACTCCCACGCCCCATGAGTCAAAGATGACCTCCACGGGCCTTAACTCCTCCATCCCCAGGCTCGACACGTGGGGGTGCAGCAAGAGAGTTCCCTTGGGCACCAGCTGTGAGGGCAGAGGGCTTCGGGCACACTCAAGAGGGACTCACAGTGGGGTGGCCACGCACCTTTTAGAAGGCAGAGCACCTTCTAATTGGCCCCCGCAGGGAGTCTGTTAAATCCCGCATGGAACTCAACGCTGCATCAGTGGCTGGAGTCAGACATGAGCTGAGGATTTGGATGTGGAGAACGGAAATGTCCCATAATAAATAAAAATTAAACATAAACTACTTAGCACAACAGCGCCTGACATGTTCGAGGCTCTCGCTAAATGGTAATTATTACTATTAGCGAAAACAGATCTGACCAAGCTCAAGAGGGTTACTGTCTAACAAGGTAATAGATGTATAAACAGCGAACGACTGGCAGAACAAAATGGACATTAAACTGATACCATATGTCCCTGAATTTCTTACATAAATGAAAATAAGCAGATACTCTAGATGCGAAGGGAATGGGGAGGGCTGCAGTTGTCATGTCGAAACTTACTTTAGCATCGCTGGTCTGGATGGTGAGAAAAGGCTGCGGCCAAAGTCGAGAACGTAGACTACAAGGCAGAGTGCAGAAGGGAGGCCGTCGGTCTGTTTACACTGGGCCCTCCGGTCCCCAGCAGCGCCCCGTCCACTCCCGGGGCACGGGCTGATACCATGTGCGGGCTGATGCGTTCCCAGTCTGCATCTCCAGCCCACACCCCGGTACAGATCTTTCTCTCCACTTTGTGGATGTCGGGCACCTTCAAGTCAACAGATCCTACCCTCAACTAGACGTCTTCTCCCCCTTCACTTCCCATCCCTGATCACTCTCTCCCTTTTTTCCTCTGTCGGTAAATGACAAGGCAGACACTTGGCAGGCATACTTTCCCCTCCCCCCCACGAAAATCCCTGCTGGGTCCCCAGATTCATTGCCGACTCCTACTACCTCCTCAACAGTTTTCAGATAACTCTGCTTCTCGATATGCAGGATTCCGTCACGAGTCCGGGCTGTCTCATGCCAACGTTACTGGAACTGGGACTGCTAGCTTTCTAGTAGTCTCCTAACTAACTTCTCGTAGTCGCCAGTTTTGATTCCAGCAAATTTCTCTCTTTTTTTTTATAAATCTGCTCATTTTACTCCATCCATTGTCTTCCCGTTGTCTGATGATGAGCACAGCATCTGGTCCATCATACAACTCACTAAACATGGAAGGAGCAAGAAAGAGGGGCAGGCAGCAGTTAACTTGGGAAGGTTCCAACAGCACAAAAAATGGAGGTTTCGGGGTCAGCAATTTCAGTGGTAGCTTAAGCAACAGGAATAGATGAGAGTACCCATTCCCTTACCTTTATTTCCGTTTTATTGTTTTTGTTTTCCCGTAAGCATCTCTGACTCTACTCCGTTTCTTCCTATGTTCTGTCCCTTCCGTGTTGGGCAGCTTCTCTATCTTCAAATTAAATGATGTATAAATTATTGATTCAAATGGTAGTATAAAGGAAGAACAAGTCAACTTTATTATCTAACACTTGTGTTGTACTTTACAATTCATAACCTGTCCTGTAGATTTGAGGAACAGAGACTGGCAGAAGCTCTTTTTCTTTTGAAGAAGAAATAGTGACAAATGTGCTTCATATTCACATGTGAAGGGTCATGAGAAATATGAGGTGGAGGACTGTGCTTGTCAGCCTTTAGAACTTGATTTGTGACCGCCTGTTACATATAATGAACCGAGTGGAATATCCTTCCCACTCCCTTCACTCAGCCAAATGGTCTCCGCTGTTTGCCCCAAGTTCCGATGAACGAGCTCGCAGGATACCCCACACTGAAATAACCTGGATCCCACCAAGGGCACTTGTTCTGACTCATCTGTCTCCTTCCTCCCTTCACAAGGGGACGTGCGCCGACTCTGCCCCTTTTCTCTACCTTTCGTCACTCGCGCCTGATCATTCCATCTCGGTCCGCTCTTCCCGGGTATGTAGGCACGTGTGAATACGCTGACCTTCAGCCTTCTTTCAGAGGAAAGACTGGCATTGACGTTCGTCTCAGATTTTAAATTAATTGCAGTTTTGAAATTGAAAAATATAATTGGTAGAAGTACTTCAGAGACTTTTTTTCATGTTTAGAGGAATTAGTCCTTTGTCCTTATTCTGTCTACTGTTTTATCAATATTAAAACCCGTGAAATTGCTCATACTCTGAACTGGCACTAATTACACTGATTATTGGAAAACAACTTGACTCTGTATTCCCCAGAGATTAACTCCGTCTTTTCCTCAGCGAAAGAACAGAACATTGTTAGTTTGGTTAATTTCATGCAGTAGCCTCTTTTTTCGTTAACCAGCACTAAGAGGACACTAGTACACTGACATGTTGGGGAAATGGTAATTTTTAATCTGTTTTTCTCTCTTCGACGAAATCTGTTTCAGAAGCGAACACCCGCTTGCTCAGCTCTACTGCCATTCAATCATGGAGCATCATCATTTTGACCAGTGCCTGATGATTCTTAATAGCCCAGTAAGTACCTACTTTATGGTTGCGGAATTTTAAAAGAGAGCTTTATAAATTCAGTTTTATTTTTAAGTTTTGGATATATTCCCAGCACCATAAATTCTTGAGCCTGCTTTATTACCTTTTTGGGTAAGGAAGGCAAAGCCAAAACATTTAAGATCTTCCCAGCCTCGCTTCTCTAGACAACCAAGACTGTCTCAACATTGCCTGACAAAGGATATCTGGTTACTCACTTCTGTTTGGTTTTTGCAAACTAGAAACAAAACTAGTATTTTATGGCTCGCAGTTGAGTCCTTTTTTTTTTTTTTT
>CM052800.1:89387679-89450843 GCA_028533885.1 Nasua narica | reverse complement strand
GACAGTGGGTTTATAGTGATTACAAGTATCTCTGCTGCACCCGCTTCTCCAAGAGAGTTGGTGGAAGAGGCCGAGGAGCAGCAGAACCCTACTTTCTTTTTGCCTCACGTATTTAAGAGAGACCGTGCTTTCAGGTCGGTTTCCCTGCAGGGACAAGGGATACAGCCCTTCACTGCAGGTGTTTCTGTATTACAGTGATGGCCTTTCTGCCTGGTCCTTCAAACAAAATTATTACAAACAGGCCTCTGGCTCCAACACGGGAAACACTGCGCTAAGTAGAGAGCCCTTGTCATGCAATGGTTATGCTCTTGGGTTCTAGAGCACCTCGTCCTTGACGCCAGAGCCCAGCAGGACTTTCACTCCTCTCAACCACAGAAAGACGAGAGAGCCCATTCCTTTCGTTGCCCTCTTTCTCTGGCAGATGCTGTTTGTAAGTCCGAGCTTTCCACATAGAAGTCACTTCACGTGCTGCGCTCAGCATTAGGATGACTCGCCGTCATTCTTGCTCTCCTAGGACTTCTGTCAATAGGGTATCTGATGTTATCCTTTAATGGCGAATTAGTAGTAGACAAGGCGTTTTCATCTCACTATCGCTGAGAATGGGATACCAAGGTGAAAAAAAAAAATAGTAACAGCAGGCAAGTTTTTGCCCAGAGGTTAGTAATTTCTCTCCCAGTGTCCATCTGGAGCTAACGGAGGCAGTCTTAGGGCAAACCTGGTAGTTCAGTGGACAGCCAAAACAGTGACCCTCTGCTGTCGCTCACTCAGCCTCAGAGAAATTGTTTCTGTTTCTTTAGTCTTTATAAGCAGCCGTCTTCTTCATAGTTTCGGGGGCTTTAATTTAACCTTTTTGCCTTCTTACTGAGAGTATATATTTGCATAAAAAGTAAATCATAGCCTTGGGCTTCTTTTTCCCCTAACAGAGCGATGCTGATGACAGCTTGTGATCTCTCCGCCATTACCAAACCCTGGCCTATTCAACAACGGGTATGTTGCTTGCTGACAGTAAGAGCAGGGATTAAAAAGTCAAAGGAAGAAAAGTCTGTGTTCTAAAGGTAGCTTCGGAAGTATCTGTGGTATTTCATCTGATTTTTAAGTGGTATTAAAAGCAGATAGTTGGACGTAAACAGGTTTTCTTTTTTAGAAGATTCCTTTGCATTTACTAGTATTTATAAGATACAGTAAGAAAGAGAGCATCTGTATTAACACACCAAAAATGTAGCTATTGATAATCTTTCATTCCAGTACTTCTGGCTCACTTGGGAATTTTTTTAGCAAAACCTTCAAAAATGGAAGCAGCAAATTATTTTTCTTTTTATGATTTTTCTTTATGGTTAGCCTACCAGGCTATACCTCAGCTCTGAGTAGGCAGTAATGAGTAGAACTTAAATATTTCCTGGGGCTTATAAATATAGGAAATGTTGATGTAAGGTGTCAGGAAGGATGTGATCAGGGCCTGTGGCTGGGAGGCTAGAAATATATCCTTCTCTCTAAATAAGTAACTGCCATAACGTTTTGCAGGGGCAGGAAAGGCCCTGGGCTCAGAAAAGGGACAGCTGTACATACAGTGATGTGTATATCGTGCTTTTGTTTTTTTGCAACTGCATTTTTAATCCTAACTGCACTACCTGAGACTGTTGACAGTCTGCTGCTGGTCGGGGCTGGGCTCTGAGGGGTACAGCCCTGGAGCCTAGGGACAGGTTCATCTCATGAAACAAGCATGCTGAGAAAACAAGATCAGAAATGGACGGCCCGCGCCATAGCTGCCGTCGTGCTGTAAGCACTCAGGAAAGGGGGTCTTCGCGGACTCTCTGCCCATTTCCAAATCGGGAAAAGGGTGGAAGAGGGAAGAATTTGTCTTTTCATTTATCCATTCTTCTTCATCAGATCCCCGAAAGGTAGAGCCATGAGGTTGGGGTCCAGACATAAAAAACAATACTTAAAGCCTCTATAATAAAAATAGTTTGATATTGGCGACAGATCGGTGGAACACAATAGAGCATTGAGAATTGTATAGAACATTTAGTATATAATAAAGATAGCATTTCAAATAACTGGGGGAAAAGAGAGGCTTTTTATGAAATAATCTTAGGGTGACCTTCTCATCTTCCATAACCAGATAGCAAAAGACAAAATTGGATGTACTTTGCATACTTATATTCCAAATGGAGCAGTTCAGTGTAGAGAATTAAACCACAGAAGTACTAAATAAAAACATCTGTGGATTCTTCTATAACTTAGGAGTGAGAAAACCTTCCTAACTATGGCTCAACATGTAGAAACAATGGAAAAGATTGATAAATTTGATCACCAAAAAAATGAAAAAAATAAAGCAAACTTGCATGGCAAAAGACACTATAAGCAAAGTAAAAGTCAATGAGAAACTGGTAAAAATATTTACAACTTATATTTGATATTTAATGCCCGTAATATTAAAGAACTTGTAAAAATAGAGAAGAAAAAGGACAACCACCCTTCAGAAAAATGGGCCAAAATTTTGAACAAAAAGTTGATGGAATGTGAATGCCTCTTACTCATTTGCAGAGGTCCTCAGAACCTCATCCATAAGAAGAACTGCAAAGAAAACTTGACTGACACAGAAAAGCTTATATAGAATCTCTTAACAGCTCCATTCCTGATACAGTAGTAGTACTTGTGGTGGACACATTCCGAGACCCCCAGTGGATACCTAAAACCACAGATCGGACTGAACCCTTATATATATACTATGTTCTCTCCTATGTCTACAGAACTATGATAAAGTTCAATTTATAAATTAAGCACAATAAGAGATTAACAAAAATTACTAATAATAAAATAGAGCAGTTCTAACAATATACTGTAATAAAAGCTGTGTGAATGTGGGGTTTCTCTCTCTCTCTCTCTCTCTCCCTCCTCCTCGTGATGATGGGAGATGATAGAGTGAGACGTAGTGGGGTGAATGATACAGGCATTGGGATGGAGCGTTGGGCTTCTGTTGACTTCTGACCATATATTAGAGGGAGGATCATCTGCTTCCAGACCTCAGTTAACCCAGGATAACTGAAACCATGGAAAGCAAAACTGTGCATAAGGGAGATGACTGTGCTCAGGACCAGAAACAACCCAAACATGGATCAGCAGGAGGACAGCTAAACATATTGTCGTGTATTCCTTATACAATAGAGTACTGCTCAGGAGTGAAGAGAAACGCACCACTGATACATGGGACAACGCGGTGAATCTCGTAAACACTGTACAGAGCAAAAGCGGCCGGACGCAAAGGAATATGTTCCGGGATTCCGTTTCTATGAAGTTCTAGACTAGGCAAAGCTAATCTCTGGGGAAAGAAAATAGTGATTGTGAGGAGAGGGAGGAAAGAAGGGGCAAGAATTGACTAAGAAGGGTCATAAGGATGAGAGAAGTATTCTGTATCTTGGATGGGGTATTTATTACATGGTTATATGCATTGGTCAATACGGTGAACTCATGATCTCTGTGATTCAAAGTATGTAAATTCTACTTCATTTAAAAAAAAAAAAAACGAAACGAAACAGAGATACCATTTCTTAACTTGTCCAGTTGGCAAAATCCAAAGGCTTCATGATATGCTCCGTTGGGGAAGTTGAGGGAAAACAAGGAATGCAAAATACTGTAGCTCTATGGAAGTTTATAAATACACATATTCATTTACCATTACTTCTAGGAATCTTATCCCAAAGATATACTGGAAGGAATATAAAAAGATATGTATACAAGGCTATTCACGTTAGTACTATTTGTAAGGGCAAAGATGGGAAGTAACCCAAATATTCATCAGTAGGGTACTGACTGAATAATTGATAGTACATTTACACAATGAGTTCTAAAAAGAAAGAATGGAGTATCTGTATACTACGGTGGAGGGATTACAAGAATGTATTTTTAAGTGAAAAAAGCAAGGTATAGAGAAAAGTATATTGTACTCTACCATTTATCTAAGAAGGGGGTAAAATATATGAATATATGTACATATTTGCTTCATATTTTAAAAACCCAGGATTAACCACAAAAAAGTTAAATCATAGGGGTTTAACCTTTTTAAATTCCCTATAAGGGAAGGAGGGAATAGGACTTAGGGAACAGAAATAGAAGCTAGAGTTGCTGAGTGTACTAGTTTTGTAGATTTAACTTCAGAACCATGGAAATTGTTTCTAAAATTATAAAATTGAATTTTAAGTATCCGTAAGCCTTGAAAGTAAATGAAACAAATCTGATTTTGGTTGCAAAACCAAACTGTGAAAGGAACTATTACATTCCAAGTGACATTAAAACAATAATTTGACCATGTATTTCTAGTGGGGTGTACCCTAAAAACAAAAAGGAGTTACAAAAAAAAGGCTTCAAAACTGTTTTCAGTTTTGAAATTTTGCACGGATACTCAATCACTGTTTTAGATGATGTGGGATAAAAGCAAATAAAAAATATTGTGCAGGTACTGCTGAGAACCAGATCGTCAGTGTAAGCGGAAAGGTAAAAAAGGTTGGGCAGAAATGTAGTCCTGAATTTGAACTGAAATGTTGTATGAACTTCTGTTGTGTCCTACCTCCATCCTCTAAAAGGGCTTAAAAATAATGACCAACTTGGTAGTAATGAACAAAGCCGATGGCCATATTGAGGTTTCTAAGTACCTCAATTTAAAGGAACAAGGGCTCTGAAAAGAAACAGCTGATAGCAGTTTTAAAGCAGGACAAGAACAAAATGAGCCCAGAACATCTTATTGTATTGGAAAGCAGGGAAGCTATTAGAGACTGGTAGGGTTTTATCAAAAGAACAGAGGAGCCAACTTAAAAACAAAATAAAACCTTCCCTGGTCATCCTTGATAGTTGCTTGGAAACCAAGTGGTTTTTTTTTCAAATGATAATTAAAGTGGAAAAAAAAATCAAGCATTTCTCCTGCTTTTCTTCTATGAATCGTGCTTTAGGGTAACTAAATAATTGATAGGGGGAACTTTCTTTTTATTGTACTTCAACTAATAAAAGAAAAAGGAACGATGGCTTTGAATATCACCTTTCTGTAGCCCCTCAAGTGGTGGATCTAGACGAAGATCATTCATGGTGTCTAATACCACAAACAGAGAGGCAGTCAGCTTTGTATCGCTCCTGATGGAAGTACACAGCACTGCCTATGAAGCAGTCAAGGAAAAAGGAAAAAAAAATGATCTAATCAAGCTTCTAGATCTTATTAGCAGTGTGTGGAAATACAGGGCGCAGAGGAACCTGAAATGACATCATGGGAATGCAGTCAGCAAAATCCAGACGGTGGGGAACTGCAGGATAAACAACCCAGTTTACTCAACAACAACAAAAATTATAAGGAAATTTTTTTTGAAAAGAGGAGGAACATGTAGATTAAAATAAATTTAGGGCGTCTGGGTGGCTCAGCTGGCTAAGTGAGTGCCTTCGTCTTGGGTCGTGATCGTGGGGTCTCAGGATCAAGTCCCCGCATCAGAATCTCTGCTTGGCGGGGAGTTTGCTTCTCCCTTTGACTCTCCCCCCTCATATTCTTTCCCTCTCTCTCTCTCTCTCTCTCTCTCATTCACTCTCAAATAAATAAAATCTTTTTAAAAAGTAAATAAATTTAAAAGGCATATCTATCAATCACCATATACGCCCCTGTACTGATACTGTGTTTTTCACAGCACCTGGAATAACAGGTGCTTAATGGATAGCTCATGGATTATGCGTACAGACGGGCACACACTACCTTTTCCCACCGATTGCTAAAGTTGAAATAACATGTTGCTTTTTTCCGCCTAATTACAGGTTATAAACTCTAGCCTTGGTGATGAGGCACATATTTAAAAGCAAATAAAATATAATTTCTATTACTCGTTATTGTTTTATTATCTTTTTACTGATGTGGTTGAAAGCTAGCTTTGGTAGATTTCACGTTGTATGCTTTTAATTGCCAAAACTTAATCATTTATTTATTTCAGATAGCAGAACTTGTAGCTACTGAATTTTTTGACCAAGGAGACAGAGAGAGAAAAGAACTCAACATAGAGCCTGCTGTAAGTATGAGACCTTGTTGGTAGGAAATACTCAAATACACTTGTTCAGTGTAGACTTCTTATACTTTCTATGGGATCTTAGGAACACAGTTTCTTTTCACTTTTGTTTTTAAAACAAATTTCTTATTAAAAGAATTATACATGTTTATTACAGAAAACATAAGCAAATAAAAGAAAACCAAAAAGACTCCTTGGGTCATCATATTGTACCTACTTTTTTGTAATTTGTTTTTTCTATTTAAATATCGTAAGCTATTTTCATTCTGATGGATGCTCTTAGGTGTATTATTTATAATGATCACATGAAACAGACGAAGGCATAGTTTACCTACTTCCTTTGATGTCGTGTCTGCAGTGTTCACTAGGACCAGCAGCACTTTGATAAACATCTATGTTGCT
Source organism: Nasua narica (assembly GCA_028533885.1). Classification (NCBI taxonomy): domain Eukaryota; kingdom Metazoa; phylum Chordata; class Mammalia; order Carnivora; family Procyonidae; genus Nasua; species Nasua narica. Next base: position 89,444,412 of record CM052800.1, on the reverse strand, counting down.
AATGTTTCTGTGTCAGTTTTCATTCTCCTGTTAGGACAAATTCCCAGAATTGCTGTGTTGAAGGACACAGATTTTTAAAGGGTTTTGATACCTACTGCCTTTTTTTACATAGAGTGTGGATCTCCCAGACAAGAAAAGGAGCCTTCTCAGACCATTTCTGGTTTTGGAATGCATTTTTCCTGAAAATGAAGCATAGAGTCTTTTTTTTTTTCAATTCAAATGGACATTTACTGGGTCCATATTAAATGGGACATGGTCATGACCCCCTCCCCTGTATAGTTCCATCCACTCTGCTCGCTCTTTAGCCTCAGCTGGGCACATCCTGTCTCTCTAGTCTTTCACAATTACTCCGCGTCCTCTGATGTAATGGAAGGCTTATTCCAAGGCTCAGAATCTTCTTAGAAAGTGGTGGGTAGCAGAATGACAATCACAGCTAATGGGGAATTTGCTTCATTTTAAACAAGCACTTGGGACAGACTCATTGCTTCCCATGGCCGGGGCTAGGCCCGTCTGGTGCTCCAGCCATGACCTCCTGGGAATAAGCAGGATGACATCTGCATAATCTTCCCTCAGAAAGCTCCCGGCATGAATTGAATCGTAATCAGCTGTGGCCTCGGTGGCTTCTTCCACAAAGCTCAGGGTGTTCCACTCCACATCAATAGACAATTCAGAGCTGTGTGTTCAAATACACGTCAGTGGTCGCCTCTAGGTCGGTGGTTAGCTCTAGGTCAGTGGTTGACTCTAGATGAGTGATCGATTCCAACAGTAGTGTGGGAAAAGCCAGCCAGGATGAACAAGGCAGGGAGGATCAGGGCCTCCCTGAGCCCGGTGCCGGCGGGGAGTGCAGGAGACCTTGGAGCAAGGAGACGGATAGGCAAGTGTCTGGCCTTTCTCAGCTAACCCAGCGATTGATGTTTTTGGAGCCAACTTGTGTTGTGTTCTTTGAGTAAATCAGATCTGTGTGTGTGTGTGTGTGTGTGTGTGTGTGTGTGTCTGTTTCTGTGTTTGTATTTTCAGGATCTAATGAACAGGGAGAAGAAAAACAAAATTCCAAGTATGCAAGTTGGGTTCATAGATGCCATCTGCTTGCAACTCTATGAGGTATTTATATGAAGACATTAGACTGTGTTATGAATTAAAACCTCAAGTAAATTGAAGCGATTAACACTAGGCTTTTTTTTTTTTTTTTTCTGATGAACATGCTGTTTGCATTGAAGTAAGAACACGTTTTGTATTTCATTTTTCTCGAAAACTTTAACTCATCAATGTATGACTATCTGCTGAATGCCTACTCTGTACTAGACTTTAGCAAACTGATGTAGGAATACTAAGAAGAATTATATGTCAATGTTCCCATCAGGAGGGATACTGTGCATACTGTATGTCAGCATATTCTTTTAAGTTTAGACCTAAATAAAGAAAAAAATTATCCAACTTTTTCTCATTGTATAGTGTAGCTTTAATATTGTTAAATTTTCTATGAGAATGTAAAGGAGATAACTGGGCAAATATTACCAATTCCCATTTCCACACCTGCTGCCTTGGGACTTTTACTTTTTTAAGTAAAGATATTCTCCCTAAAACATCCAGTTTGCTGGTTTAGATGCTTCTTCCCAACATTCAGAAAGTAGACACTATCCTTGTTTTTAAAGTTTAAATGGAAACTACCTTTTAATTGTTTGGGAAAACCACATTTATCATAGAGTTAGCATAGAATGTCAAGACTCAAAGAAACCCTAGAATCTTCTAATCCATACTTACACAATTCAGTAGCTTTTTTTTCTACATTTCATATGTGTACATGGTTTTATCTCATTTGAATCTGCTGTTAAATTCTATGTAATATTGATATGTACTTTTACTATTACAGAAATAATAATATTCTCATTATAAAAAACTCAGAATTATAATTCCACTACTCAGACAACTACTGTTAATATATTAGTGTATATGCTTTATGAAATTTTCGCACTTTTTTCACTTAGCAAGTTTGGTTTTTGTCATTCATAAATACATCATAAAGTATATTTTTCCATGTCATGTGTGCTTCTGTGATATTTTTAAAGGCTGCAAAATAGTGACATAGTATACCTAACCCTGTTGTTGGGTTTTTAAAGTTATTTTCAGAGTTTCTCTATTACAAAGAAACCTGCAGTGAATATTTTTGTATCTAAATATGTGTGGTACTATAAGTGGTAAATAATACCATGCAGAATTATAAGTTAATCTTTGTTATGGTCTTGGATACAAGTCTATTTAAGTACATCGTTTAAAACTCTCTCATAGGAAAACACAAAAACTAAGCAGTTCCTGACCCGGTGACACTTCGGGAGCACCATCTGTACTACCCAAAAGCAAAATGTATTGCTTCCCTGCAAAGTGGACGCCATACAGATCTGTCTCTGTCCTAACTCACATGTTATGTGAACGTACATGTATGCTCTGATCTCTCAGCACATCCTCCCGGTCTATGCAGATTAAGAGAACTCGGTCACAAATGATCTGCATATTTGTGCACAAAGCTTGTGAAAACCCCAGCAGTGGGCCTGTGAAATGAGTGTGAGGTTCTTGGGAATAAGCCTGAGGGAGAGGGCTTATTTCCTGGATGCCTTCTAGTTGTTTGCTTTCTTTTTCTTTCTTTAGGCCCTGACCCACGTAGCAGAGGACTGTTTCCCTTTGCTGGATGGCTGCAGAAAGAACAGACAAAAATGGCAGGCTCTCGCAGAACAGCAGGAGAAAATGCTGATTAATGGGGAGAGCAGCCCGGCCAAGCGGAACTGAGAGGTCGGTTCATGCCGAGTTCAAGTTTACAGACCGTGTATTCTGCAGTATGTCTAGTTTCGCTATGTACTGTACAGATTTAGTGTGTACTTTGCCACTGCTGTATTTTTATTTTTGCACAACTTTTAAGGGTACAGCATGAAATGTTTTTAGGGGACTATTACATATTTTCTGTATGTTTGTTTTATGCCACTGATCCATTATCAACGACACCCACTCACTCGTAGCACATGGATAAGAGCTCTGTTTGTGATATTTTGTGTCCTGCAGTCACAAGTTAAAGTTCTTGCGCCGAGGTTGTTTTTTGTTGTTTTATTTTGGGGGCGTTCTGGAGGTTTTGTTTTTTGCTTGGGGGTTTTAAATAATTGTTTTTGTGTTTTCTGAATTGCCGGTCTTTTAAAGAATGTTTGGAATCTTTTCATCCTCAAAAATAGTCTAGGAGCAAAATGAATGTACTCTGTGGCATTTAAAACTTTTCATAGGATAGAGAAAAGTGCTGGCCTAGTGGATTTAAGGGGAAATGATAGTATTTGTGAACAAAAACAGTTAAATCTCTGAAACAGATGGTGAGTGCTCTAAGGCAGTATTGTAAAGAAAAGGTATTGTTTAACTGAGGGGCTGTTCTTGTTAGTGAGCAGGAAAGGGAGAACTCCTTCATTTCCGTACATTTGTCTATCCAAAGACTACCCATAAAATCAGTGCAGTCTACCCTTCCTGATGGAAAGCAGGGGAAACCGTAGGAGGAGACACTGATTTCACGGACTTCGTGGTCCTTGACTTTACTGAGGGGTGGGTGTGATCCAGAAATGGAATGGCCATATCTATCTGGCAGTGAAGAGAAACGTTCTGTTGGAAGATTCTTCGGAGACTCAGTGTTTTGAATGTTGTACTTCCTCCTTTAAATAACTTCCTTATCCTTTTTCTTACAAACCATAGTTTATAAGTGAACAGTTTAAGTCTCGACAGAAAACTGAGAATAAAAGTGATAATTGGAGCATTGACCTGAGGTCAGATGTGACTGCAGATAAAAGGTAAAATGAATCATTATTTTTCTTTGTCAAAGGAAGTATAAGGAATGGTTTTAATTGTGTAAACAGAAAAGGGCTGTCCTTGCTATTGTGGCCAAAAATTAAATTGAGGGCATGGGAAGGGAAGAAAGCTTAGGCCTGAATAAAACTTAAGAGTATGGCATTTGCAGCTGAGAAACTGCCATATTTCAGTTTATAGGACTAGTCAACTAAGAATCACAGAAGTTTGGGCGTGTGCACTAAATGCTGACCCTGAGCTTAGGGTTGTGGATACTTACTTCTCATAGCTTTTAGCACATTTAGAAAATGTTAGCATTGTCTTAGATTTGGGCCCATTTGAGTGGATTCCCATTGATCGAGTATACCCTAAATACACATCTATTCATTACTGTAGAAGCAGATACTGAACTGAGCAACTGGTTCGGGAAAGGAAAATCTGTTCCAGACATGTGGAAATGTTTGGACTCAAGGAAAGTAGGAAGAGAAGTATTTGTTTGATTTGTTAATCACCAAAAAAAAAAAAGTTTCCGAGTTTCAGTCACTAACTGGGTAGAAAATCTCTTGGGGACATGGTGCAGCATCCTCAAAGAACTGTCACATATTGTTTCCCATTCATATTGTTTTTTTTTTCTCTAAACTGCCTAAAATTCAACATACTCATGGTGTTTTTAAAATTCCGAGTGTGAATCTTACATAATGTGATTTTATTCTTAACATTCAGGTAAAAAAAAAAAACAGATTGTATTGCCATTACTTTAGAGTGGTAAAGGCTAGTCTAGGAAGTTACCAACTATTTGTTGCTATATGTATAATTGTTGTAATACTTGTGTTTTCAGGATGTTATTTGATTTTTATTTGATGCATAGGTGAGATCTATAAAGTTGCCTCTTGGTGACAATGGTGTGTAAATTACACATGTTGTCACTAAAACAACATATCTATGTACTGGTACACACCCATGCATGCGTACATAATTCCTTAGTATAGTAAAATTGTTTAAAGGATAGCAGTCTTTAGTAACCTTTTTATCATACACCTTGTGATTTAGCAGTTATGCCAAAATCTGTAATCATATACTTTCGTGTTTTTTAGAGCCATCTAATATGTCACTGAGATGTATGGAGGTTTTGTATGTGTGCCATTTTAACAAACAAGAAGCTATGTGTAGATTAGAAATTGTTTGGTTTACCTTTAGATAATGGTTTATTTTACTTTACGAGTTTAGCAATTAAAAGAAGTTGGGTAGCGCCAGGCCTATTGTTGGAAGTTTTAGTTCTTACAGAAGAGTACTTCTTTAGGACCAGTTAGTTGGCTCAAATAATTTTTACTTTTTAGGAAAATCATTCCATACATAGGTTATCTGGTACATGGGCACAAATCGAACCTTTTGTTCTTAGGTGAATATTTTTTTTCCAGTATCTTACCAAGTTGGAAAAAAGGTATTTATAGCTCTTCCTCCCATGCTCTATATTTGCAATTACCCTTAACTGGTAAGAAGCTATTCTATTTCCAGATAAAAGTTGTTATAATTATAGCTGAATGACATGTCATTTCATTTCCAATTTTCAGCCCAAAAAGTGCCCACTATTTTACTAAGTTGTTAAAAGAAGTCTATAAAATTGCCCAGCCTTATATTTTTCACAGGATTTGCCCTCAGCAGTCACAGTCTATGTGAACTTGTGTAAGTCACATCACTTCTGTATACCTGAACAAGTGTTATTAGAGGAGTTATGTTTGGGCAAACCTCTGTCTTCACGGAGGGTATCTCGGAAGGCAGCCACCGCGGCAGCCCTAATGGGCCCTGGAGATCACTGCCAGAAGTGGGATATTGGGCTACAGAGCACGGTATCTAATCCCACATGTCACTTTCTATATTTCGAAGACTGAAAAAAAGATAATACATTTATTTGGCTTCTCATGCACATCACAAGTGAGTGTGAGATTCTGAGTACCTTGCCTCAAGGTACAAACTCTGGAGAGTCATATTGTCACCACTTATTTGTTAATCGTGAAGAATACTTTCCATTGGATAAGAGTACTGAGATTAGAAAGTGTATGAAAATACACTGGAAATCTTGGGTTCTGGGAGGAAACTGGTCACAGATCTGTTCTTGCCTAGTGGTAAAGTGCCTTTATTTTCAGCATAGAGCACAAATGTTAGACATACTCCAATTTGATTTTTGGTTTTTCTGTGTTTTTCACCAGATTTTACTCCTAACACTTGACAGGTCATCACAAGCAGTGCTGTTGTTTTGTTTTGTGTTTTGTTTTGTTTTATTTTGTTTACCAGCGTGATTTTAAGATGAGAAGAGGAAAAGGTGAAATTGCTGTCCTCTCCTGTGAATGACTGTAGTTGAAATCAGGGGTTGTGATTGAATTGCTCAGTGTAGGACATGCGACAGTCCACCCTTTACTGAGTCCCTGTGACACATCAGGCGCTGTGCTCCACCGTGGAGACGGAGCAGTGACCTCAAGGAGCCCAGTCTGCAAATAGGGCTAGATGAGAGACTTACCAGCTTCTGATCCTACCAGTTGAACCTGAAAATATAGGGTACATTACATCACTTGCGTTGTCATATATAACACATGTATTATATACAGTTTTCCAAGGACCTTCTTTTGTTCCCCCCAAGGACCTTCTTTACCTGGAACTTACTAAGACTCCGTCAGTGAATATCCTGTCTTCTTACAAGTATGCATCATTTACCCTGTTGATAGCTTAAAGAACACCTTATGTAAGGAGTCATGTATTCTACTATCTAGAGGTTTTGTTTTTTTTTTTTTCCCATATGCTAGCCAGGTAGAAATTACTCAGAGTTCTTTTAGATTATTAAATTGTGCACAGTTTTAGACCCCTTCTGCTCCCCACAGGGAGCAAGGAAGAAAGTATTAAAGCTCACTTCACCCTTCCATTGGTTTCTCTAAAGCCTGTGTAAACGTGTCTTAATAAATGTCATTGAAAGCAGTGTAAATAGTTGAAAATATAAATTTCTATTACAGTTTAAGAAAACCTTATGAATCATCACTAGCCACTGTTAATATCTATTTGTATTCTTATACCTTTTTCAATATATTTGAACAAATATATAGTTTCTGGCACTATTTTTGTACTAGGATAAAGGAGTTACTATGTATATTATGTTTAGCTTTTAAGTCCTTTAAAATAATTGTGACTTGATTTTTTGTCTTTCCTCTCCCCCACCATGAGAACCATTTCCAATGACTCTTCTATGGCAAAATCACTTTAAAGGAACACTTCCCCACCTATGCTCCCCATAAAATCAAAAGATGGTCAGGGTGGTCTTCTGTTGTGCAAACTCTTCACCTGTCGATTGTTAACTCATTTTGCTATGCTTTGTAAAAATAAAAAGAAGAATGAACAAGTAGCTATGAGTATTGTGTGATTATTAGGGGAATTTTAGGCAGGAAGAATGGACCCAATGGTTTGAGAGACTTTAGGCAAGCTAACCTGTGGTCATATTAGCTGAAAAAAATGTGATTTAATCACATCCTTTCCTTAATCAAGACTCTTCTCAGTAATAATCTTCTTTGTATTAATATCTTTTGCTACCAATCTGAGGGCAACACTTTCCATACCTTTCTTCACATCAAGTTCCTAATAGCTCCATGGAGGGTAATTATTACCGGCCTCCTGTTGCAGGAGGAGCTAAGACAGAGGAGTTCCATACTTGTCAAAGGGCGTGAGCTGGATTCGGGCCCAGAAGCTCCTAGTTTCAAAGCAGGTATTAATTCCATTTAGTTCTCTTTGTAATTGTAAAAGGTCTCAAATCCATTCTTGGTGAATCACATGGACTATCTAGAAGCATTAGAGGTAAAATATCTGACCTGGCAGATTTGGTTTTGTTTGGGTTTTTAACATTCCTTGTTAAAAACATTCCTGTTAACATTCCTGGAGTTCATCTGATCATAGCTAATGTCGGGCCTTCACAGAACCCCAGATACCAGCATGCTTCAGCGCTGCTAATGTAGAGGCATGGAAGTATAATTAAACTCCGATTTTTTTATTTTTGCAACTAGATGAGCCCTCTTCATGTGGTACAGAATATCTACACTATGCCTAATTCACAAAACTAAGGACAAAAATGCAATGAAAGCTCATGTAAAATAATAGTTTAGATCTCTTGACCACTAGGGGGCGCCAGAGATCCTGATTATTAAAAGACGTAATCCCTTACTAGGTACAATGAATAAAACTGCTTTTTAAAAAATTCTTACTAGCTAAAGAAAAGCAAAATGGAAATAATTAGCGAATTAGTAGCGAATTAATTCTTGCTTACTACTCTTTGATCAGTGATCATTTCATCAAGATATTCCCCAAACAATAACTGATCATTTGAAGTCTCTGATACTCAATATTCCATCCGTGGAGATATCACCCCTTTTTGTAGAAAAGGGAAGCATTTGACAAGTCTCTTGAAGTCACATTCTTGCTATTAGCTGTGCTGCCTTCTCAGCAAACAGGGATTGCTATGTTCGATATATGCAAATGTGAGGATATGATTTTCTATTTTTAAGGCGCATGACATTAAATTAACAGACACTCTTTGAACTAATAGAGAATATTCTCTGATTTAAGCTCCATTCAGCCTTAGCAAACAAACAAGAGCTATGTTTCTAGTTCACAAACCACTTTTTCAAAATAAATGTTCACAAAGGTTATGAATGGAATCAAAATCATTACTTGAAACCAAAAGAAATCTAACTAATTAAATGGCATGTGTGATTTTTTTCTCTGGCTTGCCTCATTTTAACTGTGTGCATGTTTGTGTATGCAAAATATACAAGAACTAAGTTGACTTTCTCAATCATCTGACAGCAATTTCAATGGGCCTTTTTAGTATTCCTCTTTCTAAATTGCCATGTAAGGGACAAGTTTGCATGGCCAATGGCAGGGAGAAGCAATAAACATAGACTGTCACAATAGCTTTCAATCTTTATATCCCCAATATTAATTACTTTTAAAACCATATTTCACTTCTTATCACTATTTCTCCTTACCCCACAGGAGTGTTTTTAGGCTTTATAGAACACCGATCTAACATATGCCTGTAAAAAACAAGCTTCACTCTTTACCAACCAGCTCTCTGAAATTCAGAAATTATCTGGGCTCACTGGTCTGCCTAGCTCAAGAAGGAAAGGCATAAAAAACAGTCAGCGACTGCCTCAGCTACAGATGCTCGCCCACACTCTCTCTCTATTGCGCGTGAACACAAGCCAATAGGAGTAGTTTCTAAGGGTGCTTTACTCAGTCTGTTAGAATAAGTTATAAATTTCTTGGGTGATGAAGGGGAGACTGTGTCCTATCATTAATCCCCTTTTTCTTGAAACCCCTGTTTCTCTTTTCAGTTCTAGCTCCATGCCCTAGGCTTTCAAACATATTTGATTCTCCTGTAACCCTAAGAACACCTGCTATAATCACACAACCCTCCTAAGTTACCAGTATCTCTGCATCTTTCTAGTACTTTGAAGGTACTCAGCAAATATTGAGTGAAAGAATAGATTTCCGTACTTTGCCACCTGATATAAAATTGAATTTTTTATAAAGAAAGGGGAAAGTTACTCCAGTGAAGGGAAACAAAAATCAGTACAGAATTTTTGGAAATTCTCAGCTGGACAGGAAGTGAAATTTAAGATGAAAAAGCAAGCTGAATAAAACAATTTTTAGGGAAAAAATATTTGTTTTCTATTGTGAAAAATAAGTTAGCTATCAGACTTTCATTTAATAACCATTAGTGGCATTACTCCGAGTGGGAGTTTTACCATATTGCTACAAAGCAAGGAAAATTCATAAAGGCTAGAGGCCAATGATCTTACAGAGAAGATAAGATTTACACTTAAATAAATAAGCAACAGTTTGCTTTCCCACCAACAGTGTAAGAAGGTGCCCTTTACTCTGCATCCTCGCCAACTAGTGCAGCCACTCTGGAAAACAGTATGGAGGTTCCTCAAAAAGTCAAAAATAGAGCTACCCTACAATCTAACAATTGCACTTCTAGGTATTTATCCAAAGGATTCTATTGGTATCTATTCATAATACTATTTATCCAAAGGATAAATACCTAGAATCACAAAAATAGTGATTTGAAAGGGCACACACACCCCGATGTTTATAGCAGTAATGCCCACAATAGCTAAGATACAGAAAGAGCCCAGAAGTCCGTCAACAGATGAATGGATAAAGATGTGGTATATATGGGGCGCCTGGGTGGCTCAGCGGGTTAAAGCCTCTGCCTTCGGCTCAGGTCATGATCTCAGGGTCCTGGGATCGAGCCCCACATCGGGCTCTCTGCTCGGTAGGGAGCCTGCTTCCCCTCTCTCTCTGCCTGCCTCTCTGCCTACTTGTAATCTCTCTCTCTCTGTCAAATAAATAAATAAATAAATAATCTTAAAAAAAAAGATGTGGTATATAAATACAATGCAATATCCTTCAGCCATCAAAAAGAATGAAATCTTGCTATTTGCAATAACATGGATGGAGCTAGAGTGTATTATGCTAAGTGAAATAAGTCAGTCAGAGAAAGTCAAATACCATATGATTTCACTCATGGGGAATTTAAGAAACGAAACAGATGAACACAAGGGAAAGAAAGGAAAAATACAATAAGATAAAAACAGAGAAGGAGGCAAACCATAACAAACTCTTAGTTATAGGGAACAAACGGTTGCCGGAGGGGAACTGGCAGGGGAAAGGCGGTAACTGGGTGATGGGCATTAAAGGGGGCACTGGATGTAATGAGCACTGGGTGTTGTGTGCAAGTGATGAGTCACGAAATTATACTCCTAAAACTAAAACACTACATGTTAACTAAAACAATTTTTAAGATAAAAATAATAAGCAAGCAAAAGTCAGCAGAAGATGTTCATTCACAAATAGTTGATTCTCTACTGCATATCCAGCTGGGGTAAACTAAACAAGCACGGCCTCACAGAACTTCTAGGCCAGTGGAGGCTACATACAAAGAACAGTTATATCTGTCTGTGCACTAAGGGAATGGAGGGTACTTAATTCCAACCTGAGGGTTCACAGTTGGCTTCTTTAACGGTGAGATATCTGGTTTAGCCACATGAAAAGGAAGAAGAACATTCCAGGCAGAAGAAACAGTATGTGTGAAAATCTTAAAAGTAGCAGACTAGAGAAGTTGAAGGTCTTCCCACTATTTATTTATATAATTATTAGTTTTATAATCATGAATGATGATTCAAACTATGAAGTATTAATATAAAACTTAGATATAAATATTATAACATATATAATACATAAATATTTGTAAATGTATAAAATAAAAAAATGTGTTTTAATAAATGTATATTTGAACTCTTAAGAAAAGAACTCCCCAGAGATAAAATAAAGCTAATTAAAAAACAAATCAGTCAGCATGTGAACTGATACTATGTCAGACCTAGGAATATTTGCACACCAAATCATGAAGGAGGTTTAATACCCAGCGAAGAAAGAAACAAGGTATTTGGGTAATGGCTCTCCAAGTAAGGCTGAAACATGTCAAGAGTTATGCCCTCATTGAACATTAAGACGGGGGGTAGGGGGTTTTGGGGGGACAGAAGAAATCTACTTGGAGACACAGGAAAACAAAGGAAGCATGCCTGTCTTAATCTGGGCTAATATTAACACTGGCTCCATCCTCATTAACACAGATTTGATGTGTGAATATGATCCAGGACTACTCAAGTTAAATTGTAATCACAAAGAAGTCTCAGGCCAGTAATATCCCTGGATACCTGGCAAAAGCAAAGGTAAAACGTCTTTGGAAGAACATAACCCCAAATAGACCCATAAAATTTCTATAGAAATTATGCCACTAAAGACAAATTCCTAATTCATAATTGCAAAAACACATGAGGAAGCAATTCACAATGCATGAAGTCAGAAGCCACAACACTAGGATCAGAGTCCCAAGAAATTCAGACAATAGAACTCTTTGATAGAGGCTATTAGGAGAAATCATTAATACTCATTCTTGTATTGCCAAATGAAGGAACACCCCTAAAACAACACTCTTAGCCTGTTGTTCCACCTCTAACTCAACTCAGTCAGATACCCAATCGGAGGGTGAGGGCCACATCACTCCACAGTCCTTACGTGGTTTAAGTAAATCCAATAAAAAGCAGTGAATGCTGGGGATTTGTTTCTTTTCTTTATCTTTCTTTTTTTTTTTTTTAAAGATTTTATTTATTAGGAAAGAGAGAGAGTGAGAGAGAGCATGAGAAGGGAGAAGGTCAGAGTGAGAAGCGGACTCCCCATGGAGCTGGGAGCCTGATGTGGGACTCGATCCCGGGACTCCAGGATCATGACCTGAGCCGAAGGCAGTTGCTCAACCAACTGAGCCACCCAGGCGCCCTTTTCTTTACCTTTCTAATCCTGATCCATTTTAAGTTGGAAATCCTAGGTAAGAGTCTGGACATGGGGCCTGTCTCAAGAACTAACCTTCTGAAGGGGCTAAGGCAGGGAATGTCAGTAAACCCATTTAATCATAGCATGTTCTCCAACTTAGACATTTGCTTCAAACACCTCATTTCCCTAACCATCTCCACAAAGCTCCACACGGTTTTCTGAGTGCTATTTCTCCTAGAAGGTATTTCTAGACTATCGTTCTGCAAAATGGGCCTTTTCCATCAATGGCCTCTCCTGCTTCTGATCAATGTGGTAAATCTGCTCTCCCGAGCCTGTCACAGGCTGTGCTATTGGAGGGATGGAATGTACGAGTCGGAACATTCTTCCTAATCACCTGCTCGTGGCTGTATAGACAACAGGAGCGAAGTCAACACTGAATGAGGAATGCAGGAAATGTGGCCTAAAGAGTTCAAGAAAAGCATAGTTGTAAGCTATGTTGTCCTATTTTGCATTATCAGATTCTGAAAAGCAAATTGAACAAGACCAAAAATTAGCATTCATATGTTTCTTCTGCCTATCCTAAGACTTGCATTTATGTGGATCATCACCTGACGATGGTCGGCTCACTGACAGCCAGGATTTGTAAAGCAGTACATTGGATGTGGCGATGTCAGGAGTAATAACATACAGGAGTAATACAAATAAATGGTATCAGGGAACCGCAAAAGCAACAAGATACTATTTTCATACAAGCAGGTTCTGAAGAGCCACAACACTGTGAGTATAACGGAGTTGCTCTTTTTTTCTGTCAGTGGAGATTATGAAATTCGGGAGTAGAGGAGGAGCACATCTGACGATGAAAACACAAGTAGGTAATTCCTGAACCTAAACACGAAGAGGAAGTACCTGGACACTTCCGGTGGGCATTGATTTTCACATATACCACCTGGACAATGAAATAGGTCAACATCCCTTCTGTACTCAATCTTCTAAAATCTTCCTTGCAAAGGCATTGTATTAGTTTCCTATTGCTGGTAGGAAAAAGCCTATCCACAAATGTATGGATTTAAAACAGGAGATTCAAAAAAAAAAAAAAACAGGAGATTCAAAGTCGAAAATGGGTCAGCACGGCTGCCTTCCCTGCTAAAGGCCACTTCCTTGTCCTTTTGAGCTTTTGGCTGCATGCGCTGCTTACTTCATGGCCTCTTCCTCCATCTTCGAAAAAAAATTTAAATTCTGTCTATATTCCTTTTAGGTAAGCAAAAATTTATACGATAAAATAGACTTTATAAGTTTATTGGAAGATATAAACAAAATGTGTCAAGTGCCCAGCCCAGAAAGTACACTGGGAGACTAGAGGACCACGATTATCCTTACTGTTAGCACGATGATGAAAGATTTCTATCCCAGAAGTTAAAATAAAAGCTTTTAGTCTCAAGAAGAGAAAATTTGACTACTGAAAGCACATCCAGAGTCAGTTAAACTCAGACCGCGCTTTGCCATTTACCAAGCTCTTTCTCACATGTGACCTTCTCTCATCTTGCCTGCAATTCCGTGATCGAGGTGTTATTCTCATTCCTGACTTTGTGATGATGAAACTGAGTCTCGGAGACCCGGTTGCTTCATCATTGGTAGTCTGTGGAATCGCCACAGGAACCCAAGTCTCCCCCATCACTTCTGCCCTACTTTGCATTACAAAATAGGTCTGCTCTCTAACAGTTCCAAAAGGTCAGGCTTTTGCTATGTAAATGGTTAATTTTCAAAGTGTTGTTCCTAGACCTCAGCACCAGCAGCACCTGTTGAAAATGCAGATGCTCAGGCCCTGTGCCTGATCTGCCGGGGATCAGACTGAGCAAGACTGAGTTTCTTTTTTTTTTTTTTAAAGGTTTTATTTATTTATTTGACACAGAGAGAGACAGCAAGAGAGGGAACGCAAGCAGGTGGAGTGGAAGAGGGAGGAGCAGGCTTCCTGCTGAGCAGTGAGCCCAATGCGGGGCTCGATCCCAGGACCCTGAGATCAGGACCCGAGCGGAAGGCGGACGCTTAACGACTGAGCCACCCAGGTGCCCTGAGACTGAGTTTGATTATAAGCCCTCCAGGTTATTCTGATGGACGCTAAAGTTTGAGAACTATTGATCTAAAACGTAACTCTTTTCTTCTAACTGCTTACGAACTGGAGATTAAAGGCCTAGCCACACAAAGCCATTGAAGTGATGATTCAGTGATTAACATTCTTATTAGAGAGACTCCTAGAAGTTGGAAGAGCAAACTTGTTGAAAACTTTATGCTCTCTCTAATTATTTGGATTTTTCATCTCAACAGAAGTACAACATATTCTATCTACGTAGGAAAGAGAAAAGTAAAAGATTGAATTTCAACAGAGACAGAAGTAGGCTAATGATGGTTTCCAATCATCTATTGAAGGACACGTGGGCTGCTTTCAGTTTGACTACTATAAATAATGTTGCAATAAACATCAGGTGCATATATGCCTTCAAAATTTTTATTCTTTGGGTAAATACCCAGTAGTGCAAATTCCTGGACTGTAGGATAGTTCTCTTTTTAACTTTTTGAGGAACCCCCATACTGTCTCCCACAGTGGCTGCACCATTTTGCATTCACACCAATGGCAAATGAGAGTTCCTTTTCCTCCATATCCTCACCAACACTTGTTGCTTTGAGTTTTTTATTTTAGCCATTCTGACAGGCGTGAGGTGATATCTTATATGGTTCTGATTTGCATTTCCCCGATGATGAGTGATGCTGAGCATCTTTTCATGTGTCTGTTGGCCATCTGGATGTCTTCTTTGGAAAAATGTCTTCACCTCTTCTGCTCATTTTTTAATTGAATTATTTGTTTTTTGGGTGTTGAGTTGCATAAGCTCTTTACATATTTTGGTTACTAACCCTTTATTAGATATGTCATTTGCAAATATCTCCTCCTATTCAGTAGGTTGTCTTTTGTTTTGTTGGTTTTTTCCTTTGCTGTGCAGCTGCTCTTGATTTTTATATGGTATATATACAATGGAATATTATTCAGCCATAAAAAGATGAAATCTTGCCATTTACAATAACATGGATGAATCCTGAGAGTATAATGCTAAGCAAAATAAGCCAGTCAGAGAAACACCAATACCATATGATTTCACTCATGCACACAACTTAAGAAATAAAACAAATGAGCAAAGGAAAAAAAGAGAGAGGAGAAAAACTGAACAGACTGAAAAGGTCGGTGGGGGATAGGTGAAATAAGTGATGGGGATCAAGACACATTTATCTTAATGAGCACTGAGTAATATATGGAAGTGTTGAATCACTATATTGTATACCTAAAACTAACATAACTCTGTATGTTACCTACACTGGAGTTAAAATAAAAAAAATAAGTTGTGGGGTAAATAAAAAAATAAATAAAATGACGGCTTCCAGAATTTCCTCTCTTTCTATATTATCTACAGTTGCTTAAGCAGGACCTTGAAAGATTAGATCCATTATCAGTCCTCTTCCTCCTCTTCATAGATCGTATGCTTGAAGAACACTTAATTGCAGCAGACCAGAATGATGAAATTAAGTCCTCTCATAGTTGGAACAAAAACAAATTGGATGTGGCATGCCCTAGGCTAAGAGGGGCAAAGGAAGAGCTGACATTTCGCATG
The DNA here is from genome assembly GCA_028533885.1 of Nasua narica. Classification (NCBI taxonomy): domain Eukaryota; kingdom Metazoa; phylum Chordata; class Mammalia; order Carnivora; family Procyonidae; genus Nasua; species Nasua narica. The sequence continues at coordinate 89,428,576 of CM052800.1, read as the reverse complement.
TGATAAATACTGCTTGCTGGTAATTCACCAAATTGTTTCTAGATCTAGGAGTAAGGGCAAAGGTTCTTGTTCTGATTTATCATCTATATCCTGATGGGTTGACTCAACATCCAGGAGCAATTTGGGAGGGCAAAGATTCCTACAGGTTGCCACACCAGCGGTCCAACAATCACTGTTCACGATCAGAACGAAGGGATCATCAGTCCAATTTCCAAAGAGGCCCTGGTGAAGACAGGCAAAAAAGCATCCCTGAGGAAAAGCAGTCTGTTTCAAGTCTCTCACAGACAGCAAGCATTTCAAGGAGATTTAGAAGAGGAGGTGAGTCTAGAGGTGCTTTCGTCAAAAGCTAAAATCTAGGGTAAGGTTGGTCCCCTGCTCAGCCTTAGATCTTTCTTGTTGCTCTAGCTTGGAGCTTCTTCAAACCCTGGGGTACGCTCCAATGGGAATAGGGCTATTCCAGCTCTTCAGGGAAGGAGCTCTACCCTGGCCAGGGAAGAGAGCCTGACGACTGTCCTGCCACAGGTACAGTGAACATCCTTCTGCACCAAGCCCTGCACTTTAGTCGCCCACAAGAACCGTAAAGCCTGTCTCCCAGGCACCACTGGCAGATGATTTCATGCCTAAAGAGGAATTTTCTATAGAATTACCTGAGAACGATTCTCTGCATTACAGGAAGGCCTCCTAGCAGAGTGAAGGGAAGGAGGTGAACCTTTATGGAGCAGTAACTATGTGCCAGGCCTTTGCCATACACTAACTCATTTTATCCTTTCAACAGTCTCATCAAGTAGATAGTTTTATCCCCATTTTTCAGACAAGAGAACAAAGCAGAGCAAATTAGGCTACTTAACCCGGAGCCACACAGCTTGCAGTTGGCAGAGCCAGAAGATGAACTCTGGTCTGGCTGCAAAGTCCCTGCAGTAAAGTCCCTGCTGGTGCTGTCACAGCAGAAGGGCCCCAATGGGCTCACCACCTGCCTCTGAGCAAAGGTCACTTCAGGCCTTCCTGTGTGAGCTGTTGCCCCCAGATCAACAGAGATCACAGGGTGGACGTCCCCTGCGCCATCTTTTTTGGCCCGAAAACATACATCCTCATTCTGCTGTCCTGATGGAGAATCAGCCTGCCCTTCTCCCGCCGCCGAGCAAGGGGATGGAGATCAGAGGACAGCTGAGCCGGGAGTTTTTCTCGTGGATGATCCTTACTTAGTCTATCTATTCCTCTTTCTCCTTCCAGACCTCTTTCCTCCATGTTACCCCCTACACACGCCAATTAAACAGAGAGCCATTACCAATTTTTTGATTATCTCTTATGTGAGAAAAAAAAAAAAGAAAGGCTGAGGTGAACATTTTATTGCAAAGGAGGACAAACAGCATTTGCTGCAATCTGCTTAGTCCGCATAATCCTCTACGTGCTCTTTTATTTTGCCTAAACAAGCTTGATAGACAACACAGTCATAACCATCAGTGACATTTCAGCCAGTTAATCATTCATTAGGCTACCTAAGTCAGAAGAACTGTTTTCTTTGAAGTTTGTATTCCCATTTTCAAATTGCCTGAACTGACCTCTTTAAGAAACAGACTCCTTTCCTTTTAGAATATATAATTTTTTTACTATATCATTATTATTCCCCACTAGGGATTTTAACTATTATAGGACAGTAAGGTATTAATGAATGCCTCCCTTTGTGTTTCCTGGCTATAATTACATCCTTCTTTTTACAAGCTATTTGCCAGGACAATTCCACATCAGAATGCGTTCCTCCATTGCAGGGCAGGGTTCCCGGGCAGCGCTAACCCAGGCTGCTACTTGCCAGGCAGAGCAAACAATTTGGAGTGGGATAGGCGGCGAGCATTTGTAGATGGCCCACGGTGTTCTTTCGTGGCCCAGACCTAGGAAGGAACACTTACTCTCATCTGTGTGAGCTGATTTGACTATGGGCATTTGGTCATCACATCTAATTCGGGAATTTTGCTTAAGGAATGAATATGTGCACACACGGGCAGAGTGGGGCACCGGCCTCCGGGATACAGCATACACTTAGAAATAACCATTACAGGAGGCTCTGGCTTCAACACGGAGAATATGGGGGTCTGAGAAGCAAAGAGTAAAAGTAAAAGTTGCCCTGTTGCCACCACTTCCCAGCCCAGCTCTGGCCTCTATGAATTAGGAGCTCCTCTTTCCCAAGAGGCCAACAGACAAGGAAAGAAGTCACCGACACGGCAGGAATAATTACTGACAGAGGGTCAGAAGATAGGGTTTCTCTCACACTGTGGGAGCAGGAAAACAATAGGTTTGGTACCCAGAAGATCCACCGGAGAGTCTTTTAGTATTTCTTTGCCAAACTACGGAAGAAAATGGGTAGGTACAGGGGCGCCAGGGTGGCTCAGTGGGTTAAAGCCTCTGCCTTTGGCTCAGGTCATGATCGTGGGGTCCTGGGATCGAGCCCCGTGTCGGGCTCTCTGCTCAGCGGTGAGCCTGCTTCCCCCTCTCTCTCTGCCTACTTGTGGTCTTTCTCTCTGTCAAATAAATAAATGAAATCTTTAAAAAAAAAAAAAAAAGAAGAAGAAAATGGGTAAGTACAGCTGCCACAGTGTGAGCCAGAGTCCCAGGTTCCTCAGGGAAAGCCACTAAAACAAGGCAAATCTAGAATGGGGAACAGAAGAGAGAGATTATAAACTCAGTTGTCACCCAAAGATAGCTGCCTTCCTGGGGATAATAGCTTATCTCACTAACCATCCACTTTTCCCCAGAAAAAGAGACCAATCAGAATCTTAGAGGAACCGTTTCCAGATGAAGTAAACTTAACTATTTTAAGCAAGTTGATCTAGATAGGGCAAGAGGTAGATTTTCCTGGATGCTGTGATGTACTGACAAGATTCATCTCTCACCCTAGCCACCCCCACCCCGAGCCCTACATGTGTCACGCCATGTGTAGGCACAAAGGCACTCACTGCCCAGGCTGTCGGGACCGTGGGCGGCTGACGGTGTCAGCTCACAGCTGGGCCAAGAAATTGTCCCAGGCCCAAGGGAGCTGCCCAGCTCCTGGTTGCGCCCTCCCTCCAGGGGCAACCTGTGTCCTGTCCCTGCGCCATGAGGGTTCAGAACTAAGACCCAACCCCCTCGTCTGAGTGAGGCACAACTCTGAAGGACTATTCCAGTTCCAGACTTCCTCAGAGGACTGGTTAAGGACTTGGTTGCTAGGATAGAGCAGACCAGCTTCTCCCCGCTGTCCAGTCCTGCGGCCTCCACTCACTCGGGGGTTTTCCAAGAGCACTCCTCAGTAAGCTGCACTGAATTATCCATCAAGTCTGCCTCGCAGGGAACCCAACCTACAATAAATGTGAATAGTGGCAATTCCTAAATGAAGGGATTATTGAAGGTTCTGATCTCCTTTTTGCTTATCTGCATTTTCTGATTTTTAAAAATAAACATAGATGACTTCTGTAGTAAGAGCTATAGATTCATACATACACATTGCACATATGTAAAATTTCTTAGAGTAATTAAGTTCAGGGGGAAAATAGCCATTTAGGTGTGACCGACAACATACAAAATGAAGAGGAGACATTTGGAAGAAAGAATATTTTATCACATTGCTATTTAAATTTGTGAGTGTGAATAAATATTTCATGTTTAATGAGTAAGTGAGTGTGAATAAATATTTCATGTTTAATGACCAAGAAAATAAAATGAAGATGAGACAAAACCAAAACAGGTAGATTTCATATATTAGTGAGAAAAATTTTGGTAATAGACAAAAGAAAAACATCTAGAAACAATTGATTGAAACTGACTCAAAAATATAAAATATGTATAGTATTTATAGTAGTAAAAAATTATAGCATTCTATATACTATATTATTATACTATATCCTTATACATATTATTATAATTAAAGGAATTAAATTGCTTTTTTAAAACTTTTTCCATAAAGAAGACAAAAAGAATCTGTCAGGCTCAGACAGATTCACTATGAGCCATATCAAATTTTTAGATAAAAAATGATTATTGATGAAGACGTGGCTAAGGTACTCTAATATACACTGTTTTACAGAGGGTACATTGATACACCACTTTGAAAAAGTTATTTGGCATTATTTTTTCCCCAATTTTTAAAATCTGCTCTAAGGGATTTTTTTTAATCCAAGTTTCATATGCACATTTGTCCTCCAGCAGCTTCTCAGAAAAAATGTTTATGAGATAAATTTTTTTTAAAGATTTTATTTATTTATTTGACAGAGGGAGAGATCACAAGTAGGCAGAGAGGCAGGCAGAGAGAGAGGAGGAAGCAGCCTCCCTGCTGAGCAGAGGCTCCATCCCAGGACCCTGAGATCATGACCTGAGCTGAAGGCAGAGTCTTAACCCACGGAGCCACCCAGGTGCCCCTATGAAATAAATTTTTTGAGAAAATATTCCAGTATAGGGGTGCCTGGGTGGCTCTGTGGGTTAAAGCCTCTGCCTTTGGCTCAGGTCATGATCTCAGGGTCCTGGGATCGAGCCCCACATCGGGCTCTCTGCTCAGCAGGGAGCCTGCTTCCCCCTCTCTGCCTGCCTCTCTGCCTACTTGTGATCTCTCTCTCTCTGTCAAATAACTAAATAAAATCTTAAAAAAAAAAAAAGAAAATATTCCAGTATAACTGGAAAACATCCTAATACTCAGTTGATAGTTTGGATAGAACTCTAAATTAGAAAACTAAGCAACAATTTCCTTTATATTTTGAAGGCAATGCTCCTTGATCATCTAACTTCTAGTATGCTGTTGAGAAATTTAAACCCATTATGATTATGATGTGTACATCACCTGACCTTGCCACCTCACCCTATCCCCAGAATCACAGAGATTTATAAAATTGTTTATTTTTCCCCACATACATGAAATTTCACTTTGTGCATGAGTGTGGTCCTATTCTCACCTACTGTACTAAGTACTTGGTGGGCCCACTCAATGTGGAAAATATCATCTTTCAGTTTGGGGAATTTTCTTGTGACTTAAATGCTACATGACTTCCTGCACTCCGTTCTTCACATTCTGACTTTCTGTTTCCCCAACATTATGACTCCTAGACTGTTCCTCTAATTTCCTTTACTTTGTCTTTTTAATATATTTTCTGGGATGTTTCTTTATATCGTCAACTCTTTTGTTAAGTATTTTATTTCTTCCATCATATTTTTAATTTCTTTTTTTTTTAAAGATTTTATTTATTTATTTGACAGAGAGAGAAATCACAAGTAGGCAGAGAGGAAGGCAGAGAAGGAGGGGGAAGCAGGCTCTCCGCCGAGCAGAGAGCCCGATGCGGGGCTCGATCCCAGGACCCTGAGATCATGACCTGAGCCGAAGGCACAGGCTTTAACCCACTGAGCCACCCAGGCGCCCCCATATTTTTAATTTCTAAGAGTGGTTTCTGGTTCTCTGTTCGATTTTCATGGCATCCTATTTTTGTTCCAAAGAAAAATATTCTCTTATATTTCTGAAAATATTAACGATAGTTACACTCCTACTTTTATTTTTGAGGGTTTATTCTTCCCACATAGAACTAAAAGAATTTCATCCATTTGTTTTGATCTCTTTCTTTCATATTAGAGATTTCTTTTCTCAAATACATTTCTTTTCCTTAATTATATTCATTTTTCAAGGTCTGTGACTAACAGCCTGGTGAGCTTATCAACTGTGGCCTGCCCTTTGGGTGATCTAGGTGGGCCATTTGTTGGGGAAAGTGCAGGTCTTTCTCCATGGGTTGGTCAGCTCCCCAGAGAAGACTCGTCTAAATCTTGTAGAGAGAATAAATGCCTGGCTTCTAGTGCTCTAAAAAGTGAATAGGGTGGAACTCTCAATATTTAATAGGTATACATTCAATTGATCTTCCTGTTTCTTTACAGTATTTTTGTCCTCAGCCGTGTCTACATTTCCTTAGTCAGTTCTGTGCTAGTACCTCTGGAGAATAATTTGGCTGGCTATGAGGGACAATTGCTCACAGGCTTAGTATAGAGAAGGCAATTTGAGAATTTAACTGCTTCTTTAAACACTTTCAATCAATTCACTATAGTTCAGCTAGCTCCTTTAATCCCATCTTTCAGAGGCACCAATTTTGGGGCCTTTTGAAGACTCTGCAGTATAAATTAAGTTCGTTCTCTGGTTCCTTCCCATCACTCCTTACCCTAATTTAGGTTTGGCTTTCTCAGTTCTACCAAACAGTTTACCATTCATCCATCTACTTTCCAGATTTAAAAATTTTATTGATATTGTCTCATCTTCTCTTTTCACAATCTCTGTGGATTTTTGCCTTTTTAAAAGCTTTGGTGAGATTTTAAAAGGAAATAAGATTAGACATATGTATTAGGACTACTATCTTTACTAGGAAATGTGACCTTAAAAAAAGGAAAATGCACAGAGTCTATTACTCAGTAATTTCACCTCTAGGTAAACTCTTGGTCCCTGCGTACCCACAGCAATGAGCAGAAATATTCATAGCTTTATTGACATATCAACAAAAAGTAACTCATGGATGAGTCTTAGAAACATAATGGTTAGTTCTTTAAAAATTACAGAAGGGTGTGTACAGTATGAAATAAATTTGTTCAGTTCAAAATAAGAAATCCTAAACATGTATTGCCAATTACTGATATCTTTAATGTATCTAATAAAACCATTAAAAAGGCAAAGCCACGATAAACGTTAAAAAAAAAAAAATGAAAGTAGTTACCCTTGGTTGGAGAGAAACAGAAAGTTAAAATTGGGGATGAAAATAAGGAGCTTCAAGAGATTTGGCAATTGTTAGAGTCCCTGGACGCAGACCCTGAAGCAAGAATTTGAGTGTAAGTAGGAAGTTATCCCAGGAGGTACTGGTAAGGGAGTAGAGAAGTCAAATGGGAGGGGAAGGAAGAGAAAGGGAATCTACACATGGTAAGTTATAAGCAGATTATTACTGTGAGTAACCGAGGCTCAGTATCACTGGGGACCTCTTGAATGCTGTAGAGAATACATGTCAAAGTCATCCCACTTGAGGGACAAAGAAGCTTAGATATCTGTTTAGCTCCTGGCCATTACTACTTGAGGGTTGCTCCTGAAGGCTTCTTTCCCTGGCACATTCAGCAGGCCCTGCTAGCAGGGCTTGGGCATGGTTCTCCACCAGAGGAAGCCTGCAGGCCAAGCTTCTTGGGTGCATAGGGAGAGAGCCATTAGTGCTTCTGGGAATAGTGAGCACGAAGGGGGTAAGCCTCCTTTGGTACTCTTCTCCTTTTTAAATTAAAAGGGGTTAAAATAGGATTTATTTGGTTATTCTTTGAAATATGTATATGAAATATATTCTTTCATATCAATGCTAATGTTAATTAAGAATATTAAGTAAACTTGTACATGTTTCTTGAATTCCCATTTTGTTCTTTGGAAGATATTAGAAATGTGAACTTCATACATGCTACATTTTCACTGGCCTTCTGCTCACTTGCCGCAATGAGGCCTTAGAGTCTCTGGTGTCACTGGGCCCTAATTCATTCTCTGAACAAGCTGGCCTCCGCTGCAGGAGGGCTGTTGTAATTCGGTGTAAATATGGTCATTTACAAAGCAGCAGGAACTCATTTGCAAGAACTCTTTAGACAGTATATTTTAGGAAAACAACATGTTGTAAAATTCATGTGTCTGTTTGTATATTATATGGATCATTTTTACATAGTAAGATTTTGGCACTTGGGGTTTTAGAATTCCTATGCCACGGGCCAAGACAATTTTTTGGATCATGATTAATTCAATTCTTGATTATGCTATTCCAAGTAGGAACAGTTCTGCAAAATCCTCTTTTCTGTGGCCAGCATCTTACGGTTTCATTTAGTGAGCCAGATGCATTTTAGGCTGTGCTTATGGAGCAGGATCCTGCAACGCACCAAGGCAACGATAGACAGCTGACACCTGGATGTTACTGAACCGTACCCTGCACCTGGACTCCTGGGGGCACCTTACTAATTTGTACCGGGTTACACAAACAGGCCAAAGGTGCCTTCATTGACTTCAGAGAATTCTTTCTAACTACTCAAAATCATTGGAGCCAATAGCTCTGTATGAAGTCAGCTATATAGACAACACCTACTTATTGACTATATTACCCCTTTAATACTTCGGCTTAAAAAAAAAAAACTTTGAAAATACATTTCAAAAAAATCTCAGTGCCTACAATGACAGACATACCTGTATTTTTTGACACAAAGTTTGACTTAATCCACTGTTAAAATAATTGAAAACACTCTTTACAAAGGAACTGACAATTTACTAGCTTGAAGGTCCTTCATTTTCCTTGGAACAATACAGGCTCATCATTCTAGCTCTGAAGGTGAGTCACTATTCACACTCACGACAAACAAACCTATCAGAAGGTATGGAATGAGATGTTTCAGAAGAGCTCGTAGGAACTGACTCTGTAGAGGTGTGGATGTAAGCAGAATAGAGGAGTTGGTAACAGACAGGTTTAGGAAACATCTCTAACAGGAGAGTAAAATGTACTGTGACTCCTTTTAATTTTATACATCAATATGACCTTAGGGCCTACTTGGTGAGGCAGAGCGATTTCCTATTCCCTTTGTAACTGTGAATATTTCTATTTCACAGTCATTAGTTTAACCATCTTTTATATGGATTCGTCATTAGCTTTTGAAGATTGTCCTTTAAAAAAAAAAGAAAAAGTTTTGGGGCACCTGGGTGGCTCAGTGAGTTAAAGCCTCTGCCTTCGGCTCAGGTCATGATCTCAGGGTCCTGGGATCGAGCCCCATATCGGCCTCTCTGCCCAGCAGGGTGCCTGCTTCCCCCTCTCTCTCTGCCTGCCTCTCTGCCTACTTGTGATCTCTCCCTCTATCAAGTATATAAATAAAATCTTTTTTAAAAAAGTTTTATTTATTTAAATAATCCCTATACCCAATGTGGGGTTTGAACTCATGACCCTAAGATCTAGAGTCACATGCTCTTTTGACTGAACCAGTCAGCTGCCCCCAAAGATCATCTTTATTCTCCTTCATATACAACCCCAGTATATTAATGGGTGGACTGATGGGTTGATAGGTAGACAGATGGATGACAGATGGATAACTATAATTTGAATTGGAAATTCTGACTAATACAACAATACAAAATACAAATATAAAAAAATACAAAATACAAAAAAAAAATACATTTCAAAGGGGGCTCTAAAACCCCAGAGCCCAATTTTCAGCATAGGTATAAAAGATGATGGCAATTGGGAGAATTTTTTTCATTTTTGAGAACAATTTCATTGGAAAGATAGATGTACTGTGGGTGAACAATGATCAGAATCGTTTGCAATGTACCTCAAGACAGTCATAGAATTCACTATCTCCTGCACTAATCCTATCTTTACTTAAAATTTGGATATCTTGGGGTGCCTGGATGGCTCAGTGAGTTAAGTGTCTGCCTTCGGCTCAGGTCATGATCCCAGGGTCCTGGGATCAAGCCCTGCAATGGGTTTCCTGCTCAGCGGGGAGTTTGCTTCTCCTCCTCCCCGCTCCTGTTCTCTCTTATTATCTCTGTCTCTCTCAAATAAATAAATAAAATCTTAAAAAAAATTGATATCTTGCCCATCATATTTGTTTCCATTAATAATTATTTTTTTAAATGTTTCACGAAAATATTATTTATCTTGAGTGCTGAGTTTTTTTACATCCCCATTAATTTTGCTCTTAAGGCAAGTGCCTCACTGGCTTCATCCTAGTCCCAGTCCTTAGTGAGGGGGTGCCAGGTAATGTGGTCTGCCTCTCACCTGTGCCTGCTAAAGCAGACTAAGACAGCAGCATAGGGGCAGGTTACAAGGAAGGTACCACACTCTCCTCTTCCAGTGGGTCGAAAGTATGGTCATTCTAGGAACTAGGTGAAAACTAATGGTAGGATAATTATCCTGGGGTCATTTAAAATGTATGCTGTCCAAGAGGATGGTCTGAGAGGATTGAAGACAACCTAGCAGCTAGCAGGCAGAAACCGAGGGGCACTGAGGATGAGGCACTGCCACATCTGGAGAGCTAGACTGAGGGCCAGCACAATAAAAGGGGCCCCACCTCTTTCTACCTTCCATTCTGCCCCCCAAACCTAGAGGTCAGAAGCAAGTTTTTTTTTTTCTATTTTACATGCATTTATTTTATTCTACTCACATTGTACAATCGTTATACAACCTACAAAAAGTACAAAAGCCTAATCCATTTTCCAATATCAGCTCAGAGCTAAGCTGCAAAAAAAGAACAGTACAGTAAGTTACAAGGGGAGTTGGGTGTCATGTACAATTCATACTGCCTGTCACATGATGTATTTAAAGCTGTAAGTATTGCCACAGGAGAATCTCTTGTCTTTGCAGCGACCACACAGTTCCTGTCGACGAGGCCTCCTTAGATCAATGTGCCTTTTCTTTTGAGGACAGGAACAACTCTTTCCCCGAAAGACTGCTGGCCTGCCCGCAGCCAGGCCCTGGAATGAAGATAGAGTGTAGAGGAAAAGTCTCAACTTTGAATGAAGAGTAAAGTGTTCTTGAATATGTTAGACAAAACATTCCTAAATACCAAATTAAAGCGATGATTTTGATATGAATGTGAGCTTAGGACTCAAGGTCCTGTTGCAAAACTCCAGGGGCACAATTCCCACTAGTATCTACTGAAGCTAAACTCTAGGAGACTCATTTACCAAGACTACAAGGCAAACAGTGCCCGCTGGAGCTGTGTGACCCGAGGCCCTGGTAGAACATTTTATTACTTGAGTGGGCAGAAAAAACAAGGGACTGCCTAGGTTTTTAAGCAGTCACAGGAAAAAAATTCTCCCAGTGAAAGATAAAGACAAAAATAAATTTGAAATTGTGCTCATTTAACCCTTGGTTACAGAAGGATGAGCAGAGGAATGAATGGATGAATAAACAGATTGGAAAAGGTCAATTTAAGTTTAAAGAGAGTGATTCTGTTTAAATTAATCGGTTTCTTTAGTAGGGAGATGATTTAAGAAGCAAATGCCTACTGAAAAGGGAACAAACATTCATTGGGGGCAAATTTCAATGTCTGACTGACTGCTGTTGTTTAGGGACTTTATCTGTATTTCAAAGGTTGGTCTTCCATATAGATAAGCTCGCTGCAAAGAGAAGACTGCCCTTATGCCCTTGGGAGATAGCATACACATCTGGCACAGCTGGCATCTGCTATCTCCTCCGCTAATCTGGTCTCACAGCCATCTAGGGCATTCCCACATCTCTGTGGTTCTCTTTTCTCCAGTCTCACTTTCACCATCTTGTTTTCAGTTCTCATTTCTCAGCAAGGTTATAGCAATATTTAATTAGCCTTTTCTTCCAGATGAGTCCCTCAAATCCCTCCTCTATTTGGTGTTAAATGAAGCCTTCTAAAATAGAAATCTTGAGCAAATGAAGATTTGTGCACGGGTCTCTATGCACACACAAACTTACAGGAGTATACACATAGACATACCCTGTGTGTACATATACACACATATGGGTGCATAGAAATACATAAATACACACACACACATATGTGTCAGTGTATTCAAACATACTTAAAACTAGATGAATTGTACATAAACATTACATTAATCACGTACAGTTAGTGGAATAATAAGTCCTTGATTAATGTTTTCTTTATGCTTTTTTGCACTAAGTTATCTGCATTAACTGCTCATTAACCTATAATTCTTGGGGCACCTGAGTGGCTCAGTCACTTAAGATTCTGACTCTCAATTTTGGCTCAGGTCATGAACTCAGGGTTGTGAGATCCACAGGGTTGTGAGACCCACATTTATAATACAAATTATAATTATAAATTATATTATATATTATAAGTTATGATAGATATAAATGCTAGCACCAACTACCATGGGAGATAAGGCCTTGAGTAACTTTTACTTTTCTTTGAGCTTAGCTGTATTTTCAAAATTTTCTACAGTGATATATACAGTCATGGTAGTCTTCCCACTAAGTGTGTTTCTCTGTGGCAAGGATGTAAAGATATGGTATAGCGAAGCCAACTGATGCTTTTCCTAACACTGGTAACATTTTCTTGATTTCTACAGGATTACTTCTGCCATGCCTGAAAAGCGCTTTGGCAACATTATTCTTTCACTCTGAGATAAAGGTTTGCTTCATTCCATCAAGGAGTCAAAGTCTCTTTTAGTATTCTGCCAACCAGATAGCTGTGGAGCCTATGATCTGCAATTAACTTTCCTTTGGAAAGCCTACAGATGGAGGCTCCTCAATTAGGTTGCAAAATAGGCAGGGAGTCAAAATATTACACTGGGTAAGCCCATGACCCTAGAATCAAATTAAAAGGCAGTAGGGAGGGTACTGTTCATTATTAAACAAACTGTTAGCTGGTCAAACTCTCACAGGCTGAACCCAGACTGGGAAACAAATGGCACTTCTAAACAGGCAACAAAGGCTTTAAATAGGATACATAAGCTTACTTTGTACATATTTTGTACCCATTTTGAATTGTCTCTGCCCCCAAATCTGAAAATCTCTTCAAAGAAGATACTAGAAGGTTAACTGAAGAAGAAGGTTAACAGATACTACAATCACTACAGTAAGTGTAAAAGGCTTCTGATGGCAATTCTGGAGCACAGGCAAAGAAGAGTTACCCCAGACCGCAGGAAGGAGAAAGGCAAGGCAACTTGTTGGAGAGGTGACACTCCGCTGACTCTGAAAGTCTAAGTGGATGTTAGGCAGGGAGAGCATGTGATAAGGGGTGAGATTAACATGCAGAGTTAAGAAGATGGATGAAAATACAGAGATGGGAGAGATCAGAGCACCCTGGATAGGGGAAGAATAAAGCGAGGTGACCAGGAGAGGTAAGGAATATGGAATTGTATGCTGATGGCAATAGGAAATCACTGAATGATGATATGCAAAGACAGGACATGGTCACGTGTACATTCTATGAAGATAATTCTCTAGACCAAAGGGATTCTGAGAGACTGGAGGAGGGGAACACCATTTAGATTATTATAGCAATCAAGGCGAGTGATGGTGACTACTAGAAAATACAAAGAGGGGATATAATTAAATGATATTAGGGAGTAAAAGTTGATTTGTTGATAAGATGGAAAGCTGAGAATAAAGGACAGGAAAGATTTTAGAATTATCCCTAGAATGACAGAATCAATCACTGATACAGAAAATAGAAGAGAACAAGGCTGAGTGGAAAGTTAAGCTCCTTTCCGGTTGTGTGGAGTATGAGGTGCTGATAAAGCATGCAGGTAGAGAAACTCGGTGAGGAATAAGTACCTGGTAGGAGAGAGATCTGGGTGGTAACTCTGAAGTTTGGAATCACACAGATGGAAACTGAAGACATGGGAATGAAAAAGATGGCCCAGGCAGACTGTGTGGAATGAAAAGAGATCTTAAGATACAATTTTATATGTAAGGTGTCAGACGAGGAACAATTGCCCATGGAAGAGCCTAAAAAGGAGCATTCCGAGAAGTAAGTTGAATGTCAAGAAAGAATCAAGTCAGGAAAAGAAAAGCAGAAATTTCAAAGAGGGGAAGAGTCAATGGTCTGGAAACCTGCGGTGACATAAAATAAAGGCCAAGATGTGTGCACAGTGTTTGGCAACAAAAAATTCATCTATGACTTCAGTGAGTAGTTTCAGTGGAGTAGTGAACATGAAAGCTGGTATTGAGGTAACTGAGGCACTAATACAAGGGAAGAATGTAGAGACAAGCATAGATTATTTTCTCAGAAAGCTTGGTTATAAAGGAAAGGAGAAAGACTGAATAGTTTCTAGAAACACCAAAAAAATCCAGAGAGTCTTTTCATTTCTTAAAATGGGAAAGACTTGACCATCTTGATAAGAAGGAGAGAAGATCCCACCTCATCCTAATAAATAAGAGAGAAAGAAAGGGGCAAATATGAAGATGCAAGGGGGAAAAGTCTTTGCATGTGCCTCACTGTTACAATTTTAAGCCTTGCTTCTTCCTGACTGAAACTGTATGTATTCATTCTTCTTCTATACTTTAGCATAGTGCCTGGATCACAGTAGGAATTCTGATATTTGTTGAGTAAATGAGTGGGTAAAAGAATTTATAGGAGTAAAGAAAGTACTAACAGGTAATATTGAAAATGAGAAAGCACAAACTGAGGGAATTATTATTTGATGGTTTATTTCTCCTGTGGAGTAATGTGTAGGTCATCTGCTGACGGCAAGGGAAGAACAGTATAAGAAAATGATTAAATCTTGGGACACCTGGGTGGCTCAGTTGGTTAAGCAGCTGCCTTCGGCTCAGGTCGTGGTCCCGGCGTCCTGGGATCGAGTCCCACATCGGGCTCCTTGCTTGGCAGGGAGCCTGCTCCTCTCTCTGCCTCTGCCTGCCTCTCTGCCTGCTTGTGTTCTCTCTCTGTTAAAATAAATAAATAAAATCTAAAAAAAAAAAGAAGAAAATGATTAAATCCAACATCAAAAAAAATAAATAATCTGATTAAAATGGGCAGGACCTGCATAGACATCTTCTAAAGAAGAAGATGGTCCACAGACCCATGAAAAGATATTCAACATCCCTAATCATCAGGAAAATGCAAATCAAAACCACAATGAATTATCACCTCACACATGTCAGAATGGCTAGTATCTAAAAGACAAGGAATAACAAGTGTTGGTGAGGATATGGAGAAAAAAGAATGCTTGTGAATTTTGGGGGAGAATGTAAATTGGTGTAGCCCTCACAGAAAATGGTATGGGGTCCCTCAAAAGTTAAAAATAGAAATGCCCTATGAGGGGCACCTGGCTGGCTCAGTTGTTAGAATATGCGACTCTTGATCTTGGGGTTGGAGTTTGAGCCTCATGTTGGATGTAGAGATTACTTAAAAAAAAAAAAACCTTCAAAAAAGAAAGAAATGCCATATGATATGGTAATTCCTCTACTGGGTATTTGCCCAAAGAAAACAAAAACACTAATTTGAAAAGATATATGCACACTTATGTTTATTGCAGCATTATTTACAGTAGCCAAAATAGGGAAGCAGCCCAAGTATCCATCAAATGATGAATGGATAATGAAGATGTGATGTAGAAAGATAGATAGATAGATAGATAGATAGATAGATAGATAGATATAATGGAATAGACATAGTGGAATATTACTCAACCATAAAAAAGAATGAGAGCTTGCAATTAGAGACAACATAGATAAACCTAAGTCATATTATGCTAAGTAAAATAAGAGACAGAGAAAGATAAATGCGATTATGATTTCACTTACATGTAGAATCTAAAAAATAAAATAAACAAAGCAGAAACAAACCCATAAATACAAAAACAAACTGGTGGTTGCCAGACAGAGGGTGTTGGGAGGATGACAAAATAGATGAAGGGGAGATACAGGCTTCCAGTTGGAGAATGAATCAGTCACAGGAATAAAAGGCACAACAGAAGGAACACAATGATACTGTAAGAGCGCTGCATGGTGACAGATGGTGGCTACACTTGTGCTTAGCACAGCACAAGCGATAGAGTTGTTGAATCACTATGTTGTACATCTGAAACTAATGTAACACTGTGTGTCAACTATACTTCAATAAAATAATTTTTAAAAAGAATAAAACTCTGCTTTTACTAGAAAAAAGAATATTAAAGATGCCGTCATGAAATGAGGTGGGAGTTGACTGGGACACTGAGAAGTCTTGCCAGGCAGTATGGACAAGTCAGCTGAGACTAGGAACCACGCATGTGTAAGAGCACAGGGGTTGGTGCAGGGAAAATGTGCAAGGGAGTTTTTTTTACTGGCAATAGAATATTGACTAGAGAATGTAAAGAAATTAGGAGGGGGCTCCAATTTGGGAGAAAATAAAGGGAACTGACTGATGTTCTCTCCAAGCTAAGTTTTCTTGATATGCCAGGATATGAGAGAAAATGAAGAAGCTGAGAGGATGGAGAGTTGTGGTCAGAGTTTCATGTTAAATTTTACAGAAGGAACAACTCTAGCAAGCACAAATCACGGGTTATAACCCTGGATTTAAGTGGATAAAGTATAACAGTAGTAAAGGTTACTAGAGATGAGGAGGTTAAGGAACTGTGAGGCCATGACAAATGACTTATCTATGTGGACTTTGAGGTCACCCTGGTTGATGGCAGGACACAGATGATGATGCCAGGTGCCATGATCTTCAGTGATAGACGACAGATAGCAATCTCAGATGGGGACAGATGGTAGAAAATGATAGATGGGGTAAATGGCAGATAACTATGATGAAGTAGGCTGGAAAGTGATAGCCAAAATGATCTCAAAAGAAAAGACTTTCTTAAAAAAGGTGGAGGGGCAAAAACATAATGGTTTGGATGGGGCATGGAGAGCTGAGATAATGCAAACCCATCTTCCACTTTCTGTGGTATGAGGAGCATAGGAGATGAGTGACCTTCCATCTAAATTGCTTGAGGGAGATTGATCACTTTGGGGATAGCCCTAGACTACAAAGAAGGCAGAAGATGAAGGAGTTATAAATCCTTGATGCAAGGGGTGCCTGGGTGGCTCAATAGGTTAAGCGTCTGCCATTGGCTTAGCTGATGATCCCAGGGTCCTGGGATTGAGCCCTGCATCAGGCTCCCTGCTCAGTGGGGAGCCTGCTTCTCCCTCTACCTCTGCCTGCCACTCCCCCAGCTTGTACTCTCTCTCTCTGTCAAGTAAATAAATAAAATAAAATAAATAATAAATCCTTCAGGCAAGATTCAACTGACACATGTGGATCCCATAAAAGACCTGTCTTATTATTAAGGACAATCAGCAAGCCACGCTGGCCATTATATGGCAGATGTGCTGCTATGCACTGCTGTAACTCTACAGTCTTTCTGGAAGAAAACCAACCATCCGGGTCAGGTACAAAACCTAAGACATAATTTAACAGGTCTTAAGATTTCTAAAATTTAGAAGACTACAGTTAAAACAGAATGAAGTGGTCTCAGTAGGCAAACACGAGAATCCTTTCTCATTCTCCATTCACTGCTAGGGATTGGACAATAATCTTAAAACTTCTTGTTGCTCCTTGCACTGGTCCCTCAAATCCTTCTCTTACAAGGGCCTGATAGAGACTACTAGTTTTCTCTGACATGTAAAAGTTAAAGAAGTTGGGATTGAAATTCTGAGGTGATTAGAAAAGGCCTGAAAATGTCATTTTCCATAAATGATATATTTTTCAATTATTCTAGAATTCTAGAAAAGTGTTCCCTCCTACTATACAATGTGGTGAAAGGATTTCTGTGATCTCTAGAAAGCTATTTCTTTGAGATGAGCTCAGAACATTGTACTGCTCTTCCACATGAAGTCTCTGTCTTCATGATGATACTAATATTTCCTTGGTTATCATGAATCAGCTGTTTTTGTCTTTTATGACTTTTATGAGACATTTAGAGAAGGTCATTACATGTGGGAGAAGTAGGCTTACCTGACTCACTTATGGTAGTTCAGGACAGGCTTCTCAGAGTGGTCAATGACCAAGCTGGGACCTAAAGCAACAGAAAACATGCACATTCAGGAAACCAGAGACTGAAAGCAGCTTAATGTGTTTAGACCTTGGAGGACACAGTAAGAAATGGCAAGAGACTGGAAATAGGAGTAGTGGCCTCGTAAGACATGTTGGGAATGTAACTTGTAGAGTCCCCTGCAGGAATGGGATAGGGATCACCAGGAGCTTCTGTTTATTTCCTCTTCTTCCATACCACTCCATGAATAACATGGATTATGAGAAAGAGAAAGAGAGCATCTGTGTACACATACCTGACCCACCCACTCTCCCAAGCAGCAGGACCCTAAGTCTTCCAGCTTTATCAGAGAAGAAAACAAAGAACTGGGTCAGCCCTCAGCCAGATGGTCCAATTGTATCATCGGTAGGAGAGGCTGCAGGGAGCTTGGTCTATAGGTTCTATATAATCTTTGCTAGGCAGGGTCCAGGTGAGTGATAAGAATTAAGAAGCTTTAGAGTTGGGAAGATGGAAAAGTATAATGTTAAAAATTTGATCTACTCAAAAAATCCAATGATGCCACTCTATAGACAGTGGGGACTCCTAACTGACTTTAAATTAGGATATTGCTACTGGTAAATGGAAGACTGAAAAGCTTCACATGCCCCTTCTGTTAATATGTTAGCATGAATCCAAGTGCTATTTGTTTACCTGATCCAATCCTTCTCAAGTGGAAAGTATACTAGGGTGATGGTTCCCAAATGATGAGGTTTTCATTATCTTTGATTAAAGGGAGAAAAACAAAGACAAAATAATCATTTTTTTTTCATAAAGTTAGTTACAGATGTAAAAGACTTCTATTATTCTAAAATTACAATCTCTCTTCCCCAACACCCCTCTCCCTCTCCCTCTATGTTCTGGTGCCTTTTTCTCTCTTAATGAAATAATGGAGTTAGTAGACGGAAGTTAGATTTTTATGTGCTTACTTGATAAAAAAAATAATTGGGCAACTCCACTGAAAAAGTGTGCCCAACAGATACAATCAAAATTAAAAACTAGAGATGCCTATGTGACTTGGTTGGTTAAGCGTCTGACTCGATCTCAGCTCAGTTTTGATTGCAGGGTTGTGAGTTCAAGCCTGGTGAGTTCATGCCCAGCATGAAGCCTACTTTAAAAAAAATTAAAAACTTACTTCTATTTCCCTAATATCCTGTTCAAATGCATTAGATATATCCTTCCTCTAACCCTGAATGAAATGTTGGGAATGTATGCTCTTTAGTTTCTCCATTGACCCTGAGTTAGTAAGAGTTTCTTTGGTCACATTTATTCACAATAATGGTCTCTTTTCAGCAAGCGATATATTCAGACTAGTTAATAATCAAAACTCTGTACTTCACGTAAGTTAATGTGTTTCCTCCACCAGGTCAGTCCTGTTCAAGGCTGAAAGCCTGCAGTGGTGGAAGGAAGAGATATGGCGACCTCCTTGTCTTTTTACCTTTTTAGCTATCCTCCATAGTCTTGTCCCACATACATATTGAGTTTTAGCTTCTGATTGCACCAGGATTGGGGAAGAGAGGGAATAAGAGTAAAACAAAAGAATGGTTTTAATTAATGGCATAGCTGGTATCTGGTTTTTGTTTTCACTGTACATGACAGATGTTTAAAACTGATTGCTTCTCCAATGGAAGTTTTCAGGTGATCTAGCTACACTTCTACCTCTTAAAATTTTTCTCAGTGACCAATCACCATTCAAGACCAAAACAAAAACCTAGTGAGCACCTATGTGTCATGCACTGTACCAGGTGTCAGGATATTTACCAAATTCCTGGCAACCCAAAAGTACAATGCAAAAAAAGATATTAGTAAAATAAACAAAACTTCAGTCTCAATATCATATTAACTTTAACTTTTTATTTATATTTGGTCATAAAATCTTACTTTACAAGGTAATTGCTATTATAAAAAAGGGATAGGTCATTAATAGTCTCATTTCCCACATGTTATTTGATATATGTTCTAAATCGTGTTACCGCCAATGTAGTGAGCACTTTGAACTTATAAGCAGAAAACCTATTTTAAGAGAACACACGCTCTACTTCTTGAAATAAATGTACTCACAAGTTGTAGTTTGAGATAGAATAGGTATTGTTTATCATGTTTTATAGTTGACTCCTGAACAACATGGGGGCGTCAGGTGCACCAACCCCCCCATGCAGTCAAAAAGCCTTGTATAACTTTTGACTCCTCAAAAACTTAAACACTAATAGTCCACTGTTGACTGGAAGCCTTCCTGATAACATAATCAGTCAATTAATACATATTTTGTATGTCATAGGTATTACATACTATATTCTTACACTAAGGAGGCTAGAGAAAATATTTAAAAAATAAGGAAGAGCAAATGCATGTACAATATTGTACTGTATTTATCAAAAAAAATCCGTATATGAGTGGATCCATGCAATTCAAACCCATGTTGTTCAAGGGTTACCTGTAATTCAGTTGAATTTCAGGAGAGGAACTAAGAAATTTATAGAAAGATAAACTACCATGGCTAGGCATTAGTGTAGCTAAGTGACCTTTTAAACTTTAAACTTCCACATCACAGTATGAAGTTGGTTCTAAGATAAGAAATAGAATAAATTGTCTGCTGAGGACAGACCTGGATCTCTGATTGCCTGGAGGCTGACTCAACTGGAGATCATGGCTTTTGACGGTACTTGGAAGGTAGACCGGAATGAGAACTATGACAAGTTCATGGAAAAAATGGGTAAGGGCTTAATTCTTCAGTGGCTTGTTATTTTGTTCTTCACAGACATTTTTCTTTCTAATTCCTTCTAAATCTCAGGGTTTAGGGAATGGCTCCTGTTCTGGTGGTGAGGATCCAGAATGTGTAAGGCTCAAAGTAGGGAAAATAAGATTCTCACTTCTTCTATTAGGAAAACTACACAGTTTCACTAGCGGGAGAAAAGATTCTTTGGGTTCTCTGAAACAAAAAAGATCCAGGTATGATTCATTCACTCTTCAACCGCTGATTGTGCCTATGTCATTGAAAACTCACTTTTTTTTTTTTTTTTTTTGGTTTACAGAGTAAAAAAGGGCAGTGCATAAGTAAAATGTCAAAACTTTAAAATGTTGAATTCTAGGGGATGGAAAAACAAAGATCATAGAGTAAAGTAATGGGAAAAAAAGTTCTAACATGATTCACACCTCTAAATAAATTAGACTTAACTTTCATTTCCTCTGACATAAAATTTTGGGAATAATCTCATAATTCCATGTGGTTTCTACGTGGGTTTTAATTTAATAAATTTAATATCTATTGCAATACTCTGGCAGCTCATACACTGCACGAGATGTACAAACAAATTGGAGTCATTCCCCAAAAACAAAATTTGCATCATTATATCTTACAGTTCCAGAATTCCATGTTGAAATTTATGGGATTTGCACATTCTTACAATAATGAATTTGACTGCAATATTTGCTAGTTTTCTCATTTTTGTGATAGAAATGCCACAAAAAGCAAAGAGAATTATGGTTCTAAATTTTAAACCCATTATGGAAAGTCAAAAAATGTTTAAAAATACTGTTTATAGGGAATTAAAATTCCTTATAGATATATTAATATATTTAATCCTTTGGCATTTCTGGAATTTAGTTTACTTAACACTGAAGCAAAGAGTTTTATAATTATATTAAAATTATTCAGTTCTAAGACTCCACAATTCTGTTTTTCATTTAATTTTTGATAAGTTTTGGAAAAATAGCTTGAAACACTACTCTTGTTCTGACTGAGCTTGAATTTTTTCTGTAAGAGGCAATCTGAATGGCATGTGCAAAGGCAATGCTATCAGGTTTTCCTTCTCAACCTCAAAATGTACATAAATAAGTATAGCAGAACTTGTTGAAATAAACACTCTCTATGGCATTTTGATTTTATTTTCTCCAACACCTTCGCTTTGCAGGTGTTAATATGGTGAAAAGGAAGCTCGCGGCTCATGACAATTTGAAACTTACAATTACACAAGAAGGAAACAAATTCACCATCAAAGAATCAAGTACTTTTCGTACTATTGAAATTGTTTTTGAGCTTGGTGTCAATTTTAAGTACAGCCTAGCAGATGGAACTGAACTCAGTGTAAGATACTTTTTACAAGCAATGCATTCTTGATTTTTCTACACTATACTAAAATAATCTGTTATCTGTCACTGGATGGTTTAATGCTAAGCCTCCTTCATTTACTAAAGCAGCCAATAGAGTTTATCCACATCATATAACTGCACAAATTGGCAGGATATTTAAAACAAATGTTTTTATTTTCATACAACTGTAAATAATCTGGATTGATCAATAAGAATTAGAAAAACATCCTTTGGATGATTAAGTATAGAAGCTCAGTGTTTTCAACTTTACATACATGATAGCAGCAAAAGTTTTTAGATTTATCTAACTTAAACATAATAGTCATTTAATAAATACACTGAAATAATAAAATAAATGAATAAATTAGCTAATGAATGAGTGACCAGATGGAAAAGTCTGATGCATGCTACATTGTAGGTCATTGGGAATATACCTTTTAATGTTTAAGATAAAAAACTTTAGGGGTGCCTGGGTGGCTCAGTTGGTTAAGCCGTTGCCTTTGGCTCAGGTCATGATCCGGGGGTCCTGGGATCGAGCCCCCATATCGGGCTCCCTGCTCAGTGAAGAGCCTGCCTCCCCTTCTCCCTCTGCCTGCTACTCTGTCTACCTATACTCTCTATCTATGTCAAATAAATAAAAAAACTTAAAAACAAAAGATAAAAAATTTTAGGTAGTTATATTTTTCAACCAATTTTTTTAAATCTTTTTTGTCCTCAGGATTTTCTAGTTAAATTATGTATTTAAAATGACAAACTGTCAAATATTTTATCAATTATGGCCATTTTTATATTTATTTATTTAAAGATTTTATTTGTAAGCAATCTTTACACCCAACATGGCACTTGAATCTACAGCCCAAAATCAAAAGCTTCATGCTCCATCAACTGAGTCAGCCAGGCATCCCAATGATCATTTTTAAATTATTACAACAATTATAAAATTATAACACAGGGTTGTTAGGCTTTCCATGAAACTAACTTGAACCATGACTAAATTTAGGATACTCTTTTTAACATGAAAGATTTAGAAAAGGGAAGCATTGCTCATCTACCTTAAAATTTAGCATTTGGAAACAACTGAGTGAAATAAGCATAAGGGTTACCAGCTTATATTCTAGAACCCCAAAAGTCTAAGTTCAATCTTGGCTCTACGACTTTAGGTGAATTATTGTGTCTCAGTTTTCTCAACCATAAAATGGGGACAGTAATATCTACTTCATAAAATCATTGTGAAGACTGAAGAAGTAAATCTATAAAACTCAGAACAGTGCCTCAAATATGTAAGATCCTAAAAAAGCTTTGTTTATTATTTATTATTATTTTACACTTAATAGGGTACTTGGAGCCTAGAGGGAAATAAACTTGTTGGAAAATTCAAACGGATAGACAATGGAAATGAACTGAATGCTATCCGAGAAATTGTAGGTGGTGAATTGGTTCAGGTGAGTGGTAAAAAGATCATAGCTATTTCCTAAAGACAAAAATAATTATATAATAATAATTTTATATTTGTGATTGCTGAGTTATATCTTCAACAAATAATTACTTTTCTCATAAACCGTATTTTAACTAAAAATATAAGTGACTAAAAATCAAAAAATGTGTTTTTAAATGAGTATATCCTGTGTGTGTGTATAAAATGTTACTATCAAGACTAAGAAAAAAATACTATAATCATTCCAAAGCTATAATAATACTAATATTTTTCTTAATTGAACCTTAAATTTTAATGGCAAATTCTCCTATGTTTGTTAACACCTTTCAGACTTACACATATGAAGGAGTAGAAGCCAAGAGGATCTTCAAAAAGGAATGAGCTTTGTTTTTGGAGCACAGTCCAGAACACAAATTGAATAGAAAATCTATATTGAACTAAAACTGTTTTCTCTCTGATTAGTCCTTCTGTAAACATAACCAGTGACTCACATTTCTAATCTTACCAAGGCAAAACAAGTAAAAGCTAATTAGGATTCCATTTGTTTTACATTCCTTAAGATGTACATTTATTGCTGTATTGCTGTTCTAAAAGAATTTGTGACTTTTTTTTAGCACAGATAAATAAATTTTGTTTCTGCAATGCTTTATAAGTAGCTTCTCCTTTAAAAAAAAAAAAGCTATGTGACATATACATTGATAGACTATATGGTTGTTTTGGGTTTTTTTCCCCACATTTGGTAAACTAAAAAAACAGACTGCATGGGAGCCTTTAAAATTTTACACTGGTCATGATTTTTTTTAAGCAGAAACTTTGCAGGCCAAAAGAGAGTGGCAGGATATACTTAAAATGCTAAAAGGGAAAAACTTACAAACAAGAATACTCTACCCTACATAAGGTTATCATTCAAAATTAAAGGGGAGAGAAAGAGTTTCCAGACAAGCAAAAACTAACAGAGGTCATCACCACTAAACCAGCCTTACAAGAACTGTTAAAGGGTCTTTAATTGGAAAAGAAAATGCCATAACAACTAGAAATAAGAAAATATATAAAAGAAAAAAATCTCACTAGTTAAGCAAATATATAGTCAAGGCAGTGGATCAGCCACTTAAAAGCTAGTACGAAGGTTAAAAACCAAAAGTAGTAAAAATAACTCTAACCACCTAATTAGTTTAAAAATACACAAAATAAAAAGATATAAAATACAATGTCAAAAACATAAAACATGGGGAGAGGTAAAAAAATGTAGTGCTTTTAGATTCATTCAAACTTAAGTAACTATCAACTTAAAATAAACTGCTACATAAATAGATCAACATAGATAAACCTCATGGTAACCACAAGCCTAAAACCTATAATAGACACACAAAAAATAAAGAGAAAAGAACCCAAACATAACGCTAAAGAAAACCATCAAACTATAGCGGAGAAGATAAAGAGAAGAAGTAGTAAACAAAGAAGAACTACAAAAATAACCAGAAAACAACTAACAAAATGGCAATAAGTACATACTTAACAATAATTACTTTAAATATAAATGGACTGAATGCTCCAATAAAAAAACACAGGTTGGCTGAATGGATAAAAATAGACCACCAGTATTATGCCTACAAGAGACTCACTTCCGATCTAAGACACACACAGGCTGAAAGTAAAGAGATGGAAACAGATATTTCATGCAAATGGAAATGAAAAAAAGAGTAGTAATAATCATATCAAATAAAATAGGCTTCATTTTAAAAAATATTTTATTTATTTATTTTGAGAGAGAGAGTGACTTGAGAGAGAGTCAGAGAGAGAGAGACAGAAGTAGCACAGGGAGGGGCAGAAGGAGGGACAAGCAGACTCCTCGCTGAGCAGGGAGCCCACAGTGGGGCTTGATCCCAGGACTCCAGGATCATGACCTGAGCTGAAGGTAGACATTTAACTGACTGAACCACTCAGGTGCCCCAGAGAGAATATAGACTTTATTTTATTTTTTTTTTTTTAAAGATTTTTTATTTATTCATTTAACAGAGAGAGAACACAAGCAGGCAGAGAGGCAGGCAGAGGCAGAGAGAGGAGCAGGCTCCCTGCGGAGCAAGGAGCCCGATGCGGGACTCGATCCCAAGATGCTGGGATCATGACCCGAGCCAAAGGCAGTTGCTCAACCAACTGCGCCACCCAGGCGTCCCGAGAATATAGACTTTAAAACAAAGACTGTAACAACAGTCTAAGAAGGACATTACATAATGATAAAGGGGTCAATCCAAGAATCAATTAATTTGTAGATATTAGTATCCAACATAGAAGCACCTAAATAAATAAAGCTAATATTAACAGACATAGAGAAATTGACAGTAATACAATAATAGTTGGGGACTTAATACCCCACTTACATCAATACATATATCACCCAGGCAAAAAAAAAAAAAAAAAAATCAATAAGGAAACAGTGACCTAAAACAATACACTAGACCAAAAGGACTCTACAGTTTTATACAGAACACTTCATCTAAAAACTACAGAACATACATTCTTTTCAAGTGTACAGGGAATATTCTCCAGGATCGATCACCAATGTTAGGCCTCAAAACAAGTCTCAATAAAATCAAGAAGATTAAAACAATGGCAAGCATCTTTTCTGGCTGGAACACGAAACTAGAAATCAATTACAAGAAGAAAACTGGAAAAAATACATGTGGAGACTAACAACATGCTACTAAACAATCAGTGGGTCAGTGAAAAAAAAAAGAGAACCAAAAACACCTTGAAAATGGAAACACAATGTTTCAAAATCTGTGGAACACAAAGAAAAGCAATTCTAAGAAGAAAGTTCATAGCAAGACAGGCCTACCTCAAGAAACAAACAAAAAATCCCAAATAAACAATCTAACTTTATACCTAAATGAACTAGAAAAAGAATAAAGATAACAAAGCCCAAAGTTAGTAGAAAGAAGGAAATAATAAAGATCAGAGTGGAAATGAATGAAATAGAATGAATGGAAAGATCAGAGTGGAAATGAATGAAATAGAGACTAGTATTTCCTACTATTCCTTAGTAGGAAAAAAACACTGAAAGCTGGTTCTTTGAAAAGATAAACAAAATCAATAAATCTCTAGCCAATGTCATCCAAAAAAAAAAAAGACAGAAGGCCCAAATAAAATCAGAAATGAAAGAGAAGTCACAACTGACACTACAGAAATATAAAGGATCACAAGAGACTACTATGAGCAATTATACATCAACAAAATGGAAAACCTAGAAGAAATGAATAAATTCCTTGAAATACACAACCTTGCAAGAACAAATCATAAAGACACAGAAAACTTGAGTAGACTGATTACAAGTAAAGAAATTGAATTAGTAATTTAAAAACTCCCAACAAACACAAGTCCCGAACCAGATGTCGTTACAGGTGAGTTCTACCAAACATTTAAAAAAGAGTTAGTACCTATCCTTCTCAAATTATTCCAAAAAGAAAAAAAAAAAAAAAAACAACTGAAGAGGAAGGAATGCTTCCAAACTCATTTTACAAAGGTAGCAGCATTACCCAATACCAGAACCAGACACAAGAAAAGAAGAAAATTATAGGCATATATTTCTCAAAGGACACATTTACAAAAATCCTCAACAACACACTAGCAAACTAAATTTAAAAATACGTTAAAAGGATCATATACTACAATCAAGGGATTTAATCCAGGGATACAAGGATGGTTCAACTTCCTTAAATCAACATGATACACCACAGTAACAAAACAAAGGGTAAAAATGATATGATCATCTTAATTGATGCAGAAAAAGCATTTGACAAAATTCAGCATTCATTTATGATAAAAACATCCATTTATGATAAAGGCCATATACGACAAACCCACAACATTACATTCAACAGAGAAAAGCTGAAAGCTTTTTCTCTAAGACCAGGAATAAGACAAGGATGCTTACTCTTGCCACTTTCATACAACATAATATTGAAAATCCTGGGTACAGCAATTAGGCCAGAAAAAGAAATAAATAGCATCTAAATTGGAAAGGAGGAAGTAAAACTGTCACTGTTTACAGATGACATGATACTATACACAGAAAATCCTAAACACTATTGGAGCTAATAAATTAATTCAGTATACTTGCAGGATACAAAATTAATATACAGAAATTGGTTGCACTTATATACACTAACAAGATCAGAAAGGGAAATAAACAATCCATTTCCAATTGCATCAAAAGAATAAAATACTTTATATAATAAATAATAAATTTAACCAAATAGGTAAAAGACCTGTACTCTGAAAACTATAAGACACTGATGAAAGAAATTGAAGCTGGCAAAAACAAATGATAGATTGGAAGAATTAATATCGTTTAAATGTCTATACTACCCAAAGAAATTTACAGATTCAAAGCAATCCCCATCAAAATAGCAAGGGCATTTTTCATAGAACTAAAACAAAACAATCCTAAAATTTGAAATGACAAAGACCCCAAATAGCCAAAGCAATCTGGAGAAAGGAGAACACAGCTGGAGGTATTATGCTCCCTCCCTTCAAACTATATTACAAAGCTATAGTAATCAAAACAGTGTGGTACTGCCAAAAAAAGAGACACATAGATTAATGGAATAGACTAGAGAGCCCAGAAATAAACCCATGCTTATATGGTCAATTAATCTACGACAAAGTAGGCAAGAACATACAATGGGGAAAAGACAATCTCTTCAATAAATGCTGTTGGGAAAACTGGACAGCTACTTGCAAAAGAATGAAACTGAACCATTATCTCACATCATGTATTAAAGACTTGAATGCAAGACCTAAAACCATAAAACTCCTAGAAGAAAACATAATCTGAAAACTATCTGAATTGGTCTTAGCAATATTTTTTTGGACTGGTCTCCTCAGGCAAAAGCAACAAAAGCTAAAATAAATAAATGGAATTATATCAAAGGAAAAGTTTGCCCAGAGAAGGAAACCATAAACAAAATGAAAAGACAACCTAATGAATGGGAGAAGATAACTCCAAATCATATGTCTGATAAGGGGTTAATATTCAAAATATATATAGTTTACACAACTTAATATAAAAGAAAAATAAGCCCAAACAACCTGATTTAAAATTGGGCAGAGAAATTGAATAGAGATTTTTTTGGAGGAAGACTTACAGATGGTCAATAGGCACATGAAAAGATGCTCAACATCAGGAAAATGCAAATCACGGAACAGCAAATTAAAACCTAATTTTACCTCATACTTGTCAGATTGGTTATTATTAAAAAGACAAAAAATAAATGTTAGCAAGGATGTAGAGAAAAGGGAACCCCCATACACTGTTGGTGGGAATGTACATTGGTACAGCTGCTGTAGAAAAGAGCATGGAGGTTCCCCTCAAAAATTAAAAACAGAACTACCATATGATTCAGCAATTCCACTTCTTGGTATTTAGCCAAAGAAAACAAAAGCACCAATTTTAAGGGATATATACACCTCCACGTTCATTATTATGCATTACTTACAGTAACCAAGATATGAAAACAACCTATCAATAGATAAATGGATAAATAAGATGTGGTATACACACACACACACACACACACACACACACACACACACACACGAATATTATTCAGCTATAAAAAAGAATGGAATCTTGTAATTTGTGACATGGATGGACCTAGAGGGTATTATGCTAAATGAAATAAGTCAAGGAAAACAAATACCATGTGATTTCACTTATATGTGGAATCTAAGAAATAAAACAAACACAGTCATAGCTACAGGAAATAAACTGTTGATTACCAGCATGGGGAGGTGTTGAGGAGCAGGCACAAAAGGGTAAAGGGAATTAACAGGGACAACTTCCAGTTATAAAATAAATGTCATAAGAACGTAATGTACACGAAGGGAATATAATCCATAATACTGTTTTAACTTTGTATGGTGACAGTAAGTAGACTCACTATGGGGATCATTTCATAATGTATAAAAAATACAGAATCACTATGATGTATACCTTAAACTAATAGGATACCGTATACCAATTATATCTCAATAAAAACAAATATTGCACTGGTTGTAAATATTTTCATTAGAAACATCTATTATTATAAAAATAAAATATGCTCAACTAGAACTTAGAAATAAGAAAAACAATTGCAAAATAAATATTTCCATAAACCTTCAATCCAGAGATCATCACTATTCTGATTTTGAATGAGTGTAGATATGTTTATTTCCCCATAAATACTACTTTGAATAAAATGATAAGAAATAAATGATGTACTAAGTTAAAGAATTCTATTATTATTCTATAATTCTATTCTATATTCTTATTCTATTATTATATTTTTCTTTTTTTTTTTTTAAAGATTTTATTTATTTATTTATTTATTTGGAAAGAGAGAGAGTGAGAGAGAGCAGGTCAGAGTGAGAAGTGGACTCCCCATGGAGGCGGGAGCCCGATGTGGGACTCGATCCCAGGACACCGGGATCACAACCTGAGCCAAAGGCAGTTGTTCAACCAACTGCGCCACCCAGGGGCCCCTATTATTATATTTTTCTACACTAGTGATTCCCAAACCTGGCTGAGAATCAAGATCACCAGAGACACTTAATTTTTTTTTAACTGTTAACCTACTAGA
Organism: Nasua narica; assembly: GCA_028533885.1. Classification (NCBI taxonomy): domain Eukaryota; kingdom Metazoa; phylum Chordata; class Mammalia; order Carnivora; family Procyonidae; genus Nasua; species Nasua narica. Next base: position 89,398,956 of record CM052800.1, on the reverse strand, counting down.
TAGAATCTCTGCAAATGGAACCAGAGATTTCAGACTGCTCCCAAGTGGTTCTTAGGGTCTTTGAGAACAAAGCAGTCTTTGAGAATAAGAGGGCTATCAGATACCAAAAGTGTCAACTTCAACTGCCACCTCCTCCCCTTTTTTTTCATAAACACTGATTCTGACAATTGGCTAGGGTCCCCAAAGTCTTATTCTCATATGGTGTACTATGTTTTATACTTCAAGCAATTACATTTTAGGAAGGTGGGTATTATGCAGTGGAGAGGGGAGTCAACTTTTTCAGCATTTAAGTCTATGAACTCTTGTTTTGGCTAATTCTTTTTCATACTGATGAAGGTAATAGCTAACATTTATATAGTTCTTACCAAGTATCAGGCACTGTTCTAAGTGGTACGAACATATGGTAGATACGGTGTGAGAAGAAGAACATTTGAGCATGTGATAAAAAGAAATAGATTAGAGAATATGTAATCTTTTGCAAAAGTAAGAACTGAAATCCACTGTTTGTTTTATAACTGCATTAAAAACTTCACATAGAAAATAGCAATTACTTAGATTTTTACTTTTTAAAAAAATGTTCAAAGTACTTATATCTCTCTAATCTTACTTGTCTACTTGTGAAATTGAAAAGGGCAGGTATTAATCTCATTTGAAAGTAGAAAAGCTAAGGCACAAAGAAGTTTATTAGGTTGTCTAATGTTGTACACAGTCCATAATGAACACAGGAATTAAATGTACCTTTTGACTTTCAATTCAGTATATTATGATCTTTGCTATTACTCAGCCTGTAATAAAAACACCTTAAGAAAAAATGTTCTTAATTCCTTAGTGGCACCCAAGAACAGCACTCTAAATGAGTCAAGTCAGACAGTTAAATAATGGCAATTAAGTGGTTAGGTACTTACCAATTTCTAGCTTTATTGCAGGCTCACATTTTTTCACAATTTATGTCCTTTTCAGTATTACATTTCTACTACTTATTAGTATTAGAGATCTATCATTTGCTAATGGAGTGCCATTGCCGTCACCCCTCTTTGAAAAACTGACCTTAATATTATGCCATCTTGACTGACCAAGAGAGAGGGCCAGACTCAAGTACAGCCAACCTATCATAATTTGGCCCGTTTATAACCTCTGTGCAAAGAGAACAATACAACTAACTGAACCTTTAGAAGAACCTCTCTTGGGGCGTCTGGCTGGCTCAGTCAGTAGAGCATACAACTCTTGGGGTTGTTAGTTCAAGCCCCATGTTGGGCATAGAGCTTACATGAAAGAAAAAAGAAAAGAGATGAAAAGAGAAAGGAAGGAAGGAAAGAAAGAAAAGAAAAGGAAGAAAAGAAAAGAAAGATAGAAGGAAGGAAGGAAGGAAGGAAGGAAGGAAAGGGAGGGAGAGACAGAGAGAAAGAGAGAGAAAGAAAGAAAGAAAGAAAGAAAGAAAGAAAGAAAGAAAGAAAGAAAGAAAAAGGAAGGAAGGAAGGAAGGAAGGAAGGAAGGAAGGAAGGAAGGAAAGAAAGAAAGAAAGAAAGAAAGAAAGAAAGAAAGAAAGAAAGAAAGAAAGAAAGAAAGAAAGAAAAGGAGAAGGGAGGGAGGGAGAGAGGGAGGAAGGAAGGGAGGGAGGGAGGAAGGAAGGGAGAGAGGGAGGGAGGGAGAAAGAAAGAAGAAAGAAATCTTTCTTTAGGGAGTCTGAATTTGAGAATACAAAATTTGCAATTAGTAGGAATGAAAAAGGTTTAAAGAGGGCAGACAGTAAATAAAAAGTTATGAGTATGCAAAAGAACAATCAAGCAGAAAGCCAAAAGAAGGGCAATCAGAAGTGGTTGGAGTAGTAAAAGCTGAAATATCTACACATGAAATATGGTCTCTGGGATTTGCTTCAAATTGCTTCTTCCCCAATCTAGGATTGGGGAGACAGGGGTGGAGGGAGGTGTAATATGTCCAACAAAATTGGTTACAAGTTAACAATTATTACAGCTATTGGAAAGTACCTAACACACCATAGTTTTATCGGGTATCTAGTAGGAACATGGGAATTCATTATACTTTTCTCCCTATGTTTGTATATATTTGAAACCTTCCATAATACAAAAGTTAAAATTATTATACTTAAATACATGTATAACTCCAGAAGCCAAGCCTTTCCCATCAGTTGCACTACTATCACTTTGGTCGGAATCACCATTATCTTTCCCCTGGATTAATGTAACTCCTCTAAAAAGCCTTCCAACTTCTACCTTTCCTTCCTTACCCCATTAGTTTCTTCTGAACAAAACAGCCAGAAGCATCCTTTAAAAATCTAAATCAGATCATGCCACTCTGACAAAACCCTGCAGTGTCTCCCACTTCATTCAGAGAAAAAGCTCATCTCCTTACAGTGGCCCACGATCAGGTCCCCTCTTTAGCTGACATGCATTCTTGTTTTCATGGATTGTCCAGAAGAATAATCCCAAATGGAGGAAATGCTTTGGAGCAAAGGCCCTGAAGCAGGAGCAAGCTTGGTAAAGTTGAAGAACATAGAAAGTCTAGAAAGGGGGGCACCTGGGTAGCTCAGTTGGTTAATTAAGCACCTGTTTTCGGCTCAAGTCATGATCCCAGTGTCTTAGGATCAAGCCCTGCCTCAGGCTCCCTGCTCAGCCGGAACCCTGCTTCTCCCTCTCTCTCTCCCCCTGCTTGTGTTCCCTCTATTGCTGTCTCTCTGTCAAATAAATAAAATCTTAAAAAAAAAAAAAAGTCTAGAAAGAGTCCCAAGATCATCTAGAGCTGACCAAAAATAGGAGCAAGGCTCAGGAAATACAGGCTGACCCCGTGGCTCCTAGAATTCAGGAATGATGTGGTAAAATGAAAATGGGTTTTGGAATCCTACAGATTAAACTCTTGTTTAAGCTCTTGTTTAAACTCTTGTCTTCTTACTTATTAAAAGTCAAGTTCTGAGCCTCAATTTTTCTTAACTTGAAAAATAAGGAAAATTGTAAGGAATTTCTGTGATTGTTTTTAATTGAGGCATAACATATAAAACATTTAACACGGTGCCTAACGTATAGCTGGTATTCGATAAACCTAAGGAATACAAACCTGCACCCCTCTCTTGTAGACAAAACAGAACAAAGTAGTCTTGACTGAATAGACATGACAACTCTTCTCAAAATATCCCTCACCAACCCTATGTGGTAGAGCGAACCTTGGCCTGGCAGGTGAGAACTCTTAGTTCTGGTCTAGTCTGTGATATAACTAGTTATGGACTTCGGGTGAACCACTTTTTCTTTTCAGAATTGAGCCCTTTTTTTAAAATGTATTTTTTAAAAAGGTTTTTATTTATTTATTTGACAGAGAGGAGAGAGATCACAAGTAGGCAGAGAGGCAGGCAGAGAGAGAGAGGGAAGCAGGCTCCCCACTGAGCAGAGAGCCCGATGATGCAGGGCTCCATCCCAGGACCCTGACATCATGACCTGAGCTGAAGGCAGAGGCTTTAACCCACTAAGCCACCCAGAGTTCTTTTTTTTTTTTTTAAGTAGGCTCTATGCCCAATGTGGGGCTTGAACTCATGATCCCTAGATCAAGAGTCATATGGTCCACTAACTGAGCCAGCCAGGTGCCCTAGTTTAGTCATCTTTAAAATGAAGCAATTGGACCAGATGATCTCTAATTCTCTCACAGTACTAAGATTCTATGATATCTGGGGGTAACTGGGTGGCTCAGTTGGTTAAGCATCTGCCTCTTGATCTCAGCTCAGGTCTTGATCTCGGGGTTGTATATTCAAGCCTTACATTGGGCTCCATGCTGTGTGTGGAGCCTACTTAAAAAAAAAAAATTCTATGATGTCTGAATAACACTCAGTGATTCTTCCTTTGACTAGCCCTTTGGTGTGTGTCACAGGACAGCACTGAAATAAAGAGGGGGGAGTGGGCAGAGAAAGAGTTCTTTTAAGTTCATAAAAACATAGCTGGCTTCTTGCACGTACGCCCTGTGCGGGCTCAGAAGGGCCTTTGTGTTTGGTTTAATGTGCTGCTGTTACTGTCTTAAAATTCTCAATAGATTTTGAACAAGAAGCCCACATTTTCATTTTACACTGGGTTCTGCAAATTATATAGCTGGCCCTGTTCCTATGAGCTGACTATGGAAAAAATGTGAAAGATATTTCCTGTGAGCAAATAGAGATGGTCAGCAAGAGATCCCTGGGAACCTAAAAAGAGGTGATTGGGTGGGTAAGATAGTTGTTCGGAGTAGAAAGTAGGTTGCAGGGGTTTTGCAGGGGAGGAATCAGTAAGGGAGGAAGGGCACTATGGATGGATACTTCAGTTTCTGAAATGTTTCTTTCCCTTCTGCTTCTTGCTTTCTCCAAATATAGTATAAGACTGCCATCTACTGGTCAATGACTTCCAATGCAGGGTCTTTGCATTTCAGTTGTCAAAAGGGTGATCCAGAATGGTTTGAATGAACATATTTTGCAGCTAAAAACAATAATTATTAAGTGCTTCCACAGTTCTAACTTCCAAACTAAAGCAGTAACAAAGACAGACCTTTTCTATCCCCCTGAACAATCCCTTACAACTGCTTTCTTTTTTTTTTTTTTAAAGATTTTATTTATTTATTTGAGAGACAGAGAAAGTGAGAGCATGAGAGGAGAGAAGGCCAGAGGCAGAAGCAGACTCCCCGTGGAGCTGGGAGCCCGATGTGGGACTCGATCCCGGAACTCAAGGATCATGACCTGAGCCGGAGGCAGTTGCTCAACCAACTGAGCCACCCAGGCGCCCACAACTGCTTTCTTTGGTTTAACAAAAACAAACAACAATTTTTAAAAAGTAACTACGTGCCAGAAATCAAATGTTCAATGATGAACACTATTAGTAGAGATATCCAGGTCATTAAGAACTTCACCAAATGAATTCAAATTCTCAGGTTCATCTTAGGTCTGAATACCTAGAATATTGCCATCATCTTTAAAACTGGTCATGTAGGAGTAGATTTATACTTTTATAGTCAGTGTATGCTAATGTGTAAGGTGGTATATATCTATGACTTTCAGGTTCAATGACCCACCTTCAGGCTATGGGGTGACGAAGACACTACTGGAGAACTGACTGGAAAAAAAAAGAGAAAGCAAGCCAGTGGTAGAAGATGAAGAAAGTTAGGGGACATGGAGAAAATTAATACAAAAAAGAATAGTGTTCCATTCTAAGATAAGAATTGCTTCTCATCATAGAATATCTACCTCCAGTGAGAATTCTATCAGAATGAAGGGTTACCACAAGCCCTCCCTTGTACAGGATCTAGATTACCAGAAAGAAAAGAGGGAATTCAGCATAATGTATAAACTTGTCAAATCACTAAGTTGTATACCTGAAACTAATGTAGCATTGTATGGCAATTATACTCAAATTAAAAAAAACAAGAGGGAGTTTAAATGCCTGTACAGTAATTGCTGGTTAGAACTGCTATGAAGGGAGGAGAATAATAGAAATCTGAAATCAGGAGGAGGACGAGGAAGTTCTCCCCAGATCCCAGCCCAGTTTGTGGACACATCTCTCAGATTATTGGGCTATAACTGGTTATTTTCAAACAATTCTGATACATTCACTACACTCCTGGGGAAAATATCTGAGAGCCAGACTTTGCTGCTTCACTCAAAAACAAAAGTCCAGGGCACCTAGCTGGCTCAGAAGGAAGACTATGTAACTCTCAATCCTGGGGTCGTGAGTTTGAGCCTCATGTTGAGTACAGAGATTACTAAAATAAAATTTTTTTTAAAACAGTCCTTTAGGTGAAGGAGTATATGCTTAATACCATTTCCTGGTCTTGTTTTAGATAATCTTTTATACAAGATATCAAGATAACAAGGGTTATCAAAGGACATAAATGTGACACAGGACTTTTCTTCCACACATCCTTAGAATAGAAAAACCTGAGTGCAGATGGAGCTTATTTCACATTCCCAGTTCCCACTGGTGGTTCATTCTGTGATCCCATAGCACAATGTGCTCAACAATATCATACCATTATTCTGTGTTCAATTTGCTTGACTGTTTCCACTAGTCTGTGAGGTCTAGGGGAGCTAGGATTGAGTGTTACATCCCTTCCCCCACAAGACCCCCTTAACATCATAGTAAACATTAATAATTGTAACTGAATGAATAGATGGGGGATGCCACACAGCCTCAGCCTCAGCAAGCCAGCCTTCATCATCCTGTACTCTGAGAACTTGTATACAGAGCCTGTACTGAGGGAATCAGTGCTAGTTACTCCTTATACCCAGATAACCTTATCCTGAACCAGATCACCACTACCCTGGCCATATCCATTAGGCCAGATGATCCAAGGGCAGTCAATCTACGATACTTGAGAGCAGCCTATAATATGAGAATTTTGTCTAAGACAAAATTAATAGTAATAGTAATTAATTAAGCTGGTTGGGGTCTCTGCCTTGGAAATTTGACTTCAATACACAGAAAAAGTCATCACCAAGTAATAATGAGAAAAAGTTCAAAGGCACAGAGCGAAAGGTAAACAACAGAAGCCGTGAGGCAAAGGGCAGTCATGATTGAGGTCCAGTAAAAAACTGGACAGAAGAAAAGAGTGTGAATGTAGATTCTTAGAGGCAGAAATAATAAAATCTTGCTTCTAGTGGATAAAAGTATAACTTTGTTCACCATAGCTTCCTTGGATCCTAGGTGGCCGAGAGTACATATTTCTTTAACCAAATATGAATTAAGCACCTACCATGTGACAGATGTGACATGAGTTTTAGTGGTAAACAAGACAAATCTATTTTATTTCCATGGAGCATTGAACGTAGCTTCAAAGGTTAGAATTTAGAGGTAGAACATCGACACTGAACAAGTATAAACAACAGTGGCGTTGTTACAGAGAAGTAGTGTAGCCTCTCAGAGGCACAGATAGTATCTTAAATTTTATTTTCCTTTGGACTCTTTTTTCCTAAAATGCCTGATTATATGGCCTTTCGGGAATTCCAAGATGCCTAACTTCCATTCGAGATTCTTTTCATTCTTCTTTTCATCTGTGACCATACATGAAAAGGCTAGTTCCCAGGGTCTACTAAATCTTCAAAATACAAATTTGCTCCAAAATACAAAGAGGAAAATGTAAACTCTAAACAAATGTTTTATCCACAGAACACAGCACCAATGCAGATGCATTCAATGCAACTCTTATAGCACTACAAGTTAACACATAATGGTGTTTACAATATGCTAGGTATTGTTCAAAGTGCTTTATTAAAATCAGCTCACAGTTGGGACGCCTGGGTGGCTCAGTTGATTAAGCATCTGCCTTCAGCTCAGGTCATGATCCCCGGGTCCTGGCCTTGAGTAAGAGTCCCGCACTGAGTTCCCTGCTCAGCAGAAACCCTGCTTCTCCCTCTGTCTGCCACTCCCCTCGCTTATGCTCGCGCTCTCTCTCTCTCTCTCTGACAAATAAATAAAATCTTAAAAAAAAAAAAAGTATCTGCTCACATTAATCCTCACAATAACTCTGTACAATAAGAACTTTCTGGGATTTATGATATAAAGTGCCTAACTAGCACATTCTATGAGAGCTGCAAGTTGCTAGCTTAGGAAGGGCAGAATAATGTAATTGAATGAGGATTATTAAACCAGCAACAGCCTCCTCACTTATTTTGAACTGGAATTTGTGTAGGATTACTTTGTGACTTGACAATGTTGAAAACTTCGTGAACTCATTCTTCCCATTTTCTGAAGTCAATATAATATTTTACTCTGCCTGGGTTACCAACTGATGTAGTAGAGTTGGGTGGAATATCCCATATATAACTATTAGGCTTGATGATTTATAGTGTTGTTCAAGACCTTGATTTTCTTTTCTTTTTTTTTTTTAAGATTTTTTTTAAGATTTTATTTATTTATTTTAGAGAGAGAATGAGTGGAAGTTGGGGCAGAGGGAGAGAGAATCCCAAGCAGACTCCACACTGAGCTAAGAGCCCAACATGGGGCTTAATCTCATGATGCTGAGATCATGACCTGAGAAGAAATCAAGAGTCAGATGCTTAACTGGCTGAGTCACGCCGGTACCCCAAGACCTAGATTTTCTTACTGATCTTCTGTCTAGATGTTTTACCCATTATTGAAAGTAGGGTATGGAAGTTTCTATTACTATAGAACTGGCTATTTCTGGGCGCCTGGGTGGCTCAGTTGGTTAAGCAACTGCCTTCGGCTCAGGTCATGATCCCAGAGTCCTGGGATCGAGTCCCGCATCAGGCTCCCAGCTCTGTGTGGAGACTGCTTCTCCCTCTGACCTTCTCACCTCTCATGTTCTGTCTCTCTCTCTCAAATAAATGAATAAAATCTTTTTTTAAAAAAAAAGAACTGGCTATTTTTCCCTTTAATTCTGTCCTTATCCTCTTCATATATTTTGATTCAGCATTTTCTTGGTTGCTGTAAACCTTTGACTATTTTTCAGAGTTCTGACAAACTTGCTTCAAATAGTTTCTGCTTATTTTTCAATGTTTCTGGAGGCCTGGCATGGCCTACTCCACCATGAACACAAGTCTCCCAAGGTGACTTTTTGACACAGCTTTCACCAGAGCAGAAAAAACTAAATCTGTTTTCTAACAGGGCATATTTATAGATATGAACATAAAAGCTGACTTTCTCCAGTTGGGGCTTGAAGTCTCATTCCCGGCATCTAGCTCTTCCATTTCATGCTAGCCCCTGAGGCGTCAGAGAGCTCCATGAAATGTGGTTTGAAAAGCACTGTTATAAGTCAATATAACCCCCCGATAGCTATGTGCCCGGTGCTTATGATCTGGTGTTATAAACAGTTAAGTAGAGAGGCCTGGGTGGCTCAGTCAGTTAAGTATCTGCCTTTGGCTCAAGTCATGATCCCAGAGTCCTGGGATTGAGTCCCACATTGGGCTCCTTGCTCAATAGGGATCCTGCTTCTCCCTCTGCCTGCCACTGCCCCCACTTGCGTGTGTGTGCTCTCTCTGTGGCAAATAAAGAAATAAAATCTTAAGAAAAAAAAAACAGTTAAATAATAATTTTGGCTTAGACTATCTCTTATTTTTTTTAACTTACTTGTTTTCAAAAAACTTTCTTCCCAACTTCTTTTTATTTTTATTCTGTTATATTAGTCACCATAAAATACATCATTAGTTTTTATGCAGTTTCCAACTTCTAACGCATTTGTACTGAGAAAATTTAGAAAACAGGAAAAAGCATAAAGAATAAAATGATCTGTGATCCTATCTTCCAGAGACAACTGCTGTTAATATGTTGACATTTTTCAAATTTATAAAATAAGTCTAATTCTGGTTAACATTTTATATATAGCAATTATCACCTTTGCATCCATTTACTTAACACTGTTATTCTATTCACGCCTATGTTAAGGTCATCACGTCTACTCTTGGATACCTATTATATAGTTTATGAGGGAAGACTTCATGTGTTGACTAACCTGTCAATCTCCACCCTCAATGACTGTCCCTTCCAACACCTTTCAATAAAAAACAAAACAAAACAAAACAAAAACCAGGGGCACCTGGGTGGCTCAGTGGGTTAAGGCCTCTACCTTCGGCTCAGGTCATGATCTCAGGGTCCTGGGATGGAGCCCCGCATGGGGCTCTCTGCTCAGTGGGGAGCCTGCTTCCTTCTCCCTCTCTGCCTGCCTCTCTGCCTACTTGTGATCTCTCTCTTTGTCAAATAAATAAATAAAGTCTTTAAAAAAAAAAAACAACACCAAAAAACAAAAAACATGTTGGTCACTCAGTTGATAAGCATAATGAGATTTCAAGATTATAGATTTCGGGCCGCCTGGGTGGCTCAGTGGGTTAAAGCCTATGCCTTCGGCTCAGATCATGATCTCAAGGTCCTGGGATCGAAGCCTGCTTCCCTCTCTCTCTGCCTGCCTCTCTGACTACTTGTGATCTGTCTCTTGTCTGTCAAATAAATAAATAAAATCTTAAAAAAAAAAAAGATTATAGATTTCAACATCTTTGTCATCTATGCTTACCAATTTAAGCCTGGCCCTACTGAAGTTGTTTTTAAACTTTAAAAAGCAGCAGAATTCCTTAATTTTGAAATGAAATCTTTTACAAAACTCTAAAATTTAAATGAACAAAATTGAGCTTTTATGGTTGAAGTGTACGCATGTGTATAGGTAGAAGAGGGTAGGTAGTTTGTTCAATAGTCAACCCAGCTTAGCCTTCCTAACACCAAAACCATGATGCAGAACCTCGGGGCTCTGGGACAGAGTGTTTGAACATCCCATTGCTCTGTTAAATGTCCTCAGTCAGTACCTCCAAAGGACTGAACTACTACCACCCCACCTCCTATGGCTCCTTAGACAGTGCCTGACACTCGGGAGGCATTCAAAGAGTATTTATTGAAATTAAAGCGAAGAAATTCAAGAGGGAGGAATGGGTTAGTGCATACCTATTAGTAGTACTTGAAAAAAAAAAAAAAAAAAAACACCACCACCACCTCAGGAAGTATCCCCACTGAGCGTGGTGGCAGATAAGTAGTAACATACCTTAGTGGTATCATTAAACTATTATGTTGCACTAGAGGTAATTCAACAAGTATTTTTTGACAGGGATTGTAATAATGGTTGCAGAAGACAACAGAATTTAATTGAATAAATATTTGATTGTTTGAGGGACCGGGGAAGCTACAAAGATGGTAAAAGTAGAGTTTTCCTTCTAAAGGATACCCAGGACTCTAATAGGGGAGAAAACTTACATAACATTGTGCTATAAAACGAGACAATGTGCCAGACAATGTCAAGAAAATTCAGCTGTTTTTTGAGTTGAAGATAGAAAAATTTTGAAAAATGACCAGCCCAGGAGATAGCCTCACCCACAAGTGGCTGTTACACAAGGCAGAGAGTAATAACTAATGTAGAGGAAGGTTAAAAAAAAAAAAAAAAGATGAAGAAGAAGGAAAGTTTGGAAGTAAATACTTCACTTCCTTGATATTGAGAAGATAACCCTCTCCCCAAGAAGAAAGCTTGGTACACAAAATAGGTAGAGACAAATGTGAAGTTTTCACAATGGGTATGTTAGAAATACAGAGAATGGGGAGATCAATGTGAATTCGAGAGGGAAACTTTATGAAGTTGGCATCTGAATCGAAAAAGAATGGGTAGGATTAGGATGGGTGGGGAAGCATTACAGGTTAATGAGAACAGGCACCAAAGCCCAAAGGCCAAGAAGAGAACAGTTTCCATGAGGAAGATGGAAGACAGCAATCTGGCTGGAGCCAAGGGTGTTTGCTGGACATGAGGTTGGCTGAATAGGGTGGAGGCACA
>CM052800.1:89238803-89387179 GCA_028533885.1 Nasua narica | reverse complement strand
AGGCTCTTTCAAATGAATTTAGTCCAAATGACCCCTCCCTGTTTGCATTATTACCTCTCCCAAATGATGTGACAGACCTTCCTGACTCAAGAGGTCAGACTCTAATACCAACATCTCTAACAGATGAGCAATGTGACTCTGCCAAGGACAAATTTAAAACCATTTCAGAACTTGCCTAGTTTACGTCAAGCTATTTCTAATAATTTCAATAATTTTTATCAGTCCCACTTCAATAATTAGAAGCAATTGATTCAACCTTGCCACTGAGAAGAATGCTTCCATCGTTTGCATGGGCAATAGTTTATTGGTCTCCACTAATTTGTGAGTTAGGATCAGGGCCTTTTCCAATCTACTACCAGCCTATAATCTGGGCTACAACACATAGTCTAGCTAATTTTCAGGTAATGGTCTTCTCATTCCCAGAATCTACAAAGCAAAAGAACAAAGTAATATACTGTCTTTGTCTCTATTATTGGGTAACAGATTTGGAAGTAAATTAAAGCAAGGGCGGGCATCTGTAGAACAGCATTAAAAATGCTGGATTTGGAATCAATTTTAGGCTTTATAATTTTTTTTTTAGTAACCTTAGCCTACGTACTCCTTTTGTGTCTCATTTTCAAATTCTGTAAAATGGAATAATCACAGCTTTGAAGAGGTTCTATGAAGATTTAGTGGTACACAATCATATCTTCATTCATATCGCACTAAAAGAACCACTAATACATACCCATGTTTTCTGAACAATCCAAGATTCATAATGTGACAAGGGAGAAAATATTTAAAATTGGAGCCATCAGGAGCAATCTAGGCAATACTGGAGTTCAGAACACGTCACCCCAAAATATGCACCCCAAATTGGCATACTGATTATTTTAAGTTAAAGGAGCTTGAGAAATAGCAGGTGCAAAAGGGTCACTCTGACCTTCCTGAATTCTTCCTGACAGGAGAGAAAAATCCCATGGGAAAGGTGCCCTCCCTCCACCAGGAGGAAGAAAAACAGTCTTATCATCAGAGATGGGGAATCAGGCTGAGAATTCTGTACAAACCAACCTTGTTACACTAATGTTTATCTTCCTAGTCATTTCTCCACAATTTGCTACCCCTGACCAAACCCCTTTGTCTCATATGGTTCTTTGTGTAAAAGATATAAAAGCTTTCTGTTCCGGTCACTTCTTTGAGTCCTCATTCCCTTGTGAAGGCGCTCATGTACATGTAAAATAATAATAATAATAATAATAATGATTAATAAAACTTGTGTGCTTTTCTCCTGTTAATCTGTCTTACGTCAGTTTAATTTTTAAGGCCCTGCTGGAGCAAAGAGGGTAGGTAGAGGAGAATTTTTCCTTATCTACAGTTCTGCTGATAAGGATGGGATGTCACTGTTTAGACACTGCTCACTCCAGGGCTGCCGCTGCTGCTGAGAGATCCTGGTGATGTGGAAAACAAAGGCAAAAGAAATATAGAAAAAAAACAAACTTCCTTATAACTCACAGCCCATTGACAAGTACTTGGGACAGGCAGAGTGACCTTCCTCCAGGAACTCAACTGCCTCAGTGTTCATACTTGGCTAAAGGCAAAAGGCAACCTTAGCTTGACATTAGGCGGACCTCCAGGATCCTGTAAGTGTTTTTTAACATATAAAATCCCTTTGGAAATTTCCTTTATCTCTACCCACCCACCCCCAGGATGTATGTTAGCAATTATCTTCCAAACATATGGCCCACCGATATACATCTGAAGGGTCTCATGAATAAGACAGTAGTAAATGACTTTATCCTAACAGCAGCTAGCCCATTGAGGTTCTGGAAACCTCACTTCCAAATTCCTTGGAGGCATAAGCTATCCTCCCAAAATGAAAGTATATAATCAGTCACTCCTCACAACCTCAGTGCAGCTCTTTCTGCCGGTCTTGTCCCTGTGCTTTAATAAAACTACCTTTTTGCACCAAAGACATCTCAAGAATTCTTCCTTGACCATTCACTCATGTATCCCAACATTGCATATCACTGGAACTTCTGACAGAAACCAACACAAATTAAAAATTTTTGCCAGTCAGTCTCCTGGGTCTCTGACTGTAAGATCCAATCAAAGCAAAAGTGGTAAGAGTCTCTCCCCGTGTTTTTCCTTTTCCAAATTTAGATTAGTAGGAGAAAACTCTGGTGTGAACTAGTTCTTTAGACACAGTGATTTCTGTTATGAGTATTCCTGTTTTTGATTTCTAATGGCTGAAATAAAAAAGTAAAGCTTATAAAACAATCTCCCCAGACCCCAGCACCCTCAGAGGGTTTGCCCTGTTTTCCCCTTCTGTGGAATAATACCCCACTGATTGATAGGGTCAACGAATCCCCAAGCGCGCCCCAAAGGTCACCATCAAACCACAGTAGAGGATCAGGAACTGGTTCTTAATTGACACTGGTGTGACTTTACCATCTGTTTAGAGGACTGATCTCAACCTGTCACCTCTGATTCTGTTCAAGCTTTCAGTCTCCGGTCAACCCATTTCATTGTCTATACCCCTGGCCACTCCTATACCCTTAGGCCTTCTCAACACCCATCATGGCCTTGGTAGTTTGTAAATCCTCACTAGCAAATCCTTTAGGTAGAGATTTGCTATCTCACTCTACTTGGTGAATTTAATGCCACCATACAATGTAATGAGAAAGGCGTTTCTATTTTTCTGCCCTGGGATCAAACTCCAAACTTATTTTCCCTAATGGAAACCCATCTCAACTGAAAATCTTCTGAAGAGGATGCAACCTTAGATGTCCCAACTGGTGCCTGGGGCCTCCCATGCAAATGAGATTGGATTGTTACAGCAACGCAAGTTGTGCACATTACCTGGAAAAGGAATAAAACTTGTCCCATCAGTAGCCCAGGGCAGCCCCCATGGGTGCACAGTTAGGCATTGAACCTACTCTCGTTTACAGCAGGCTATTCTTCACTTCCTAGCTCTGTAACACTGCAATCTTACGAGTAAAGAAGGGGAAATCTGATTCAGACTGGAATCAAATCTATTGATTTGTATAAGATCTAAAAGCCATTAATGCCTTTGTAATTCCTCAGCACCCCATAGTCCCTAATTCAGCCACCATTCTTTTTTTTTTTAAAGATTTTATTTATCATTTTAGAGCAGGAGAGAGAGAGTGTGTCTGAGCAGAGGGGAGGAGCAGAGGGGGAGTGAGGGGGAGAGGGAGAAAATCTCCTAAAGACTCTGCTTTGAGTGCTCAGCGCAGAGCCAGATGTAGGGCTCAGTCCTACAACCCTGAGATCTTGACCTGAGCCTGAAACCAAGAGTCTGAAACTTAACCCACTAAGCCTCTCAGGCTCCTCCTCAACTACCATTCTTATCTCAATTCCAGCTGACACAGCCTGATTTACAGTAATTAACATTTGTTCAGCTTTCTTTTCAATTCCATCGTACCCTGACTCACAATTCCTCCTCCTGTGCACATTTAGAGGGAGACAATTAACGTAGACTGGTATGCCTCAGGTATATTGCAAGTCTCTCAATATTCTCCAAAGTCCTTAAAGCCAACTTAGATTCTAAGGTCCACTCTTCTTCAGTGTGTTGATGATCTTTTATGTAATCAAACTAAGCAGTGTGCTCTTATAGGGGCTCAAAGAGGCCATTAGGCCTCTTAATCTAAACTTAAAGGGATACAAACAACTGTTACCTATTTAGGACAGGAGATATCTCAAGGCATTCCAAAGCTCACTCCCAAATGCCATCAGTCAGTTTTGTCTATTCCTTTCCCACAAATGAAACAAACAAACAAGCAAAAACACACAAAAAAAACAGCTACATAAACTTCTAGGGGCAGCTGGCTACTGCTGCAAATGAATTCCTAACTTGCCGACCCTTGCTGCCCTCCCAAATACTTCTTCTGAGCCCATTTTCAGGCCCTCCTTAACCTCCTTTAAAGGCTAAAATTAGCACTGTTCACGCCCATAATTCTTGGCTTACTAATTTTGACAAAACTTTTCACCTATACTGTTGTTAAAATACTGGGATTGTTATGGGAATTCCAGGAAAACCTTTGTCTCTTAGTTAAGTCCTTCCTGTCGGTTGGGTCCCGGGACAGAGGGCATGCCCTCTTGCCTGCCTGCACTGGCCACAGCTAGCTGCCTCCCTGACAGAGCCAGTACCCTTCGATCAGGCTCCCCACTCACTTTTATGCTCTTCCCACTATGTCTGCTCTCTCACAAGTTCGTTAGACAACTTCTCTGCCTGGTGGCAAACCCCCCATGCACAGCCCCTTATTATCCAACCCCTCTTTCATCTTCCCTTGCTGCGACACTTTCAATCTGGTACTCCATCACCCCTTCCTTAAGAGTGGACAGCACCACTCCATTCCACAGGATTGTTTTGCAAATATCAAAATGGTCTCAAAGCCATGGGAGGACCTCTTAGATACCCCCTTTACACAACCCAGACTTAAGTTCTATTTTGTGATCATTCCTATAGAAGAAACTTCCGGGGAAACATAATAACTGGCCATGACATAGTTTCCCCATGTGAAACCCTTGAGGCACACTCTCAGCCCAAGCTGCTAAATGTATCGCTCTTAGCAGAGCCTGAACATTGGCAAAAGGAAAAACTGCCACAATTTACACTAACTCTAGATATGCCTTTGGAGCCCCTCAGACTCTTGCCACAATCCTCTGGATTCTTTTTTTTTTTTAAAGATTTTATTTATTTATTTATTAGGAAAGAGAGAGAGTGAGAGAGAGAAGGTCAGAGTGAGAAGCAGACTCCCCATGGAGCTGGGAGCCCGATGTGGGACTCGATCCCGGGACTCCGGGATCATCACCTGAGCCGAAGGCAGTCGCTCAACCAACTGCGCCACCCAGGGGCCCCAATCCTTTGGATTCTTAATCTCTGCTAGTATTCCTCTTGCCAATGGGCATATAATTGCTGTTGTATACAAGCTATTCACTTCCCCACTAAAATTGTTAGTTTGCTGTGCAGCCATACTAAGGAGACAGATGCTGTATCTCTAGGGAATAATAGTGCTGACAAGGCTGCTAAATATGCAGCCCAAAATAGAACCCCTTTCCTTTTTCCACCTGATTTATAAACCTGCCTTTATCCCTGACTGATATATATATATATATATATTTTTTTTTTTTTTAAGATTTTATTTATTTGAGATAGAGACAGTGAGAGAGAACATGAGAGGGGAGAAGGTCAAAGGGAGAAGCCAACTCCCCGCGGAGCTGGGAGCCCGATGTGGGACTCGATCCCAGGACTCTGGGATCAAGACCTGAGCAGAAGGCCATTGCTTAACCAACTGAGCCACTCAGGCGCCCCATCCCTGACTGATATTATTAACTATTCAGGCAAATACCTACAATCTTGAAAAAGACAAAGGGATACAAAAGGGTGACAAATGATTAGACAGATTATACATTGGGTCAAACAGACTTCCTGTGGCCCCCTTTCTTTTGACCTTTTGGCTTGTACTTATCTCCTATCAGATGGGACATATGGGTAGATGGGAGATAGTTAAGGAACTAAAAGCTAATTGGTTCTTGCCTGGCATCCACAAAATTTCTAACCAATTATCTCCCAGTATACTACTTAATAATCTCACCAAGTTTCTAGATAAAACCAACATATCTCAGGAAATCCTCCAAGGCCCACATTGCCCCTTGTGGAACCCCAAAATGGTTTCCATAGATTTATCTCCAGTGTCAACCTGTTCCCACTATTTGGTTATCGTCTGTATATTTAGTGGGTGGACTGAATGTTACCCAGCCAGAAGTACCAATGCTGCAACAGTGGTGAAGAATTAATAACTGAGAGTATTCCTTGTTTTGGCATTCCTTTATGGATTGGGTCTGATAATTTTACAGCAGAAATGAACCATTTGCTTGCAAAAACTTTGGGGTACTCATTAAAATTTCACAATCTGTATCATCCCTAATCCTCAGGGCAAACAGAACATAAAAATCCAAACATCAAGAGGATTTTAGGAAAAATCTGTCAAGAAATTGGATTTAATGAGCAGGAGCACTAACCTCTGGCCCTTGCAACATCTGGAATACTCTAAATAGAAAACATAACATCTTTTGAAATAATGTGTGAATTATTGAGTGAACATTAATTCACTGGATTGAGTGAACATTATAGAGGCGTAAGTGAAAAATTTGATGCTATTGATATGATGTGGGCTGGGAGCAAATGGTGAAAAATAATTCTTCTGACAGTGCAAAATATGTTTTTATTATGGCAGGGACAGGACCTGTGGGCAAACAAGAGCTGCAATGTGATTGTAAACAATGGCTGGTTATATGCTTTAAGTTGGAAGAGGGAGAGATAAAGGAAGTTTCCAAAAGGATTTTCACATATTGAAGAAGACTTACAGGATCCTGGAGGTCAAACTAATGTCAAGCTAAGGTTGCTTTTTGCCTCTAGCAAAGCATTACCTTACAGCAGTTGTGGGTTCCTTGAGGAATGTCCTACTCTGCCTGCCTCAAGTATTTGTGAATGGACTGCAAGTTGTAAAGAGGTTTAATTTTATCTACAATTCTTTTGCCTTTGTTCTCTATGTCACTATGACTAGCTATATACAAGACCTAACTAATATAAATGGAGCATATCATCAACAAGTAAAAATGGCATGGCCTCTGCTTACTGGAAATACTTTTTGCCATCCCTTTTGACCAGAAGATTAGATGTACATCAAGGTTTCTAGAGAAAAGCACACATTATCACCTCACCGAGAAGACATTTATAAAGGACTACTAATGACTCTTTTATTTTGCTATCAAAATAAAAGAAAAATCCTTCTGGATTCACACAAACCCTGCCAAGTTAGACCAAGATCAGCACTCCCAGGACAATTGGAAGACCATCCCTAAGGTGACCTTAAAGTAAGGATTTCCCAGGCAAAATTCCCAGGTCCCAGAAGCAGACAAAATCATGAAGTAGACAGCTTTTCTCAAGATCACAGATCAAGAAACTTCACTTCCACCTCTTTTCTCCCCCATTGGGTCTGCCTACTCCCACAGGGAAATAAAAAAGAGGGGAAAAAAATCTTCCTTTTAACAAAGCCTCCCCTATTTTTAGCCATTTATTAAAAGGTTGATTGGAGGGGTGTGTGGCTGGCTCAGTTTGTAGAGCATGTGACTCTTGATCTCAGGGCTGTGAGTTCAAGCCCCATGTTGGGTGTAGAGATTACTTTAAAATCTTCAAAAAAAGAGGCTGACTGGGGATTGACTGTCTCAGTCTATCCCACTTTCCCTCTGATCCTCTACTATAGGCTGTCCTTCAAACTGGGTCTCACTTAACTAACTCTTACTGTGCAAATTATGCACAGACTTGACACCCTCTTAAACCACTTTTCCAAACCCTGGCCACATTAACTAATCACTCTGATTTTTGGTTATGTCAACATCTAGATCATGCAGAAGAACCTGAAATTAACTTTTATGTTTTTCCCCCAAATATGTTTATTTTATTTTTTCAGTGTTACAAGATTGTTCGTGCACCACACCCAGTGCTCCATGCAATACGTGCCCTTCTCAGTAGAAATTAACTTTTATTCCTGCCAAGAAGACCAACGGGTGGATCAAATCTGGAAAATGGATGTGTGACAGGTTATGGCACCCATGGCCAAAAAACCACATCATTCTTTTCTTTTTGTGAGCCAACTGTATATGGAAAAACCTCTGTGGAAGCTCAAGGACTGTCCTTTGCTCAAAGACATTAGAAAGGACTTTTTTTTCCCTTTGCGCTGAAAATCGGGATGGTACTGAACCTTTCCCACATGGCATACCAAGGCAATATTATGATCAAACCTTATGGTCTGATTCCACAGCATCCTCAAGCCTCTCATGAAGGCCAGAAATGGTCTCATTACTGACTCTTATGGAACCGACACTTGTCAAACCACCAGATTTTACAGCAGGCTCACAAGGCCACCCTTGCATAACCTGGGAGCAGCTGAACTGCCGAAGGCCAAAGATTACATATGGGGAGCCCAAAAATTTGCACTCACCTGTCACATAACAAAACCAAGCCTTACAGCTGCTAAAGCCTAATTGCAGGCCTCCTCTATCTGATCTTTCACAATCTGTTCTCTCCTATAGACTGACAGGGATACACGGAAGATGGAAATGGGCAGTTGACAACATGACAGGTGACGAGATCACCAAACCCCAGCTTAGTAAGTCACAAGTTTCATTCTGACCTTATCCATGAACAATATTGGTCTTTTTATCTTATGTGATAAGGTATATAAAGAGTTCCACCTAGATGGTTAAGACAATGTGGACTCAGATTCCTGACATTCTCTATAACCAGGTACTCCTTCTTAAATGCCAGCCAAATTACAAACTTGGGTTCCTTTGATCATAAAATAGAGCCACATAAATATACTAGACATGATGTTACAGAAATCTGGCTTGTGTATCACAATTCTAAATTTTTATGATATTGACCTCCCTTTTCCCAGGCCTTGGAACTTATGAGTTGGAAAGGCACTTCTAAATCTTTCCATAGAAACAGAAAAAGAGTTCAGTATCACTACACAAACTCTAGAAGCCATTCTATGAGAAGTTAATAGTTTAGGCTCTGTTACACTCCAAAGTTACCTCAGCCTGGACACACTGACAGTCCAAAAGGAGGAGCTTATGCAATCATTGCTGAAGAATGCTGCTTCTATGTAAATTGCTTGGGACAAATAGTGTCTAACCTGCACCCTTTGAAAGACAAGATAAACACTCTCCATCAGAAAAATGAGGTCCAGCCATTCTGTTGGATTCACCTATTTCCGGGGATAGGAGACTGATTTAATGGGGTATGAGGAAATGTGCTTAGATTTGTTATTTCCTGTTTATTCTTATTCTAATCTATGCTCTTCTTTCCCTTTGCAGATAGATCCCTCACCACTTGGCTGCTAACCCAATTCTTTCCACAGCCACCAATTCAACTTTTATGTGAAACTTCTAAGGAACTTTCAGACAGAGGAAATGAAGTTCAGAGCACGTCACCCCAAAATATGCACCCTAAAATTGGCATACTAAGTTAAAGGAGCTTGAGAAACAGCAGGTGCAAGAGGGGTACTCTAACCTTCCTGAATTCTTCCTGACAGGAGATAAAACTCCCAAGGGGGAAACGTGCCCTCCCTCCACCAGGAGGGAAAAAAAGTCTTGTTACTAGAGATGAGGAATCAGGCTGAGAAATCTGTACAAACCAATCTCCTTACACTTATGTTTATCTTCCTAGTCATTTCTCCACAATTTGCTACCCCTGACCCAAACCCCTTGTCTCATTTGGTTCTTTGTCTAAAAGATATAAAAGTTTTCTGTTCTCATCACTTCTTCAAGTCTTCATTCTCTTGCCAAGGTTCTCACTTAAATGCTAAAAAAAAATTAATAAAACTTGTGTTTTTCTCCTGTTAATCTGTCTTATGTCAGTTTAATTTTTGGACCCTGGTTGAGACCCAAAGAGGGTAGGTAGAGGAGAATTTTCCCTCCCTTAGAATAGCCTGTCATTTTCTTTCTGCTAGCACTCTAATCTCGTAGGGGATCACACTCCCAAACCTTTGGGTTATTCTTAAATTCATTCCCACGAGGCACACGCAACATTCTCATGATTTGCTCTCTGGCCCCCTTAGAAACTCACGCTCATAATGACGTCTGTCTCATAATAGCTTTTACAGGATTAAATAAGTGTAACGTGTTATATACACAAAACAAAACCTATCAGAGGGGGCCCTAAACTCTTGGCATAAGGAACCCCAAAGAGCAGGGATAAGGAAAGGAAACCACGGGCAGTTCCTGGGTGGAATCCATCACCTGACAGGAATGGGACTTGAAGGTGACTTCTGGCGGAGCCGGCGACTTTTCCTTCTAGCGAAACCTGTCTTACCAGCTTTTCCCCAGGGCGCAGCAGAACCGGGGGGGGGTGGGCGGGCCCGCTCACTCGGCTTCCGGGTGGTGGCCGAGCTGCGTGCCGGCTGTCACGGAGACAGCCGACCTCCGGGCGGCGCCTGCGCATTGGAAGCAGAGCGCACCAGGCCCGTTTCCGGGGATGAGGAACGCGCGTGCGTAGCCGGCCACACCGGGGCCGGTTTAGGGCAAGGTGAACGCGGAAGTACGGGATTTGGGAGTTTTCTGGCTGCTCCGACTGTGGTGGGGCGACTGGTGCGAGATGGAGGCGGGCGCAGCTGCAGAAGACGGTCGGGACGGCCCCCGGGAGCGGGTAGGCTTGGGTGAAGCTGGGAGGCAGCAGCAGCAGAACCACGAAGTGCGGTCTCAATCCCGGGCGGACCGGTTTCCAAAGCATTCCTACTGGTTGGATCTCTGGCTCTTCATCCTCTTCGATGTAGTGCTGTTTATCTTCGTGTATCTTTTACCATGGTGAGTTCTCTGAATGCAGAGTTGAACTGGTAGGGAGTATACTACTACAGTTTGGGGGGAGGCAAGGTAACTGAATTCCAGAGAGTATGGTATGCCCAAGTTAATAATATAGCTGGTTAATGGCGGGGTCGAGGTGTTGGGGTCGGGATGAGGCTGGAATGAAAGTGTCCTTTCTTGGCACCTCAGCGTCTTCAAAGAGGTGTGGAAGAAACTTGGCTTCATAATTTTTATGTTTTGGATGAAACCAGCTGGGTTTGAGTATCTGCACTACCACAAAGAAATTTAAAAAAAGTTATTTAACTTTTCTGAGCTTTATTTTTCCATTTTCCATTTGGGACAAGGTCATTAGGGGGTGTAGTGAGGATTAAATGAGATAGTAATTTATCTAAAAGCGATTCGCATTTTTGCCTGGCAGCAGTAAGCGCTTAACTAAAGGTGTTGTTACTATAACTACAGTTTGTTACTGTAACTTCAGTAGGCCAGGTTGGTACCTCAAACAGGTCCAAGCCTGAACTCTTAATAACTTCTTACCAAAATGTACTTATTTTTCAGTGTCCCTATTTCAGTAAATGTTAACTGTATTCATTCAGTACTCCTCCCAGAAGCCTGGGACTCTGATTTTCCCCTTTTACATACACCCACACATCCCCAAACACCCAACTGTTAAATAACAAAATGCTGTAGGTTCCACTTGCAAAATCCTTGCTCTCCATTTTCATTGCCACTCACTCTGGAAAGACAGTTTTGGAAGGGGATAAGGGCAGGAAAGATAGAGAAGGGGCAGGGGCACAGAACAAGAAGAGGGACAAAGGACTGAGATGATGGGAAAAGTCCAGGAGAAGCCGTGATCTGAAGGGAGGGGCTGTGGAAGAAGACCTGTGCAGCCCATTTGGACATTAGGGAACTGTCTTGGACTTCGGAGTTGTTGACTTATCTATAAGTTAGCTTTTCTCAGTCATTATGCCTATGAGTTTGCAATCCATGACAGGCAATTATGTCTTCTTTCCCCACCCCCAAAATTTTGGCAAAGATTTGGGCATGAGCTCATTGTATCTAAGGCCCCATTATCGCTGGTTTCTTGGATAATGTGGCAGATTAGAAGGCAGAGGGTTGAGTGGAGTGAATGGAAGAGATGGGTATTTCTGTAAAAGACTCTGCCAGACTATTTGTAGAGCTTTCACTCTCCTCTGCTTCCCCTCCTTTTTTGGCGGAGACTGATACCTCGAATACAGTGTTTTGTTTTATTTTGTTTTGTTTTGTTTTTCATGAGTTTTCAGCTCTGGATAGAAAAAGGAAGTTGTAGAGGAATACTCTAGGCCTTTTTTTTCTCATTTATCAATATGTAAATCATTTAGGAATAGGAGAGGGACTGAGACAATCTAGATTTTCAGATATTGGGGTAAAGTATTAAAACTGGAAGGAGGAGACATTGTTGACAAATATTTGGTTTTTACAGAATGGTTTGCCTGATGTCTAGATTAAGAAGTTGACTCCTGGAGTGGATTCTGAGAATGACTACAAACTTCTTGAACAAAGAAGACAGGGTTGTGCAACAGAATTTCAAACTCTGAGGGACTTTTCTTTGATTTTACATACCCTTGTTATTCCTTTTGGGGACTATATTAAATGGGTAATGATCTCACCCATTCATAGCTAAATTCTTAAAACTACTCTTTGATTCATGTTTAAAAGCTTTTCAAACATCTGATGGCTTTATAGGGGCTGAATATTAAAGCATTTATACGTAAAGGTTTAGCGTATTCATTAAAAAATATGGTACTGTCTTACCTTTAACATTTTAAGGGTTAGCCAGGGTTTAGTATGATGCAAAAATGTGGTAAAATATTAAGGTGAAGTATTTAAAAGTAAATTACTCAAAAGCAAGGTAAAAAAAGGAGTTAAGAGCTGTACAGAAAATGCAGGCCCACAATGTAATGGTTCTAAGTACCAGTTTAATTTTTAGAATAAGTAGGCCTCTGTTATGGTTGCCAGATTGATAAAAGTCTCACAGAAAGTATATAACATCGAACATTGGAAATCTAGTATGCATATCCTCTTACCTTGATGCTTCCCCTCGCTTCCTTTTAAGTTCTTGAACTTCCCTAAAATAGGACTGTGTTTGAAACCTATTTTTTATTATTGTGGTTGTATTAAGAGTGCTTGTGGCCAATATATGGGTTTGTTTTTGTTTTTTTAAATAATGTCTGTACCTTAAATGCTTCAGCAAAATCATTTCAACAAATATTTGAGCACTTACTCTGGGCCAGGTACAGTAGTGAGCAAAAAAGACAAAAATCCTTGCCTTCATGGAATTTACATTCTTTCATTTATTTAATAGTGTTAGTAAGAATTTACATTCTAGGAGTGATCAGCTCGTGTTTAATCAGAAAGGTCACACTCCCAAAGCAGCTACTAAAACCCTTTAGAAGCTATTGCTATTACATAACAGATACTCCTTTATGTAACAGATGTTAGAAATGGGCTCTTGTTGAAATTGGTGACATCCGATACATGTGAATTGCCTAAATATTTTGAGGATATTCACCTCCCTTAGAAACAAGGCATAGATGTGGTAAACTCTGCATCCTCTCTCTTTTAGAATGGCATTAGAATGAAATCCAGGAATGATTTTGGAAGACTTTAGTTGCCTATTGCCAACTACAAGGTAACAATTATGCCTCCAGGGTATTGTGTCTACTTGAGAGAGAACCTTTTATGCAAAGGATGATGCATCTAAAGAAACACAAAACTGGAATTTTATTGAGTATACCAAACAGTACGAACTGTTTTTCTGCTTCTTGCTAATAATTTTGTCCAATAAATGTTTATTATATAGCTAAATTTGTTCTGATTTTGGATTTTGCATTTGTTTAAACAAATTACTTGGTAGGTGGTAGAGTTTTGAAAGGATTCCAGTTCTCATGTAGCTTAATGTTGGGTTATACACAAAGATTTATAATGCGTACTACGTTTCTGAGCCTAAAATC
The DNA here is from genome assembly GCA_028533885.1 of Nasua narica. NCBI lineage: Eukaryota > Metazoa > Chordata > Mammalia > Carnivora > Procyonidae > Nasua > Nasua narica. The sequence goes on along the minus strand of CM052800.1, from coordinate 89,373,824 downwards.
AGCCCACTTCCACAGCTATTGAATATTCTGAAATTTTCTAGTAGAGGGAATGTAGCAAGGTCTTGGTGTTATGACATGACCGTAAATGGTATACAAAAATGGTTCTAGTATTAGGGCATCTCATCTCATCATCTGAATCTTCTACAGCTGATGAATAAGAAATATATACCTACTGTGCCATCTCAAGTATAGTGCTTGAGCTTACAGCACGCACACTTGAAGGCTGAATGGGTAAAGGGTAACTGGGTAAGGGCTAAAGGATGAATGGGACACCAAGAAAAGTTGGCAAACTTGCTATGATGAAAACAAAGAATAACATCAATGTGATTTTAATCTGATAAATTCCTTTGTAAATTTCAAAAACTTAATTTCATATAAATGAAATTATTATTTTAATAACCATTTGAAATGAACTGGCTGACCAGTCATTGTGACAAAGTCTTTAGGATTTAGGAGTCTGAACCTGAAAATTTAGGATAGAAACCTCTCCATGTATCTAGTCCTAAATGGCATGGCAATACATTCAGAGACTATAGGATAATTTGTTTAAGGTCAAAGGTTACTTAATGTAAATTATGTTCTAGGATAAGGATCATCAAACTGCCCAATGGGCCAAATCTGGCCTACTATCTCTTTTGATCAGGCCTATGAGCTAAGGATGATTTTTACATTTTAAAATGGTTGAAAAAAAAAATCAAATGACTATTTCATGACATGTGAAAATTACATGAAATCCAAGTTTCAATGTCAGTCAAGTTTTATTAGAACACAAACATGCCATTCATTTACATACCACTTATGGCTTCTTTCACTACAGTGGCAGAACTGAGTAGCTGTTTGTTTGTTACAAAGACCCTATGATCCACCAAGACCAAATTATTTACTATCTGGCTCTTTATAGAAAGTTTGCCAACTCCTATCAGAGCCCTGCTTTAAACCTCACTGCAGTTACATTCTTAGGAGCCTCTAGTGATAACATTTTATGATTAGTGATACTCCAAGTACCCTTGAACTTTAAGGTGATTTACATTTCTCATAAAATACATAATCCACATGTGATGAGAGGAAGCCACAATTCATGAACGCACAGAAAAGTCCAAACATGTTAACTTAAAAATCAGTTTATCTTAAAAAAAATTCTGAACCGAAAGAAACTGATTTCACAGAAAAATAGAATAGTCTGAAGATAAGTATTTTGAACATTACAATAATTATTGGTTGCATTATATCAGAAGTTACCATAATTTTATAACCAGAAGAAAACACCTATAAAAAATTAGGTACTCTAGAAATAAAAATTTTACATGTGAATAGTTAGTAATTATGTATTCAAATCTGTATTTGGAGTGTTGAAGCAACAGAAACAGTTTCTGGTTTTGTTAGTACTATTACATGATTAAGGTGGTTTCAACTGGACAGTACTTTTAAAAAGAGCCAAAATTAGATATTTTTATTTTGATGTTGCAACTCAACTGTTGAGTTGAAAATAGGTATCTATGAGACTGCTGTTAAATATCAGAAATTAGTTTATATGTGTCAAATAATACATTTTTAACTGGACATCTTGACCAAATAGAAATCTTTAAAAAAAAGCTAGACAGAAAGTTTTTCAGTTATTAAAAATACTTGAAACCCATTTTCTAGTATTTTACAGTGTTATAAAAGCAGTAATTAAATACAGTGATATTTCAAATACAATTTTAAAAACTTTACAGTATTTACAAACCCTCCATACTAAAAGTTATGTTAAAAATAAGCTTTTTTAAAAGATAAAAGTTTAATATAGTTCATATTCAAGTATTTCTAAGTTAAGAGAATATAAAGTAATAATCACCTACTGTTATGATTAGAAAAGGCTGGTAAAAACTTCTCTAGGTGGAAGACAATGATTGACCAAGATTTCTTAACTGGGTAAGATTAGGCTTTTACAAGCAATTATTTTATATTTATCTAGGAATATTCATTTTTAATCATTTACATTTTAGAATTTTTTAATTTATGGAGTTGGTCAAAACATTAAATTTAGTAATCAGTTTACATAATTAAGTTATATGTATAAAGTTTATTAGTGTAAGAAAATTTTTAATTTTGTAATTCTCAATTTTCCTACATGGACAATACAACACTTAGACATGATACATTTACCAACTTAGTACAAGATAAAATGACAACTAATGAAATAAGGCAATTAATGTAACTTAATTTCATTTGTAAGGTTATCATAATAATGGAAAATTCTTTTATTAAAAAAAAACCCCTCTCCATTAAAGTAGGGTAAAATGACTATTTGTTTAGAGTAGAAAAATGGAAAGGATGCTCAAATTAATACATTTCATTAATATGAAACCCTCTATATGAAAGTAGAAATTGAATCTGGAACCCAGAAATACTCAGATTCAAGAATCTGAAAATCATTAAAATGGGTTGACAACCTATAAAGAGAGGGTACGATGATAGCAGGGAAAATTTAGGCAGTCACAGTGAGATCCCCAGTGGGCCCTAAGTTAATTCCTAACACTGGTTATTAGCAGCCCAAAGTAAACCAAACCAAAATAAAGCCTTTCACATTTCATATAAAATTAGAAAAAATGTAACAAATAAATATACTAACGTTAAGGATTTCACTTATTTATAGCTTACATGGCTGAAGTAAGTTTATGATAACAACAGAGGCCTAATTTATGTTAACTAGGCATTATGAAGGTTAAAGTTCTAGGAGCAAAATTAAGTTCCTTCTCTTCTGACCTTAAGAATTTAATTTAAAAACTGCTTTATCATTAAGACTTCCCCCCTCCAAATGCTATCAATTTCATGGGTTGATATTTTTTAAGACACTTAAAGGGATCGTCTAGTCTAAAGGGATCATCTAGACTAAAGGGATAGTCTACTAATTAGTAGACTATCACAGAAGTCAAAAACAAATGGATGAAGCCCTCTTTTGGTTGATTACCCATTAGAAAGTGCTTCTTCTTAAAGCAAATACTGCTTTGACTACACAAACTATTTATCACCTGGTATTTGTCAGTTAGCATAGTTTACCAATCTATGTATGTGAGTACTGGTTAGTTTAATACTTATGGGTCTACCAGCCACATATAAAGAAACAAATCACATTTTTATTTAACTGCATCAGTGACTCTTTGCATACCCTCTATTTTCTGTTTTGCATGCACGCCAAAACTATTCAAAGGGAATTTCTAAAATATCCAATAAGTTGATCAACACAAATAAAAAATATATATAGAAAATTAACATGATTAATAACTAAAAATGCCACGGTTTTAGTTTTGTGTATCACCAGGTTTGGTCAGTCAATTCCTATTATATTTTCATGGCCTCTGAGAAGTATAAGCTTACCAGTTTCATCACTTATCTATTACACTGTATACTAGATTTATATCTCTGCTCAGAAGGGCAGTTTGAACCAAGACTGTTGTGTAACTCAGGTGCTGGCCCTCTTTCACTCTGAGATATTGCATTATCATTACAAAAGCTACCGCTCTCTGGAACACAGAGCTTGGGTCTCTGATGGTATTTCAGTCTGTATGTATCAGTCATGCAGCTATCAACTGAAAAATAGGTAGTTAATGAAATGGTCTCATTTGGACAGGTAGAACTAGAGTCTATTTCTGGTTGGCAAAATGCATCAACAACTGTACCCAAGTCTGCCTGAAAATCTTTAGTTGAAAAGCTTGATAGGTAGTTTGGTGTGTTGCCAACAGGCTCTTTTACTTGAAATGTTTCCTTAAGTCTTTCATCATTCATATATGTATCCATTTCTGAACTTGATTCTGAATCCAAACTTAAACTGTGCTTTGGAAGACTAGAAGAATTAGCTTTAAACATCTCTGTAAGTTTGACATTAGGTGTGTGATCATTTTTCTTTGACAGTGGCACACTGGTTAAAGCATATTTCTTTGGTGGCAAAGGAGGCGGTGGATTATGGCTGACAAGTTTTGACATCTGACAATCATCAGACCTGTAGGTTGATTGAATTATATGTTCCCTGGACAGAGAGTTCTCAGAGCAACATTGTTCCATCATAGTTTGCTGCTGGATAAGGGGAGAAGTTTCTGGCTTTAACCCAACAGGTCTCATATGTGAAGACCACAACGAAGATGATGAGACTACTTCATTACTGTTCATTCTCTTTCTAGGAGCAGAATTATCATCATGAAAAGGTAAACCTGTTCTCTCTGAATTTTCTGTAGTAACCCACTCAGAAAATTTGCATTCACTTGAGGTTTCAAGTTTCTGTTCACCTGACTGGTGGATATGCTCTCTTGCTGCATTGTCCTGGAGTATCTGTGTACCTGAAGAAAGGAATAACTTTCCATTGTTTTCACGTGTATGTGACCTGTAACATAAAAATAAGGACAAAGCTAAAACACTATGTAAAAATAGGCAAAATTGGAGGAAAAACAAACATTTGTCCTGTAGTTTAACTTCACAATATATACCTGATGTTATTTTTGTAACATAACAGAAATGGGAAGGATATTTGTAACCATTATCATTTTATACTGACTCCAAAATATGCCAAAATACATGAATGCCAGAAACACCTGTCATTACCAAAATTAGATTTCTAATAATTAGAAGCATAATTTAAAAAATTCATTTCAACTTATAAACACTGAAATTACATTTATTTGTGATAAAATATAGCACAGACTTAAAAGTTATAAGCAAACACTTCGATACCCTAAGACACCTTTTTTTAAAAAGATTTTATTTCTTTATTTGGCAGAGAGAGATCACAAGTAGGCAGAGAGGCAGGCAGAGAGAGAGGGGGAAGCAGGCTCCCTACTGAGCAGAGAACCCGATGTGGGGCTCGATCCCAGGACCCTGAGATCATGACCTGAGCTGAAGGCAGAGGTTTAACCCACTGAGCCACCCAGGCACCCCTCCAAGATACTTCTTGACCAACATTACAAAGCTTATACCAATAGAGACAACTCTGATATACAATGCTATAAAAGGATGGTAGATGAATTAAAAATATTACTTTTTTAGATAATAATTAACTTCTGAAATGAAGATATCACATTGCAAATTTTTTTGTCATGAAAATTATTTTTCTCACTGAACTTCATAGAATTCAGTTAGAGCAAAATGATGAAAAGAGTAGAGACTTTGCTAAGTAGATAAGAGCTGTATTCAAATTTCAGCTCCATTGCTTTGGGCAAATTACTTAATAAAAGTCCCTAATTTTCTCTTATGAAATACCACCCACCTCCTAAGAATTCTATGAGGATTACAATCATGTATTATACCTGGTACTCTGTAGGCCTTCTATCGTTAGGTCTATATCCTTTTAATGATCCCCAATAATACAGGCATCAAAACATTATAGACCCACTGTTTTCAGAGTAGTAATACGGATTTATGGCCTGATAGAGTTCCTATAATACATGATTTAATACAAAAGATTTTAGTATTTCTAAATATATTCCATTACCTTTTTATCAAAGGATTTTTTATTTGTAGATGTGACTCTGTGTGGAACTCATGCGATTTACAGCCTACTTCCAAATTCTTGAGTTCTTTCTTAAAGCCTGAGGCTAGGAGAGAGAAAAACAAAATCATTTAAATGATCTTTTATAATTTATTAAGCATATACTTCCTCATAATTTACGTAAGGTTTCCTACAAATAGGTAATTCTCTCACAACTAACAAAACTTAATTCTTCAAGATTCAGCTCAAAATTCTTTTTTGAATACTTTATACAAAATAAATGGCTGTTTCTGTTATCACTTGAAAACATTAGCTATGCCCAAATAACACTATTGGTGTTAGACTGAGGGGTGCTATGTGTTTCCCCTGTCATATAAGACATAGTCTTTGCTGACAAAATGTCGGGGGAAATCCTACATTTGAAGACAGATGGCTTGGACTGAAGTCTAGATTCACTACTTATTGGTTAGTAACTTTAAGCAAACTTCTCAATCCCTTATAATTTCATTTTCCTCATTTATATGAGATAATGACACCTATTTTGCCTTTCTTACAGGAACATTAGGAACATCACCTGAATTAAAATGTGTGGGAGGGTATTATGGTTAACATGTAAAATGTTAACACCATCACTCAGTAGCTACCATTTATTGACTGCTGACTCAAGTTGTAAGGAGTTCATAATAATTATTTCACTTAATCTTTACAGTTGAACATCATTTTTTACTTGAAAGATAACAGATAAACTCTGGTTACTCAGACTTGGGTATCTGGCAGAAATTTTCTTGAAAATGAAAGAAGTGAATCTGTCATTTCTAAGGAAAACAACTAGCGTTATTTATTGACATTGATAAAATTCAAGTTTTTAGATGAAAATAAGAATTTTGGAAAACGTATCCACCACCATGAGTTTTTAGCTTCTCAAGAATTATAAAAGCTTTCTGCTAATATTTGTGGTGTTATTAACAAATGTATTTTTTAAAAGATTTTATTTATTTGACAGAGAGAGAGAGAGATCACAAGTAGCAGAGGGGCAGGCAGAGGGAGGGGGAAGCAGGCTCCCTGCTGAGCAGAGAACCTGAAGCGGGGCTCGATCCCAGGATCCTGAGATCATGACCTGAGCTGAAGGCAGAGGCTTGAACCCCCTGAGCCACCCAGGCGCCCCTGTATTTTTTTAATATAAAGAAATGTATCAACATTTGGAAGACTTGCATAATTTAGCAAATCAATATTTTCCAAATAAGGATATACTGATGTTACAAAATCATGCATGACTAAAGTAAATCATACTTTAAATGAATAAATTTTCCTTTTTAAAAACTAAAATAGTAATTATTAACATATATAACTCATCAAAACAAAAGTTAATATTCTTTAGTAGTATAAAGATATCCTGAGGTCAAAGCTCTGCTTCAGTTGATTGAAAATAGTCTTTAAAAAATCTCAGTCACAACTGTTCTGTGAAACAGTTCCTCTCTTTATACCCAAGGAAGTTAGGTGACCCAAGTTATGTTATATAACTGGTAAGTGACAGCATTTAAACCAATTCAGGGCTAACTCCAAAGCCAGTGCTCTTTCCACTACCTGCAATCTCTCACATATGCCACTAAAATCCAAGATGATTATGCAGAATCTCCTCCTGAGGAAATTAGGCCCACAGAAGATACCAAAATATATAGCTTTAGCTTAAATATTCAACTAATTCTCTATACTTCCGTACAATTCTAGTAAGTTTTCAGTATCCTCCCTTATTTTTAGATGGCATTTTCATCATGTTCATCTACATTTCCTTTCATTCTCATGCTCCTGACTGTACTCCAAGTCTATGAATTGAAAATTGCAAAGAAAACAAAATCAAAGTTATTAAAGCAGCAACTTTATTTTTTAAGCAATAACAAAGAAGTTTATCTTCAATAGCTTTTATCTCTAAGTTGATTTTCTAAGTATATTTTTAAAAAACTACTGTCATTCAAAATTCAACTGGAATATATAGTTGACCAAAACATCTAAATATTATCCTGTGAAAAATCTATATTTGATTATCAGCCTCTGCCAGTTAAATCTTGAATTTCTAAGAAAGTGTTATGTTATATGAGAATTTAATACCCTAAATGCAATATTGCTCACACAGTAAATGTTACCTTCCAATAAAAACCTAATAGAGTAGAATGAGGGGAACTATAAGTCTGGCATTCATTTGCTTAAGATTTCACACTCTTACATCCACTAGACTGCAGTAAGCTCTGTATTATTGGACAATATGTCCCCTTTTTGTTATTTCCCCCCTACTACAATATCTAGCACATAAAAGACATTCAATGAAAGTCTAGAGAATGAATAAACAATTACATGGAAAACATAACTGGTTTTCTTCTTGTAAATCACCCCACCCTGTTCACCATGTTCCTGACTTACAGAACCAGGACTAGATAAGTATAAGCTGAGATAAATTCTTCTTTCCTTTCCCCCCACCTATCTTGAGGCTATCAAGTGCCACACTAATGCAAATCTTAAAAATAAAAGGCAGTATAATTTATCCCAGAGAGTGTTAGTTGCTTTTAAGCTACTGCTAAGGCTCAAAAACAGCCTCTCTCTTCAGCTACTTTATGATGGGGGGAAGTATATCAAAAAGAACTTCAATATTTTTTAGCCTGAAAAATTTGTTGAAATTACATTATAATTATCCACTCACCTTGATTTTAACTTCAGAATGTTTACTTAACTTATCCGTAATTCCAGGTTTATTATTCACAAGCACCAGAAAAAATAATTCTTTAAAAAACTCTTTACTATTATTAATGCATCCATATAACAGACAGCAGGAGGCAGCAGAGGTCTTAAAAACATGTTTGAAATTTTAATATCACTATGGCAGGCATTCAACCAAGTGGTTTGACTTCAGAATTCCAACTAACTTAAAAATAGATGTGTTATTTCTCTCTTCTGCTGACATAGACATCCATGTGTCTTTACTGGGAATTTTGGCTCCAGGTTCTTTGCAAATCTAAAATGGTCTGATTTTTACACTTGGCACAGAAGACACTTTAACATCAAGGCAAGAAGCTTTAATTAATAATGCTAATTTTGATATTTTATTTTTTTAAAAAACCCAATAGTCAGATCAAAATATATGTTTCATCTGAAAAGATGACGTCTGTTTAAAATAGGCTTAGGTAGCAATAAAACCAAACTGCTGGTCTAGACAATTTAATCTTCATTCTTGTTGTATAGAGGGATTTCAACAGCAAAACTACTATTACAAAGTCTAAACATTCAAGAACAATAATCTAATCAATGATCTGATTTACAGTTAAAAAAATGTTTTTAATAAAATTTGAATACTTTGGAAAAATCACAAAATTTTAACTGGCCTCTTTACGTTCTTTGTTTCATTTTACTTCTACCTCCGGAGATCTTACTCCATCAATTACTGTTCTATTCTTATCTTAGCACTTTTCTCTTCCCTTATACATCATTAGTTCCTTACGCTCTGTAATGTAAATGCAAAACTAATCTCTTGGTTGCTTCTTTCTTGCCTAAATACTGCTTCTTTGAACAGACATTTCTTTACTTCTTTTATTTTTTCATTGTACTATAATTTCCTAAGACATTTTATTTGAAAATAATTTCAGAAAGTTCAGAAAAACTAGAAGATTAAAACTAGTACAAAGAATACCTCTATATCTTTTACCCAGATTCGCCCATTAACATTTTTTTCTGAACCACTTTAAGTTACAAACATCATGGCCCTTTACTTCTAAATACTTCAGTCCTACCTCAAGCTTCTATTTCTAACGTTCCTCTTAAACTGCTTTTCCTCTATGACTAATGACTTACTAACTGCTAAATCAAAACTGCATTTTTTAATCCTTATTCTTCCCAATCTTTGGCAACTTGTCTTTGTGAAACTCCCCATTTTCCTGGTTTCTCTGTGATAATCTTCTCTCCTTTTTTTCTCATACCTTTTAGTTACTCCTCATACTCCCCAAAGTTGCTCCTTCTCTCTATCCTTCGCTGATCTCTCTTACTCAGCAAACCCCAGGTTTTTTCCTTTGTCTATTTTTTTTCCTTTGTCTTCAGTTTTCCTGAGTGATGCAGTCCATGTCTATGGCATTCAATTCCCATATATGCGGTGTTTACCAAATGCATCATCTCTCCTGAGTTGTAGACATATGTTCTTTTTTTTAAATATATTTTTTTAAAGGTTTTATTTATTTGACAGAGAGAGAGAGATCACAAGTAGGCAGAGAGGCAGGCAGAAAGAGAGGGGGAAGCAGGCTCCCTACTGAGCAGAGAGCCCAATGTGGGCCTCGATCCCAGGACCCTGAGATCATGACCTGAGCCGAAGGCAGAGGCTTTAACCCACTGAGCCATCCAGGCGCCCCTAAACATATGTTCTTAACTGCCTAATAAATCTATTTACCTAGATGATAAACAAATCCAAAAATAAATTTGGCGTCTTCCTCTCATCTCCCAAAGGTTGTTTTTTCTTCCTATATTCTTTGATTTGGTACACAGTGTATCTACTTATGTAAGTCTCAAATAACAGCTATCTCCAGCTTCCTCCTTTTCCTCCCTTTTGAACATGTTATAAAAACTGACTCCACTGTCTACACATTCTTATAAACTCTCAAATCTTCTTTTGTGATATTGGTACTGCCTTAGTTTATGCCCTCACCTTTTCTCTCCAGGCTGTTCAAATAGTCATCTAACTGCTCCATATTCACCCTCTACATTGCTGCCAGTCTTTCTAAAATGCGAACTGGAGTCTATTACTCTCCTTGTCCTCTAGTGCCTTTCCACTTACTGTAGGATTTAAAAATAGCAGAAAAGTTTCATCATGGTTTGGCTTCTATCCACTCTCTATCATCTCACAATTTCCACATACGCACTCAGCCTTGCCTAGACCAAACTACCTGTATTCTTACAATATGTGATACTTTCTCCCAACCATGTACTTTTGAACATATAAAGTCTTCTGTCTTGAATGTCATTTAAGGCATCTGAAATTCTCCTGATCAGTGACCCATTTTAAAAGAGTAGCTAAAATAATCTAAATGGCGCTGTGAAATTTGAACAATGTTCCCAAATAATAGCTTTAGGCAGCATTTGAACCCATAATGACATAGGCAGAGAAACCTATGTAAAATCTTTGTCAACGAAAAAATACCAATGAAATTAATTACAATGGCACTACTACAGATTTTTAGTTTTCTGACATCAAGCAAACTTGTTTGGATTGTATTAAAACTCACTTAAATATCAAATTAAATATGAAAATAAAAAACATTTCTAAAGCTTTTTAACTTTCTAAATCTGTTAGCTATTTATAGAAAGTGATTCTTCAAGCCAATACTCTAAGTGTGCCCCCATTTTAAAAATAAGTAGGAGAAAAGTCATGATCAAGAAAGTCATACCAAATCACAAAGAATTAAATTGTGCCTTACTGAAAACAAAAATCCAGATGGTATGTTTTTAGCTTGGGAAAAAAAAGTTCCTATACTACTCTGACATGTTCTCAAAGGGTCGGGGAGGGGAATACATAGAGACACCATAAGGCAGGAACATTAACAAAGATTCTCAAAGTAAAGACCAGCTTAAAGAACTATGGTAGGCTTTGCCATTTATTAAATAAGAAATAATTTTAACATAATATAATTTTTTAAAAGATTTTATTTATTTATTTGACAGAGAGAGACATAGTGAGAGAGGGAACAGAAGCAGGGGGAGCGGGAGAGGGACAAGCAGGCTCCCTGCTGAGCAGGGAGGCCAATATGGGGCTCAATCCCAGGACCCTGGGATTATGACCTGAGCCGAAGGCAGACACGTAACGACTGAGCCACCCAAGCACCCCTTAACGTAATATTATTTATGTGGTTAAATAAGTGGGCTACGCAAAATCACAATAAGAAACAATTGCACACTCATTCGTGATTAGTGATGATAATTATCAAAATAAAACCCCAGAAAATAGCAAGTGTTGGTGAAAATATGGAGAAGTTGGAAGACTTGTGCACTGCCAGTGGGAATGTAAAATAATGCAGTGGCTGTAGAAAACAGTGTGGTGGTTCCTCAAAAAAATTAAACATATAATTACCACAGGATCCTGTGATTGCACTTCTGGGTATATACTCAAAAGAAATGAAAGAAGGAATCTCAGATATTTGTACAACAATGTTCATAGGAGCCTTACTCACTATAGCCAAAAGACAGGAACAACTCAAATGTCCATCAACAGATGAATGGATAAACAAAATGTGTTATATCATTTAACACAACATTATTCAGCCTTAAAAAGGAATGAAATTCTGACACATGCCACAATAGGAATGAGCTCTGAGGACACTATGTTAAGTGAAATAAGCTAGTCACAAAAAAACAAGTAGTGTATGATTCCATTTATCTGAGGTATCCAGAGTAGTCAAATTCATAGAGACAGAAAGTAGTATGGTGGTTAATTGGGGCTGGGAGGGACGGGGAAATAGAGAGCTGTTTAATGGGTACAGAATTTCAGTCTGAGAAGTTGAAAGAGTTCTGGAAGTGGTTGGTAATGATGGTTGTACAACAGTGTGAATGTTCTTAATACCACTGAACTGTCACTTAAAAATGGTTAGAATGGCAAATTTTGTTATGTGTATTTTACCACAATAAAAATATCTTTTTTCCACAATAAAAAAAAACATTTTTAAGTAGGTTACACACACACTTTCAAATGGGGAAACCCACTGCAAAGCTCTTACAGCAGTGCATTCTTGACCATCAAAATCTCTATGGCATTGTGTTTTTATTACTATCAGGAAATAAGCATCATTTTGTAAAAAGTACTGAACTTGTAGTTATTGTTCAATTTCACTGACTTTTGCTGTTGATTTCTGGCCAGCCCTTTACTGTTTCCTGTAATACTTGCTTACCAGACTTTTATCAGATTTTTAAAAGAGGCGAGACATTTTATATAGGAAAGGAAGGTTATTTCCTTAATGTAAGTGTTTCCTTCTGATATTATACCACTTGATAAAAACAAAATAATTTAACATTTAATCATATTCAAAGTCTGTAACCTTAAAATAATCTCCACAAAAGCCTTAAGAATGATAAAGATTCAAAACAAACTTTAAAATTTGTTCTTCATGGCTATTTTTATTGTGAAAAATTGTATCTCTTCTAATTCTCTGAATTCTAATTTTGAAATTGCTATTTTTGATTGCAACCTCAATAATCCCTTTTCTCATCCTTTTCCTCCATCCTTCTCCCCCAAATCCTTCAGGTATATCCTCTCATTAGCAGCCCTGAATTCTGTATACATTCAAATATTTGTTTCTGGGCTGCTACGTGTGGGTAATGGATCACCTATAATAATGCCACCCCATTAATATATTTACTGTTCCCAAACTGAACTTTTCCAACAGGTTGCTTATCCATTTTTCTATCCTGTCCCTAACTCCTGCAGCCGATATCAGGACTGTCCACACACATTTCAGATCCCCTTCCAGGCACAGGTTCAGACTGTACTTTTCCACCCTCTCTGAAATCAGGCTTGTCTGTAAGACTTGCCTTGGCCAATGAGATGTGAGTGGAAGTACATGAAGCACTTCTGGGTTGAAGTTTTAAGAGACTGTCGTGTTCTCCTCCTTCAATCTCCTCTCCCCACAATACTGCAGGATTCAGAGAAGCTTCTATGGAGACGGGACTCTCATTATATTAGCCTGTGGCCCTGAGTGATTTCTAGAAGAGACTCCATAAGGACCTCCACTGGTCATATATCCTCAACAAAAAACAAATGTGTGTTGACACACTGAGATTTTGAAGTTGTTACCACTGTGTAGCCTAGAACCCAGCCTATCCTAACTGGCACAATCCCCTCTTTGCCAGGTGTCTGAAGTAGCTAGTCCCATCCTTTCAAAGCCTTTAAAAGCATAAGCTCTCTCAACTTCCATCCTCATTACTCATAACCTTATCAGTAACAGGACTGTTCCTAGCTTCTTTACTCTTATTACCACAACTTATTCTTTATAGCTACTATTACAATATATGTAAATAAGATTTTACCTTCAAAGTAGTTTTTGCTCTGTTGGGAGGAAGAGCTGACACATTCTATATTTAGGTTGTTTGTCTTCACCTGCTCACTAGAAAACAGAAGAAAACATATACCAAATACATTGGCTATCATGAATTATTATTTTAATTAGAATCCAAGAAAAAAGAAAGGAAATAAATGTGTTAAACAATTATTACATGATGTGTGTTGTTCTAGGGGATTAATGTGCGTTATTTAATTTATATTGCCACAACAACACTTAAAAGTAGTTATTATTCTCTTTTTATAATAGGCGATTAAGGTTGTCAAAATCAAATTAATTTGCATAATACTTAAAATCCAAGTCTATCTGGTTGCAAAGTCCTGATCTTTCTACTACCTCAGGCTACCCGTTTCCAAGATGTGTTATGAAATTACCCTGCCAAATAAAAAAGTTTTCTGAATTCCTTATTGCAATGATTATTTTAATAAAATACAAGCAGTTGATTTTTGCAAATCTGGCTTTTTAATAATAAATGGGATAAAAACACCAGCTAATAAATTAAATGTTTTAGGTGGGTTAAAAGCAGAAATTGTAAAAAAAAAAAAAAAAAGGCAGAAATTGTGGCTAGACTGACGTAAAAAAATCAGCCAATTAAGCTGTAGACATGTTTTAGAGGTTACATAGAAAAGGGGAAATGTACCACTAACAATAATATACAAATATATTCAGAATTAATTAAAAATTAAACACAAACTTAATTATTTGGCTGCATTCTTTTATACTTGCTAAAGGAAAAAATCTCTCTTCCCTGGAACTGGCTGTGAAAGTAGGAAATATCCCCAGCTCTGAGTTATAGATATTAGAGATGGGATAATGGACTTTAAAGAGACCGAAGAATTAAATAATTAGCTTAAGGACTGAGATGCAACCAATTTAAATCTATGCTTTGAAACCTGTAGTATGTATTAATATTTATCAGTGGCAACAATAACAATGTATTTCTGTACTTCTAAAATTTCCTAAAAATATTTTTGGAATCAGGAAATAACTATTAAAAATAGAAACCTGAAATATCATATACTCTGCAAGGGTCTCTTCACTCTGAAGTCAAGCTCTTTCCATTACACTTAATTGACTCCAGACTTTGAAATTACTTCACATAACAGGAGAGAATGATGGGGAAAAATCATTCATTTAATTTGTGCATTACCTGCAGGATACTGTTTCTTTAACACCACTGATATCCGTTACTGTGCCATTTCCATCGATAATAGGTGAATCCAAATTAGCAGATCCGTTACTGACATGATCACTACTTTCGTATCCAGACTCAGTCCTTTGCATCTGCCAATTGTCACCATGAACTTTAGTCTCTTTGAGGGCTTTATTTTTCTCTGCTCCTTTTCCATTAGTTTCAAGGGAACTCCTGCTTCCTATTTCCTGCTTCATTTCATCTTCATAGATGGTCATTAAACATTTTTGCTTTAGGTTCTCTTTTGGCCAATTGTTAAAGCTCTGATCTTTGCTACATTTAGGTTTGTTACTGATATTTGATTTATGTCTTGGACTATACTGCTTTTTTTCACTTTCATTAAAAATACTATCAACATTTAACGTTTCTCTCATAGGTTTCCAACCTCGGGTCCGGCTTTTACTGCTGCCACTATAGCTGCTTCCTTTATCCCTAGAATCTTGGCTGCTGTCTGTATCATATCCAGTGCCACTGTCACTCTTAACTTTGCCAGTTACTTTCTCTCCTGGGGCAAGAATCTGGGATTTATTTGAACTTAGTATTTGTGCAGAAGTTCGACTCTGATGGGCAACTCGGTCATGTTTACATGGTCCTTTTCCTTGACTATGATAGAGATGTGGGTTTCCATATTGTCTAAAGCCATTTGAGGCGGGAGGTGATCCAGACTTGAAATGTGGAAGGTCTTCATCAACCAAATCTTTAAATAATTAAATAAAGATACAAATGAATACTCTTCAAAGACATTTTTTAGTTACAAGCCAAATACCTTGTTTGAGGAAAAAATGTTAAACAGTAGTAAGTGAATAATAATTGTAAGATTTGTATTATATCACATAATGATTTGACACTGAAAAGTGTTTTTGTCATTCTCCATGCTTAATGAGAGGCATTTGTAAGGTAAGTAGTTATATATGGATTTTTAAAAATGACTTCTAAAGTAGATCATAATTAAAACTTTAAAAAAAACAGTATTCTATCTCACTCATCATTAATGAAATCTCTTTCCATCTCTTATACTTGTAAACATTTAAAGTTTGTTAAGCCAACTGCTGCTAAGAGTGTGAAGATACAGACATCCATCCACTCAGTGTCAGTGGGAGTGCAGACTGATTCAGTCTTTTAGGAGTGCAACTGAGCCACAGCCATCAAAACTAAGAATAAACACACTTTAACCCAGCAATTCTCCAGAAATAATTTTATGCTCTGGCTATATACAAAAAAGTACATAAAGTTACATGTAAAAGGATATCACTGCAGCAAAAATCTTAAATCAAGTTTTAAAGTCTAGCAAGGATCATTTAAATTATGGTATGTCCATAAAGAAAAGAGGATAAAGCCCTAGAGAGTAAGACATGCTCATAATGAACTGCACACTATTAACAGAGGGAAAGTGAGGGGCTGCTCTTCTCACAATTTTATAACCTTCCTTCTTATTTGAATGTACCAAATGGGTGAATTGAATTTATAATGAAAAGGAAAGTTAAAACATCAGAACAAGCACAAGTATTCCAGGCCAGAATTAAATAAGAACCAGAAAAATTTCATATTTATAGATTTAATAGATGTATTAAAGAAATCACATTGAGGTACATAACATGTAAACAGATATATAATAAATATAAATAAATTATATTAAGTTGTATTAAAGTTATAAAATTTAGTTTAAAGATAAGATTTTAGCAACTCCTTTTCAAATGAACATTATAAGCTTTTAACTTACCTCTGTGTCGGCCCAAATCTTTTCTTTGTTCCCTCTCCAAATCTTTCCTCTGTGAGGAAAGTAAGTTCCTCTGTTCAATGGCTTTTAAAGCACATTCTCTGGAAATGTCTTTTATTTTTTCCCTTTGATCACTGTGACTTAACTTAACTGTAAAAGAAATCATTCTTATAAATGATAAAGATCATTTTTCAAATTGCTCAACAAAAGTATAAATTGAACTATTTAAAAATTTTAAGATGCTATATATTTAAAACAAAATATAAAGTATACAATGAACTCATTTTTATGTTTAACCAAAAAACTCAATGTGATTTACCCTGACACTGGAGATGCATGTTGGCTTTTAAAACTTCTTTTTTTTTTTTAAAGATTTATTTATTTATTTGACAGAGAGAGAGAGATCACAAGTGGGCAGAGAGGCAGGCAGAGAGAGAAGGGGAAGCAGGCTCCCTGCTGAGCAGAGAGCCCGATGAGGGGCTTGATCCCAGGACCCTGAGATCATGACCTGAGCCGAAGGCAGAGGCCTTAACCCACTGAGCCACCTAGGCACCCCTAGCTTTTAAAACTTCTTGTATAGCTCCTAAAACCAGTGTGAAGGAAAAAAGACATCTTGTACTGAAATAATAAAAGCTAAAGGTAACTGAGTTGTCACTGTGTGTCAGACACTATTATAAGTCTTAACTCATTTAATTCTTTGAGGTGGGGACAATTATTGTCTCTACTGGGGATCAGAAAACTGAGGCACAGAGAAGTCAAAAACTTGCCCAAGTTCACAGAGCTTGTAAATGTAGAACCAGGATTATGAACCCAAGTTGCCTGGTTCTAATGTTTGTGTTTATAATCACATACACAGTTTCTGGGCTTAAAAGTAGTTATCTTTTGACAAACAGCTTAATCTAAGAGTATGGCAACACAGAGGGTAAAAGGTATAGTTCCATTAAGAACTTTTAAAAGCATTTATTGTAATTCTTTATTGATGACAGCTATTAATTCTGGATCCTACCACCCTTGATCAAATGGGTTACATTTATGGTTAGACATCATTTCATTAATGTATTTTAAAGTTGCTTATAAAATCATTCTGAATATGCACCTACTCGGAGTTCAATGTATTTCTAAACCATAACTATACACCCCATGCTGGAATGTCTCATTTTGCACCCAAGTCAATGTGAAAATTAAAGTTGTGGGATGACAATAACAAGACTGAGCTGAATAAAAACGAGGTTAAGTATAAAGTACAAATGTAATAACTTTGAACTACTACTGTTGCATTCACTAATGGTAAATTTAAATACAGCATATATGCCAAATTATTAACTCATGTTTTTTCCCCTCCAAATTAATAATTAACTCCTGAGAAGGCCATATTATGACTTTCTTTGGTAAATGCCCAGATTGCCTCCAGCCTACTACAGCTCTGAGTGTACGGAGAAAGCCAAACAGCAGTCAAGTCCAGTTCAGATCAAACTACAAGTCTGAGAGAAATGCGTAAAAGACAAAATTTTGTTATCTAATTATTACTTTCTCTTCATGGCCAACGAAAGTTAGTTAAGCACTCTGTTTTTCTATGGTACTTACCAGAAATTACAGATTCAGTAAAAAGGAAAGGGAGAAGCGTAATTACTCAGGGACAATGTGAAAAGGACAATGTAAAGACATACCTGGTCCTCTACCACCACTTGTTTGAATGTGGCTCCGATTAAATGATAAAATATTATCTGTTTGAAATTTCTGATTTTCTCTCTGTTTTGCCTGATCACCAAATCCATTTTCTTTTGAATTATCTGACTTATAAATTGAGGGCTTTTCACATCCTTAAAAGACAAACAAAAATGTATTATTCCCATCCTCCTCCCCACCAAAAGAAAAGAAACTTGAATCTTTTTTTTTTTTAAAGCAATTTCTAGACCCAGTGTGGGGCTTGAGCTCACAACCCTGAGATCGAGTCACATGTTCCACTGACTGAGCCAACTAGGCTCCCCTGAATCATTTTTTTTTAAAGATTTTATTTATTTATTTGACAGAGAGAGAGAGATCACAAGTAGGCAGAGAGGCAGGCAGAGAGAGAGGAGGAAGCAGGCTCCCCGCTGAGCAGAGAGCCTGATGCGGGGCTCGATCCCAGGACCCCGAGATCATGACCTGAGCCGAAGGCAGAGGCTTTAACCCAGTGAGCCACCCAGGCGCCCCACCCCCTGAATCATTTTTAAATATGGTCAATAACTGCTTATAAACTCAAAGGATTGACATTTTTGAAAGATTTCTACCTGCTTTGTAATACATTAAAAATGGCCTAGCTACTTTGGACTTTTTCAGTGTATGACTCACTTTAACTCTGAATTTTTACTGATAGAAAGAGCTTCCAGTCAATATCCCCTTCTGTGCTTGTGTGACCACAGAAGTGGATGGCTTCTGAGGGTGTTTTAGAGGCCACTGGTGAGGAAAGTCTTCTTTATAAAGATTAACCCAAAGTAATCTAATTTTCCTGAACTCTGCTTTACTGAAATTAAATTTTGAGATTATCCTCAAAATTCATTTTATCTACACTATATTAATACTTAGTGTGACTATGATACTATAAAGATCACTAAAAAGAACTTTTAAAAATTACCCATATTTCCTGCAACGGATTTATAATGTGACCAGTTGATGACCTGCTTAAGTGCATCTTCAGTAGAAACTGCTGTGCCATCTGGGTTTGCGTAAAACAAAAGCAGTGGCTGGAAATGGCATCGGATACATTTGGAGACCACATCCTTCCATCTAGTCCCAACCTTTAAAAACAAAAAACACAATGACTAAAAACAAGACAAAATCTTATAATCAATGCGTTACATATTTGAATAGCAGAGATTAATTAGTATATTAAAAAGTTTTAAAGAATTCAGATGCTAGCAGTTAATTGTTCAAATTATATGATTACTTTCATCTTAAACTAGTCTAATAAACATCTTTTCAACATTATTAAAAAATTGATGAGAAAAATTATACACTTACTATATCAAGATTTAGACTATAAAAATTTTTTTAAAAGATTTTTAATTACTTATTTATTTGACAGGGAGAGAAACGTCACAAGTAGGCACAGAGGCAGGCAAAGAGAGGCGGGGAAGCAGGCTCCCCGCTGAGCAGAGAGCCTGATGCGGGGCTCGATCCCAGGACCCTGAGATCATGACCTGAGCCAAAGGCAGCCGCTCAACCAACTGAGCCACCCAGGCATCCCTAAAAAGCTTTTCTACGTACAATGTTGACTGACTTTTGACAAAGATTTAAAGGTAATTTAATGGAGAAATACAAGAGTCTATTCAACAAGGTGCTGGAACAACTGGATGGTCATATGAAAAAACGAACTTTGACACCATTACACATAAAGCACAACAATTAAATCAGAATGAGTCACACAAAAACTTAAAGCTTATAGAAAAAAACAAAAGAGAAAATCTTAACAACCTCGGAGAAGGCAAAGACTTCTTAGATAGGACATCAAACGGGCAACTGGGGGGGCTCAACTGGTTGAGAATCTGACTCTTGATTTAGTCTCAGTTCATGACCTGGGGATTATGGGGCTCTGCAGTGAGGTGGAGCCTGCTTGAGATTCTTTCTCCCTTTCCTTCTGCCCCTCCCCCCATTTTTTCATATGCACACACATATTCTCTCTCTCAGAAAAATAAAACAAAAAAAAGGACATCAAACAAACCACAGAAGAAAAAAGTTATAAAATGGGCTTCATATAAAAATAAATTTATAACTTCTGCCATTTAAAGGTTACCATTAAGAAAACGAAGAAAACAAGTCACATACATCTAATAAAGAACTCGTATGCAGAATAAAGAATGTGTGCGATTCATTAGTAAGAAGATGATGCAATTTAAAATGAGCAAAACAACTGAGGACACTTCAACAAAAAAAATAAAATGGCCAATTAGCACACAAAAAGGTACTCAAAACATTATTAATCATAAGTAAAATACAAATTAAAACAACACTGAGATAACATTGTACATTCTTTAAAAGGGCTAAAATTAAAGACTATCAACAGAAAATGTTGCTAAGAATGTGGAGCAACTGGAACTCTTGTACACTAATAGGAATGTGAATTGCTATAATCACTTTGAAGATCATGTTGCCAGTTCCTTATAAAGTTTAACTACACTTACACAACCCAGAAGTTCCACTTCTGAGTATCTCTTACGTATATATATGTAAATTTTTTTAACTGGGGGGATGGGCAAAGGGCTTCGGAAGAGAGAGAATCTTAAGCAGGTTCCACATCCTGTGCAGAGCCCAACGTGGGGCTTAATCTCAAGAACCTGAGATCATGACATGAGCCGAAATCAAGAATCTGCCGCTTAACTGACTGAGCCATCCAGGTGCCCCCACTTCTGAGTATTAGCTAAGAGTAATGGGGGAAAAAATCATGTTCACATAAAAACTATTCATAATTCAAAAGGTAAATGGATAAATTATTATATAACCATGTAATGGAACACAACAATAAAAATGAAGCACTAACAGAACATGAATAAATCTTAAAAGGCATTATGCTTGGTAAAGGAAGCCAAACACAAGAGAATTGAGACTGGGAGACACCATTCTTACAAAACTATAGAATGAGCAAGCCTAATCTATAGTAAGATCAGTGATTTCCTGAAGCCCAGGGTAGGGTAGGGGATTACTGGCAGTAAAGGGACATGACAGAATTTTCTAGGCAATAATTGTGTAGGTTACAGAGGTGTGGACACATTTGTCCATACCTATGTATGGGTGCATTTTAATGTTTGTAAATTATACCTCTAAAAAACTGATTTAAAACAAAACAAAAACCAACCAAATAAAAAAAAGCATTCTAGAATACTGGCTTCTAGAGAAGGAAGGGATCTTTAATTTAAAAGTTCCAAGGAACTTTTTCAAACCACACATATTTAGCTGTTTATCCTTCTTACCTTGGAATCTAAGATACTTGAGGAACTAATTTGAAAACAAAACAAACCTAAAACTCAGAGTGACTATACATCCAATTCGTCCTTCAAATTTTGACCATTTAAACTATGTGGATAGAAAGGAGTGCCAAAATATCACTAAACAGATTCAAGGTGGAACTTGTTGATAAACTGCTATACAAAAGTACTATAATTTGAGCAAAATGCTTTTTTAGAATACCCAAATTTTTTCATTGGCTTTATTGAGTAGAATTTATATGAAATAAAATTACTCAGTTATAGTATACCAATCAATTCTGCTAAATATACATACAATCATCTAGTTCCCCCTCTGCAGTCACTGAACCAATGATTTACTTTCTGTCACTTTGTTTTTTCCTGTTCATGAATTTTACATAAGCAGAATCATAGTTTATGTCTCACTTCTTTCATTTACCATATTGCTTTTCAGATTTTTCCACAATGTTGCACATATCAACAGTTTATTACTTTTTACTGCTAAGTATTATATTCCATTTAATGGTTATACCACACTTTGTTTATCCATTCACCTGTTGATGGACATTTGAGTTGTTTCTGGTTTTGGTTATTATGAACAAAACTACTATAAACATTCAAGTTTTGTGTGGACTTAATGTTTTTATAGGAGTAGAATTACTAGTATCTATGGTAAGTACATGTTCAAGTTTATAAGAAATTCCTAAAGTTTTCTAAAGTGATTGGTCATTTTGCATTTCCATCACTCTCCTGTGAGAGATCTAGCTATTCCATATCTTCACCAACTCTTGGTATGGTCAGTCTTTTTAATTTTAGCTATTCTAACACATGAGTAATAGAATCTCATTGTGAATTGAATTTGTATTACTTTATACCTGATAATTTACTGAATATCATTTTTTAAGGGCAGGGACTCATTTTCCTATGGTTCTTCACTCTTGGGCTCTTCCACACTGAGCCCACAGATTTTTTAAATTCCAGAATTTTTATTTAATAGGAAACGAAACCTTTATTTTCGTTATGCCAAAAAAAAATAGCAGTTATAACTAATAATGCATGCACATAAAAACCTTACAATTCTTTTTTTCATTTTGCTTTCCTTCTTTCATACCTATGGCTGGACCCCAAATTCTCTTTCATCCCAAACTCCAAAAAGACCTTGTTTTACAAACTCAGACTCAGAAGGCTATGATGTCTCTCACCCTTCTCTTCTTTCCATGCCTGCTCTCTTCCTATGATCAGTAGCTGTTTGCCATCAGCTAGCTTCTCTGGCTACTCAAGTCCTGATGTGTATTATAAAGGTTCAGGTCCTGATGGGGCAAAACAAAATGCACTTCATTTCACAGGAGAGAAGGGAGGCCCATGAGGGGATTCTCCTAACTGTGAGGCAAGAAGATACTATGAGTGAGTACTCATCTCATCTTGTCATGCCAGCCTTCCAGACAGCCCTTAATGCATTCCCAGAAGCCACTAGGGCACTATGCAGTGGATACACCCAAAGATCCAGGAATTACTCTGGGTTGTGGAGCCATTCACAGCTAAATGAACCCTGAGAAGTCCTCCTCATACACGTCCTTGTGACAGTACTATTGAGTTTCTTTGCTAATATTAAGACACCTGGGTCAGATTTACTTTTCTCATGACTTTAAAGGTAAGTAAGGTGAACAACTACAATATGGTATGACCTTGGTAGCTCTCTGTAGGACTTCCTGGACCCACCAATTTTCCTTTGATTTGACCTAGCTGTTAAAAAAAAAATTTGGTAGAGCCAAAACACCAAAAAATACAAAACCAACCCTGGAAATAAAACCCATTAAACTCTTTCTGAAGCAGAGCATCAACAGTTGTGGAGTCATAGAGAACGGGAGCTCTCAGGGAGAGGGACACATCATGGTTGGGGAAAAGGAAGAAGAAAAGGGATGTGGAGGTCTTCAAGTTAAATTTTACATGTCAAAATTTGCCTGGGAGTCCTTATTCTCTCCTTTTCTCTACCATCATTTCTCGGTTAGTTTCATAAGGAAAATGGTATGCAAATCACAAATGTATTGTGAGCATACTGTGTGTGTGTGTATGTGTGTGTCTGTGTGTGTTAGTTTATGTAATTTAATTATTTTTTAAGTTTTTATTTAAATTCCAGCTAGTTAACATACAGTATTAGTTTCATGTACATAATTTAGTGATCAACATTTCTATACCACACCCAGTGCTCATCACTCCTTTGTCCCCTCCCCTTTTATAACCATCAGTTTGTTCTCTACAGTTAAGAGTCTGTTTCTTGGTTTGCGTCTATCTCTTTTTCCCTTTGCATATTTGTTTTGTTTCTTAAATTCCACATATGAGTGAAATCATATGCTATTTGTCTTTCTCTGACTTATTTCACTTAGGTTAATACTCTCTAGCTCTATCCATGTCATTGCAAATGGCAAAATTTCATTTTCTATGGCTGACGATATTCTATCACATGCATGCATATATCCACCCCATTTCTTTATCCATTCATCAGATGATAACATTTGGATTATTTCCATAATTTGGCTATTGTTGATAACGCTGCTACAAACACTGCGGTGCACGTATCCCTTTGAATTAGTATTTCTGTGTTCTTTGGCTAAATACCTACTAGTGCAATTGCTAGATCATAGGGTAGTTCAATTTTTAACTTTTTGAGGAACCTCCACACTGTTTTCCAGAGTGGGTGCATCTGTTTGCATTACCACCAACAGTGCAAGAGGGCTACCCTTTTCCACATCCTCACCAACATCTGTTGTTTCCTATGTTGTTGATTTTAGCCATTCTGACAGGTGTGAGGTGATACCTCACTGTAGTTTTGAATTGTATTTCTGATTATCAGTGACGTTGAGCATCTCTTCATATATCAACCATCTGTATTTCTTCTTTGGAGGAATGCTCATGTCTTCTGCCCATTTTTCAGTTGGATTATTCATTTTTTCAGGTGTTGAGTTTTATAATTTTTTTTACTTTTAAAATTTTGCTTTTGCTTTATTTGTGGCTGTGATTTAAAAAATAACAGGTTTTTTGGAATACATTATAATGAATATTATAGAGCATCTTTCAACTGGAATACATGTAGATACTAAAATTGGCTGTATTTGATGTAGCTTCAGTGCACAGAGTTTGTATTATCTATATTAAATGAAATACCTATAAAGGTAAAGTTGTTTCTGCATTGCAACATCTTCTGATATTTTTTGAAGTTTTTATTGTCAGCGGGGGCTACCAATTTCATTAACACAGTTAAGGATTTTAAAGTAATCTTTAACACATTTACAATCAAATTTCACAGTGTAAGTCATTATTTGTGCTATATTAACCAAAACTTTATATGTTGGCATTCCTGTTCACTAATATTTGGAGGTAGCTAGTCTTTCTCAATTAACCCAAAGCAATAAAGTAGATAGAAGTAACTTATATATACTAAAGTTTTATTTTGTATATTACTGTATTCAAAGTCTTTGAATACTGGTAATATGCTGTCATATATTAACTACTATATTTATAGAACATGATAAATAATGGAGTTCACCACGAATTCAAATGAGATTAATTAAATCTTTCTCAAATTCCTACTTTAAGCAAGGTAATGTGGAGAATGATGGTGGTTATGGTGAACGATCGGGTACAGAAAGGTAGGGATTTGGGATAAAGTTCTCCCCTGCCTGCTATTAGTATAAAAAGCCTCACATCCAAGGAATTTAAATAAAATTACGTGTTTAAAAATCTTTTATTTTTTTTAGTAGAAAATCCCTGGTTAGACCAGGTTAAAAAAAAGAAAAAGGAAAGGAAACAGATAAGGGAACAAAAAAGTAACAAAAAAACCCTCAGATTTTATCATAATTAGGATTGTGTGGAGCAGCAAAGAGAGGGGGGAGAGAGAGGGGAAGAGAGAGAATATAGCTAGTAAACGTTTTGGATACTAACCCATTATCAGATATGTCATTTGCAAATATCTTTTCCCATTCTGTAGGCTGCCTTTTAGTTTTGTTGACTGTTTCCTTTGCTGTACAGAAATTTTTTATTTTGATTAAGTCCCAATAGTTTTGCTTTTGTTTCCCTTGCCTCAGGAGACATATGTAGAAGGAAGTTGCTATGGCTAATGTCAAAGAGGTTACTGCCTGTGTTTTCCCCTAGGATTTTTATGCTTTCAAGTCTCATATTTAGGTCTTTACTACATTTTTTTATTTTTTGTATGGTGTAAGAAAGTGGTCCAGTTTCATTCTTCTGCATGTTGCTGTCCAGTTTTCCCAATACCATTTGTTGGAGAGGCTCTTTTTCCCGTTGCATATTCTTTCCTGCTCTGTCAAAGATTAATTGACCATATAGTTTAGAGTTCTCTTCCAAGTTTCTAGCCTGTTGCATTGATTTACGTCTATTTTTGTGCCAGGACCATATTGTTTTTATTACCACAGCTTTGTAATATAACTTGAAGTCCAAAATTGTGATGTGTCCAGCTTTGCTTTTCTTTTTCAAAGTTGCTTTGGCTATCTGTGGTCTTTTGTGGTTCCATACAAATTTTAGGATTGTTTGTTCCAGCTCTGTGAAAAATGCTGGTGGTATTTTCATAGGGATTATATTAAATGTGTAGATTGCTTTGGGTAGTATGGACATTTTAACAATATTTGTCCTTCCATGGGCATGTAATGTTTTTCCACTTCCGTCATCTTCAATTTCTTTCATGTGTGTTTTATAGTTTTTAAGAGTACAGGTGTTTCATCTTTTTGCTTACTTTTATTCTGATATATCTTATACATCAGAATTGTATGCAATTGGGTGCAATTGTAAATGGGACTGATTTCTTCATTTCTCTTTCTGCTGCTTCATTATTGGCATATAGAAATGCTACAGATTTCTGTACATTTTGTATCCTGACTTTACTGAATTTGTGTATCAGTTCAGGCAATTTTTTGGTGGAGTCTTTTAGGTTTTCTATATAAAGTATCATGTCATCTGCAAATAGTTAAAGTTTTCTTTTTCCTTAACAATTTGGATGCCTTTATTTCTTTTTGTTGTCTAATTGCTGTGGCTTGGACTTCTAGTACTATGTTAAATTAACAGTGGTCAGAGTGGACATCCCTGTTATGTTCCTGACTGTACGGGAAAAGCTCTGTTTTTTCCCATTATGATGGTTAGTTGTGGATTTTTTTATATATGGCCTTTCTTATATTGAGGTATGTTCCCTCTAAGCCAATTTTATTGAGGGCTTTTATCATTAATGGATATTGTACTTTGTTAAATGCTTTTTTTGCATCTACTGAAAAGATCATAGGGTTCTTATCCTTTCTTTTATATTAATGTGGTGTACCATGTTGATTTGTGAATACTGAATCACCCTTGCAAACCCAGGAATAAATCCCACTTGACTGGGTGAATGATTTTTTTTTAATGTATGGTTGGATTCAGTTTGCTAGTATTAAGTTCTACTGATTGTAAGAACTTGCAAAATTTGGCCTTTGTAGTTTTCAAACCAAATGTTATAGGGATTTGTCTTCCCAGTGTGACAGTCTATTTCTCTTCCTTCTCCTCACCCACAAGTCAGACAGCCTGTGATCTGTTTAGCTCCCCACCATGTCTGCCCTTCCTACCCTCTTTGATATGGCCTCTTCTCTACCTTGTTCTGGAGTTTGTTCTACCAGTTTTCAGGCAGTTTTCTGGGTTATTTACATTGATGTGTTATCTAGATGGATCCATGAAATGAGGTGATCATAGCATCCTCCTACCCCACCATCTTTTCTTACTATCTTTTTTGTCCATTTTTGATTTATTTTTTTATTATTGAATTATAAGAGTCTTTATATATTCTAGATATAGCCTTTATTAGATATATGCCTGAGAAATACTCTGTCCCCGTCTATGGCTTGCCTTTTTATTCTCCTAACAGTATCTTAACTGAAGAGCAAAAGTTTTGATGAAATCCAATTTATCACTTGTTTTTTATGGTCCACGTTTATGGACTGTTATCCAATAAATCTCTCTACAATGAAACAGCGGTTGTAACATTCTTGTCTGGTACTTTCATCTCTGCCATTTGGAGTCTTTTTTTTTTTTTTTTAGAGCTGGCCTGGACTTGACCTTGAAGGTCACCCGGTTATTATCTAGAACCCTCTTTTTTTAAGGGTAGGAATGGTGAAGCTGATGAAGTTCCTGAGAGAATAGAAGGTGTGCTTCATTTCCCTTGCTTCCTCACCCCATATCATGTGATTGGAAGACATGGGAGTGGTAGAATGGGTGCATTTCTTCTAATATGGCATGGGTCACAATTTCCTACTTCTCTACGTATTTGATAATTTTTTATTGAATACTATCTGGAAATGGCATATTGAAATTTATATTTTTGGGTAAATTTTGTTGTGTTCCTTTAAAAAGTACTGGACTTCATTCTGGCATTTAAGTTATGTAGGATCATCTTGGTCCTTTGAAGGCTTCATTTTAAGCTTTTTATGTCAAGTCCCGAGCAGTATTCAGTTTAGGTATAATTTATCCCAAAATTAAGGTGATACTTTTCTGAGGATTCTATTTGTTGCTCTATGCATTACGACATCTTTCTACTTCTTGCTGGTGTGGATGCAAACTATTCCTAGCCATGTATGAATTTTGAAAATCACCTGACCTTTTGTTTTCTAGTAATTCTTTCCTCTACCTTGTGCAGGTTTGCACCACATATGTCAGATCACTATTCAGCCAAAGATTAAAGGGGACCCCTCTGCCAATATCCAGAACTTTCCCTCTGTGCACTACTCTTTCTGGTAATCTGTTTAGCAAATTTCCATCTTAGCCTCCCTGAACACCAATTTCAGTCTCTTCATCTCAGTGAGACTTCTAGGCTTTGTCTGAGTCCCACCTCCCTGCACTGTAAAAACTATCTGTAAGCAGTAAGCAGGAACAATTGTAGGGCTCAACTTGTTTGTTATCTTTTTTCTGTTCAACTGCCTAGCCAATGTCTAAAAAAGTTGTTTCATCTATTTGGTTTTCTAATTTTTAATATTGGAAGGGCTATATCCATAGCAGTTCATCCTTCATAGAAACAATTAGAAACCCACTAAATAATGACTATTTGAACTTCTGACTTAGTAATTCATAATGTTGATAAATGGCCCTTTCTTGTACATTAAAATGAAAGCAAATGGGTTTGTACATCATTTGCTTATAAAAGTGAAATAACTTGTATTTTTAAATCCATTTACTGCTTAAAATAGGATTCTCAAAGCCAATAAGCTTACGCATAATATTGTCAAGATCAATAGTTTTCACATGTGGCAAAATCTGAATCTCCTATAGAACTTAAAAAAAAAAAAAATCAGGTGTTGGCCTCTATACCTCTGAATTGAGAATTTAAGAGTCCAGGAAGGTACACATTTTTTCAAAAGTTCTAAAGATGATTCTGATAAATACTCCTTATTGCAAACTATTATTCACTAGTTTTCTAGATATTATAATGCTTGAATAAGTTATTTACCAAGAGAAATAATAACCATATCTAATTTTGAATACCATATACAAAGTTGGAAAAAGCAATCGTAATAATTTAAAAAAGACAGATTGTCATCACTAATTATATAAAGCAATTGTGAATCATTTACAAAGAAATACACAGAGCAACTATGTGTCAGACAAAGCATACCAGACATATGGGATCACTGACAGTTACATAGTTACATTCTAACATTTACTAGTCACCTTTTTATATTATTCTGGAAATGGACTGGTTTAAAAGTTGGCTTTAAAATAAACTAGATTTCAAAAATTAATAAAAGGAAGTATGAACTTAACAATGCTATTATCATTAAGGTCATTTATTATTTTACATAAAAAATGTTTATAAACAATCATTATTTTATATACTACTACTACATAATATACCTTTTATACATTATTTCGTTTATTCCTAAAAAGTAAAAATCCATAATAATTATCCCAGTGAGTGAAAATGTCACTTACCTCTTTTACATTTGCATCATCAAAAAATACCCACTTGGAACTCTTGGTATGAAAAGCAAAGGCACAATAATGTCGGCTGGTGTAGCAGATCATACCAACTAGGTGAAGTTCGCTATTTTTGGCATTTTCATCAGTAACTCTATAAAAAAGCTGTTTAAAAAAAATAAAAATTTATATTTAATACTGTATCCTTTTACAAATGAGGAACAATAATATGTATTTGACCATCTATGAAAAAATTTCTTACACAAGCATAGAAGGTACCACTGAGATTGTACTGAATAGATTGATTATTACTTACTATTAACTATAACTATTAGTATTCCTCCAATAAAATGAATTCACTACAATTTAGTTCAGTAACCCAGTATCTTGACACTTTATATACATAAACTGGAAATGTGGGATAAATTACACAATTCCTAATAATCTTTGATTGAATCACATATTTGAACATAAACATATTATCTGAAAGTTAATTATCTAAAAGTTTAATTATAATATAAACCAATCAAATATATTAAGATGTTAATAAGCATATTAAGAGATCAGGGGTATAGATGATTTTTGACTCTTATACTATTCTCGCTTAATTTTGTCATTACCACAAACACACACACACACACACACACACACACACACACACACACAATCATTATCACCATTCTAGAGTGATACAGAATTAGAGCATGAGACAGTTTATAACTGAAAGTCATTCCCAGTCTATGCAAGAAAAGCATTCCAGTTAGCTTGATTTGATGAACTTTATCAGCATTATATCTGAATATTATTTCCTTTAGAAAGTTTAGTTTTGAAAAACAAAGTGTATTATAATGTATGAATATGTTTTAAAATAATTTAAAAACAAAAAGGAAGAGAATGAAAATAGCTGAGATACCCCAGGAAGATAAAGATGTGTTGCTAGATTCCGAACAACATCTTCGGTCAAGTCGGAATGCTCAGAATCCCATACTAAACCAATTGTAACAATCTCTGGACAATTCATTAAAACACGGCGAATTTTTATTTTTTGGCCACAGTTACTCTAAAGAAAAACACAAAAGGCAAATTTTGAAATTGTTGAAATAGATATACCATAGGTAATGCCTTACAGTTTGTATTAATAACAATCTTCACATATATCAGAGAATTCTTTGTTCAGAATACTAAAATTGACTTTTATCAAGCTATTTGTTTAATTATTGATTAAACAGTAAGTTTATTTTAAATCAAAGTACTTTTCTTTGGTATTTCTTAAATCTGTTAAAACAAGAATTCAATCTAAAAAAATGAGAAATAGAACACTGAAGTCATTAATAATATTACATTAGAAAAGAATGGTACCACTTGTAATGTTTAAATGAAAATAAAAAACTTTCTCTTTAGTCAAATGATAGATTTCAGAACTTTAAAAAAAGTTAATCAGGGGCATCTGGGTGACTCAGTCAGTTAAATGCTGGACTCTCGATTTCAACTCAGGTCATGATCTCAGGGTCATTGAGATCCAGTGTCACCTAGGGCTCTAGGCTCAGGAGGGGGTCTGCTAAAGATTCTCTTCCTCTCCTTCTGCCCACCCCCTCCACCCCTGCTTGCACACATGTGGTCTCAATTTCGCTCAAAAAAAAAAAAAAATCAGCATACACTAACTTAAATCCTTCACAAAGAGTTTTTAAAGAAATAGTGCTCAAATAAACAGCTCATATGGTATAAAGAGTTGCTTAAAATAACACTGAAAAAATAAATTCTTAAAATCAAGTCCATGTATAATTAGTATTTACATGGTAATTTCTAATTTACATGGAATATCTATTTTCAAATTTACAAACATAAAGGCACACTAATATTCTCCAAATTATACTTACAGGACATTTCCTATAGTCATCAGTTGTATTTGCTGCTTGCAGCAATTCTGCAAACATTTCAGGCTTAAAACGTTCATGCCTTTCCATCATTCTTTCTACCTCATTGCTACAAAACAAAGAAGCAGTGTCAAATGTGTCCTATGAACTTTAAAAAGATCTAACAGAGGCGCCTGGGTGGCTCAGTGGGTTAAAGCCTCTGCCTTTGGCTCCGGTCATGATCTCAGGGTCCTGGGATCGAGCCCCGCATCGGGCTCTCTGCTCAGCAGGGAGCCTGCTTCCCCTTCTCTCTCTGCCTGCCTCTCTGCCTACTTGTGATCTCTCTCTCTCTCTCTCTCCCTCTCTCGGTCAAATAAATAAATAAAAATCTTCAAGAAATTTAAAAAATAAAAAAATATAAAGATCTAACAAATTATGCATGAAAAATACTAAGTTATCAATATGGGTATTTTCTGTCTTAAAACAGGCTCTGTTTGAAAAATTAACCATAAAGTAAATTTCCATTGAGTGAAAAATTATGAAATTCAGCAGGTGTATGATGAAAAAAATTAGGTCAAGAACAAAATAACACTAAATTTTACCATTGTTTGGAATTACATGAATGAGGTAATAAGATGATCCATCTGGAGGGAGTTCTAAGTCAAATGTTTCTTTTACATTATTATTTAACAAGTAGTGCTTGAGTTTAAATTTTGGCCTAACAAGAACAAATTGTTGGAAAGGCTTCCTCTCCGGCCTAAAGTTCTCAGAAACAAAGTTACCATTTTCAGCTAACAGAAGGCTCCTTTGCGGATTAATGTAGAAGTCAAAACCAAAACTATTTAGGCCAGGCTTGTGCCTTATGGTGCTAACCATTTCATTAAAGCCTAGGCAGGATATCTGTGCCACTTTTTGTTTAGTCTACTTTAGAATCAAATTTTTATACATCAAAGTATTAAGTATCTTTAAACAACTATTTAAACATTTCCAAAAATATATGTAATATAAGTTCAAATATCATTACTTCTTTCCATTCTAGATGCTCTGATTCTGCTTAGTGGTAATATTAACTGTCCTAGAGCTAGATATATTTTATAGTTCCATGATTTAATATACCATATTCGATAATGACTAAAAGCACCTATTCTTCTAAAACACTTCACAAGTATATTAGAAAGCACTAAATCTGATAAGCTTGTTCAAACTGTACATTCAAAATAGTGTTTTTGTTACCATTACAAGTATTGATTTATGTGAACCCTGGAATTCCGTACTTGGTATTCAATACTTATTACCAATACAAAGAAGGTGATTATGTTGACACTTAAATAACATAGGATAAGGGGCACCAATCCTCACACAATCCAAATTCTGCATATAACTTCTGATATCTCCCCGTCAAAGTTAAATACTAATAGCCTACTATTAAATGGAAGCCTTACCAATAATAGTTGATTAACACACACTTTGTGTTATATGTATTATATCCTGTATTCTTACAAAAAAGCTGGAGAAAAGGAAATGTTATTAAGAAAACCATGGCGGGGGGGGCACCTCGGTGGCTCAGTGGTTTAAAGCCTCTGCCTTTGGCTTAGGTCATGATCTCAGCGTCCTGGGATCGAGCCCCACATCGGGCTCTCTGCTCAGCAGGGAGCCTGCTTCCCCCTCTCTCTCTGCCTCTCTGCCTATTTGTGATCTCTCTCTCTGTCAAATAAATAAATAAAATCTTAAAAAAAAAAAAAAAAGAAAACCATAGAGGGGGCACCTGGGTGGCTCAGTCAGTTGAATGTCTGACTCTTTCTGACTCTTGATCTCGGCACAGGTCTTGATCTCAGAGTTATGAGATCCGAGCCCTGCGTTGGGCTCCACAAACAACAGGGAGTCTGCCTAAGATTCTCTCTCACTCCCTCTCCCTCTGCCCCTCCCTCTGCTTGCACATGCACTCTCTCTCTCTAAAATAAATAAATCTTAAAAAAAAAGAAAAGAAAATCTAAGAGACAATACATTTACAGTACTGTACATGTATTTATTGAGAAAAATCTGCATCTAAGTGGACCTGTGCAGTTCAAACCTGTGTTATGGAAGGGTCAGCCATAATTAGAATTCAAAGTCTGGTTTCTTACAGTTGGTGGTGTGGACCAGGGAGAGACTAATGGAGCTCCAACTCTTGTTACATAAGATACTGAATCAGAGCACTATCATTTAATAGAAGAGTTTCAGAGTAGACAAAGTTTTATAGTTTTTAATGTGTGGCCTATCCTTGTTCAAACACCATCCTACTTTTCATACAAAGAGAAAAAAAAATGAATCTATAATTGACTGAAGTTTAGGGAATGCTTCCCTAAAAGAGTGCTCCCGAACTCTGGATATATTAAGACACTAAACACACTCAAATAATCAAATTTCTATTATTCAATAATCTTCAAGAAATATTGTGTCATATCCAAAAAAGCCAGGAAGTTTAATAATATAATCAGATAAGTACCTGATATTCATTTGGCACAATGGTAAAAATATTGGTACCATTTAGTAACTGTTGTACTAATGTATTGATAATTATTGATCCATGCTTTGTTTTTTATACCAAAATACCTATAAATATTTATGATTTTATTCAATGTTTATATTAAATATTTATATTTTCGAACACCTGTTAGAAAGTGTTTAAACTATTCTTATTATGTAAAGTCTAGGGATCTTTTTGGATCCCTAACTCACTAATGTTTCATGAGCAGGGAAGGAGGGGACAGGCAAGCTGGCTAATTTTTATTTCAGGTGAATGTTGAGAGAGGCCTTAAATGCAATAAATCTATTGGAGAATTAATTTCACCTTTTTCTTTCTTTTCTTCTTACTCTGGCTTCCATCACCATAAAAGGACATGGTGCTGACGGGAAACATAGTTACTATGATGATAACACCTTAGCAAAAATGAAGAAATCACATGCAGCTCCATTTACCACTGAACTTGTCATTT
Source organism: Nasua narica (assembly GCA_028533885.1). NCBI lineage: Eukaryota > Metazoa > Chordata > Mammalia > Carnivora > Procyonidae > Nasua > Nasua narica. Next base: position 89,339,673 of record CM052800.1, on the reverse strand, counting down.
TAAGGTCTCTTTTACAATTCCCAAAACTCACTATAAACATAAAGAGATATAAATTTTGACTAATATTTGGCAATTTCATCAAGTATATGTTTTTTAGCAAATCAGAAACAGTTAGCTGAGCTAGACATCACTTAGTATCTCTGATGGTTGCCTATTTTCAGGTTGAAGACAGAGACTAGATAGTCACATATGTGATGGTTTTATAAAATAAATGCTCAGTGTGCTTAAATGTGTTATTAACATTTTTGGTAAACATGCTTTAATAGGTTCTTACCATAGTGCTGTTGTAGAAATGTACCGCACAAATTCTGTAAAAGGTAGAGGATCTGATGATGCTCCACAGCTGCGACACACACACTACAGGGAAAACCACAGGTCTAATTGATCAACCATAAAACATAATATATATGTTACATATATTTAAATATGTTACATATTATACATATATAAATGTATGCAAACAAATAGAATAGAAACATAGAATGACTAATGAAGGGGTTAAGCCATCTCACCTGTTCATACAGAGTCATAGCAAACTTCTGGTGAGTGATACAAGATTTAGAGGTACACATGTCTGCATCTCTGCTTGGCACTATATGAAAATGAATCCTCTCCAGTATATTTTCCTAATTTAAAAAATTAAATGAGAAATGAGTTGTGAATCTTACAGATGACACCATACAATATAACTCTTTTTAACTTCACAAATTTAAGAATCTTTTTAAGATTTTTCCAAAGTACTAAATTTAACAGTGCCATACATACTGTCAGCTTTTCAGCTTTGCTCTTTAATCAACCCTTCAAATACTGTTCAATTATTCACCTTTTGTAGCATTAGCTCTTTAAAAAAATGTAATGAAAGAAACATTATAACATACGATTTTAATAAATATTTTAAAAATCCTTTAAATCATGGTGGCTAACATCTAGAATTTAATATTAGAAAACGTAAGTGTCCTCTGTTTCCAGCATTCTCACATTTAAGAAAAGCAGTTAATCTTTCAAAAATCCTAACTGGAACATTTTTACAGTCTCTATAACTCACATTAAAAGAGCAAAGGTTTACAATACCTACACTAACATCCTAATGCAAGGAATCTGCCCGGCAAACAAATTTCATATGAAATTTCAAATTGGTAATACAGATCAATAAGGAGTATTTATTTCTTTAACAAATAATCCTTCTATTTAACAAAGCTTATCCAATGGATTCTTTTTTTTTTTTTAAGATTTCATTTATTTATTTATTTGACAGAGAGAAAGACAGCAAGAAAGGGAACACAAGCAGGGGGAGGAGATAGAGGAGCAGACTCTCCACAGATTAGGGAGTCTGACACGGGGCTCGATCCCCCATGACCTGAGCTGAAGGCAGATGCTTAATGACTGAGCCACCCAGGCACCCCTCCAATGGATTCTTTTAATTAGCTAACTTATCCCTCCTCTGCCCTAGGAAATTTAAAAGCATTCAATTATGTAAACCTAAATTTCTAGATATTCTATGAATTATCATATCACTTACTAGTACATTTTATTTAAGTGAAAATAAACTATGAAGTTTGGTATTGTACAAATATATGTATATTTTAAGTAATGGATCAATTAGGAACATGAGAAATATGTAAAGCATATTTTATGACTATGTGTGCTGTTTTTGACACATTTTAATCAACATGAAGAGTATGCTAAGCGGTGCACTAGTCAAAGAGCTTTCCATCTATCCAAGGAAACAGTAAAGATGCTTATTAAGGAAATAACAAGAGGGGCAACTGAGTGGCTCAGTCAGTTAAGTGGCCGACTCTTGGTATCAACTCAGGTCGTGATCTCAGGGTCCTGGTATCAATCCCTGCATTGGGGGTCCACACTCAGTGGGGAGTCTGCTTGTGGATTCTCTCCCCCCACCCCCACCCCAGCCTCAGCCTCTCTTCCCACTTGTGTGTGTGTGTGTGTCCAAACGTGAGCACACATGTACACGTTCTCCTCTCAAATAAATCTTTTAAAAAATGATAACAACATATAAATGCCAAATGAATTCTACAGATAGTAAATTCTACAGAAATCCAGTGAACTTAAAAGACATACTTGAGGAACAGAACAAACTGCATGAGGAGGGAAAATTCCTGGAGGAAATAAAGAGGTAAACTGGAGTTTAACTGTAAATGGCCTTTAATGTCAGAAGAGAGTCCAGATTTGAATCACAAGAATATTTGAAGGCCAAAGATTAATCTGAAGAAAATTTTATTAATCTGTTGGCCATTAAAAAACACTGTAAGGGGACAGGCTGAAAGGATACGAAAAGGAGGCTTAAATAATGCTGAGAGTAGGGGCCTGAACTAGTATGAAGTGGTTTCAGGAAAATAATGTGTCAAGGAAAACCTTAAAAGGTTTTCTGATAAAAGAATGTATAGAATTTTCTAAATAGATAGAAGACTATGAAAAAAAATGGTTACCTCTTTAAATATAGGTAACATCTATGACACTGACACATTTAATATTTTAGAAGGTATGTAAAGTTTAGTTTCTATTCAAAGGAATGTTCTACTTATCAATATGGTGGTAAAACAGAGACTTGGAACATCAACCCCAGTTAATGATTCTCAACCCAGAGTGAGGGGTATAGCAGAACTGCTGCCCCTGATAGCTGCCCACCAAGAACCCCACCTCTCCCAAAGAGAATCACTGCATGTAATGAGAAATGCTACTGTTGGGAATGCATTGCACATATCAACCTTGTGGAGGCAGAATACTGACTTAAGTGACATAATTTATATTTAACAAATGTTTGTTCTAATAAATGAAAAATGTTCCAGGAGTCTAATAGCCAATAAAAATGACAGCAGCACAAATAACCAAAATCAAAAGTCATGAGGCTTAAACTGAGCTCTGAAGGGCAGGTAAGACATGGATCCAGTGAGCAGTTATGATTTGTTTCCATTATTAGAAACATGTCTCATTAATCTCAAAATTAAGAGATTTATTATCGAAATTATCAAAATTATTTATCAAAATTAATCATTTAAGGAAAACAAGCTAGTGTCCTGATTTAAGGATTATCAAAAATACTTACAAAGCACTCTGCAGCATCATCCATAAGGCCCAACTGAAATCGCTGCTCATCTTTGAAGCTCTCTGCTAGCGCATGCCTTATGTTATCCGAGGGAAGTGCTTTTTCTCGACTGTGTTGAAACTGTGCAAATATATTCTATGCAAATATACAAGTACATCAGTGAGTTTAAAGCCAACAACTAAAGAAACATGTCAGTAATTTAAATCATTATAACACAATAAAACTCAGAAACTATACCCAGAAACTAATAGTGTTTTGCTCTAAAATTCCATATAAAGATTATCTGTATCGGTAACATATAGAAAAGGTTGCCCCAGCCTTGAAATCAAATTTTCGTATGCACAGAATTAAATGAATTCTACATTCCCATCCTCCGGGTTTCTAATTGACTATGCTTAAAAGTGAGGGCAATTTTTAAACTGTTCCCCAGCTAATTCTGATCTAAACTGTTTAAGGAAGAGTTCTGAGATAAGTTGCTATAAATCTAAAAGTATGCTATAAGGAATTAAAATTATGTTAACCAAAAATAAATATATAATCACATAAAAATTAGTAGGAACTCACTCGTCTTTAAAAAAAAAGTAGCTCGGGGCAGCTGAGTGGCTCAGTTAGTTAAACATCCGCCTGTCTGCCTTCATCTCAGGTCATGATCTTAGGGTCTTGGGATTGAACCTGGCATCAGGCTCCCTGCTCTGTAGGGAATCTGCTTCTCCCTTTTCCACTGCCCCTCCCCTGATTCCTTCTCTGTCTCTCTCTCTAATAAATAAATAAAATCTTAAAAACAGAAAAGGTAGCTTAAATGAACTTTAACAATTTTTTGTTTCTTCCTAAATCTCAGAAAATGACAAACTCTGGTTTAAAAATAAACAAAAATTAAATAACTGCAATGCAATGAAAATTTCCCACTATTCAGATTTGCCTTTAAAAACTGACACTGTGGGGTGTCTGAGTGGCTCAGTGGGTTAAAGCCTCTGCCTTCGGCTCAGGTCATGATCTCAGGGTCCTGGGATCGAGCCCCTCATCGGGCTCTCTGCTTGGCAGGGAGGCTGCATCCCCCTCTCTCTCTGCCTGCCTCTCTGCCTACTTGTGATTTCTCTCTCTGTCAAATAGATAAATAAAATCTTTAAAAAAAAAAAAAAATCTGACACTGTACAATTTGCATGAAGTCAGAAAAGATGACTTTTTTCCCAAATTATCAGTTTTCCTCACTTAGAGCATTATTTCTAACCCAAGCCTAAGAAATACTGGAAACACTCAAGAACATGTGATTATAGGTGTTAACTTGGTTTTTCATTTTCCTTACTGAATTCAAATAAGATAAACTTTTTAGTAAGTTCCAGTTTTATGACAATCATCTTATGTGGGGGAAAGTTTTCCGTGACAACCCACCAAATAGAGACTGGACATATTAAATTCTTAATTAGCCTAAGGGTATGTCACCTCAAAAACATTTTTTTTTTTCAGATCAATGTATGGTAAGCTAGAAAAAAATTTCAAAAATCTGTTCCACTACTTCAAGAAAATCTAATTTATAAATAAATTAAAAAATTGAAGAATAATGATGCTAAATGATATTACATATCCAGAACTATTATCTTTTAGCTATAATTACAAATATGAAAAAATAAAAAAATATTTTCAGATGTCATTTCTTATTTAGGTAATTAACTTTTCAAGATAATGCTTAAAATATTAAAACTATACCTGAGTGTCACTCATTTGTTATCTGTTTTTTGACTCTTCAGTATATGTGAGGCATCTTTACTAGATAGAAAACAGATAAAAACCCTGCCCTCGTGGGGCACGCATTCTAGTTATAGTAAAGAGAAAGCAAGTAATTACATAGTATGCCAGTATATGGTAAACACAATAGAGAAAAATAAAGAAATAAAATACAAGAGAGAAAAATAAAGGATTATAAATAGATATAGAGATACTGAGAGTAGGAAGGAGGTTAACTATTACCTAGGGTAGTCAGGGAAGGCCTTGCTGATGTCTTCATTTGAGGATTGGCATAAAGGAAACAGGGTGTTAGCCACAAAAACATCTAGAAGAAAAGCATTCTAGACAAAAGGAGTAACAATGAAAACAGAGATGGAAGCCAGCTCTGAGTAACTGCAAGAGGCAGCCAGTCTGGCTAAAGTGCAGTATCTGAGACAGAGAGAGAGAGAAAGAGAGAGGGAGAGGAAATGTTTTGGGCTGGTGGGGAGGAGGGCAGGTGATTGTGTAAGGCTATGAAAGATTCAGGCTAGAAATTTTAACAATACTCATTTTACAATTGGACAAAATATTCAAAATTTACTGTGGTGTAAATAAAATGTGATACTGTAATCTGATCTAAGTTTATTCTTCATCCCCTAACAATAACCCTATTTTGCCATGTTCTAAAAAAGAGAATATAAAATTGTCTTCTTTGGTGATTTATATTCAGGAGCATAAATCAAAGTAAAGCAGGAAAATGGCTCTGTATTTTCTTGCATGTATATGTGTGTGTAATAGTATTCAAGAATGTAAAAGAATGAAATGTTTATCTCTGAAACATATTAATAAAATCTTAAATTCTTAGGCAAATTTCAATGATATAAATGAGATGCTAATATATTCACAAGACTCCCTGTTTCTGCCTTTGTGTCTCTCTTCTATTTATTCTCATCCAAGTAGCCAAAAAGATCTAGTCCAAACATTCTACCTAGTTAAAACAGATTATATCACCCTTCCACTCGAAACAATCCAGAGACTTCCTAAATCACTCAAGAGAAAAAGCCAAAGTCCTCACAAAGGTCTAGAAGGAACTATACCATATAGACTCCTGTTCCAGTTATTTATTGCTCCCTAACAAACCACCGCAAAACTTAGTTACTAAAAATAACATTTATTATGATTACAAATCATTAATTTTGGTAAGGACAACTAGACTCTGGGACAGTTTGAATGCTGGGACCTAGAACAATCTGAAAGTTACTCACTTACATTGAGCAGCTGATGCTGGTTGTTGACGCTACCTGTCAGCCTAGACTTCTGGTTTAGTTGTGGCCAACTTAGCTTCCTCACTTCATGATGGCTCACTCCCAAGAATGGCAGCCCAGCAGACAGAGCCAGATGGAAATTTTATCACCTTTTCAAATCTAACCTAACCTCAGATGTCTGCAGTGTCATTTCTGCCATTCTTTTTGGTGGGAATGAATCCTTAAGGCCAGTCCATATTCCAAGAATAGACGCCACCGTTTGATAGGAAGAGTGCAGAAGAGGGGCACAGGGGTGGCTCAGTTGGTTAGATGTCCGACTCTACATTTCAGCTCAGGTCATGAGCTCAGGGCTGTGACATCAAGCCCCGTGTCAGGCTCCACCCTGGGCATAAGAGCCGGCCTAGGATTCTCTCTCTCTCTCCCCCTCTCCTGTTCATGCTCTCTCTTTCTAAAAAACAAAACAAAACAAACTCCCCCCGCCCAAAAAAAAACTGCAAAAGAATTTGCAGACATGTTTTATTTTATTTTTAAAGATTTTTATCTATCTATCTATCTATCTATCTATCTATCTATTTATTTAGAGAGGTTATAGGAGTGGGGGTGGGGAGGGAGAGTAGGAAGTAGGACTGAAAGAATCTCAAGCAGCAGCCCACTGAGCACAGAGCCCAAGGTGAAGCTCCTTGATGTCATGACACTAAGATCATGACCCCAGCCAAAATTAAGAGTCTGACACTTAACCAAATGAATCACCCACACACCCCTGCAGACATGTTTTAAAATAACCACAACTCACCTTACTTCTGAGCTCACTACTTATCAGTCTCCTCCTTGCTAACAAAGATTCTGACCCAGGTTTCCTTGAACGTGTCACGCACACCCACCTCAGGGTATTTGCAGTTACTGTTTCCCTGCTTGCCTGGAATGCTTCCCTCCACCACCTTTTCCAGGTAATGGTTTAAACTTTCCCAGTGAGGCTTTCCTGACTATTCAACACACTCTATTCCCTTTCCCTGATGTATTTTTCCCCCTTTTTAGTTATTACCATCTAACATACTTTATATTTTGCTTACCTATTTTCTCCTTCCCTACAAGAATACAAGCTCCATGAGAACAGACCTTTTATCACCTTGTTCACTGCTATATCATCAGTAACTACAGCAGTGCACAAAATTCAGTTAGGAGTTCAAAATCCATTTCATAAAATGAATAAAGAATTGTTCCAAAATAATGAAAAATGTAATGTTCCTAACGTTTCTATACTATTTAGAATATTAATTTTAACTGTCCTTACATAAAAGTGGGGGAAAAAAATCCATAAACTTGAATAAATCAACTTTTAGAATTTACCTTCAAAGCTCTAAGTCACTTGACAATGAACTTTAATTTCAAGTAAACTGACCGAATAAACTACCAAATAAAATTAAATTTTTGGTGAAACAATTAATAGTAATTTTTCAGTATTACTAAAAGGTTACCTTCAATGCACAAAATATGCAGGCATCTCCCTGACAAACATGTCCAGTTAGAACCCGCAAGCTTCTTCGAAATATATCCAATTGCCATAAAACCTAAAAAATTATAAGAAACAGTGAAGAAAGAAATACAGTAAGATTTTTCTCCCTATGATAAAAGACAGATTTGATTTAAATTGCAGAAGGCTAACAACTTCTTTTCATCTCTTGTGCACAATCAGACATATATAAGCACTGAAACAGCAACTGTAAAACTGCTATACACATGTAGTGAATATATAAAAGAGGGATTTAAAAGATATTCCTATTGATTCAGATGTAAAAACTGACAGGCAGAGAGTGAAGAAAAAACTAATTCCTCAGTTAAGGATTTTATATGAACAGGAAACATGGGACATTGAATGGAGGACTTGGCAGTGACATGAAAGAGGAAGTGATTATAATACTTGGAACAGACTGAACTTTAGGAAGGAAATATAATTGGAGTTGAAAGCCAGGGTGTATCAAATAAGGGTCAGTAAGTAACAGCCAGAAAAAAAGGTGAGCAGAGGCCTGTGGCCTTGTGTATTGAAGGACAAAGTGGCCAGCTGTGTGGTAACAGGGGGACAGTACAGTAAAAAGCATCAGTTAAGGAACAATAGGAATATATTTGCTGCAATTATCCATTCATCATTTGCTATTAAAAGAAAAAAACAAAAAACACCAATTGTTTAAATAAAATCAGTCCAGTATTTAAAATCTAAAATTTTAAATTTAAAAATTTAAAATTTAAAATCTGAAACCTATAAAGCGGGGATAATTTTGCCTGCCTCATGGCGTTCTTATAAGGATTAAACAACATGTACTACTACATAAAGTGCTTAGAGGAGTGCCCAGTACATAACTGGAATGCAATGAACGCCAGCTATTTGTTGCTGTAATTACTACTACGAGAGATTTCCATGTCTTCCTATATCTTTCAGTTGTTTCCTCAAATAATATAACTTAGAAAATCCATTCATGATCTCTCATTTCTCCCAACTATAAACAAAGATTAAGAAAAACAAATAATTTTAATAGATATCCTATATTTTCAATTACTCAATAACTAAAGGCCATTTCAGAATTTCCCTTTGATGGTTGCTTTTCCTTAAAGAAAACTAATAGGATTCATTTATCTATTACAAATAATTCAGTGTTTTTACAAAACACTAGAAAATGCCTAATAATTCTCTTGCATATCATACATATCGGATCATACCATAAAATACGTGACACTGGAATTCATTCATCTGTCAAGATGAAGACCAGGACAGCACAACTTTGTGAAGTAGCATAGCGCGGTGCCTAGTAATACAACATTTGAAGGCCGACTGCCTGGGTGCTTACCAGCTCTTAGCAGCTGTTGGGATGACTTGAGCAAAATATTTTCTGAAACTCAATTTTCTCATCAGTAAAGTGAAGATTAAAGCAGTACTTACCTCTTAGGACTGCTGTAAGAATTAGATTAGAGAGAACATATAGTGTTCAGGTAAGTGTCAACACAAGAACACAATAAATGCTAGCTATTAAAGATTATAACTTTGTTTTCAACTTAGAGAATTTAAAACCACACCATATGTCATAACTACGTAATTATAGTTATGTCTGATAAAATTCTAAAATATTCAGTCAAGAGAATACCCTCCATAATCTGTTTATAAGGCCAGTGAAGTGTCTCTTCAAATGTAACTAGAATGTCTTCTGGATTAGCAAAATGTTTAAGTTATACTGGATCCAAACTACAGAAAAAATATTTTATGTGACTTCTCTATACACTATTCGGTATAATAATATATCCTCTCTTTTAACAAATCTATATCAAAAGTTATTCTAATTGTTAATCTTTATCCTACTTCATTTTAAAATATTGATTATAAACAACCAATGGGTAGACAAAGAAACTGAAGAAAAAATTCTAAGTAAAATCTTGCCATTTGTACCAACATGGATGGAACTAGAAGGCATAATGCCAAGTGAAATAAGTCCATCAAAGAAAGACAAATATCATATGATTTTACTCATATATTTATGAGTTTAGGAATTTAGGAAACAAAACAAATGCACAAACAAGGAAAAAAAGAGCCAAATTAAAAAAAAAAAAAAAAGGACTCTTAAATAGTCTGGAGGATGGGTGAAATAAAGGGAAGAGTACTCTTATCTTGATGAACACTGAGAAATGGGCAGAACTGTTGAATCACTATATGGTACACCTAAAAGTAATATAATACTGCATGTTATGCACTTGAATAATAAAAAGACATGGGGAAAAAAGTGCTTAGAAATGTGAAGCCGGGGGGGACCCTTGGGATAAATGAAAATGGAAATACAACTTTCCCAAATCTATAGGATGCAGCAAAAGCAGTTCTAAGAAGGAAGTTCATGGCAATACAGGCCTATCTCAAGAAACAAAAAAAGTCCAAATAAACAAACTAACTTTACATGTAAGACTCTAGAAAAGAAGAACAAAGCCCAAAGTTAGTAGAAGGAAGGAAATAATAAAGATCAGAGTAGAAATAAATGACAGACTTTAAAAAAGAAAATTAGAAAAGACCAGTGAAACTAAAAGCTGGTTCTTTGAAAAGATAAAATCAATAAACCTCTCACCAGACTCATCAGCAAAAAAAGTGACAACCCAAATAAACAAAACCAGAAATGCAGAAGTTACAACTGACAGCACAGAAATACAAAGGATCTTAAGAGACTATAAATCATAGACCAACAAACTGAAAAACCTAGAGGAAATGGATAAATTCCTAGAAAAAAACAACTTTCTAAGACCAAATCACAAAGAAATTGGAAATCTGAACAGAATGATTACAAATAATGAAATTGAATCAGTAATTTAAAAACTTTCCCTAACAAAAGTCCAGGATCAGTTTCACAGGTGAATTCTACTAATCATTTAAAGAGTTGGTAATTATTCTTCTCAAATTATTCCAAAAAATTAAAGAGGAAGAAACACTTTCAAACTCATTTTACAGGGCCAACAATACCTTGATATCGAAACAGGAAAGGAGAGGAGAGGAGGTAAGAAAGAGAGAGAGAAATAAAGAGAATATAACAGGCCAATATCCCCAATGAACACAGATATAAAAATCCTCAACAAAATATTAGCAAATGAAATTCAACAGTACACGAGGAGGACCAGATGCCATTATCAAATGAGATCTGTTCCAGGGATGCAAAGGGGCTTCGACATCTGTAAATCAATCACCATATTACACCACATTTACAAAACAAAGAATAAAAATCAAATAATCTTTATACAGAATCAGCATTTGACAAAAATTCAACATCATTTATGATAAAAATGCTCAACAAAGTGACTATAAAAGAAATATACCTCAACATAATAAACGTCATACATGACAAACCCATAGCTAATATTATACTCAACAGTGAAAGGCTGAAAGCTTTTCCTCTAAAATCAGAAACAAAAGTACTCACTCTCATTGCTGTTATTCAGGAAGTGCTAGCCACAGCAATTAGGAAAGAAAAAGAAATAAAAGGTATCTAAATTGAAAAGAAGTAAAACTGTCACTATTTGCAGATAACATGATAACTATATATAGAAAACCCTAAACACTCCACAAAAAAACTATTCGAATGAATTCAGTAGTCACAGAATACAAAATTAACATATAGATATCAGCTGTATTTCTATATACTAATAATGAGCTATCAGAAAGAGAAATTAAGAAAATAATCCCATTTACAATTACATTGAAAAGAATAAAATACCTAGGCATAAACTTAACAAAGGAGGTGAAAGACCTGTACAGGCATATCTCTGAGACACTGCAGGTTCAATTTCAGACCATTATAATAAAGCTAATGTTGCAATAAGTCAGTCACATAAACTTTTTATTTTCCCAGTGCATAAAGTTATGTTTATACTATACTATTGTCTATTAATCGTGTAATAACATTGTGACTAGAAAACAATGTACATACCTAATTTAAAACTATTTTATTGCTAAAAATGTTAACCATCACCTGAGCTTTCAGAGAGTTATAATCATTCTGTTGGCAGAGGGTCCTGCCTTGATATTGACAGCTTACGGACTGATCAGGGTAGTGGTTGTGGAAAGCTGAGGTGGCTATCATAATTTCTTCAAATAAGACAATGAAGTTTGCCACATCAATTCATTCTTCCTTTCACCAGCTATTTTTACATAGCATGCAATATTGACAGAATTTTACCCACAGTACTTTCAAAATTGGATTTAATTGTCTCAAACTCCGCAGCTGCTTTACCAACTAAATTTATGTAATATTCCAATTCTTTTGTTGTCATTTCAACAATGTACACAGCATCTTCACGAGGGTAGATTCATCTCAAGAAACCACTTTCTTGGTACATCCATTAAGATGTCCTTACCCATTAAGATTTCATCATGAGATTGCAGCAATTCAGTCACATCTTCAGGCTCTACTTCTAATTCTAGTTCTCATACTTTTCCACCACATCTGCAGTTACTTCCTCTATTGAAGTCTTAAACCCCTCAAAGTCATCCATGAAGGTTGGAATTGACTTCATCCAAACTCCTATCGATGTGGATATTTTGACCTCTTCCCATGAATCATGAATGTTTCTAGTAACATCTAGATTCACAGTTTGGAAGAACGTTTTCAACTTACTTTGTCCAGATCCATCAGAGAAATCACTACTTATGGAAGCTATAGTCTTATGAAAACTATAGCTATAAAATTTCTTAAATAACTAGACTTGAAAGTGAAAACTGCTCCTTGATCCATGAGCTGCATAATGGGTATTATGGTAATAGGCATAAAAACAACATGACTTTCATTGTCCATCTCCATCAGAGCTCTTGGGTGACCAGGTACATTGTCAATGAGCAGTAATATTTTGAGAGCATTCTTTTTTTCTGAACGGTTTAATCATGTCTCATCAGCAGGATGATTCAGTAAACCATGTTGTAAATAATCTGCTGTCATCCAGGCTTTGTTGTTAAATTTATAGAGCATGGGCAGAGTAGATCTAACATAATTTTTAAGGGCCCTAGAAATATCAAAATGGCAAGTAAGTATTGGCTTCAATTTAAAGTCACCACCTATATTAGTCCTTAACAAGAGAGCCAGCCTGACCTTTGAATCTTTGAAGCCAAACACTGACTTCTCCTCTCTAGCTGTGGAAAGCCCTAGATGGTATCTTCTTTCATTTTTTTAAAAATATTTTATTTATTTATTCGAGAGACAGAGAAAGTGAGAGAGAGCATTAGAGGAGAGAAGGTTAGAGGAAGAAACAGACTCCCCGTGGAGCTGGGAGCCCGATATGGGACTCGATCCCGGAACTCAAGGATCATGATCTGAGCCGAAGGCAGTTGCTCAACCAACTGAGCCACCCAGGTGCCCCTGATGGTATCTTCTTTCAATAGAAGGCTGTTTTGTCCACATTGAAGAATCTGTTGTTTAGCGTACCCAGCTTCATAAATTATCGTAGCTGGATATTCTGGATGGCTTGTTGCAGCCTCTATATCAGCACTTCCTGCTTCGCCTTGCACTTTCTGTTACAGAGATGGCTTCTTTCCTTAAATCTCATGAACCAGCCTTGCTAGCTTTGAACCTCCTTCTGCAGCTTCCTCACCTCTTTCAGCCCTCAAAGAATTGAAAAGAATGAGGGCCTTGCTCTGGAGTAGGCTTTGAGTTAAGGAAATGTCGTGGCTGGTTTGATCTTCTATCCAGACTACTAAAACTTCCTCCATATCAGCAAAAAGGCTGTTTCACTTTCTTATCATTTGTGTTTTCACTGGAGTAGCACTTTTCATTTCCTTCAAGAACTTTTTCTTTGTATTCACAACTTGGCTAACCATTTGGCACAAGAAGTCTCACTTTCAGCCTATCTCAACTTTCAATATGCCTTCCTCACTAAGTTTAATCATTTCTAGCCTTTTGCTTTAAAGTGAGAGGGCAGGGGAGCCTGAGTGGCTGAGTTGGTTGGGCATCCAACTCAATTGCAGCTCAGTTTGTGGTCTCAGGGTTGTGCAAGATAAAACCCCATGTTAGGCTCCATGCTCAGTCCAGAGTCTGCTTGAGATTCTCACCTTCTTCCTTCTCCCTCTGCCCTCCCTACTTGTGCTCATGGGTGTGCTCTCTCTCAAATAACAAATAAATAAATAAATACTTCTTAAAATATATATATAAAGAGGACACGAACTCCTCCTTTCACTTGAACACTTAGAGGGCACTGTAGGGTTATTAATTAGCCTAATTTCAATATTGTTGTGTCTCAGAGAATAGGCAGGCCTAAGGAGAGGAAGAGAGATGAGGAACAGCTGATCAATGGAGCAGTCAGAATGCATACAACATTTATCAATTAAGTCTGCCATCTTATATAGGAGTAGTTTCTGGTGCCCCAAAACAATTATAATAGTAACATCGAGATCAGTGATCACAGATCACAGATCACCATAGCAAATATAGTATCACCATAACAAATATAGTAACAATAAAACAGTTTGAAATACTGCAAGAATTACAAAGAATTACAAAATGTACAGAAATATGACAAAGCCACATCAAGTGAGTAAATGCTATTGGAAAAATGGTGTCCACTGACATGTTTGATGTAGGGTTGCCACAAACCTTTAATTGGTAAAAAAAAAAATGCAGTATCTGCAAAGTGTAAAAAGAGAAAGCACAATAAAACAAGGTCTGAAAACTGTAAGACAAAGAAATCGAAAATGACACAAATGGAAAGATATTCCTCCAAGTTCATGGACTGGAAGAAATAATACTGTTAAAATATCCATACTTCCCAAAGCAATCTACAGATTCAATGCAATGCTCATAAAATAGCAATGACATTTTTCACAGAAATATAATCCCAAAATTTGTATAGAACCACAAAAGAATGTGAATAACCAAAGTAATCTTAAGAAGGAAGAACACAGGGCGCCTGGGTGGCTCAGTTGGTTAAGCAACTGCCTTCAGCTCAGGTCATGATCCTGGAGTCCCGGGATCGAGTCCCATATCGGACTCCCGGCTCTGCGGGAAGTCTGCTTCTCCCTCTGACCTTCTCCCCTCTCATTCTCAGTCTCTCTCTCTCTCTAGTAAATAAATAAAATCTTTAAAAAAAAAAAAAAAAAAAAAAAGAAGGAAGAACACAGGGCGCCTGGGTGGCTCAGTTGGTTGAGCAACTGCCTTCGGCTCAGGTCATGATCCTTGAGTTCCGGGATCGAGTCCCACATTGGGTTCCCAGCTCTGCGGGGAGTCTGCTTCTTCCTCTAACCTTCTCTCCTCTCATGCTCTCTCTCACTTTCTCTGTCTCTCAAATAAATAAATAAAATCTTTTTAAAAAAAAAGAAGGAAGAACACAGCTAGAGGCATCATGCCTCCTGATTTCAAACGACACTACAAAGCTATAGTAATCAAAATGGTATGGTACTGGCAGGAAAACAGACACATAAGTCAAAGGAAAGGAATATAGAGTCCAAAAATAAACCCATGCTTATATGGTCAATTAATGTGTAACAAAGAAAGCCAGGACTATAAAATGGAGAAAATATCGAAGCCTCTTCAATAAATGTTGGGAAAACTGAACGGCTACATGTTAAAGAATGAAACTGAAACACATTTACATGACATACAAAAATAACTTCAAAGTGGATTAGAGACTTGAATGTAAAACCTGAAATCATAAAATTTCTAGAAGAAAAGAAACACAGTGAGCTCTCTGACATCAGTCTTTGATATATATAGTTTGTTTGTTTTGACCAGTCTCTTCAGCTAAGGGCAAAGAAGCTAATATAAACAAATGGGATTACATTACACTAAAAGCTTTTGCACAGCAAAGGAAACCATCAACAAAACAAAAAGGCAACCTACTCACTGGGAGAAGATATCTGCAACTCATAAACACAATAAGGGGTTGCTATCCATAATATATAAAGAACTTATAGAACTTAATATCAACATCATCAGCAACCTGATTAAAAAATGGGCAGGGGACTTGAATAGACATTTTTCCAAAGAAGACATACAGACAGCCAACAGACACCTGAAAATATGTTCAACAGGAAAATGCAAATCAAAACCACAGTGAGATATCACTTCACACCTATCAGATTGGCTATTGTCAAAAAAGAAAAGAAATAACAAGTATTGGTGTGGATGTGGAGAAAGGAGAACCCTCAGGCACTGATGGTAGGAATGTAAATTAGTGCACTCACTACTGAAAACAGTACATTCTAATAATGTCCACTTTTAATAATTTCTTACAAGACATATTCCGCAATTTATTTCTCAGCAATTTTAAAAACTATTCATCAAATTGTATAATACTATTTACAGTTTGCATTTTAAAAAATGAAGTCAGGCTTTTTCTAACAGAAAATCTATATTTGTTTTGTTAGTGAAGACTGGCTTTGCAAATTTGTTTATATGGCAGACATTTTAATATCTGGGTCAACAGATCTCCTGAGTTGAAAAGATGGAGGTAGAAGTTCAGGTATGCTAAAGCAGCTAGAGTTGGCAGGGTAGAGTGCAGCAGAGGAGAGAGTTGCACACAGAGTAAAAACCATAGCTCTACAGAGGGTCCCCCTTGAGTATTCAGGCAAATACTATGAGGAAACTACCTGAGGCTGAGGAAAGAAATACCCCCCAAAATTAGAGGGGATAGTCCCCAGAGCTCTTACCTGCCTAGGATAGTGTCTGCTCCTAATGGCCAACGTAGAATGCTTCGTAATCCACAGAGCATTGGCTAAAGAAGGAAGGGTCTTACCCAGGAGTAGACAGATTAATCCTGGAATAAACACAACTCTGGAACTGCCTAACAAAGCTTAAAAGTAAAATGATCAAACTGTTTCCAAATAAAGCAACCCTATCCCAGGACAAAGTTCAAGAATATTTCTAGGAATAAAAAATATCTATCGCCCAATAAGATAAGACTCAAAATGTCTGACACTCAATCAAATATTACCAGGCATTAAAATAAACAAGGGAATATATTCCCAAGTGAGAAAAAAAATCAGTTGAAACGCTCAAACCCAGAGTGTACAGAATGACAAAATTAGTAGACAAGTACATTAAAACGATTATTATAACTGTATTTCATACATTCAAGATGCTATAGAACAGACTGAACATGTTAAGTATAAACTTGAAAGATTTTTAAAAGACCCAGATCAAACTTCTAGAGGTTAATAATTACAATGTCTGAATTTAAAATACACTGGATGGGATTAATAGCATGTCTAATATAGATTAGACGTTGCAAAGGAAAAGATTAATGAAGTTGAAAACATTGTAATAGAAACCATAAAAAATGAAACAGAAAGAAAAAAGACTGAGAATGAAAATTAAGAGAGTATCAGTGAGCTGCGGGACAACCTCAGATAACTGTATGTAATTGCAGTCCCTCAAAGGAAGAGAGAGACAGAAAAATCTGAAGAAATAATGATCAAACTTTCCAAATTTGATTAAAATTATAAATCCACAGATCTAAGATGCTCAATAAACCCAAACACAAGAAACATGAAGAAAACTATGTCAAGGCACATCAATATCAAATTGCTTTGAAGTAGTGAAAAAGAAAAATTTTAAAAGAAGCCAGAGAAAACGGACATATTACACACAGAAGACAATGAATGACAATAGTTTTTCATAAGAAATAATGCAACCTAGAAGTCAAAGAACCAAAATCTTTAAAGTACTGAAAGGGAAAAACTGCCAACTTATCCTTATTTAATGAGTAAAAGTATCTTTCAAAAACAAAAGTGAAACAGATTTTTTTCCAGAAACACTAAAGCTGAAAGAACTCACCAACAACTGACCTGACCTACAAGAAATGTTAAAAGAGGTCCTTCAAGGAGAGTAAGTGGTATCAGATGGAATGCTGAATCTACATAATGGAGTAAAGAGCAGCAGGAATGGTAATAAATAACCTTCATGGTAAAGATCAATGGAATGTTCGCTAAAATATATATATATATAAAATACACATTATATATATGTATAGTGTGTGTATATATATACACACATATATATGCATATATACATATAAATATATCTTCACTTTCTTTGTAAGTGTCCTTACTCAGATTTTTCTGTTATAACATGCTTTTCATCTCACTACACACAGCATTTTGAGAGCCAAAGAAAAGGACAGAAATAGAGGGAAATACATAAACATAAAAAAAGAACTGGAAAAGGGTTAACAGAAAAAGATTTAAAGTGATAGAAGGCCTTTGTCACAGCCTGATTTAAACAAAGGCATTTAATTCTAAGTCTTTTGGTATACAGTATTTCCTATACGCAGTACTGTTCAATAAGTATTTTCCTGCACTTTTCATAGCACTTAATGCCAGTAGGATCTTTTGGCTACCGCAGAAGAGCAACTGCCATTTGAGTGTCCCAATGTATTTAGAATGCCAATTAGATCTCTTTCCCTGAGTGAATTACAGAACTTTCAAGTTTGATATCTGTCTCAGACAGAGGACAATTGAGAAAACAAGTCTGAGTCAGATGTCTAAGCACGTGACACATTCTATATATGTTCATTTATCTTAAGAGTTAATTAACCAATATCTCTCTTTCTACTCTGTTTTCAGGAGGAAAAAAAACCAATGGAAAATATGTGAGAAGTGATTTATTTTAAATAAATTCTTTTAAGGTATATTCTACAGTTAATAGAGTAACGTGTCAATATTCTAAATCTTCCTCATCTTTAGTACTATACAGTCAATGGTCAGAAAGACATAGGATCCTACAAAATCTGGAACTACTGAATAAAAACTACATCTTACATAAGAAAGGATATTTATCTAAAAAACAAAAGCAGGTTACCACATACTTTTAATTAAAAGAATTTCAATAAGGACTGGAGCAAAATGGATTAATCTTCAATTCCACTAAAACAGTGGTGTCCAAATATGATTCCAGAGAAGTGACTTAAGGCCACAGTGGAGGCTAAAGGGAGTTTGAGTCCTGAGAATCAAAACTGCATTCTCATTTCAACCCAAGTTATCTACGGGGATTCTACTGGATTCCTTTAAAAAAAAAAAAAGGGGGGGGGGAGGGGAGTGGGCGGTAGATTAGCTGATTCAAAGAAATTATTTTATGTATTTTAGATACATAATTTTAATTTACTAAGTAAACATTTTAAGTCAAAAGTTTAAATCATAGTAATACATTATTCTGTTGCAAAACCATTCCCATTTATGTTAAATAAATATCTATTTCCGTTTATAATAAAAAACCAAAATTCCAAGCCAAAATATCTTTGATACCATTGTAAGTGATATTAAAAAGTCATTCCAGGCAATAATAACTTTATTCCTACACTATAAGAAACATTAAACAAAGGATTTCCTGAAAAGCACTTTTGTAAATTTAACAAGAAATTACGGTCTCACCTGTACAGCACTATTAAGAAAGCAGCTGTTTTGTCCTGGTTCATTTAACAAGCCTTTGGTAGGGGCTAGGGATAGCATACTTCCAGGTTGATAAACTTTTCCAAGATTGCCACCAGGTTTCCGTAAGAATTTTACCCATGCCATTTTCAAGAAAATTTGTTTACATTAAAGCCAAGAATTCTATGTTGATGTGATATTTCTGATGATAAAAGGGATGATGTCTTGAATTGTCCACTTAAATTCACTGGAGTCAATTACAGTAACATAAGTTTCCAAGTCCATATCTTTCCTGATGCTGTAAATTTCTGATGACTTTGTCAAGCAAAAATAGGGTATATAAACACTGAAATTCTAAGAAAGAAATCTTAAAGATTTTTATATGCATTAAATTTTGTAAGAGAGTTATATAGTTAAGGTAAGAAAAGACTTTTTTTTAAACTGCTAAAAACAATGTCGATGAACAAATAATTTTCTTTAAAGCACAAGCCATTTATCTTGATGGTTTAAAAAACAGATGACACAAAAAGATGTTGAGTTCGCATCTGGCATGATTCCTTTGGTCATTTGTTTTCCTTATGTTTTTTTAATAAGAAAGAAGACTCTCTCTTTCACAAGTGAAGTTATCAAAGGTGGCTCCATATTTCTTATCAACGTGACCTCAAAGGAAATCTACAAGAAAGAAAATAAATGTTTAAATAAAAGCAAAGGCTAATCAAGAATGGCTAAACAAGAAAATTCCTATTTTACTATTTGAACACAAATACTGAAGATATAATAAAAGGATTATAACTAATAATGTTCCAAAATATAAAAAAGAAAACATTATTCTTCATTAAAAATTTTTAAAAATATCAATGTGACATCAATCACTACCTACTTGAAGATTTCAGTGGTCACTGGTTTCATTTCATGGAAAATACTCTAGAGGAAACTGTAATTAAACTAGATCTCAGGTGGTATTTTCAAAAGTACTAACTTTGTTGTCAACACTAAATTGCTTTATTAAAACAAATACACAGACACTCTATGTTGTTACCTGTCTTGCACAGAATCACATTCTTCCAAGAAACTCTAGATTTTACATAAATTGGTATACATTAAAACTCAGAAGAAACCTTAAATTAATGAACAAACAGTGAACTTAGTGAAGTAAATTTCTACACTATTCATGAATGCATGCTCCTGAGTAAAAGGACTTAAAACTTCATTAAAAACAAGTATTACTAACAAGGTCTTGTTTAACCAATTAAATTTCCTTCATATGTTCATTCACTAAACAAACGTTTACTGAGCCAGATATTGTGCCAGGCACTGGACTAATTTAATAATGAGGAAAGGCAAATATTAATACAATAAATAACAAATTGTAACTCGTACTGAAGAATTTTGTCCTGAGTGCTCACAGGAAAACGATGCAAGGAAAAAGAATAGAAAGCGCATATGAGAGAGATTGCACCGTTAAATAGGATAGTCATGGGAAAATCTAATTAAGCAAGTTAACTTTGCACAAATATTTGAAGGAGGTGAAGATGTCACCTGGGAGAAGGTGTTTCTAGCAGAGTGAAGAGCATGCTTGGCATGCTGGAAAAAAAGTAAGCAGCCCAATGTGGCATGAGAAATATAAACAAAGAGGAGAAGATGAAAAGGAGGGATGGGAAACAGATTCTGTGGGGATACTGAAAGCCCTCTGTAAGGACTTCAGCTTTAAACTCTCTTAAAGTCATGAGCTTCATTTTCACAGCACAAAAAGATAAAACAGAATGGCACAGATCAGTTCAGTATCGTTGGTCAAATACCCACTAAAACAGGAAAGCACTGAGGAATAAAGCATCTTAACCTAAAGAATAAAAGTCAGGACTTGTTTCCAGCCCTATATATTAGCTCATCACTTATTAGCTGTTTAGTCTTAGATAAATTCTTGTCCTCTCTGATTTATAGCTTCTTCATCTATAAAATGAGGACAATAATAGCCCCGATTAACACAGGTTAAATGTTTCAGGAATTCTAAAACACTATACTATGTTAGTTGTTTTCTCTTTATTTTAACTCTGTGGGCTGCAACCTTCTCTAAAGTGATCTAAATGATCCCCAAACCTTTCATACAAATTAAGTTTTTAATAAATGCATAATTTTACAACATTAAGGGAGCTCTACATTGGTGGTAAATTTGTATTTTTAATGAAAGAATCCTTTTGAAATTATATTCTTTCATCATTTAGGCAGCCGGTTTGTACCATGAATTGTCCTGAGGTATATGAAACAATCCCTACCTTTACTGAGCTTAGTTTAGTGAAAGGCAAAGACAGGAAGAGATAATTTAAAAAAAAACTGTGGCTTCCATTCTTGTGCAAGGCATCAAGTTAGTATATGCTTCTGGTTCCCTACCTGCAGCCTAAGTCTGGAGATTACACAAAAAAAACCTTAAGGACCCCAAAAGTAACTAGCTTCTAAAGTGGGAGGGAAACAGTAGCTAAGATATAGAGAGGGCCAAGTGTTACAGACTGGAAGGATCTTTCTAGTTAAGACCTATTCCATTCCTCAGGGGCAGAGAATTCCCACCTCACACAATGCAACAGAACAGGAAAGTTCAGCTACCACCCTACTACCATCTGGAGGGTAAGGGATTATAAACAGCAAAAAAGCCCTAGATCACAACCAGTTTGGGAATGGTAACAAGTATGTGCAAGGCCCCTGTGTGTTCTGCCCTCACCCCTACTTCTCAAATAGAAAGAGGACAGTAGGATCTGGGGAAGATCGTGCTGTTAGGCACAGAAACGGAAATTCCTTTTTGGAACCAATACTTAAGCTACATCACTCTAAATCAAGCCCCTCTACTCACATCCTACCTCTACTCTCTGAAATCATCTGAAGAAACACAAATGAGAGCCCAGTGCTTTCACACTTCTCATGTAAATAGCATTAGTTTGTAACTTGTTACTCCAAGAAAAAGAGAACTTACTCCAAGAAAAAGAGAACGGACATCTGAGGAGGCCCAGCAAGGTGAAACAAAGACAACAAACTGAATGTTCTATAACACAGAAAACAGGGTGAACAGGCCAAAGGGAACACATACTTAAACTTACTACTGAAATTTTGTAAAAGAATGAATTAACTAGCAAAATGAATAGAAGCAAAAACCATATTAATGAGTAGTTAGTTCGGGTCAGGAAATTTTCCTACAAAGCACTGAAAAAGGAACAAAGAAGTGGAAAATATAAACATTTTGAAAAAGCTAAGAGGCGTGGATGATATCAATACTATCTAAAAGGATTCCCAGAAAGAGAATAAAATAAATTGAGTAAATACTTTTAGAAATGGCAGATTTTTCCAGAATTAAAGACCAAAAAACTCAGAGACAAAGAAAATAGATAACTCAAAAAATCCAAACATGATGTGGGGAAGGAAATAGGATGAAAATTATGAAGACTTAAACTGAAAGAGAGAGAGAGAAAAAAAGATTTTCAAGCCCATTTATAGAAAAACAACAGAAAGAAGAAAGAAATTCAAAAGTAAACTTTTCTAAGAACTAATATAATATAAAATCTTCACAAGCCTGATTAAAGAAAGAAAGGAAAAGAGGTATATCAACACCAAAAAGATTGATAAATGAGAAATGACCACATATAAATAAGCAACCAAAAGAATTGTAGGAGTATGACTTAAGTCTTAGGGCAATAAATTGTAAAACCTAAAGGAATAGGTAATTTCCCAGCAAAATACAAATTAACAAAATTAAACCAAGAAAAAGTAGAAAACATTTTTAAAATCTAGAATAATATGGAAACAAAAGTTTTCCCATTGAAAAAGTCTTCTGGATCAGATGGATTCAAAGTTCAATTTTATCTAAAAGTTAAAGAACTGTTAATTCTAACATATTATTGCAGACCAAAGGGAAAATAATATACAAAGTATCTCAAATCATTTCATGAAGCTAACATAGCCTTAATATCAAAACATGATAAACCTTAGACTAATGTGACTTGGATACAAAACTTGTAAATAAAGCACTAGCAAACATAATCTTTCAATGTGTCAAAAGAATAATGTACACTATTCAAAAGAATAATAATCAAGGAGGGTTTATTCCAGGAATGCAAATGTGATTCTATATTTATTCTTTGAATAAACACTTCAGAGGTTATGAAGAGCTAACGCAGCAATGTTTCTAACAGCTGAAAGGTGGAAACAACCCAAATGTTCATCAACAAATGAATGGATAAACAACATACAATATGAGTATGTGTGTATACACATTCAAACAATGGAATATTATTCAGCCATAAAAAGAAATGAAGTACTTTTACATGCTACAAAATGGATGAACACTGAAAACATTCTGCTAAGTGAAAGAAGTCAGTCAGGAAGGACCACATGTTACAATTCCATTCATACAAAATGTCCAGAACAGAGAAATCCACAGAGACAGCCAGGACATTAATGGACTTCTCCAGGACTGGAGAAGTAGGGCTGTAGAGATTAGAAGGAAAGAATGAGAGCAAAAGGGTACAAGGATCCTTTTTGAGGTGATGAAAATGTTCTAAAATTGTGGTGACAGGTTTACCTTCCTGTAAATATATTAAAAACCACTGAATTGTACTCTTTCAATTAGTGAATTGTATGACATGTGAATTATATTTCAATAAAGCTACTTAAGAAACAAGAAAAAAGGACAACATAGCAGGCCAGAGACTGCTATCCTTAGAAAGTCTGCTTGCAAGGTTTTACGCTTTTAGAATTTAAATTTCTGGGAGGATTTTCACCACAATAACTAGTGAGGGTTGGTCACTGTACCGAAACTGGGCAGACAATGTGGTTTATCCTGAACACCTGCTTTCCTTCTGGAAGCCTGGAATTCTGATAAGATTTGAGGTAGAGGACAACTATGTGACCCCTTCCCAATAAAAAATGCTATGGACTGAGTCTCTAAACAGCTTTCTGGTACACTGCATTTTATGTACGTCACCACAATTTGTTGCTGAAGGAATTTGTGTGTTTCATGTGACTCCACTGGAAGAAAACTATGAGAAACTATGCCTGATTTCCACCAGACTTCATCCCATGATCCTTATCCACTTGCTGATTTTGCTTTATTTCCTTTCGTTATAATAAAGCATAACAATAAGTAGGACCATATGCTGAGTGCTCAAAATTGTACAAAATCACCAAACATAGAATGTCAGGAATCTTGAAGACCTCTACAGAGGCATTATGAAAGTAATTAAGAGGTAATTTGTTGCTTTTCATCAGCTGGCAAAAACTTAAAAGAAACACAATTGGTGGAGATAAATGAAAAGAGGTACTCTCTCTTATTGTTGACTAATAAAAGATGTAATTATACTATAATAAACTTGTAGCAATATTATATCAACCTGGCAACAACTCTTAAAATTAAAAACACAATTCAATCTAAAAACCCCAATACTGAGAATCTATGCCTCCCCCCAAAAGTACTACCTTATTGAGATATAGTTGGTAGGTGCAATAAGGAAAGAAACAAAATGAATGTCCAAAAATAGGGACATAATTCTATAACAGGGAGTTTTGTTTTGTTTTTTAAAGATTTTTTATCTATCTGACAGAGAAATTACACATAGGCAGAGAGGCAGGCAGAGAGAGAGAAGGAAGCAGGCTCCCTGCTGAGCAGAGAGCCCGATGCCATGTGGGTCTAGATCCCAGGACTCTGAGATCACAACCTGACCCGAAGGCAGAGGCCCAACCCACTGAGCCACCCAGGCGCCCGTAACAGGGAGTTTTTGAATGACAAAGGCAAATGCAGAAATGTAATATAATCCTAATTCAGTAAAATAATATATGTGAGAGATATATATGCTTTATATGAACATCTGAGCAAGAAGGAGTGTGTATATATCTTGTTAAAATGGGGATGGACAACCAAGCTTGAAAATAAAAGTGAAAAAAAAAAAAAAAGCCTGTACTAAAAAAAAAAACTATAATATATATATTAGTTAAATTTAATATATTATATTTAGTTACATTTATGCATTATATAAGTTATATATGTGTATATACACACAAATATAAAATTAAAATGATATACCAGAAAAGTAAAAGCCAAAAGAAATTTGATATAGCAATTTTAGGGTCAGATAAAATTGACTGAATAAAAATGCAACTGATCTCTGTATATTGATTTTGTATCCCGCTACTTACTGAATTTGAGTATTAGTTCTAACTGGTTTTGGTGGAGTCTTTGGGTTTTCCACATACAATATAATATCATCTGCAAATAGCAATAGTTTTACTTCTTCCTTTCCTATTTGGATACCAATTATTTTTCTTGACTATTTGCACTGTCTAGGACTTCCACAGTGTGGTGAGAATGGGTACCCACATTGTTTCTGATCCTAGAAGAAAAGCTTTTGACTTTTCACAGTTGAGAATGATGTTAGCTGTGGACTTGTCATATATGGCTTTTATTATATTGAGAGACATTCCCTCTATACCACTTTGTTGAGAATTTTTATATTGAAAGGATACTGAATTTTGTTAAATGCTTCTTCTGCATCTAATCTTTCCTTTTCTTAATGTGGTATATGATATATATTGATTTGCAAATATTGAACCATCCTTGCATGCCAGGGATAAATCCCACTTATTCATGGTGTATGATCCTTTCAATGTGCTACTGAATTTGGTTTGCTAATATTTTTTTGAGAACTTTTCCATCTATATTCATCAGGGATACTGGCCTGTTTTTGCTTTTTTTGTTGTCTCCTTATTTACCTTTGGTATCAGAATAAAAATAGCCCCATAAAATGAGTTTGGAAGTGTTCCCTTCTCTTCAATTTAAAAGTGAACATTAAGCTATAAAACAAGTTGAATTATGTCCACCAAATGGTATACTAAAGTCCTAACCTCCATGCCTGTGAACATTTGGAAATAGGGCTTTGCAAATGTAATTAGGTTAAGATGAGGTCATTAGAGTGGACCCTACTCCAATAAGACTAGCAGTTATCATTAGAGGAGACAGACACACACACAGAGAATACTATTTAATGACAGACAGGGATTGGAGTGATACAGCTACAAGTCAGGGAACACCAAGGATTGACAGCCACCAGCAGAAACTAGAAAGGGGAAAGGAAGGCTTCTGCTCAGAGCACCTGAAAGAAACCAACTCTGCCAAACCTTGGTTTTGGACTTCTAAGCTTCCAGATCTGTGACAGAATAAATTTCTATCATTTTATGCCATCCAGTTGGTTGTACTTCATTACAGCAGCCCCAGAAAACTAATATAATAGCTGATAAAGCCCAGAGACTCCTTTGTTCTTTTATATTTATTGGGTTTTGTTTTGGTTGTAAAATAGAATATTATATAGATTTTTAAAACAATATAGTACTACATCAAGAAA
This sequence comes from Nasua narica, assembly GCA_028533885.1. NCBI lineage: Eukaryota > Metazoa > Chordata > Mammalia > Carnivora > Procyonidae > Nasua > Nasua narica. The sequence continues at coordinate 89,313,402 of CM052800.1, read as the reverse complement.
ATTAGAAATACCCATTATGCTACAGAAGTACAGAACTGCTGCTAATAAAGCTATGAAAATACACTCCAGCCCAGCCATCAAACTGTAAAGTAAAATTTCATCTTTTTTTTTTTTTTAAGATTTTATTTATTTATTTATTAGGAAAGAGAGAGAGTGAGAGAGAGCAGGTCAGAGTGAGAAGCGGACTCCCCATGGAGCTGGGAGCCCGATGTGGGACTCGATCCCGGGACTCCGGGACCATGACCTGAGCCGAAGGCAGTCGCTCAACCAACTGCGCCACCCAGGGGCCCAGTAAAATTTCATCTTAACATCTTTTCACTAATAAGAAATACAGCAACTCAAGGATACACTGAAGACATTTTATAGATATACTTCAACAGTTCATCTAACTAGTAAAAGTATTTAAAGTTAAATAAATTAAAAAATGACCATCAAAAACAGTCATTTTCGATAACTAGATAACAAGATAAAGATGCACAGCAAGTTGACACAATTAAAAACCTAATTCATTATAGAAGTATCTTTACTTTTATGGGCGCCTGGGTGGCTCAGTTGGTTAAGCGACTGCCTTCAGCTCGGGTCATGATCCCGGAGTCCCGGGATCGAGTCCCATGTCGGACTCCCGGCTCTGCGGGAAGTCTGCTTCTCCCTCTGACCTTCTCCCCTCTCATTCTCAGTCTCTCTCTCTCTCTCTAATAAATAAATTAAAAAAATCTTTAAAAAAAAAAAAAAAGAAGTATCTTTACTTTTATAAGTTGAAGGATTAAAGAAGATATAATTAAAGAATAAATGTTCTTTGACATATAAAACCACTGTTACTCTACAAATGGAGGTACTGCAGAAGAGTGTACTAGAAAATTTATAACACAAAGACAGAAAATGAGATTAAATAAGAAAATATTGTACCGTCACCATCAAAAACAGCAAATTTTAAATAATTTTCAATATTCTGCACTTTTTTGCTCTATTTCTTTTTGTCCAGAAAAGAACTATGTTTATCTCTTATGGCTTTTACCTACTCACTAGTTCCCATGGGTAGTTAACTTGAGAAAGACATGAGTTCATGTGGATCCAGAATATAGAGTATGAACATTAAAGACAATAGATTATAGCATCTGCTTTAGGATACCATCTCCAGAAGAGAATTATACCAAAACAGGCATAACATAACATTTCTTTGCCTTGACAAAGCCCAAAACTGAACTCCTGTTTTATCTATAGCTTCCTTCCCCATCTCAGTTGATGGTAACTTTGTCTTTCCAGTTGCTCAGAACAAATACTTGGAATGATCTTTGACTCTTCTTTCTCACCTATCTGTGAGAATGTGACAAATTTTCACCACCTCCACTTCTACTATTCTCGTATTACCCATCTTCAAATCTTGCCTGGATTGCTAGAATAGCCTCCTAATTGTCTCCTGGCTTCTGCCCTTACCCTTCAAAATCTATCCTCAAGAACAGACAAAAAGATCCTTCTAAAATAAAATCACAATGTGATCCCTCTTCTTATAACCTTTCGATGTGTCTTTATTATATTCAGATTAAAACCCAAAACGTCTTTATAATGGCCTGCAAGGCCCTGTACTGCCTGCTAAAGTAAAAACCATCTTCTTCTATACTCTCCAGCACTTGAGACCAGATGTGTTTTTCCACAAGCCATTCTTCAATTCTCAGTGACACCAACAGGGTGTCCTACAGTTTAACTGAATTTTGACACTATCTACCTGAAGTTAGTGTCAAATCCCAAGTCCCAAGTGTCAGATCCCAATTTAGTGTCAGATCCTAAGTCCCACAAGACTGCCCTTCCCTCTTCAGACACCGATCACGTGTCTCAAGTTGTCACTCCTACTTCTGGTCAATCGCCTATAATTTGAGGGGTCTCAATCTTTTCCACGGATGATTAATTTGATTAATTTGCTAGCATGGCTCACAGAACTTAGCTTACTGAGTAGACTTCGGGTGTATTATAAAAAGATACCCACAAACAGCCAGATGGAAGAGATGTGTAGGGCAAAGTATGTGGGAAGGTGGCATGGAGTGTCCATGCCCTCTCCAGACATACCACTCTCCCAGCATCTACGCATGTTCAACAATCCAAAAGCTCTCCAAACCCCTTCAGTTAAGATTTTTTTTTTAAGACTATATTTATTTGACGGAGAGGGAGAGAGAGAGTGCATACAAGCAGGGGGAGCTGCAGGTAGGGAGAGAGGGAGAAGGAGAAGCTGGCTCCCTCCTGAGCAGACAGCCAGACCTGGTGCTTAATCTCATGACCCTGGGATCATGACTTGGGCAGAAGGCAGGCTCTTAACTGACTAAGCCACCCAGGCGACTCCAGTTAGGATTTTTTATGGAGCCTTCATTATGTAGGCACAACTGATTAAATCATTGGCCATTAGTGATTAGCTCAACCTTCACCACACTCCCCTTCCTGGAGGTGGAGGAGGGTGCGCAACCTGAAAGTTCAATTCCTCTACTCAGAGAGTTGGTTCCCCTGCCAACCAGTCCCCAACCTAAGGCTATCCAGGAGCCCCCAACAGCAGTCATCTCATTAGCACGCAAAAAAAAAAAAAAAAAAAAAAAAAAAAAAATCACTCCAGAGATGCTCCAAGGGTTTTAGGAGCTGTATGTCAGGAAATGGGCCAGAGACCAAATACAAATTTCTTATTATGTCACACTTAGCCATCCCCTCATCTTCAACTCTAACTACTTTCCCTTTACTTTCTCTATTGCCACTGTATCAGCCTCCTTCTTATTTCTGAATACACTATGCAAACACCTGCTTTAAAGCCCTTACTCTGGCCATTCTTCTGCCTGGAATACACTTCACCTTGATGCACACGTAGCTTCTCCCTGGCTCCCTTCATGATTGCTTTCCTCTAAAATCACCTTCTAAATGAGGCCTATACGGATTTAAAATTGTAACCCATCACAATCTCCACTCCACCCTCCCAATCTCCCTTACCATGCTCTATCTTTTCTTTTCTCCTTAGCATTCATCACCATCTTATATGCTATATGGTTGACTTATTGTTTCTCCTCCCAATTATCTTAGAATGTAAAGTGAATCCCAGGCATGTAAACCAGTACTCAGTACATGGTAAGTACTCATTAAATACTTATTGAAGGAAGCTCAGGAAATAAAGTGCAATTTTAATGAACAAATGAGTGTTCCTAACAAAGATGACCTAGGCAATCAGAGTTCAGGACAATTTTCCACCATCTGGCAGCTAGGTCAAGGAGATAGGATTATTTCAGGCCTATACAGAATATATTACAGAAGGAAAATCTTTTAGGGTTCAAAGAGCCTGCTTGCCTAAAAACAGGGAAGGCTATCATGAGAGGAGCAAGAGTTTATTACGCAGGCTAAGAAGTTTCAAAGATGCCAAGGCATAAAGCACCGGTGGACAAAGAATGCACTGGCAGGTTCTTGACAAGGATGAAATCTATGGTCTGATACTGACCTCATGTGCCCACAATTATTTCTTCCACCTCTGATAAAGTTTCCAGTAGCACAGAACATTACTCAACTATTCAATCATTAAATCATATCAGTTACATAATCTATAATCATAATTACATTAAAGGTCATAGTTTGGGTGCATGGGTGCCTCAGTCAGTTAAGTGTCTGCCTCCCACTCAGGTCATAATCCCAGGGCTCTAGGATCAAGTCCCGCATCAGGCTCCCTGCTCCTGCTTCTCGCTCTGCCTCTGCCTCTCTTCTCCTCTCTCTCTGTCTCTCATGAATAAATAAAATCTTTAAAAAAAAGTCATAGTTTTAAGTATCATAAACCGTGTATAAAATACAGGTATTTTATATGCCTAAAATATAGTAGGCATTCAGTAGACGTAAGCTAATTATAATGACAGCAACAACACTATCTTCGAAGTAAAGTTATTTTTAATAAGATCAACATTTGAATAGAAAGTAAGAGCTGTATCATATCTCATATCTCATTTTGCTATCTTTCTCCATTTCTTAAACTGATTTATCGATCTTGACTATAGCCTTAGATCAGATATATGTATGATAAAGTAAAAATTTCTGAATTATAATATCTGTTAATAAGTCATTCTTAGTAGAAAATAAGCGATTTAGTTTACAAAGATATCCTACTTTAAGAAAATTTAACATGAAAAATTCTAATTTACAAGAAAATGTTTGTGAATGCTTCACATCATAGTATTATTTTAAGCATTCATCTACAGACTTTTGGACTAGAGAAGGAGAAACTGAGGTAAAATGTCAGAAGGCAATGCATTCGTTCAGTTGGGGGAGGATTGGGAACAGCCAGAAATAAGGCTCTGAAAAGGAAGAACTCAAATTTTTGACTACTTTAATGCTGTCATAATGGTTGCATCCATTTCTTCTTCCCACTATGTGCATCTTTTGTAATGCAAAATATTCTAAAATCATTACATCTATACAAAATTAATAATAATAAACTAATGCTACATTTGTATCATCACCAATCTCTAGCTAGTTCTACAAAGATGACATAAATTAGTACACTTCTTCCCTTAATCCAAGAGCTCATGAGAACCAGTAGGCTTAGACAATTTGGGGGGCCCTAGCATACCTAGCACACTCTATTCAAAATACTTTCAGATGCACTACATATACAATTTTGCTGTAGGTTGTCTTTGGGGGTCTATAATTAAGAAACACCTTATAGTTAAAGCTGTCAAATAACAAGATCTGCCAAGTATTGTAATAAGTAAACGTCTTTTTAGGGTAGCTTAATATACCACTTCATAGATTGCAAACATACTTTTGGAAAATTATAGGGTAAAGCAACATCCTCCCTAGCATGGTAGGTGAGTGAATTCCAAACAGTTTCAAGGAAAAATAACCATGATTTTGACTTTTTAATGTGTACATCACCTTAAAACAAATCAAAATTTTCATTTTTAACTGTTTCGCTAAAACAAGCTTCTAAGCCATAATTTCAAAATTATATTTCTCAAAACTACAGTTTAAAAGCAGCATTTGACACTAAATAACATAAAAGATCTTGAATCACAATTCAGTACAAAAATTATAAGAGTTTTTGAAAAGAGATTTCCTTTTTTAAGGAAAAGAACACACTAGGTGGAAAAGGGTACCCCTCTCACATTAAAATAGCTATAGCTTTTTATAGTTTTTTTTTTAAATAGTTTTTTTAAAAAAAACTACTGTCAAGTTTCCACGAACACTATGCATTTATAAAAAGTTTTTAAATTAGGGCGCCTGGGTGGCTCAGTTGGTTGCGCGACTGCCTTTGGCTCAGGTCATGATCCTGGAGTCCCGGGATCGAGTCCCATATCGGACTCCCGGCTCTGCGGGAAGTCTGCTTCTCCCTCTGACCTTCTCCCCTCTCATTCTCAGTCTCTGTCTCTAATAAAAAAAAAAAAAAAAAAAGAAAAAGTTTTTAAATTAATAGAGAAAAAAGGGTCTGTTCTTGGTCACTTATTTTTACACTGTAGGGAAAAAATACACGTAACTACCAATGAATTTAATTTATGAACAAATTTAAATAAATCACTTTCATGGTTTTTCACCACTAACCATGAACCTAGGCAAGTTGTCTAAAAAGCTCATTTTAAGAGCCTCTAAATTGTAAAACAAAAACAAAAACTGTGTTTTTTCCAGACTATAATTAACTCTTACCTACAGTGAGTCTATTTGGAATTCTTATGACAGTGGCAGATAAATCCTAAATTACTTTTGCAAAATAAGTTTGTTTTTTTTTTAATTTCTCTTTCACAGGATGAAGGAGCTTTGCCTAGGCCCATCATCAGGAAGCTGAAAATAGGATATTAAACTTAAAAGTATCACTTTAGACAAAAGTATATTCAATCAGAATTTTGTGTTAGCACTTGCTACTTTTAAACACTGAGAATTAGCAATGTTTTTCTTTAAAGGATAGAATTAAAAGCGAATCAGACACTAATCACAAAGAACTTCCTAAGTTTAAACATCCCTCACAAATAGCCTTGAAAATCCCTTGCAAAAATACATATATTTTTCCAGATAAGGAAACATTTTGGCATACTCTGCTGTCTAACAAAGCCTTGCAGTACATTTTGCAAGCATTAATCAGACTTCGCATTGATAGAGAAAATCCTGTAGCAGGATAACAAAACCTCAGAACACGCTCAGATTGCAGGCTTTAGAAAGCCTCCCTAGTACACCTGTACAAGGACTTCCTGTTCTCCAACGATGTTTAAAAGTAGTTTGATAAACGCCCCATAAGTCGCCGTTTAGAAGCTAAACATTAACTTTATAAATTACTACTACCACCCAGAAACCACCAGCCCAAATATTCTACGAATCCAGTCATCTCTCTACTCCAAGGAGCGCAACATAACCATCCGGACCCCTTTAAAAAGCTGCTGCTCGCGCGAGGCAGTGGCTGCTCCTCAAGAGAGGGGCAGGGGCCAAGTAAGTGTAATATTCATAATCCCAACGTACTAAGCGACCTAGCTGGATTCCAGGTTCTGCCTCGTGTCTGCCTTCAAACACAAGGACAAGGAACAACCACGACCCAGGAAACACAGCACCTCCTCCCGCCTTGCGCGCGCCGCCAGTCTGGCCAGACGCATCTCCTCCAGGGCCGGAACCCGGCGGGAAGGAGGCGTGAAGGCTGCGTGACCTCGGGTGCCTGAACTCCGGCAGAGTCCGCGGAGCGGGGGCGGAGGATGTCGCAGGGCTGCTAGGGGAGAAACAAGATCTGGCATTGGAAAGGGTCTCCCACTCAGGCCCGGGGCTGGGGTCGCAGGTCGCTGGATCTCTATCCAGGGACTAGTTTCGGAGACTTACCTTGAGCTCTGCCCTCCTAACGAGAGGGAGAGTGTGGTCCAGGTAAAGAAATACGGGCCTTCCACTTCCACAGGACTACCTCCCGCTGGCCCGGCTCTGTCTGACGCCAACACCCGTCTGACACTAACAGCTGCCACCGCAGCTGAGGTTCACCGGGAACTGAAGCAGAGGCGTCTGGTCTCGCCGCCCAGAGCTCGACCCTGCGCACGGAGCATGCGCACACGCCGCAACACCCAAGGGCCAGTCAGGGCAGTGACACCTGCGATCAACAGGTCCCAGGAGACCCGCCCCACTCTCCGCCTCGCGCCCGCCCCGCCTCCTCGGGAAAGACCCCGCCTTCACGCTCATCGAGCTAACCCCGCCCCGCACGCGTTTTCCCGGCTTTCCGGACCTGGCGAACTGTATTCCCGCGGGGGTTCGATTGGGCTCGGGATCCAGTTGACTTACTCCAAGGCGCGAGATCCCGCGAGAGCAGGAGCTTGAACAGTTCCCCTAAGGCAAGAGCGGAGCGTTAGGACTTAGCTCTTGGAAAAGGTGCGTGTAGGTCGGTTGTGTGGTGTGGAGGGAAGGAGGGGACAGTTCTCCTCAAGTGGAGGGTTTATTCCGGTGCTCTTGGTCAATATATTCGATATTTTCTAAGCTCAGGAACGCAGTCCCAGGAAGGACTGGGTTAAGTATTGTTACCTGAGAAAAAACAATCTGTACAGCCTGGCTTCAAAACCGCATGTGGGTATGCAATTCCTTTTAGCTTTCTGTGAATCATTATGATTTGTTTACAGTTAAATGGCTTCCATTGGCATGAATGTATATTGCCCAACTGGTTGTGTCGTGACTATTAATACAAACGAAAGCCTTAATAAACGTTTTGACTTGGTTAATAGTTAACTGTGGTAAGAAGAATTTGGCTGTCTCCTTACTCTGCTTCAGAACAAGTTTTAAGTTACAAGCTACAGATTCGGAATTGGGCTAAACTTTGGTAATACATTGTTTTTTTAAGAATAGAAGTTTAAAAAAAAACCCACTGCCATCTTTAGTATCAAAGATCCTTCTCAGTAAGTAATAAAATTTTGAAATTTAAAAGCTGAGGCAGGTAGAACATACAGGTTATGAAAGTTGATTTAAGTAAATTCATAGGCGACTAAAAGTTTATTTGAAGAATTAGAATGAAGAAACATTTTACACTGATATAGGTGCATTTTGCTTGAGACTGAATGGATGTGAATTTATTGAGCATTTACTATATTCCCTTCACTGAATTAAGCTCTAAAGGAAATATAATGAAAGTTAAGACATAGTTCTTGCCTTCAAGAAATTTAAAACTTCTGGAGGAAGAGGAAAAAAACTTCATTAAAAAATAACTATTAACTCTCCTTTTGGTTTCCCTAGTGCCACTATTTCTTGGTTCTGCAACTACATCTCTGATACACTTTAAATATTTTTCTTAGGGCCCTCTGTGTTCCTGAGCTCTCCCATTTTCTTTTGTTGTCTGACATTATTCCTCTTGTATCCTTGAACAATCTCTTTTCCATCCAGGACTTAGCTACCAGGTGTCCCAGTGCACCAAAGACTCCCAGATATATATCTTCACGTTAGACTTTTAAGCAACAACGTCTTCATTGGGATAGCACCCAGATACCTTAAATAGGTCCTCAATTGATCTTGGTATCTTCAGCATTCCCTATTCTTGATACCATAATTCTCCCCACCCATCTGGAAACTAGCACATTTTCATTCCCTATTTCAGATAATGGACCCAGTTACCCAAGACAGAAATCCAGGAGTACCCCTATGTTACATTTCCTTCACTTCCTCTATCCTAATATCAAATTCTACTGACTCATCTCCTTAAGTATCCCTCAAGTCCACTCCTCTTCAGTCTTCACTTTCACTGTCTTGGTCCATCAAGTAATTAACAGCTCTCCTGATTCAGCTCTCTTGGACAGTTGCAATACCTTTTGTTTGTCCCACTCCACTCCAACCTACATTCTATTTCTCTAACATGAAAATATGATCACGATATTCCTCTGCAAAGATTTTTTCAGAGGCTTCCCATCATGAGTAAGGCCTTTCATGACGTTTTTTCAAACTGTTATTATTTGCTATTCTTGCCCATTTACTCCACACTAGCCATACTGAACTCCTTGCTTTTCTGTGATCCTACCACGTTCTTTTAGGATCCTTTGGGTCTCAGTTGAATTTAAAACTTACTTCCTTTATGGAACCTTTCATAATTTTCCAAGACTGACTTGCCTTTCCTTCACCTTTTTTGGACTTATTTCTATCATAACAATTATATTGTACAGTAATTACTTATTTACAAATGTAACTGACAAGTTACACTATCTCCACTCTTGAAAAATAATTTGAGCTGTGGATAATAAAGACTCATACTATCTCCTCTCCTCATTTAGAGATTACAGAAGAATGCCCTTTAGTTCACCCTGCTTGAGATTTGACTAAACCCTGACTGAACACTTTTTTAATCCTGTGAGTTCAAACTTTCTAGTTTTCCAATTCTTGGCAGATTTAAGTGCTGAGTTTTAAATTATAGGCTTGTATTAGGTCACAAGTTAAGCATCAAAAAGGCAGTCTAGGGCCAACAGATGCGAAAAAGGAAAATTGACATTGTACTACATATCTCACCCAGAAAACTTGGTAGGTAGGAATGTCTTCCTGCTTTTAATAATAACACACCCATGAGTTTTAATAATAACTTAGCCACAGGGTGGGCATAACTCGAGGCAGAGTATTTCACCCTTTGCTGGCCCAGTGATTGGTGGATGGGTGATTCAAGCTAATCAGTATCCTTTCAGAGCAGTTTCAAATTGGATCTTTTCTCTGGTTGTAAAGCTGTAAAGGTGGTAGCTCAGAGCTGCTTATGGCAATGCATGTTGCCATTTAGAGTAGCTGGTCTGAAAGATTAATGCAAATATGGGAGGAAGTGGGAAAGGGAAGAGAATCCCTGAAAGTCCTCTATCTATTAAAATAGGAACTTCAGGAGTCAAGTGCTTACCAGACTCCTCAAAGCTCTGCATTTTGTTAAACACCAGAAGGTCAAATTCAATATCCTTAGCGTCATAGCCAGCTCTTCCTTAATCAAAACTTTACTAGCCATACATCTCAATCTTTCTAAGCCTCTACTGTACTAGAGTCAACATCTATTAGTTAACCACAGCTAGTGGTTAGCCAGTGGCCTTAATTTTTGCTGAGTTATTGTCAGCTTAGGCGATTTCATTACCCTTGTATGTTATTTCACTTTGAAACATTCTAATTTTCTTATCTGTAAAAGTGTGATGAGAAATAATACTTACATATGTCTTCTGATACTGCCCCAGATAAAAGCAAGTAAAGTCCTATACTGTATTATTACAGCCATTAGTGCTATTATTATGATTACCAATACTGTTGTCATCAATGATAATGTGATGCTATAAGAACCTATATATTGTTTTTCTTGCTGTACTATGTATTTTATTACAATCTCAAAGATGAGGAAGGCTTAGATTACATCTGGTCCAGCCTCCCACTCATTGAAGGATCATCCCCACCAGTAGTTGTCCAAGTTCTGTTCAAATAAAGTGACATGACAGAAAACTTGACGTTCGTGATACAGCCTATTCCTTTTTAAGACTAACTTGGAAATTTTCATCACAACGAATTGGAATCTATCAGTAATTTCCACATACTGGTCTTATTTCTGTTCTTTGTAGCAACAGATATCTATATTCACTTTTCCATAAGACACTATTTAACTGTGAAAATACTTTTGTTTTTTCAAGCCAAAAATACTCAGTTCTCTCTCAATTTTTTGAAGGCCTAATAATAGGCCTTTTTACTTATTATTACAAAAATAATAATGCCCACAACTACTGGTGGGGATGATCCTTCAATGAGTGGGAGGCTGGACCAGATATAATCTAAAGCCTTCCACATCTTTGAGATTGTAATAAAATACATAGTACAGCAAGATAAACAATATACAGGTTCTTATAGCATCACATTATCATTGATGAAAATAGTATTGGTAATCATAATAATAGCACTAATGGCTGTAATAATATAGTATAGGACTTTACTTGCTTTTACTTTGCTGAAATATATAAATATTAAGCTAATCAATTAATTCATTCATAATATTTCACATCATCCTACAAAGTAAAGTGAATTCTGAATAATAATAATAATAAAATGATTTCAAACATATAGCATAAAGTAGTGACAAAATATAAGTAAGAAGACAGATCAGAGCTATGAGAAATTAAAATACAAGTAGGATGCAAAGAATGAGAACAAAAGAACAAAAATATGCATGAACCTGTAGCTTAAATTTGTTTGGCTCTGATCTGAAATCAAAAGTGGATATGATATTTAAGTTATCGGTAACAGGAAAACGTTTTTCTGTCATCACCTAAAATTGTTTTCCCCCGTGTGGGCCTTCATCGAAGGGGGCTCTTATCTATGTTCACTGACAATGGACTCATCAACATGTCCCTGGAAAATACAGTAACAGGCTTCATATACCATCCCATGAACTGAGCTCAGGATGCACTTTTGCTGTCAACTTCTGAAAAAATACGACACCCAAAAATAAAAACAGATTTTTTCAATTAGCCCAATTATGGTTTGTGTGTAAATATTCTTTCCCTTCAATTTTTTATAAAACAAGTTTTATAACATGTTTTACATATGAGGTTCTTTAAAATCTTAGAGATGGAAAGATCTTAGAGATTAGTTGGTTTAAGTCTCTCATTGTACAGATGAGAACAGGGAAGTAAAGTTACCCAAGCTCATGCTGGATGCTAAGTAGAACCAGAACTGAAACCCAATTCCGAAACACTTGGAATTGGCCTGTGTGAAATATTTTCCCTGAAATATTCTGAGGTTTTATAAAAGATAGTAGTCTTTTGTCTCTTAAAGTACAATGAAATTTCTTATATATTCAAGTATTGGTGGTAAACATACTTGGCATCTTTGTACCCTTTTGAAAGACAAGGGAAGGAGAACATAAGAAAGTTGAGAGCATTTCACAAATGAAGATTTTCTGAATTGTGGTATCTACGGTAGTACTTTGACTTGATGAGAATACTAAGATGTTTGGAAATTTACCAAACTTATTTTCTCACCTCTGGGAAACTAACAAATCTAAGCCATGCACACACACGCGCGCGCACACGACTTTAAATCTTGGATCGACTTGTTTTTAAAGTAGTTCTTTAAGAAATACAATAGTAGAATAACACCGTATCTTTTGCTCATAGAATATTGGCTGAAGCACTGAGCCCAAAGGAAGTTGCCCTGGAGAGCACTTTTCTTTGTAAAGATGACAAAAATATTCAGGGCACCAGTGTTTTCAAGTTGAACTTCCTTACTGAAATTCACTTCACAGTCAAAAGGAAAAAGAGAAATACAACACCTTTTAATAGAGTAATAAAATTGTTGGAAACTATTCAGTGATAGAAATACTTCAAAGAATTATATATAAAGCAGGAATTCTAAAGGATTGAATTTATTTCCAATTCCCAACTATTAGTGTTCTTGAGTCTTTCATTCTCTTATCTGTAAAACAAGACCTAAAACTGAAATTGTGCTGAGAGAAAACAAACAATCTAACTCTTGGCAAATAATATTCCAGGAATGTATGTTAAAGACTTTGTACATTTTATTTTTTTGAAAGGTTTTATTTATTTATTTGAGAGAGAGAGAGGGAGAGAGAAAGAGCATGAATAGGGGGAGGGGCAGGAGGAGAGGGAGAAGCCAACTCCCCACTGAGTTGGAGCCAGACTCAGGGCTCAATCCAGAGACCCTGGGATCATGACCTAAGCTGAAGTCAGAAATTTAACTGCTTAATGGACTGAGCCTCCCAGGCACCCTAGACTTTGTACATTTTTAAAATCAAAGTTTTCTGATTAAATTGTTTTCTACAAGTTTTGTCCTGTTACTGTTTCAGATTCTTTTTATTCTGAATAACTCTCTTTATGGAATTAGTTACAACAGTTTTGACGTGATGAAGAAAAACCATTTCAGTTGCTAAAAACTGTGCTGACCTTTCAATTTCAAACAGCAGCTAGCAGTAGGTAGAAGAGTAGCTTTCAAACATTGTAGACTGCAACCTAGAGAAAGCAGCATATTTTATTTATTTTTTTAAAAAGATTTTATTTATTTATCAGAGAGATCACAAGTAGGCAGAGAGGCAGGCAGAGAGAGAGGGGGGAAGCAGGCTCCCTGCTGAGCAGAGAGCCCAATGCGGGGCTCGATCCCAGGACCCTGAGATCATGACCTGAGCCAAAGGCAGAGGCTTTAACCCACTGAGCCACCCAGGCACCCTGAGAAAGCAGTATATTTTATACTATGATCCAGTTCACATTGACATGTATAAAACAGAATCATTAGTTTCTTGAAACAATATTATGATTGTGAGTGATGCACGCTGATATTTTATTCTTTTCTATTTCATTTGAAAATCTCTTGATCATAACCAGTGAAATTGATTTCTAGACCGCCTAACAGAACAAAACTATAGTTTGAGAGAGGTGAACAAGAGATTTTTAATAGAAAGAGCTATTCCCCCTTCAATATAGTATAGAAATTTACTCCCTTCCAATTAGAAAAAAAAATACTCATTTTGGTTTGATATTATCACACTAACAATTTTTTACTAATTAAAAACTTCCTAACATTATAAAAAGGCCGTTACACTTTGGCTCCACATTTTGCTAACATTATCCCTATTCACAGTTTTGATTAAAAGTATGGTTAATTAACGAGATGTGCAAATTAAGGCTATATCCATATAATTATAGATAAATATGAAATCACATTTACAATATGCCACCAGAAGATGTGCACCTTATGTCTATGTGGATGACTGTGTTCTCAACTGAGATAGCAGAGAGAGAGAGAATAAGATACTGGAAGGAATGTGAGATCAGAAGCAGAATTCTTGGGTCCTAATTTTAGATGTGCATTGTGAGATTGGGCTAGTTTCTAAACTCTTAGGTTTCCATTCTGTAAATGAGGGAATTGATCTAGAATATTTCAAGATCGTATCTGAAGTTCTTTGATTCTTTGATGGTTGTTTATTTCAATCAAGTAGAGTGCTTTATTATGTTATTAACATACTCCTGGTAGATTATGTTTAGAAAATAATAACTTATTCTTTGCTTGTTCTTATTATATCTAAAATGTTAATGTCCTTTGCTATGCTAACAAGAGAACACTTAAGTAAACATCAGGGTATGAAATTGTGCAAATAGCATAGTCTAATAATTTTGATAATTATGATCATTAACCATATATGTATGTGTATACATATATGCATCTGAAAATATTATTTTTCTGTGTTTCTATGTCTCTTAGTATGTTTAGACTACTGTAACAGAATATCATAGACTGGGTAGTTTATAAACAATAGAAATTTACTTCTCACAGTTCTATAAGCTGGGAAGTCTAAGATCAAGGTGCCAGCAGATACAGTGTCTGGTGAGAGCCCACTCTTGCTGATTCATAGATGGCTATCTCACTGTGTACTTCTGTGGGGGAAGAGGTGAGGGAGCGCTTTGATGTCTCTTTTATAAAGGCACTAATCCCATTCACGAGGGCTACACCATCATGATCAAATCACCTCCCAAAGGCACCACCTGCTAATACCATCACATTGAGAGTAAGGATATCAGCATATGAATTTTAGAAGAGACCCATACATTCAGTCTCTACCTAAATAAATTTAGTAACTTTATAATAAGTTTAATGTGTTTTTGTTATCTTGATGAGTTTATGAGAAAAGTGACCATAATCATATACTATGTTCACTGTTCTTTCTATGTATGAGAAGTAAAGAATATTTTTCTTAAATAAGTATGGCCCATGTTCATGTTTGACTTTATGTTCCAAAAGAAATGCCGAGCCTGGAGTGCTGCATGGCCCAGAATAGAGCCTTGTGAAGGAAGCCTGGGACCGAAGGCAAATCAACTCAGTTGTAGAATCCTCATTAGCCCCATTTTTTCACATGAGTAGAATTAAGGTAAAGTGGATATTAGAAAGTGAGTTAAAAAAAAAAAAAGTGAGTTTTAAAATTAAGCTTGAGAGCGGAAATTGGAAAGTATTCCTGCCTGCTTTTCCAGGGTAAGGTGGAAAAGAAGAAAAGATTATTTCAGGTAGCTTACATTTAGGTGAATTTTTCATTATTTTAGCATCAGCTCATAGACGAATCTCAACTCCTTCCCCTGGGTATGAACTCCAGATGCCTACTTTCTTTAAACAAGGCAGGACCCCCTCCACCCCTTACTCTCCCTGCTCCCCACCTGCCCTGAAAGGGAATGGGAGTGATTGTTTTTATTCACCATACTCTAGAGATAATTGTGCGGGAACATTAGACTCTAGGGGCAATATGGCTTTTTTTTTTTTTTTAAATTTTTAAGCAATCTCTATACCAACATGGGGCTCAAACTCACAATACCAAGATCAAGAGTTGCTGGCCCCACGACTGAACCAGCCAGGTGCCCCAGGGGCAATATTCTCCTTGATTTGAAATATTCCAAACAGGAATTTAAGTGAAAAATTGTTTTATTTGGACAAGAAAGAAAGAAAGAAAGAAAGAGGAAGGAAGGAAGGAAGGAAAGAAAAAAAGAAAGAAAGAAAGAAAGGGTTATGTAGCCGTCAGTTTCATGGGAACTCCTTTCTGATTGTGTGATGGGTTTTCTGAAGAGGCGGGGTACACTGAACAAGGAAAGTATCCGCCATATTGATTTTTAAAAACTCCTAAGTGACAGGCTGCCCAGGGTATGGCAGCCTTGCTGCCCTGAAGAGGACTTTTCTCCCTCCATTCTTCAGCAACTTCACTTGTCCCAGCTGCCAGCTTAGCCCTCCACCCCTGAGAGCAAGCATGGTACAGAGCAGGGTCTCAAGATTCTGCCAAGAACATCTTGCCATGATTGGACAGATATCCCAGATAAAAATGCAAACCTTTGACTTGTTCCTTAGACATCCCTGAAAGTTGAATCACCATTGGAATAAAAGCTAGGAGAACTAAGACAAAAAACAGAAGGATGTAACCCAACAATTTGTGCAAAACAGAATTTGACTTTTCATAAGAAAAAAGAAGAATTTATTCACTCAAGACGAAAAGCTAAAGGCCTGGGAACTGAAGCAGAATCAGATCAAAAAGCGACATTGCATGCAGAAGAAATGGTTGACTTTTACAAGGAATTTTCAAGTAAAAATTTTCAGAAGCACATGTTTTATAACAGAGGGTGGCACGGCCTAATTTTGCCATCATCTTCTTCATGGGGAGAATGGCCCTGGAGAGGATTTGGAACAAATCCTTAGATTGAAACAAAAGAAGATCAGAGCCCACCTGACCCACCCACTTGGTGTCTGAGTTCCTACAAGTGGCTGCTTTAGGAGCTAATTTTATAAGGGTTCTAAAAACCTGTAAGTGATCTGCAAAAACCTCTAAGTCCCATACCTTGGCTTATGTTGGCTCAAGGTGGGCTGGGAAGCCATGAGCCATGTGGTTGTGTCCTGACTGTGGGTTCCAAGCTGGCTCTCGTTCCGGGGTGTGACATTAAATAGAGCCCAAGTACTATGAAAAAAATGTCTTACATGACATACAAAATATGTGAAAGCTCACAGGAAATAAGACTATTTCCTACTATTTCCTACCTATTTCCTACTAACAAGATCCTAAAAAGGCTATTTAGCTTTTAAATCGCTATTTTGCAATGTGAGTCTGGAGAACGAAGTTAATGCTAATGCTTATCCTAAAAAAGTAGTCAGTTTAGTTTTTCTGTCTATATTTAATAAATTCCTTGTCCAACTTATATTAGTTCCAAATCAGAGCAAAGTGTATTTATCCCAAAGAATTTTCAATGTAACCTCTAATCTAGCTTAGTTCTAACTGCCTTTGATTTCTTACTGCATGATGTTGATATATTTTTATTATACTCATAACAATAACATTTGTTGAGGACTTACTGCATATGGGGTAGTATACTTTTAATGCATTTATTTTTAAGATAGCAACTAATATTATCCCCATAATTCAGATACATTTATTCATCTAACACATTTTTATTGTTCTTTACTCTGTACCAGGCACAGAAAATAAAGCAATTAATTTTAAAAAGGCAAAGTTTCTGCCCTGAGAGTACGTTCATTCTGGTGGGCTAGATGAACAAGGAAGAAATAAGTACATGTCTTATTTTGGTGGGTCCTAAGAATGGTCCTTGCAGATCTCCAACATTATTGACCAAGGGCCCCAGTGCTGGTGCACTGTGACCTCCATCACTTCATTCAGGCCTAAGCTGCCTTCCACAGTCTGCTCCCAGCCAATGACTGACTGTGACAGGCACACTAACGCGGAACTGTTTCAGGGAAGCTCAGGGCCTCTTCTGTAGGTGACTTTGGCTCAAGGATCCTCCAGTAGCTACACTGCATCTTCCCTCGACTGCATGGTATTATGGAACAAGTCAATGCACTTCCGTTTCAAGTCTCTTGGCTCTTCCAGCCCTCTAGACTTCCCCCTTTTCACTTTTGAGGCCATTTTTCCTAATACAATGTTTTCAGATTTAATCCTGTCTTGACTTCTGCTTCTCAGAGGACCTGGACTAACACATTGTGTTAGGCAGTAATAAGTCCTAGTTGAAAAAAAAGCAAGCACGATAATGGGGCCTCTGGGTGGTTCAGTTGGTTAAGTGTCTGACTCTTGATTTCAGCTGGGGTCATGTTCTCAGGGTCGTGAGATCAAGCCTTGCGTTGGGCTCCATTCTGGGTGTGGAACCTGCTTGGGATTCTCCCCCCATCCTTGCTAGTGCATGCACTCTCTCTCCCAAATAAACGAATAAAATCTTAAGAAAAAATAAAGGCACAATAATGTGTTAGAAATATATACTCTGAAATAAGGGTGGTCAGGGAAGGTCTCAGGTAGAGGTAGCACCTGAGCCACCTAAAGAATTGAAGAAAACTGACAGTGAAGTGAATTGCTTGAGATCACATTGCTGATTTGTGGTAGACCAACAGCCAGCTGGAACCTTCCAAACAACTGCTTTTATGTTATGTGTAAGTAAGTGATGGTACAGAAAATGTACTGAGAGTATCTCTTTGAGTGGCAATTCACATTAGACAGTTGTGTACATGTAGAATCAGAACTACTTCAAAAGGTATGAGGAAAAACCTGCAGAAAGCACTAAACAATTAATTCCTGTCCAGGCTAGCCTGTATTTCTTTTCAGCCTGCTTGGTTCTGGCATTCCTTTTTTGCCCCTTTCATTTATATTTATTTTGCTAGTGGTGCAGCTTCTATACTAGTTCTTCAATCGGCAGTTTTAAAATAGGGTATGACATTGAATTTATGTTTTTTCCTTCTGACTTTTTCCGGTCCTATTTCCTGACACATCTCCATCCCCTACAGTGCCTAAGCTGTCACTGAAATGTGTTTCAAAATGTAACACAGTGCAGAAAAATAAGCACATTCTTTTTGGATCTGAACTATAACCTCTTAAAATTCTGATTTCGCCCATGTCTGCCCATACATACCAAATCTTCCTGTTGATCTCGCGTTATATTGAGAAAGCAGAAAAAATTTTCTGTCCTGGGTTAAAATCCAGCCCTTCTATCTAAGGAATTCAAATAGAGACACACCCTGTTCTTTATCTAATAAACACTCCAGCTTCAACCCTGGAAATCTTTACACAATTTTACTTATTTTTTTCCTTAGTTCTAGAAAGTTTAGCTTTTTTAAGTATTATAATTTTCCAAAGACTCTTTGATATATTGGTGAAGTGCTTTGATCAGTGGATTCCCCTTGCTTGTTCTTTGGGCAAAAGCTGGCACTCTTCCACCTTTCATAGAAAGTGAATTCTCCTTCTTCCTACAGAATACAGCATGTGGAGGTTGAAAGTATTTTTCAAAAGAAAAGCAGCATTCAAAGCAATACTTTCCTAAGCTTAATAAAAAGCAGTTGAGGCTGAGAAACTGCAATGATGTCATGTAAGTTTTATCTTGCATAAGCAGCAGAATGAGGAAATTCCAGAATTAATAAGTCTGCTGGTACAGCTGTGCCCTGAGTTGGAAAGTTCAGGATGTTCTTTTCATACTCACGACTGGACATTTTGCTCCACATTAGCCTTTGCAAGAATAATTGGCCCCCTCCATTTCCAAGCTGCTAAAACATTTATAAATGATCTATTTAGAAAATGTAAAAGTTTAAATGGATTCAATAAATGGCCACTTAGACTCGAAATTATCGTTTATATTTGCCTAGATACTGTAATGACCAGCAATTAGTTATTTTTAATTATCAAGTGCTTTTGAATAGTGAGTTAAATGGAAAATCCTAACTTTGAAAAATTATTGAAGAGAGTAGAGTTAAAAGCCAAGAATGGTCTTTTTAAACATAGCTCTAGTTATTAGTGTAGCTCTAGTTATTATCAATTGGCCAGTTGATCATCAGGAAATTAGCTTACATAAAATAGGAGATATAATTTCGTGATCCGGAAGTCTGTTGAACAGTATAATGGAAATCGAGAGAGTTCCATCTAAAGTTTTGAAAAGTAGACAATATTTTCCTTTTAAGAAATGGCTTTGGTGTATTATCACACTAGATAACTTCTTTCAACCTTGCAGTTTCTTAGTAACATGCATTCCTTTCCTTTCTTTCCTATCCTTTCCTCCTTTGCCTCTAGAGGGGAAAGAAAAGGAAGATGACACAGATCAAAAGGACACACGATGTGAGCAGAAACGAGCAAATTTAACCAGAGTTCACTTTTGTGGTTTTCCAATTTCAGTATTAAACATGCATGTTGCTTTTTTTTATTGATTTGATGTTCAACACGTCCTGATGGCACAGCCTCTTCTAATCATGAGTGTGTGAGTGACTGTGGAGGATGACTCTGAAATTGTCCAGTTTACAGCTGTATTTGCCTCAAAGTAAGATAACGGAGATTTATTATTATTTTGTCTAATGTAAAAAAATAGCTTAAGGCGGAATTTTATTCTGTAAGAGAAGATAAACAATGACATGAGCATATATTTTTAAATTCATACTTAACCAAGTTCTCCCCCTTTTGTGCTAGAATTAAGCAAATCACCTTAGTTCTCCAAGGCTCAATTTTCTTATACAAAACTGAGATTATTTATAATACCTTCCTCACAGGATAATTATGCAAATAAAATATTACAAATATATGTTAAGGAGCCTTTATAAAACCATGAGTACAGTGCCTGGCATTTAGTAGTCCATCAATGAAAGTTATTTTTATTCTTTTACTTTTTCTTTTAATTTTCTTTCTCCTTTATTCCATTTTTTATGTATACAAATGTGACTGGAAAAGATGCCACAATCTTTCTGCTGTTCTAAATAGACTATCATATTTCTTCAGACTCTGAAAGATTTAGCTGCTTTTCAGGTCAGTGGAAACCTATTCAAAATTCCTTTCAAATTCTCAATTATGTAACAACCAGTGTGAAATTTTGGCATTTCTCAAGGTGTCAGACAGCTGAGCTAGAATTAATACACATTTCCAGGAAAGGGAGAAATACAATAGTGAACAGAGATTTATGCCATCATTTTCTCTCCAATCTTAAGAAAAAGCAACTTAAGATTTTCCCTTTTTAAATACTCCTTTGTGGTAGTTGCAGAGGGGGTAATATTTTTCTTTAGCTAGCATATTTACTCGCTGGGTCCCCTTTTGGTGGTTGACAGAATGGTGACATTGAGCATACTGTTAAATTATTTGGAGATTGTTAAAATCACGCAATAAAATCTCAGTTTAATGAGAAGGAGTAACTCATTTCAAACTGCTACTAAACACTAAATGATTTCACCACAATGCATAATAGAATATGACTAATTTTTATTTTTTAAAACATTAAAAATGAACCAAAAATAGCATGATGGGAGCCTTATATCTAGTTTATCACAGATGCCAATGTTACCATTTTAAAACAGACAAACACCAAAACTTAAATAAAACTGTTATCTTAAAGATATATTTTAAATTATACAAATTCTCTATAATTTCAGTATGTATTAATACAATAATTTGATATTGCTACTTTGTAGGAATTGCATTTTTTTCATTAACAATTTTTAAAAAAAATTCTCTGCTTACAAGACGAGTGGATGATTAAAACAACCACCAATTCCAACACTGCATATGCAGATTCTTTTGTAAATATGTAATGTTGTTATGTGGCGTTTTCTTTACTATCCACTCTCCCTAAACTTAGTCTAGAGCATAGTTTTCTATGGCTGAGACATTCCTTCTTTGGCATAAACATCTATCACAGAACTCTTAACTGAAATGGAAAAAATTGATACTTATTTCTTACTAGCTCTATGCTATCTATTCCATCTATCATATTTTAAGACAGATCTGTAACTTTATGTTAGTTTGAGCCTTATATATCAGTATGTTCACATATTTCATGATTGATGTGTGCTACCTTGCTTTCAGATGCTTTTGTGCTCTTTAATTTCTTGTTTTGTTTGTATTTTATAGCATATACTCCCTAGTATTTAAGGACTAAGTAGAATTTGAAGATTCAGCAAAAAATTCAATAATGGGGGCACCTGGGTGTCTCAGTCATTAAGTGTCTGCCTTCAGCTCAGGTCATGATCCTGGGGTCCTGGGATTGAGCCCCGTATCAGTCTCCCTGCTCAGTGGGAAGCATGCTTCTCCCTCTCCCTCTGCCTCCTACTTGTGTTGCCTCTTTCACTGTCTCTCTCTCTATCAAATAAATAATAAATAAAATATTTTTAAAAATTCAATGTATTTAATGTGTAATTCAAATTATACATCTCTCATGCATATGTATTTATATTTATACAGATATTATTATATATTTTGTTTGTTATTACTCCTCTAAAAATGCATACATAAAGTCAAACCTAATCAACACACAGCATTGGGATTTATGGAACTTGAATTCCAAGTATACCCTGGCCATTAAGACGAGTATGATGTTCATTGAGTCATTGTCTCTCTGTCTGCTTGACTTAATACTAAATGAATATAGTAACCCAACTGAACTTTGGAGAATGTCATCTGGAATAGTTACCTAGTGATTCAAAGCTGGTCAAAAAATACAAAACAGTTTAGACATTCTAATAATGACTAATACAAGGGCTTTATCCAGCAGACATGCTGTTTTATCCTGGTCGCCAGAAAGGAACCCTTTCCAACCCTTTTCTCCATCCATAATGTTTGTACATCAGCTTCCATAGCTTTCATCCCTTAAAGAAAACTCCCAACTGAGTCAAAATATCTTGCACTGCACTTTAATTCTAGATTCCACTTGAAAAACTTATTCAAAAATAGCTCATATTAAAGGAAAAGAAGATGCAAACTTTTGTTTTCAGTAACTCTTCTGGACTTTCTCAGTGAAAAGGCTGGATTGTTTAGAGCGGGTGAAAACAAAATTATGAATAAAGACAAGTGAGTTGAAAGTTTTTAAAACAAGATTTCAAATTGTTTATTAGTGTTTGATCTGAGATTGAATTTAAATGCAATAAAAGGAAAATTGCTAAATTGCTATTAAATTATTGCTACTAATGAAGAGTATAAGTGACTTTGCCAGTAAGTTGAATAATAAAACAGCAACATTTATATTTAGAGGGTTTTGTGGTACATACAATTTTTTTTCATAGGTCTTCCGTTTCTGGTACAGTGGTATCCGCTGTAGGCTCAGTTGTTATCACTATAGGAATATTCTCTGATATCCATCCCTTTGGAGTCCTATTAAAGGACCGTCTACCAGAAAGAGGATTGGCAAAAGCCATAAACCTGGGATCTGTTAGAAGTAGTAGCTCAAAATCTGGAATCTTGAATTTAACCATTTTTGATGCTTTTTCAAAACCTCCAAATGGGGTGGCAACTCTGTGGGAAGTGAAAAGAAAAAGAATATATTAAATTTTCAAATTCACTTGCCAGAAAATAGAAAACAACTTAATTCGTGATTCTATGGGAATGTTGTTATATTCTTAGTACAATTTTCAGTTTTCGCTCTCTGAGGCAAGCATTTTTATTTAAGAACTATGCTTTTATGATAAAACAAATATTTGTCAATACATCCACATAAAGTCCCTTTGTATGTACTCTAAGTTTGGGACTAAGCTAATCTATTCTATACTCTGAGCTCATTGAAAACATTTCTTGCCTTTATGTCTTTGCTAACAATGTTTCCCCTGTTTCTATATTTCCTCCCTGCCTTCCCTCTACCTATGTGTATCTTGTGACCTTTAAGTTCCAACTTCATCTCAATTATCCCAGCCTGTGCACTGTTCTTTAGCCAAATTCCTATAGCATGCCTTGTTTTGTGTCAATCATTTGGTGCTTATGATACGGTACTTTGGCTTGTTAGCTTTTTTTTTTTCCATAATATGATTTGGTCCGAGTTTATTTTTTCATAATATGGTTTGGTATAATTTGTGAATTATAAACTATTTGAAGGCAAGAAGTGTGTCTTTTGCATCTTTATATCTCCAGCTCAAAAACCTCAAAATTCTATTTTCTTTTGAATAAAGTCCAACTTACCTTGGCATTCAAGGCCCCACATAACATTCTAGCTTTCTTTGATTTAGCCATTTATTAATTAATTTATTAATTTATTTACTTATTCATTCAGCACCAGGCATTTCTAAGTGTTAGGGATATAACAGTGAACAGTGAGCTCAAAGTCTGAGCTCTCATATCTATATATTTTTAAATGCAAGAAAACATGCATGCATGGGGAGGGGGAGGGGCAGAAGGAGAGGGAGAGAATCTTAAGCAAACTCCACACTGAGACTCGATCTCATAACCGTGAGATGACCTGAGCTGAAATAAACAGTCAGATGCCTAGCCGACTGAGCCACCAGGTGCTCCAAACTCTTATACTCTGATGAAGGAGACAGTCAATTAAAAAAAAAAAAAAAATATATATATATATATATATATATATAGACAAAACATCTGATAGTAATGAGAGCTATGCAGAAAATTAAAATAGTATAATTTACTAGGGCATAAATGAATAACTAGCTAGTTGGGGGAGACTCCTGTAAAGAGGTGACATTTAAACTATCATCTGATGGTAAGAAGTTAGCCATGTTAGTATATCAGGCACAGGGAGTAAGTAATGCAAAGAATCTAAGGCAGAGATATTGTTGATATGTTCGGGAAAAGAAAGAAGGCCTATGTTGGTAGACAAGTAAATAAAGGTTGGTAGACAAGAAGACAGAGAGGTGGATTATATGGGACTTTGTCCAAGTAAGGAATATGAATTTCATTCTAAGTGTGAAGGGCAACACTGTAAAATGTTAAGTAGGGGAGTAGTGTAATTTAATTAAAATTTTGTAAAGGTTACTCTGATTTCTGTTGCTCTATGAATAGATTGTAAGAGGACAAGAGTGGAAAGAGAGAAGATATTGTGGCAATTCAAGTGATAAATGATGGTGACTCGAATTTCAGGTGTTTTCCATGAAGATGGAAAGAGGTGGATGGTTCCAGGATGGGTTTTGGGAGTAGTCAACAGGATTTTCTGATAAAATGGATAAAAATTGTTGAAGAAATATAGAAATCAGGGATTCACTGTACATACAGAGTTTTAACAACTGACTGGTGAAAGATAGAAAGGAACAGGTTTGGTGAATGGGTGGAAAATGATTTTGACATCCCAGTGGAAAGGTCAATCATGTCCATTTACCCTGTTCTCATTTTATGCCCACTTTGTTCCAACGAAATTGAACGCACTGCTTACTCTTCTCCCTTACGCTCTCCTACTTTTAGTCATACTATTTTTTCTCTGTTAGAGTACTCTGACACTTATTACTACATTTCTAGATCTCCTTAGGTTATAACTTTCAGTTCTAATTTACACTTTTAAATAACCTTTAGGTTCTAAGTTTGTTGTTTAAGTAACATTTATAGCTTTCTTCTTAAAGCTTTCCCTGATCTCCCACAGCCAGAAGTAGCTCTTTCTCCTCTTAAGTTTCTCTGGATTCTGTTTTTACCTCCCCTGTAACCCCATTTCCTATTTTCCATTACATCCATTGATATATCTGCCTTATTTTTTTGTCATACCGTACTCCAAGAGGACAGGAATTCTCTCTGATGTATCTTTATAACTCATTACAATGTACTTGTATAATGCATTGTACCTAGAAGATCCTCATAAAAATTTGAACAATGGATCTGGGAAGACTATCAGATTGTCCAATGTTGTGGAGCTTATTTTGAAGCCTGGAAGAGATCTGATTTTCTTTGTAGCTCAGTCATTCTGTGATCTTTCTTGAATATCTTAATTTCTGTGTGACAATAGTGAGAGACCATAGAGTCTGATTAAGTAAGGAGACAGTGATTGATAGACTTGGAAATATGGGATGGTTTTAACATGTGGAACTGAAATATTACTGAAGAGAAGAATAAATGAAAGGTAAAGATACAATGTGATAGAGAAGAGGGTGCTTGAAATGATTCTGAAGGCAACACAGGTATTGGTAATGACAAACTTTAAGAAAAGCCAAGAGTGGCTGAGGTGGGATTCAGAAAGTGATCCTTAAAATGAGACAATTAAAGACTTGAAAAGGTGAAGAGTTCAGTAAATCATATGTGGATTGTGATGCTACCAAAGAGTATTGAGAGGAATAGCCCTAGGAGGGAAGACAATGAGCCAGACACTAAAACCCTCAGTGAGGGGAACACAGATGTAGAAGGTAGAGGATCTCAACAGTGGCTGGACAGATGGTACATGGTGTCACATGGTATAGAATCTCTGTCTTGTTTCCCATAATTTTCTTATCTTCCACTGATTTAGGTCTCTCTAATGAGCATTATTTTCTATTGCATCTGTTTTCAGGATGACTGATCTGATGATATTTCCCCTAAATTGCTGTGGTAGATATGGATAATAACAGGTGACTGATTGGTGCGGTAACCTCAGTCCAAGGTAGTACTTAGCAGTGGTATCAGTATTGATTTTCGCATCCAGGGCCTACCTAAAACCATTACTCTGGAGGTAAAAGAGATCAGTTTAGAAAAGAACTTGAAAAATTTAGGTTATTATTTCAGGTCCTTTATCATTATTAAACTTCGGAAGGCCTAGTAATGATTAGAGCTATTATTTATTGACTAGGTACTAATATATCAGACCCTTTTTTACATGCTTCTCAAACTCTACTGGTAGAGGAGTCACACTGGAGCCTTGTTAAAGAGCAGACACTAATTCAGTCAGTCTAGCATGTGTCCTGAGATTCCACATTTCTAATCAGTTCCCAGGTAATGCCAGTGCAACTGGTCTGTGGATCAAATTTTGAAGACAAAAGCTTTATATGTTGTTGTTTCCATTAAATCCTCACAACCTTATAAATTGGTTCTACTTATATCCCTATTTAATAGTTGACAGAGACACAGCTAAGTTGAATGCCTTGCCCAAAGTCCCCCACCTATTAAGTTGTAGAACAAGGATTTAAACCCAGTCATCCTGACTCATGGGAGGCCTGTTTTTGTAGTCACTACTGTATACCACACCCCCACGAGATGATTCTTGGGGAATATGGGGCCTTCTGAGATCATTTTCTAAGTAGAGCAGTGTGTTTAGGAATGTTACCCTGCTTGGGCTGTGTCTAAGTGATGTCAAGCCAGGTTGCTGTCCCGTTCATGATGCAACTAGCTGATTCAGTGTCCCACGTTTTGTCATTTGATTTAGTGAATTGAAGAGTCTTTATGACTCAGAGCTGATTCAGTACATAAGTAAAACTTATCTTTGGATGTCCAAGATGTCCAAAACATTATTTTATCATTTTAGAAGATGGCCATAGTTTATTTGTCAATTCAGCCATTTATTCACACAACGAATTACTGATGGCTTATTATGTCTAAACACCTTGCTACATGCTAAGAATTCAAAGATGGAAAGATTGCAGTAGATCTTACAGACAAGTAAAGAGTGAAACATGAAGATAAAAACAACACATCATTTAATAAGATAGTTGCTCCAAGGGAAGAGTGTCCTGCATGTAGAGAAGCTTATGGTAAAAAGCACCTCAGTCTGCCTGGTTGGTCAGTAACTACATCTTAAGCTTGGAGCCTGAGATTAAGACCAGCTATGTAATTTGTAGGCCCCAAATGAAAACTTGGGGCTTCTCGTTAAAAATTTGTTAAGAATTTCAAGGTAAAGGGGCACCTGAGCGGCTCAGTGGGTTAAAGCCTCTGCCTTTGGCATAGGTCATGATCTCAGGGTCCCGGAATCAAGCCCAGCATTGGGCTCTCTGCTCAGTGGGGAGCCTGCTTCCCCCTCTCTCTCTGCCTACTTGTGATCTCTCTCTTTGTCAAATAAATAAGTAAAATCTTAAAAAAAAAAAAAAAAAATTTCAAGGTAAAGACAGGAAAGCATTGAAAACCAAGCATGGCCCTTCAAAGCGTGGGCACCCCATGTTATTGCAGAGCCCTTACACCCGCTCATGGGAGTTCAAGAATATATAGTTATCCATTGGATGCAAGAGGCTGGAATTCAGCATTTCTAGAGTTAGGCTGAATTTGGCCAATTAATCTTATATTTAGTGATTTCAAAAAAATTTAGTATTTATTTTTCCTAACTTAAGAAATGTTCTTCTGTCACTGAAATCTAATATTTGAGTTTGACATTTAGTGCATAACTTTTTACCATTTTATGCAGTTTGGTTTTGTTTTTCCCCTCCAGATTTGTAGGTCATTTTCTTCTCTTCTAAATGAAAACATTCCCTCTCATTCCGTCACCCATCTCCTACCTCCTACCATTGAACCAGTGAAAGGTTGTTTGAAAAGCAGAGTTTTCTTTTCTTTGGCACCATAGAGACTATATTCTGTTTGTTTAAATGTTTATTGCCCTCAGCACACAAAATAAAGTCCTTTAACAGAGACGTTAAACATTCAAAGTGAGAGATTATTTGTAAGATTCTTAAGATCTCTGAAAACAGTGTCAAGTTTTACTCAAAATTTGTGAGGCAAAAATTTCTACTAAAAGTTTTAGAATATTCTATTTTTTAAAAAGATTTTATTTATTTATTTATTTATTTATTTATTTATTTGGAAAGAGAGAGAGAGAGAGAGCATGAGAAGGGAGTAGGTCAGAGTGAGAACTGGACTCCCCATGGAGCTGGAAGCCCGATGTGGGACTCAATCTCAGGACTCCGGGATCATGACCTGAGCCAAAGGCAGTTGCTTAACCAACTGAGCCACCCAGGCGCCCTAGAATATTCTATTAAAAGCTAACTGTGCATCTCTATAATTCCCATAACATAAATTCTTCAAACATAGATCTGACTTAAAATGATTTTTATACCTGTCATCTATGTAATGAGTAAGAAGCATATTTTACTCAGATTCGCAGTTAATAGATGCTTTCTTGATTATTTCGGTTGATCAGTAATGTGATTGCATTTGTTGAAACTAATGTTGCTGGACATATAATATGCCCATAATAATTACTTATTATTCTATAAGATAAAGAATTATGTAAAATGGTTATATAGAAATTAAAATAAATTATTCTACTGAGTAGATAATGTATGTAATACTTTTAAAGGCACTTATATAATCATAGATATATACAGATGAGGAAACTAATATAAGGAGAGGTTAAGTGACATATTCAAAGTCATACAGCTATAAGCTGAACATACTATTATCTGACACAGTATAATATATAATAAACTCAAAATGAGTACAAGAATACAAAGTTGTATTAAACCATGGGCCATTTTGAATCTATGATTAGACTTGGGAGCCAATTCTTATCCAGTCATTATCATCACTGAATGTGGGTAGACTGTGTCTTACCTTTTATGATTTATTACCAATATACAATAATTATGTGTAATAATAATATTATTTTACTCTTTGCAAGGACTTTGGAAATATATGGAAGCTGCTTATTTCCCTCTCTGTTGCTCTCATTTATTTTTGCAAAAGTGAAAAAAGATAATTAATATAATAACATTGAATTATTTTTGAAACAGAATGGTAATGATATTTCCTATTACATTTTATTTTTAAAACATTTAATAGTTATGTGAAAAACTGAATTTCTGGTAAAATCATTTTCTCATCATCTTGAGTAGTTTGATAAAATAAAGTCCTGTTAAATAATCTACAGCAGGAAAGATATTAACCCAATCTGTACCTGGAAGTTATTTTAACCTCCCTTTTAAATTATTAGAATGTGTTCTAGACTAACTCAAAGAATGGTTTGTATCACATCTAACATATAATGGCCCAGATGCCTATTGAGATTATTTTGCCTATGTGATTTTTAAATTTAATTGAAGTGTAGGATACATTAAAACATATATAAATCATAAGGTAAAACTTGATGAATATTATTTATTTTCTAATTATTTGTTGTTAGTATATAAAAATATCAATTTTTATGTTGACCTTGTACTCTGTGATTGCACTAAATTTATTTACTCATTCTAATTACTAACCTACTGCTCTTGAATTTCATGTGGACATAATCCTGCTATTTGTGAATAAGGACAGTTTTATTTTTCCTTTCCTATATTTACACCTTCTGTTTCTTATTGTTTCACTGTCTAGCAGGGGTCAAAACCAACTTCTTTGTCTGAAAATGTGTAAGTATGTTTTCTTTTTAACTTTTACCTTTAAAGAATATTTTCACTAGATATAGAATTAAAGGCTGGCAGTTACTTATTTCATTTTTAAAGGTGTTATTCCATTGTCTTCTGTAAATTCCAGTTGTCTTATTTTTACCCTTTTAAGGTAGTTGTCTTTTACTCCCTGGTTTTAAGATTTTCCTTTTGTCTTTGTTTTTCAACAGATTTCCAGTCATGTGCCTTTTTGTGGTCTACTTTACATTACTCTTCCTGGACTGTGTAGAACTTCTTGAACCTGAACCTTGATATCTTTTGTCATAGCTATTAGCTCCTCAGATATTGCTTCTGGCTAGTTTTCTCTCTTATTCCCTCACAAGACGCTAATCACACACATATACTGACATTTTTTATTACTGTCTCAGGTACATCTTCTGCCAACATACTGCATTTTGAATCCTTTTTTTTTCTTTCTGCTTCAGTTTGATCATTTTCCATATGAGTTTATGAGTCCTCTCTTCAGCTGTGTTTAATCTGCCATGAAATCTCTTAATTTTTAAAAAAATTTTTATCATTAAGTATGACAGAAGTACAGAAAACCTGATAAAAATGGACAGTAGCTTATTATAAAGTGAACAACCTTGTAACTGCTATGCATGTTAAGAGTTCCTCCAGAAGCCCTAAACATCTCCCTGCTCAATCCCAGCCCTCTCCTGACCCTAGTTATAGTCAATATTTTGACTTCTTTGGTAATATCAATTTAAAATTTTATATATTTTTTAAAAAAATATAAAAATACCTTTCATTATTATACCTTTCATTATATGTTAATAACCCAATTCTGGTATCTCTAAACCATAGTATTTCTAAATACTATGGTTTAGTTTTGCCTGTCTTCTTAAAGTGTCTTTTAAAAACATTTTTACATTATGGAGTTTTCCTTTAATCTCTTCCTTGTATTTTTTATTGAAAATATCGAATTATTTGTCCTATAGAGTTTCCCACAGACTGAATTTTACTGATTACATTCCCTTGGTATTTTAAACATGTTTCTCTGTTCTTTGTATTACTTGTATATTTTATATGGATCCAATAATTTGATCTTTTGTGTGTCTGTTTCTTTTGTTTATTATTTTTTCTCTTTATTTTTAGTCATTTGGTCTTATCTCACAGTATGCTTGGTAATTTTTAATTAACTGATGAGCATTGTGTATAAAAAAATTGTAGAAATAATTTGAGTCTCTGAATGGTGTTCTCTTCCTTCCAGAGATGACTTACGTTTGGCCATGGCAGGCAGTTTGACATAAAGGAGATAATTTTTATCCGACCTAGAATTGTGTTGATTAGGACCAATATTTATTTTCATGAAAGCGGGTCTATTACTTGTTCACCTTTATTCCAGTGGGATAACCTGTAAGAATCCCAACTAAAAGCTTAGAATGTTTGGGCCTCTCCTCCTAGCAGACCCTATATTCCTATTTTTGGCCTTCCTAGATTCAAGATTATTGAAAAGTTTGCTCACTTTCTCTACTTATTAGTTGTAGCCAATAAATCAGCAAATGCCTTAACAGGGAAAAGTGGTACCAAATGTTGAGTTTAATTCTCTAAATTTACCTCATGTCTAGTTTGGCCCTTAAGTCCTTACTTCCTTGACAACTTTTCAAACATTTTATAATAACTAGATTTTCTAGTTATTTTTTTGAAGTTGTTCTAATATAAACTAGTCTTCCATAGCTGGAAATAGATTTCCGTATCCTACCTGTGTAATTTTTTTATAGACTCATTTATTTAGCAAGCGTTCAAGGCAAAGATATGGTTATACTGTTTAACTGTTTGTTAAGTAGGCTTTTTTTCCCCAAATACTTTTATTTTATTTTATCAGTGTTATAAGATTCATTGTTCATGCACCACACCCAGTGCTCTATGCAATACGTGCCCTCCTTAATACCCACTCTAAAAGTAGGCTTTTAGAGCAATATGCAACAGACAAGGCCTCAAATTTTGTGTAGCCAAATACATATACTTTAAGGGCAAAAAGGCTCTCAAAGCTACCTGTTTGGGATTATCTATGTATCGTCATATTTTGTTTCATCTGTTATTTAACAATGATAAAGAATCTAGGAACATTGCAGAATTATTTACAATAGCCAAGATATGGAAACAGCCGAAGTGTGCCTCAGTAGATGATTGGATAAAGATGTGATATATGTTCCACTGGAATACACACAATGGAATACTACTCAGCCATAAAAAAGGATGAGATTTTGTTATTTACAATAACATAGGTGGACCTAAAGTGAATTTCACTTATATTTCACTTATGCTAAGTGAAATCAATCAGAGAAAAATACCATATGCGTTCACTTATATGTGGAATCTAAAAATAAGGCAACAAGACGAATGATCAACAAAAACAAAAAAATCAGAATCAGATTTACAAATACAGAGAACAAACTGATGGGGGGGTGGGAAGAGGAGTTAGGAGTATGGGCAAAATGGATGAAGGAGTGCAGGAGATACAGTCTTCTAGTTATAGAGTGAATGTCGTGTGAATAAAAGTACAGCATAGGGAATATAGTCAATAGTATTATAATAGTGCCGTATCGTGACAGATGGTAGCTACACTTGTGGTGAGCACAGCATAATGTATAGAGTGGCTAAAGCCCCATGTTGTACACCCAGAACTCATGTAACATCATGTGTCAACCATACTCAAATTTTCTTTAAAAATTGATCAGTGCTTATTTAGTGTATCATAAAATCAGTGACAATGACCAATATATTGGCATATCTGTATGAAAAGACAATTGTACACATTAAAATAACAATGAAATGTACATTGACTTATACCAAACTATGTTCATAAAAAAGAATCTAAGAATAGGCTGTAATATTGATTAACATTAAGTTCTGAAGTTTATTTATATATTGATGTGTATGTAAAAAGAAATAAAATTTTTTCAAGAAAAGGAGAAGTATTAACAGATTAACTTCTCTTTTTCTCTCTCTCACTGAAATAGCACTCATTTGGTGTTTTTGTTTTTTTTTAAAGATTTATTTATTTTTTTATTTGACAGAGAGAGAGAGAAATCTCAAGTAGGCAGAGAGGCAGGCAGAGAAAGAGGAGGAAGCAGGCTCCCTGCTGAGCAGAGAGCCCAATGCGGGGCTCGATCCCAGGACCCTGAGATCAGGACCTGAGCCAAAGGCAGAGGCTTTAACCCACTGAGCCACTCAGGCGCCCCAGCACTCATTTGGTGTTTATACAAACAATAGGCATCTCTTTATAGCCAACCCAAATATACCAGTGTGTTTATAAAACTAGAAGCAAGCAGCTCAGCAGGCATGGGATAGGAAAGCCACAAGGTACACAAGAAGTCATACAATATCTTTTAAGCACTAATCTCAGAAACAAGCCTCAAGTATTCCATTATTTCCAATTTTCCCTTAGTGTTTTACTTTTTATAATTTTCTACACTCTTCATTTGGAAAAAAAGTTATATCATTGATTAGAATGGCCATCCAATCTCCTTTCCCAGACACTCCTCAATCCCTCCTCAAATTCCGTGGTATACCTCATCTATGCAGTAGATGTAGTACTAATACTATTAGCATTACTAATTAGTAATAGTATTAGGAGCAATCCTAGTAGATCTATTACTAATTATAGGCATAATATTAATACCACTACAATAGTAGGGTATGAAAACTAACATTCTAATAGTGCAATAATTTTAAAAGTACCAAAGAAGATCACAATTTAAATGCAGGCTTTGTGGTTTTCTTTTGCAAATCAAAGACTTACTCCTTAAATTTATTAATTTTCAAATGAATAGTTATTAAGCAGCCTATAAATTAGGAATACTTTTCTGTGGGTACAAAACAGCATACTGGAGATACTTCTATTTATTTAGTTATTTGAGAGGGTGTATGTGTGTGAGCAAGGGTGGTGGGGAGGATAGGAAGGTGCAGAGGGAAAGAGAGCGTGAGGGCGAATCTTAAGCAGGCTCCATACGCAGCACCAGCCTGACATGGGGCTTGATCTCACGACCCTGAGATCATGCCCTGAGCCAAAGTCAAAAGTTGGACATTCGACAGCCTGAGTCACCAAGGCACCCCCCCATACTAAAAATACTTTACTGTAAAATGAAAACCAAATGATCAAAGAATGGATTATGAGATCATTAAAAATATATCTAAAATACCCATTAATTATTAATTATTATAAATTATTAAAATTGGATAACAGGGAGAACTAGATATCGTGAATACTATCATGCAAATATTATTTGGCAACATTTTTAGTAGCATAAGTTTTGGTTTATACATATGCTGGAGTCTTGGGCCACAAATCTTTAAATTAACTTTAATCTGGTTTAAAAAATATAAGTTGGAGCCTAGAGTTACACAGTAATTCTCATAGTCATCTATGTAAATTATTTCTGAAATTCTTGAATAGGACTCTCATTTGAATCAACACATGAAAACTAATATCAACCTTTGAATGAGTAATTATTACTAATTTTTAAACTTTTTAATAAAATTTTTAATAAAATGTTTTAAAAACATTTAATAATGTGGGAAATAATTTTGATGTTATAACAGTAATGGTTTCTGAATCATTTCCTTCATTTTTGTATTTAAAAAAAGTCTTGTCCTGCTATATTTCTAGTGTTGTAAAAATCAGTCCTTGCTTATGCTTAGGAGTTATCCTCTATGGCTATTTTGAAACTATTATTAATATTTCTTTTTTTTCCAGAGAATTCAGTTCTCCATACCATGATATAAAACCTTTGGTATTAGATGCCAACAGTGTCACCCAGGATAATTGGATTACCTGTTAAAGCTTCTGTAATCAGGCAGTTCTACCTTTCCTTCAGGCTTGAAAAATTTAGGGTATAAAGCCTCTAAAAGCTCCGGATCACCGCTAATGGCCTGTTCCCAGGGCGACTGATAGTACTTAGGGACAGCCGTGGTGTTGAACTTTTCAGGAGGAATTTCCTTCAGTGGTCCAGAATATCCTTTGGAAAAATATAGCAAGAATAAATAAATACAGAGTGCCTAGGAGTTACTGAACTAACATTACCTAAAATGTTACCTAACATTTTACCATGTTTAATTTTTCAAGTGGGGGTGAATTTATGAAGAACGCATCCTTTTTATTCTCTCTCAGAAAAGAGTAGTCTGAAACTGTAAGACATTTTTAACCCCTTTAAATTTACAGAATTTTCAAAAGAAACCACTTTTCTCTATGTTTAATTATACCAAATCATACAATTATTTCTTCCTTGATTATCTTAGTATGTATTTGTTCAGTGCAATGATTCATTTAATATTGAAAAATTGTTTCCCTTGTGTTACTTTATAGTAAGTTTTAGATACCAGAGTGAAAGAATTAAGTTAAAAATATATATTGAGTGTCTAGTGTGGTTTAGGTGCTGGGAAAGGATCAATGAAGACAAAATCTCCCTCCACTGGGGGCTGATCCAGTGGAGGTAATAGTTAGGTCTTGTCTATCTTAAATTGCTAGGTGATCTGCAAACCATTTAAACTTCAAAATGGTGAAGGAACATGTTTCCATTGCCTTAGTCAGGCCCCAATCTTATTCGCTGATGTGCCCATCCCATGCTTACTTTGTTCCTAAAGATTTCTTACCTAACTTTTCTGCTTCTGGTTTCACCTCCTCAACAACTTCTGGGAGCTGGAAATTTTTTCTAAGTGCCATTTAAAAATCACACAAATTTCTGGCATCAACTTTAAACCACTTTCACATGCATTGAAGCGACAGTCTTCAAGTATTCAAAGGCAGCTGCGTACTTTCCATCTACACCATCGTACAACCTCATTGTGTCCTTCGCATAATGCTCTTTTCCACAATGTCAGAACCCTTTACCATTTGTCCACTCTTACTTTTAGGTTTTTCTGAGGCTCTTTCTCTTCTGTAAAATGTTTCCTACTTTCTCCTGTACAATCATGCCTATCTCCTGTACAAGATAAAGAGTTTATCTCCTCCAAAATATCTTGCTGATAATGCCACCTTTAGGCAGGTATTTGTTTGCAGTGATTTGATTTTCTTTTGGTTGCCTCTAGTATCTCATTGTAATCTCATCTGACGCTTGCCACTTAGCTACTCAAAGCTCTTTTCTTAGACATTCTCCTTAGAAAATTCCATTTAAATTCATGATTTTAATTGTGACCTATATATTGCTGACTTTTTTTTTTTTAATCTCCAGGCTGTTCTGTTGAACCACCTGTTATGTTTGTCCAAACAAATAATCCCCTGGCACCCTTAATAATCTGTCTAGACCTATATGTAACCATTCTCTACTTGCTTCTTCCTTTATATAGGTTATCTTAGTGAATGCCAACACTACCCTCAGATGCCCAAGACAGAAGCATTATCCTAAACTTCCTCTCTTTCCCACAGCAAATCATTAAGTATTACCAGCTGTACTTCTTAAGAATTGCTAAAATAGTGGCTATCCAACTTTGTTTCTGAGTCAGTTTGGGCCAAATGAGTTGTTCCTCCAGAGATTTGGCTTTAGTAAGTCTCAAGTATGGCTTACAAATCTTAGGCAAGGGATTTGCAAACAGAACATTGGGAACACTTGCTCTGGAAAATTCCTTCCTCCTTCTTCATTTCTGTTACTACTGCCTTGGTTCAGGGCTTGACCACCTCTTGCCTGGGCTTTCACAATAGCCTTCATACTCATCCTTTAGTCTCCAACCCCTTCCCCAGACTCTCCACAGTGCTGCCTGAGTGACTTTTCTAACTGGAAAACTGGATCATGTCACTGACCTCCCTTTCCCAGGGTGCTCTGATGGCTCCCCATGACAAAACCTAGATTACTCAGGACAGCCTCATCTCCCGCCATTCTCCTCTCACATTTTTATCCTCCAGAACTTGGATCTAGGCACATGTTGTGTCCCCTTATGCTTCTCTACTTGCTCCATTAGTTTCCTGTGCCTGGAATGCTCTTTCTAATTCTTGCTACGTGGAAATTCTTACTTTAAGCCTTAGTTTGAAGTTACCTCTTCTATTTAGCCTTTCCTATCTCTCCCAGGAAAGCAGAGTTACTTTTCTTATGCTTTCCATTTGTATAGTATACATAACTCCATTATCATAACTAGCACATTTTATTTCCCATTCCTTTCCTAAAAGTGATCAGATGTCAGCCATCTAGAAACTGGAAATTTTAGAATTTTATATTTTCAAAAATTCCTTGAAATCCCACTACCCTAATACAATTATTTTACCTTTGTGTATTTTTTCTCCCATAAACATAATGATCACATAACTGTAATTCTAGTATACCTTCTAGTATATTTTATTCCTAAGCAAACTTGCTTAGAATACTTTCATGTTTATAATCACTTTAATAGGAGTTTCATAATAACCTACTACATTGAAAGATAAGGGGTCTAATCTCTTCACATTTTTAATATTCCTCATTTTCTAATTTATTTTTATAAATAGAAATAACTAATAACTCTTTTTTGATATGCTGAATGATGTACAGGAAAGAATGTGCATATGTTTAAGTTCTCAGATGTATTATGCTTCAACAATGCTACATGATAACATTTCCTGTTTGAGTTCAAAATAATGTCCTTAACATAACTGATTTAAATTCAAAGGAACTTAATTCCTGCAATATTATGACATCATAATACTCTTATTGATTCATGTTTGAAAAAGTTTTTCAAAAAGTTCTTGGATGCATACCATGTTAACCAATAAAAAATTTTGCTAAATTAGGGGTTCCTGGGTGGCTCAGTGGGTTAAAGCCTCTGCCTTTGGCTCAGGTCATGATCTCAGGGTCCTGGGATCAAGCCCCACATCGGGCTCTGCTCAGCAGAGAGCCTGCTTCCTCCCTCTCTCTCTGCCTACTTGTAATCTCTCTGTCAAATAAATAAATAAGATCTTTAAAAAAAATTTTTTTTTTTTTTGCTAAATTAGAATAAGCTAAAGCTTGCTTCCTTCGTTTGCTATACTTTTCAACTTATCAACCAAAAGGGAAGGATCCATTACTCTTGTTTCAGGATAAACTACCTGATAACCTCCACAGTCCCCCCTTTTTTAGTCTATGTTACATCGACATTTCCTAATATTTAATAATTGGGTATTTAGATTTAAAGAATTGTATGCTTTATACTTTTAAAGTTCTCTTTATATATATAAATATTTATACATATGTGTATATATATATTCCTGACAGTAAATAAAATGCATATATGATATTAAATCATGTATGCGGAGAGAGAGAGTGAGGCAACAAATGTAACATGAACTTTTGTACTATCTCCTTATGTATGAATTCCTCTAGGGTAGAGATGAATTTTTTTTATTCTTTTTGCCATGATATGGTTTACAATGATGACCATATAACAAAAGTTCTAACATAGTGCTGAGAGTACCAGATTAAACCCACATAAACATTTCTATATGTCTTCTCTTTACTATTTAAGAAAACAAACAAAAAACACTCCAAACACGAGAAATCGAGAGATTGCTGAATAGTGGTTGGAGCTAAAAGAATATGTATGTGTTCTATTCTCTTTTAAGGATATAAAGTTGATTGGAAAAGAATTAACTT
Organism: Nasua narica; assembly: GCA_028533885.1. Lineage (NCBI taxonomy): Eukaryota > Metazoa > Chordata > Mammalia > Carnivora > Procyonidae > Nasua > Nasua narica. The sequence goes on along the minus strand of CM052800.1, from coordinate 89,275,444 downwards.
CCGCTGAGTACGGTAGTATTCCTCTTATCCTTGGTTTTGCTTTCTGCAGTTTCAGTTATAGGCAGTTATCCTGGTCCAGTCCGGTCCTGTCCCAAAGCAGATGCTCCTCCTTCTGACACACGGTCAGAGTCAACAGCAGCCTAATGCTATGTCATGGTGCCTACATCATTCGCCTCACTTCATCTCACCACACCAGCATTTCGTCATCTCACATCATCACAAGAAAGGTGAGTACAGTACAATAAGATATTTTGAAAGAGAGAGAGACCACATTCACATAAGTCTTATTACAGTATATTGTTATAATACTTCTATTTTGTTATGGTTGTTGACCTCTTACTATTCCTAATTTATAAATTCAACTTTATTGTAAGTATATATGTATGGAAAAAACGTTGTATATATAGGGCTCGATACTCCCGCAGTTTCAGGAAGCCCTGGGGTCTTGGGTGTATCACCTGTGGGGAAGGAGAACTACTGTACTTAATTATATGTTTGGGACTATACTTATCACACTTAATTCTCACAACCCTGTGCAGTGAGATTTGTTTTGCTTATTTTACCAATGAAGACTATGGAGACTCAAAGAGAGTTACTTTCTTTCCCAGCACAGTAGTAAAATGGGCAGGGATGGATGGAGCCAGAAGGTTGAACCCAGGTCTGTCTGATTCTAAAGCTTGTTTTTCTCCTGTGTGCTTAACACTGTATATGTAGAATCTGTTACCTGCTCTTCTGCCACACACAAAAAAATCTACTTGAAAGCTATTTGAGAACTTTATTACAATGCTTCACTTCAGAGTTCTCTGCATTCTAAGTATGTACTTGGTCTCCTTCAGTGCTATTTTGTCTATCAATACTTTTTCTCATGGTGTTCAATAAGAATGTCCTAAGAAATCTAAGCACATTAATGACAGTTATTTTTAAGTAGGATTCAATATGATACAGTTGCTTTACCTACATATTTTCAAGAACTACTGATGTTTGAGAAGAATTCTATAATTGTTTCTGCTAAAGGTACTGTTTATAAAATATGACACAGATATTGCCAATTTCAAGATAAAAGTATTTGAACCTTTAAAAAATCTACTTTGTACATTACTCTTGAAGAAATACTTGAAGGTACTTGCTGTCAGTTATTTTGAAAAGGTGTTGCCTAAAAAGATAATTCTTGTGACAGATTTAATATTTCAAAATCTAACAATATTTCTAGGGCGCCTGGATGGCTCAGTTGGTTGAGCAACTGCCTTTGGCTCAGGTCATGATCCTTGAGTTCCAGGATCGAGTCCCACATCGGGCTCCCAGCTCCATGGGGAGTCTGCTTCTTCCTCTAACCTTCTCTCCTCTCGTGTTCTCTCTTACTTTCTCTGTCTCTCAAATAAATAAATAAAATCTTTAAAAAAAAAAGTCTTAACAATATTTCTAAATAACATATATTGACTAGATAAGAATTTGTTTCTCTTTTAAGATAATAAACAAATATGCAATTCTGAAGAATTGCATTTAAAGTACTTTAAGGAAGCCAAGAATAATGATAGTATTCTTCACAAGGTCACTTTCCTGAGGCATCTATCAGTTTGGAAACTAGATTTAATTCTTGATCAATCAATATGAGTTTATAACCATCTGTGACCTCAGTTTCTTAATTTATTTTTTTTTATTAAAGATTTTATTTATTTATTTGACAGAGAGAGCGAGAGAGCACAAGGGGAAGCAGTGGGGAGAGAGAAGGAGAAGCAGACTCCCTGCCAAGCAGGGAGCCCAATGCAGGGCTCAATCCCAAGACCCTGGGATCATGACCTGAGCCGAAGGCAGAGGCTTCAACCCACTGAGCCACCCAAGTGCCCCTCAGTTTCTTAATTTGTAAAATGAGGATTGTAATAAATATATCAGAGTCATTTTGAAATTAAGGAAGACAAGATAAAGCACTTCATAAATTATAGTCCTATACAAATAGAATTTCAATATAATTATAAGTGACTCAATTTCTAATATAACAGATGACTGCCAACAAATACAATGAACCATCTGAAAGAACATAGTAAATGTTTTACATGACTCCTTAGATCTGAATGTTCATATTTATCTTGAACTTAACCACAAAATAGATATATAATGAGTAAAGCCGTGTCATTTAGGTACCATTTACTAAAGCATCCAAAAGACCTGAGTCATATATTTAAGTGCACAGCAATTTCATTCTATTTATTTTACTTATTGTTTATTTATTATTTCTAAGGGAATAGTTACCTGGTGCAATGTTTTCTGGATTTGGGGGACTTCTTGGATCCGGAGTATTGGGAGGGGTAAATGGGGCTTGTTGTGAGCCACCTTCCAAATTGCTTCCATCCAGTTTCCCATTCTGCATGGTGATGTCGTGCTGTACGTGATCAAAAGCAAACTCTGCTGAAAACTCAAAAATATTAGACACACTAATATGGAGAGACCATATGTGCAAAACTCCATTTTGCATATTTAAACTCCATATTGCATTTTGTATATTTAAAATTTAAGTACAGTGCCACTTCCTTGTTTCTTGGGGCCTCAATAACTCATATGTAATTGGTGGAGCTATTGAATGAGAACTTTTACTGATATTAACCTAAGATATGTTTTATGATAGCACTACCGTTTATAATAATCCATTAAACCTTTCTATGTGCCAGGCAGTGTCTAGGGCTTTGTATAAACTAATTAATATACTATTCACAAAGTCCCCATAAAGGTGAATCTATTTAATTTTTTAAGCCCTTACTAATCTAGTATTATAGAGCATACTGGCCAAACAATTGGTTTAGTCATTGTTACATTACTGTTTTTGTTTATAGTGTTTACATTTAATTATATTCTTTAATTTGTCTTATTTTAAAATTTAATCTGAAATTTGAACACCAGCTATATATAAAAAATACTTATATTTGAAGATGCATAGATCTGTAAAAGGAAGAATTTGGGATTTCTAGGAAACAAAATACTTAAAAGAGATGTTGCCTTTTAAGTTTTAGGTGAATTTGTTTTACTATTTAATTTAAGATGTATTCTATGACATTAATATAGCACTTCTAAAAACAGTCAATCTGCATTTTAACAGAAAAAAAAGACATTGTAATAGATGATGTACTTAGAAGCATGGCTAGGCCTTATCTGTATAATAAAGAATTATTTTAATTATATCTGAGAAATATGTGTATTTTATTTTATTTTTTTAATAAATATTTTTAAATAAATAAAAATATTTTATATTTACTTGACACAGAGAAAGAGAGAGAGAGAGAGAGAGAGAGAGAAAAGAGCACAAGCATGAGAAGCAGCAGGCAGAGGGAGAGGGAGAAATAGGTTCCCTGCTGAGCAGAGAGCCCTAGGTGGGGCTCCATCCCAGGACTTTGGGATCGTGACCTGAGCCAAAGGCTTAACCAAATGAGCTACCCAGGCACCCCAAAATATTTGTTTTCAAAAGAAGCCAATCTTATCTAAGAAATACATAAAGTCAATTTTTTTAACTTTAAAAAGAAAAATTTAGTGAAAAGTACAGCAAATAAAAACCAATTTTCACTTTTCTTTGTGTGACATAAGCAAAAAATATTTTTAGATGCTTTTCCACTTCTGCGTTTATTTATAAAATGATATGGTGAAAAATAATTTTGTATTTAATACCAAAATAAACTTTATCTTCATTTTCAGGCTTTACACTCACAGCCACTCTCCAGGTGCTTTTTACAAAATTCACCTTATTCTCTGCAGCACCAAGGGTAAAGCTACTGTGGAAATGAATAGAGCACATGCAAGCAATTGTGAGTTGGCTTGTGGAAAGGTGCAAAAAGGCATAAGAGTAATGTTTATTAGATGAGCTCAGGGTTTGATTACTGGACAGAAGAGTTTATATTTTATTCCTTAGATAATAAGAAAGAATTTCTAAAGACTGGTGTAATGCTGTATTCAGAAACATTAGTATTTAGCATTTTGAATGAAGTTGTTATGGTAAATGTTAGACTTATTTGACCAGATTAATATTTTTTCTCACTCTGAACTTACAACACCTCTTAAAATGTTAATTATAAATAAAAAGCCAGTTGAGATAAATATAAGACCATCATGCATTTAGAATTCTTTTTCTAAGTTCCTGAAATGTGCTCATAAAATGCATTTCACCTAAACTTACAAATCATTCTGTCTACGGTAACTAGTCATTAATTATCAGGAGACAACCAGTATCTCTACTGTCATTGTTAAGTATACAAACAAAGCCTAATAATAGTTGAGTAGCAATTTACTTTGGTTATGACATAAGCCTTAAATTATAGAATTCTATCATATGTGACTTTCTTCACGAGAAGTTGAAAAGATGAAGTGAAAATATGTTTCTTTTTATTTCAATTAAGTTGACCCTAAACAAAATAAAACCAATGTAGCATCTTATAGGTAATAAACATAGAACTTATAAACACATGGATAATGTCTATTACATGATTTCTGTTAAAATATCAATAGAAATAAAAGGATTTTTTAAAAAAAACCTGTTCTATAATTTGTACCAAATACATAGAAGTCATTTTTTGCACGAAATAAATATATTTTGAGAATCTCAGCGTATTTAGTTTAGTCTTATTTCAGAATTTCTTTTTATAGTATACTTCCCCTTTCCCCAGTATTATATTTCAAAGGATTTCAAAAAGTCCATGGTTACCAATAATGTATGTAATCTTTGCTATAAAATGTGGATTGTTTTCCTCAATATCATTTTATAGTGATTTATAGAAGATAATTTTAATTATCATGAATCATTCTTCTATTTTATTTTTTCTTAAATGCTCATTTTCTTCAACCATTTCATTTTTTGCCTATTGGTATAAGAATTTCATCAGTTGGGGCACCTGTGTGGCTCAGTCAGTTGAGTGTCCAACTCTTGATCTCAGCCCAGGTCTTGATCTCAGGGTCATGAGTTCAAACCCCACATTAGGCTCCACACTGGGCATGGACACTACTTAAAAAAAAAAATAAATAATTTGATCAGTTCATAAACTAAGGGTTCAAAATTGGCTTGTGTAGCAAGCAGTGTATCTTCATTTCTTGTTAAGAAAGCACATTTCCCATTATTATTTTTTTTCCCATTATTATTTATGTCATAAGGTTTGTGTGGCTTGAATTTACCAGGTTCTCAGCAGTGGAGTATGATCAAAGCTGACCTATTTTTTTGGTTTTTAAAATGATACTTAATATTTGGACAAATGGCGTTAAATTACCAGTGAGTTCGTTTATATTTTCATCTAATGATGTCCTAAACTTTATAATAAAATAAGACACATATATAGAGGTAAATAATTATTTTGACAATATAGCTTAAGAGAAGCAGTGAAAGTTCATTTCAGAAAATGTAGTCAATAAATTAGGAAAATATGATTTAAATCATATAAACATGATTTAAGAAGTAGACTATAAGTAATAGTTGTTTTCTATCTTTCAATGTTATTTTGTTTCCCTTTTACTACACAAAACCTGTATTTACTTATCTTTGAGCTCCCAGCATCATATCTAGGACACAGTAGGCATTCAATAAATATTTGCCAAAAAATGTAAATAAATGAGTGGAAATAGATCTGAACCTAATATTATTTTAAAAAATCCTATCATATTAACAAGGCTTGCTCCAAGTTGTAATCTAATGCCTTGATAAAGCAAATATATCATTATATAATGTAGCTCATTATTTTCCTCAATAATTTATTATACAGATCAATTTTAGAATTAAACATAGATCGTTAAAGAAGGCACTTTAGAGAACATTTGAGTCCATTTCCTCATAAATGAGGAAACAGGTCCAGGAAAGTAGAGAAACTTTTAAATCGACACCAAATTGCATGGCTTGTGGGATGGCTGGGACGGAACCCTGGTCTCCTGGTTTCCAGCTCAGGTTCCTTTGATTACACCGTGATAAGTGTCAGTACTAAGAATTCTAGAATTCTGGGGCGCCTGGGTGGCTCAGTTGTTGGGCGACTGCCTTTGGCTCAGGTCATGATCCTGGAGTCCCTGGATTGAGTCCTGCGTCGGGCACCCTCCTCGGCGGGGAGTCTGCTTCTCCATCTGACCTCTTCCTCTCTCTCATTCTCTCTCTCTCTCTCTCAAATAAATAAATAAATAAAATTAAAAAAAAAAAAGAATTCTAGAATTCTGAGAGCTGGGTTTCAATCTTCTTTTTTATAGTGTTGCTTAAGACAAATTAATATATTTCCTTGAGCACTGCTTTCCTCATTTCTAAAGAGAGTAGATTTCATCAGACTTCAGAGTATGTTGTGTAACTCAATGACGTACTAGTTCATGGCATACATTATTATTGTTTATTGCTCTAAGTTACTTATCAGCATTTAATTATTTATTTCAGTTGCCTGTTTTGGACTATTTTATTTAGTGTCCAACTTTCTAGGAATACTGAAAAACTATCAAGGCATATTCTTAGATTTTATATATAATTAGAACATATGGCCACAGGTTAGTGAAAATAAACTGAGATACTGGAGATGAGGGAATATTTTGTGTTTATAATGACATTTAAACACTCATTTCCCTTCCTCCAGAACTGAGTTAAAGCATGGACTTAGAGATGTAAGTTTAAGTTATGAAAACTGGATTTACTCATTTATTCAGATGTCTAGACTTGTAGATGACTTCTCAAAGAATTTCCTTAAGCCACCTTATTTTATAGTACTCCCTAAAGCTCTTGTCGTTATTAAAAGAATATGATTATATAATTAGACTCCATCAGCTGGGATAGGGATTATTTTAGTCTCACACTGTATTAGCTACAGACATTTTTTGATAACTAGGTATTAGACATAATTATAGAGTAACATAACATTATATTTATCCATGACTTCAAATGAAAAATCATCCCTCACAAATGTAAATACTATAGTTCAGTAATATTTGATGTCTAACTGAATTCACAGTTACAACTACACTTTATCTATGGATTTTGAATGAGGCTTATTAATATGAAAAAGAAATTATTTCATTTAAGTTGTCCCCTATTTATTGTTAACCAGAGAAACAGACATTTTGAATAACTAACAAATTAGTGTTTGTGGATGTGGGTGTTAGTTCTATAACTAACTATAAAAGATCTTAGTGAAACTAGTCCGTTTGCTATAAAGAAGTGAAATGTCCATTCAAAATAACTTATTAGTGGTGACAGCTGGCAAATGCTTGGGTTTAAATTCACAAGTAAACTTAGAGACTTCCCATAGCTGTAGGAAGAAACCCTCAGTAAATAAAACTTAAATTTATTGTAGTCTCCGCCAGCTCTTCAAATTTAGAACCAATGCTTTATTCCTTTTTGATTCTTCATGCTTGGTATTTTATTTTTTAAATGAATTCCCCAAAGCTAGTTGTTTTCCTACTGTGAACTTCTTCCTCGACAATCTCTCTACAGGACAGTTTTAAAGAACAGAGTATTAATGCAGTATGTAAAATATAATGTAATTAATTTGTCTGTTCATTTGTTTATTATCTTTCAGCTGAGGAAAACTTTTATCTAAAGAGTTTTGTCCACCTTGGTTTTGTTGTTAATACGAATCAGACTTCCCTACATAATGTGGAATAAATGCTTTGAGTGAGAGAAGCTCAACTATGTCTGTAGTTCTCAGGCACATTTCAGTGCCAGGATGTATTCAGCCAACGAAATGCTTATGCTTACTTTGTGGAGTGCTGTGTGCTTTGGAAGTGTTTCCATCCCAAACATTTAACTAGTAGAGATAAGACCATGGAAACTTTTAGTTCCACCAATCTCCACTCCCTCTCCCTCCTCTTACCAGAGCACACCAGCTTTTCAGTGCCAAATTTACAGGTTTGCAATGTCCCTACTGAACTAAAAAGATACTCATAATATATAACATATATCATACCTCTTTTGTTTATGCATCTAAACTATTATCGTAAAAAAATGTAACAAAATCAACAGAAAAAATACGTTGAATAAATATGAAGAATACTTGTTTGGGAATCTAGTGATATAAATACACTTAGAAATGCTACCTGTTTGTTTAGATACCACATAATCAAGTTATACCTACATTTATTTGTGCTTTAGATTCATACTGGAAATTTTCAAATGTGTATTTATCAGATCTTCTTTGTCGCATCTTGAATAGTCTGGCGCCACGGTTACTGAGATGGGATAATTCTTCCAACATGATGTCTCTGGGGATGCTGACTTTTTTGCCCAGGTGCATGGCATCTACATCTGTAAAACAACATTCATGTGCATGAAAACCCCAAGGTAAGCGTCTTTAAAGACTTTGCTAAATTCCATAATTTATTGCCTGCTATATGCTAGTGTAATGAATAAGATAGAGACTCTTTACTCAGACTGCTTTGCGTTGAATCCTAGCTCCCTTACTTTCTAACTGTATGATTATAGATATGTTACTTATTTTTCTAAGCCTGAGGCTCCTCATCTCTAAAAGTTTAGATAATACCTACCGAATATTCTTGATATGAGGGCTAAATAAAATGCTTCATATAAATCACTTAGCTATGGTATCTGGCACATACGAAAGAGTAAATGAAAGTTAGCTAATAACACCATCAGTATAATTTAGTGTTTCCAAATTTAATGAGTTTTCAAACAGCACTGCTCGCAGTTTTAATAAATTCTGTTTGGCACCCCATTTTTATGTGTGTTTGAGCTATCCCTATTCTCGAGTGCCTACCCTTCCACATATGCCACTCCATTTCCTTATCTCTGTCAACATACCATTCATTCTGCAGCCATCATCAAGGAACCTAATATAAAGTAGGCAGGTGGTAACTATTGAATGAACAAATCATTCCCAATCTAGCTTATGCTATTTCTGTGATTCCATTCGCTAAATTTCTATTCATAATTATTTATGCCTTTTTCATATCCCCATAGCATTGAATCACAATTATTTGATTCCATTTTAGTTATTTAATGGTTTACATTTTTTTTTATATTTTAGTTTTTGTGTCCCCCATGCCTTAAATATAGGAGATGGCCAATAAATTACTGTTATTTTATATTTCTGGTACTGAAGGACTTTTTTTTAAATTGAAAAGAGATGAAACTCTTCTGTTTTCTCCTTTAATCAGAAATTTGTAACCCACAGAATTCTCTTGTTACTGTAGACTGCTAGTAAATGCACAGGAAGAAAAATTGGGCCATTAGTAAAAAAAAACCATTAATTATTCTGATTTATTGGGGCAACATTCTTTGATGATGTGACAAAATAGCCCTAATAATTAGGCTTTTGGAGGTGTTAGAGATGAAATAACAGAATTACTTGAATTTTCTCCTTATTTTGCTTTGGAAAAAAATCAATTCGTTTACGTATTTTGATGTTACATGGAGAGAAGCTCCACTATTCATAAAAATTATAATATCAAAATCGCTTCTGGGAAGATAGAATAGATATACTTTCCCTATACTTTTACTAAATACAACTATAAATCCTGGACATTATGTATAAAACAAACATAAGAGGACTTTGAAAGGCAAAGAGAAGAAAACAACTAGCTAAGAGAATCAGGACTCAAGGAACAATGTGGCGGTGAATTCTCTGGGTTTTCTTTTAATTTTTAAATCCCAGACTTGAACCTAGGATGCAAGCAACCCAGACAGACCAACAAGTGCAGACAAAAAAAAGTCCTAACAAAAGACTGTTATCATTAGCCAAAAGACTAGGAAAGGAACAGCCTAGAAAAACAGAAAACTTTTAGACAATATCCACTCTACTTCAGCAAAATACCAAAGAAAAACCTTGGGCCCTATCCATCGCAACAAAGTCCAAGTGAGGAGCTCTGAATTTTACCCTTCTGAGGCTGTAACAAGGTGCCCAAATATTCCCAAGGGGTGGTAACAGAAAAGTCAAGGAAGAAGCTGGGACTTTCCTCCCTGTCCTTCCTCCCAGTAACAACCCTCCTTCCCTGAGTGTTAGTGAAGACCATGTGGGGATTTCAAACTACCACCCCCTTTTATCAGTATTTAAGAGCTCTTTCCCTCAAGCTTCAGTGGAGGCCAAGTGGGAGCCTGCATTTCTACTTCCACCTGACAGTGATGAGATAGCACTGTTCTCCCCCCCACTAAAGCAGTGTCAGACCAGGATAGATGAAAAAGAAGGCTTAAATAAGATCAAGAGTCTTAGAACATAATATGAAAATTTCTAAGCTTTTCATACCAGGAACCAGGAAGATCTCAAAAAAGGATGCCAACACAGGATGACTGAGATATTAAAATTACATGGCCAAGATTTCAAAGCGGCTATGATAAAAATGCTTTAAAGGTCAAATACAAAGCTCCTAGAAAGAAATGAAAAAATAGAAAGCTCCAGCAAAGAAATAAAAAATCATGGTAGAGAAATAAAATCTATAAAGACTTAATGGAAACTTTAGGACTGAAAATATATAACCAAAGTAAAAGTTCAATGGATGGAGTCAGTAGCAGAATAGAGGGGAGAAAGGGAAAAAAAAAAATCTGTGGACTGGGATATAGAATAATAGAAATCACCCAATAAGAATAATAGAGGAAAAAATAAACTGGAAAAAAAAAATGAAGAAAGCTTTAGGGATTAGCAGGACTAGAACCAAAGATACAGCATTTGTGCCACTGAAGTCCCAGAAGAGGAGAAGGAAATGAGGCTGGAAAGGACTCAAAGAAATAATGATTGGTGTGCCTGGGTGGCTCAGTCAGTTAAGCATCTGCCTTCAGCTCAGGTCATGATCCTGGAGTTCCAGGATCAAGCCCCACATCAGGCTCCCTGCTCGGTGAAAAGTTCTCTCTCTGACCCTCCTTCCTCTAATGCTCTCTCTCTCTCTCCCAAGTAAATAAATAAAGTCTTTTTTTTTTTAAGAAATAATGGTTAAAATCTCCCCAGATTAGGCAAGAAAGATAAATCTACAGATTCAAGAAGCTAAGAGTGTCTTATACAAGATAAATCTGTAGAGCTTCGCAAGATATAAACTTCTAAAAATTAAAGATGAAAAACCTTGAAAGCAGCCAGAGAAAAATGACAACTTACCTATAGGGAGGGAAAAAAATGAGAATGACAGTGAATTTCTCACCAGAAACCACACACACACACACACACACACACACACACACACACACACCAAACCAACACACAAAAAAACAGCAGCAAGTGGAACAAAGTTACTGAAAGAAAAAAATTATCAACCCAGAATCTGATACCCAGTGAAAATATCCTTTAGAAATGAAGGGGAATTTGAGGCATCTTCAGATGAAGGGAAACTAGGGGAATTTGTTTCCTGGAGACCGATCCTAAAACAATGGTTTAGGCAGCTATAACAAAATACCAAAGACTAGTGGCTTCTAAACAAAAGAAATTTCTTTCTCACAGTTCTGGAAGCTGGAAGTCTGAGATCTAGAAGCCAGCATAGTTGAGGTTCTAGTGAAAGCCCTCTTCTGGGTTGCAGATTGCTGATTTCTTGCTGTGTTCTCACATGATGGAAGGAACTAGGTAGCTCTCTTGGACCTCTTTTATAAGGACATTAATCTCTTTCACAAGGACTCCACTGTCATGACTTAATCACCTCCAAAGATTCCATCACAGGGGCATTAGGATTTCAGTATCTGAATTTGTGGGGACACAAACATTCAGACCATAGCAAAAAGCTAAAGGAAGTTCTTTAAACATAAGGGAAACAATAAAATATGGAGCAAAGAAAGAATACAGTGAGCAACAGTGTGGGTAAGTACAATAAACTTCCTTTATCCTCTTGAGTTTTCTAAATTATGCTTGATGTTAGAAGCAAAAACTGTAATACTCTCTGACGTAATTATAAATGTATGTAGAAGGAACAGTTAAGACAATTATATTATATACAGAGAAGGATAAAGGGACATGAAGGTAAGGAAGTTTTGTTTACTTCACTTGAATTGATAAAGTGATGACATCAGTAGTCTTTGAGGTTTTTTTATTTATTTTTTTAAAGATTTTAGTTATTCATTTGTCACAGAGAGAAGAGAGAACACAAGTAGGGGGAGAGGCGGGCAGAGGGAGAAACAGGCTCCCCACTGAGCAAGGACCCCAATTCTGGACTTAATCCCAAGACCCTGGAATCAGGACCTGAGCTGAAGGCAGACACATAACTGACTGAGCCACCCAGATATCTTGTCATCAGTATAAGTCATCAGTATAATGATAAGTTATGCATATGTAATGTAATTCTTAGAACAACTATCAGAAAAGCTATTACAGATGGACTTGAAATCACTGTAGATAAAGAGAATGGAAATCCTAAAAATGTTCAGGTAATCCATAGAAAAATAGGAAAAAGAAAATGGAAATGTAAAACAGTGGCAACAAACAGAAAATAAAAAGTAAAATGATAGAGTTAAGCCCTAAAACATTAATAATCACATTAAATATAAATGTTCTAAATATAACAATTAAAGAACAAAGACTGCAGATTGGATTAAAAATATGATCCAACTATATGAGTATACAAGAAACTCACTTCAAATAAGTAAGTTGAATAATATAGGCAAGTTAAAAGTAACAGGATGAATGGCCACCTGAGGGGCTCAGTTGCTTAAGCATCTGGCTCTTGATTTTGGCTCAGGTCATGATCTCAGAGTCATGAGATTGGACCCTGTGTTAGGCTCTGTGCTCAGTGCGGTGTCTGCTTGAGATTTTCTCTTACCCTCTCTCTCTGCCCCTCCCCCCACTTGCACACACTCTCTCCCTCCCTCTCTCAAATAAATAAATAAATCTTAAAAAAAAATAAAGTAACAGGATGGAAAAAGATATATCAAGCAAATATTAATCAATGGAGATCAGGAGTGGTCTATTAATATCAAATAAAGTGGACTTCAGAGCAAAGGCAATTACCAGAGACAGAAAAAACATTATATAATGTTTAAAATATCAATCCACCAAGAAGACCTAGAAATTTTAAATGTGTATGCACCAAACAACAACAGTAACAACAAAAAGAATTAAATAACAGAAAAGAGAAACAGACAAATCCATAATTATAATTGGAGACTTCAACATTCCTCTCTCAACAAAGGATAGAACAACAGACAGAAAACAGCAAGGTTATAAAAGGACTCAGTAATACCATTAGCCAGGAAGATCTAATTGAGATTTATAGAATTAGATTCTACTGAACAACAACAGAATGCACATATGTTCTTATGGAACATAAGCAAAGGTAGACCATATCCTAGGCCATAAAATAAACCTCAACAAATTTAAAAGAGTTAAAGTACAGAATGTGATTTCTGGTTACGATGGAATCACATTAGAAGTCAGTAACAGAAGGTAATAGGAAAATCTCTAAATATTTGGAAACTAAACAGCATACTTCTAAATAATCCATGGGGCAAAGAGGAAGTCTCAAGGGAAATTAAAAAAAATCATTGATCTGAATGAAAATAAAAATAAAGCATGTTAAAATTTATGGGACACAGTTAATGCAGTGCTTAGAAGGGCATTTATAGCACTAAATGCATACATTAAGAAAAAGTCCCGGGGTGCCTGGGTGGCTCAGCGGGTTGGAGCCTCTGCCTTCGGCTCAGGTCATGGTCTCAGGGTCCTGGGATCAAGCCCCACATCGGGCTCTCTGCTTGGTGGGGATCCTGCTTCCCCCTCTCTCTCTCTGCCTGCCTCTCTGGCTACTTGTGATCTCTCTCTCTCTGTCAAATAAATAAATAAAATCTTTAAAAAAAAAAAGAAAAGAAAAAAAAAAAGTCTCAAATGAATAATCTAAGCTTCTACCTTAAAAACCTAGAAAAAGGGATTTCAGCTCAGGTCATGACCCCAGCATCCTGAAATCAAGCCCAAGGGGGGCTCCATACTGAGCATGGAGACTGCTTAAGATTCTCTTTCTCCCTCTTTCTCTTTCCTTCATCACCCACCCCTTGGCTTGAACGATGTATGCATGCATTCTTTCTCTTTTTCAAAAAAAAAAATCTAGAAAAAGAAGAGCAAAATGAACCCAAAGCAAGCAGAAGGAAGGAAATAATAAAAATAACAGCAGAAATTAAAAACTAGTTAAACATGAAGTTGAGTTTTGAATTGAATTGACAAATCTCTAGCTAGACTGACACAGAAAAAAATATAAAAGACACAAATTAGCAATGATAGGCATGAAGGAAGGAACTACAGGAACTACATACACTGTAGATAGCAAATGGATAATAAGAGAATACTATGAAACACATATACATAAATTCACATAAATTCGAAAACTTAAAAAAAATTCACCAGTTTTTGAAAAGCACAAAGTATCACATCTCACCAGTATGAAATAGATAAGTTGATTAATCCTATAAATGGAAACAAATTTATAATTTTAAAATCTCCCCAAAAGAGAAATCTTCAGAGCTAGATAATTTCAGTGGAGAATTCTACCAAACATTTCAAGAATTAACACCCAATTCATAATCTCTGCCTGGAAATGAAAATGAGAGAATAGTTCCCAATTTATTTATTAAGATAATATTACCCTGATACCAAAACCGAGATAACACACAAAAATGAAAGTGACAGACCAATATTCCTCATACGTATAGAAGCAAAAATCCTTAACAACATATTAATAATTAAAATTCAACAATATAAAGAATTCTATACCATGGGTAAGTAGAGTTTATTCCAGGGATACTGACTGGTTCAATATTCAAAAATCAATATATTCTACCATATTAATAGGCTAGAGAAGAAAAATTACATGATCATACCTTTGGAATCGCGGGTGGGGCAAAGCACTTGAAATGAAACTTGACAAAACACAATGAAACTTGACACCACAGGCACAATTCATTAGAGGAAAAATTAATAAATTGGACTTCATCAAAATTAAAAACTTTTGCTCTGAGAAAGACCTTTACATGGATAAAAAGACAAGCTACAGAATGGGAAACCGTATTTGACAACAAACTAGAATATATAAAGAATTCTCAAAACTCACCAGTAAAAATGCAGACAATCCACTTAGAACATTAGCCAAAGACACGAAGAGACATTTCACCAAAGAGGTTATACAGATGGCAAATAAGCATACAAAAAAAATGTTCAACATCATCAGTCAATTCAAATTAAGGAAATGCAAATGAAAGCCATAATGCGATGTCTCTATCAGAATGACTAAAATGAAAAATAGTGATAGCTCCCAGTACTGGGGAGGGTGTGGAGAAGCTGGATCACTCACACATTGCTGTTGGAAATGTAAAATGGTACAGCCACTCTGGAAAGTAACTTAGTAGTTTCTGTTAAAAACCTACCATAGAATTAACAGTAATACTGGGCATTTATCCCAGTAAAATGAAAGCTCATGTTCGTAGAAAAAGCTATGTACAAATGTTCATAGCAGCTTTTTTCTTAATTAAAAGTAAAACAGAACTAATCCAGACATACTTCAATGGGTAAATGGTTAAAAACACTGTGGTTTATCCACACCATGGTACTCAGCAATAAAAAGGGGCAAACTATTGAAACATACATCTCCTAGATCTATCTCCAGAGAACTACAGTGAGTGAAAAAAGCCAGTCCCCAAAGGTTTCACGCTGTATATATAAATCGTTTATATAGCATTCTTGAAATGAAAAAATATAGAGAGAGAAATAAAAAGCACAGTAGTAATTGGCAGGAGTCTCTTGACCATATTAATGACAATATTCTGGTTGTGATAGTATACTATAGCTTTGCAAGACATTACCTTGGAGAGAATTAGGAAAGGGTACATGATGGGACAGCCTGTATTATTTCTTAGAATTGCATATGAACTACAATTACCTAAAAAAAAAAAAAAAAGCTACCGAGCCATAAAAAGGCATGAATAATCCTTAAGTGTAAATTACTAAGTGAACAAAGCCAGTCAGGAAAGACTATACACTGTATGGTGCCAACTACATGATATTCTGGAAAAGACAAAACTCCAGAAGACAGTTAAAGAATCAGTGGTTGCCAAGGGCCCGGGGGAGGAAGTAGGGATAAACAGGTAGAGTACAAGGGATTTCTAGGGTAGTGACACTATTCCCTATGACACTGTAATGGCAGACATATGACATTATGCATTCATGAAAGCCTATAAAACACTATAACACAAAGAGTGACCCCTAATGTAAACTGTGGACTTAAGCTATTTTTTAAAGATTTTATTTATTTAGGGCGCCTGGGTGGCTCAGTTGGTTGGGCGACTGCCTTCGGCTCGGGTCATGATCCCGGAGTCCTGGGATCGAGTCCCATGTCGGGCTCCCGGCTCTGCGGGAAGTCTGCTTCTCCCCGACCTTCTCCCCTCTCATTCTCAGTCTCTCTCTCTCTAATAAATAAATTAAAAAAAAAAAAAAAGATTTTATTTATTTATTTTGGAGAGAGAGGGAGAGTGTGTGTGTGTGTGTGTGTGTGTGTGTGTGTGTGTGTGCATGAGCAAGGGAGAAGCAGAGAGAGAGGGAGAGGGAGACAATCACCAGCAGACCCGGCTCTGAGTGCAGAGCCCAACTCAGGGCTCGATTCCAGGACCCCAAGATCATGACCCCAGCTGAAACCAAGAGTTGGATGCTTAACCAACTGAACCACCCAGGTGCCTCTGGACTTTAGTTTTTAAGAGTATCAATATTGGCTCATCAGCCATAAGCAGTATATCACACTAAGGCAAGATGTCAATAATAGGGGAAACTGTGTTGGGAGGAGAAGGGGTATATAGGAACACTCTATTTTCTACTTAGTTTTCCGTAAACCTAAAACTGCTCTAAAAAATAAAGTGTATTATTAAAAAAAAACTTTCATGAAAAAAATCATAGCCCCCCCCCAAAGCAATGCAGAGCAGCTTTGTCTGATCTCCAGTATGAAAAGAAAAGAAAAGAAAAGAAAAGAAAAGCTATGCTTTACAATCCCCAGGGATGACAGAGATTGCCTACGAAAAAGGAATAGGAGGAACAGAGCAAAGTAAATGAGGGTGTTTTATAACAGTTGCCTGGGATTTGCTTGCCAACCCTGCTGAGTTCTACAGGAAATATTCACCTTCATTTATTTGCAAGTGTTTGGAATCTTTTTTACTGTGTGCTTGGAACATGGAAGGAGAAGCTAGGTTATTTTTTGACATATCTATGAATATATACCTCAATATTCTAGAGAGAGTTAGAGGGTGGGGTCTTTTAACTTTTTGATCCTTTTTTTTTAAGATTTTATTTGTTTATTTGAGAGAAAGAGTGAGAGAGAGGAGAGAAGCAGATCCCCCATTGAGCAGGGAGCCCCACGTGGGGCTCAATCCCACGGTCCCAGGATCATGACCTGACACAAAGGCAGTCACTTAACCAACTGGGCCACCCAGGTGCCCAAGTTTTTGATTCTATAATCAAAATAGCAAGTTCTTTTAGATACAAAGTATGGAAGAAACAGTATTGTTCAGACTTAGTGCAGTTACAGGAAGGGGCAATCTCCTTTAAATGCTTCTCAAAACAATTCAATTAGCAGTAAGAAAGAGACAGAATGGAATAGTAACACAAAAAAATAAAAATCTACAAATTTTTTCCATTGAACTTTTCTAGAAATACATATTCTATATAATGTAATATATTACAAATAATGTTTTTAAATTTTTTTTTAAGATTTTATTTATCTGACAGACAGAAAGATCACAAGTAGGCAGAGAGGCAGGCAGAGAGAGAGGAGGAAGCAGGCTCCCCAATGAGCAGAGAGCCCGATGCGGGACTCAGTCCCAGGACCCTGAGATCATGACCTGAGCCGAAGGCAGATGCTTTAACGCACTGGACCACCCAGGTGCCCCTACAAATAATGTTTTTAAATACATTTAGGTTTTTTCTGAAAAACTTTTCTAATGAGGTATTTTCGGGAAATGAAAAATGCCCCACAGCAGGCAGCCACTAGAAAATACAGAGATGACAATCTTCATAGTTATGAAATCTTTCTCCTTACAGTTAATGCTACAAAGCTTTTCTATAAACAAAGCACAACAGAAATGCAACTTTTTTCTTCCTCCCCATTTCTGTTACTGTTTTGAGTTATTACAAATAGTTAAATGAAAAGAGGTGTTAGAAAAAGAAATAGCATATTATTATATTAATGTCTCTATTCTAAATTCCAAGTTATAGCATAATTCTGTGACTCCAGACAGATGTTTGAGAAAATGTTTTTATCTCATGTCCCTCTTCCTAATGGCCCCCCAATATTAGCTGATTCCACCAACATTTCTGAAATAACCACGTGACTTAAGTAGATTCCATCCCACTGGTCCCTGTGATTTACAGCAGTCTTCTGGGGTATGTTTGACTGGCGTTGATCAGCTTTGTGATTGATTCAGAAACAAGTACAAGATCTGACCCAGGTCAAGAAGAGTGACTATCAGGACTTTTCTCTGTGAATGTTGTGCCGAAGATGCTTTCTCTATCCTGCTGCATGTAAGCACGGTAGTATATTGCCCAGGAAACTATTGGCAGGTACTTGGTAGAATTATAGAGCCAGGTTTGGGGTGAATCTTACTCCAAGGAAATCAAAACAGAGACAGAGAAACCAGAGAATCTTTGGTGGCATACTTGAGTGGCTAGATGAAGCTCTGAACTTTTCAGATGTATGAGTCATAAATCCCCTTTATTGTTTAAGGTAGTTGGCTTCTGACTTTCTCTTATTTTCAACTAAAAGCATGCAGATATAGTTATTCTCTCCAGATCTTCATGTTACTGATGTAGGTCCAAAAAGTATATTAAGATTGGAGTCATAAGGAAGAGTGAGGAAGACCGGCCTAAAAGCCTGGCAGTGGAGGCCTCAAAGAGGAAGGAAAGCAGAGAGAACTATAACTAAAAATGGATATATTGTTGGTCACAGACTCATCAGGTTTCATAAGAAACATTCCCTCCTTTTTAGCAAATCACTAGAACCCATCACTCAAGCTGCTACAGGAATAGATGCTCAGTGAGAGCCATAAGGAACTTACCTACCCTTGATGTCAGGTTTACCAAGAAATTATCAGCTGGCGCATTCTGTTATTACTAGTAAATTTGTATCATGAGAGAGGAGAAATAAGAGACAAAAAGGAAAAAGGAGAGGGTGCTTAAAATAATGGACAAACACTCAACTTCTTTTCTTATTCTTCCTACTCCATTCCACTTCCTCTAAGCGTACATTTTCTCCCTCCTACTCCGTGATAGACAGTGGGTTAACTGGCTTTGAGTGGTCATCTGAAAGAATTCAGAACCTCTGGGGCAAGAAATACTGGATGATAAGTCACTAGAGCGAACTTCTACTAGCTCACAAGAGTTGACTGAAAAATTTTCAAGAATTCTGTGAGCCAGGGCCCCTGGGTGGCGCAGTTGGTTGAGCGACTGCCTTTGGCTCAGGTCATGATCCCGGAGTCCCGGGATCGAGTCCCACATCGGGCTCCCAGCTCCATGGGGAGTCTGCTTCTCACTCTGACCTTCTCTCTCTCACTCTCTCTCTTTCCTAACAAATAAATAAATAAAATCTTTACAAAAAAAAAAAAAAGAATTCTGTGAGCCAGTAGTTAACTTCAATAAACATAGCCCTAATTAAAATTAAATTATGTAAGTTTAATAATTAGATAAAATATTTAAAAACAAAGCAATAAGTACTCAAAAAGTATTGAAAAAAACTTTCAAGTTTTTTTTACTGTATTTTGCTATTATCTATGCTCCTGGTGTTATTTATATCTGTTTGTATGTGTATGGTGGAAATACTGTATAATGTATCACTGTACATACTTTCCTAAATCTCCGTTCAGTGCCTTCTCGATGGTAGCTTGAAATCAGCCGTGGTGGGTGTATTATATCATAGAAATTGGCAAACTCTAGAAACCAAGGCATTTCCCTGCCCCAAAGAACCAGTTGTTAAGTATTTACTAGCGAGGTACTAGACACAGGAATATGTTAAGTCAACATAGTTTGCATAAACAAACAAAAAGCAAAAGAAATATCTAAATTCTCTTAAGGTTTCCTTCCCTTCCCTTCCCTTCCAATAATTAAATTTATAACTGGAACAGGAGTTCCAGACCATCTGTGAGGGGAATATAATGTTAAGAGTACTTTCATTACTTAAACTTTCAGAGTGAAGACACTGTGAAATGAGCACACAGAATCCAAGTTCAGCTGTTCTCTGCCCTTTATTGCAAACCCCTCTGCAGGATCTTAACAGTGTTTTCAATCTGGATGCCTGATAAATGATATAACTTATTCAGGATACATATCCTTGCTTGGATGGATTAGAAGGTTGTCTTTGTGGCATTAGATCATCTATTGAAAATAATATTGCTAGACATACTTTCCTAGTGATGCTGATGCAGGAAGAAAAGCAAAAGGGATCTTCATATAATCTTCCGTCTGAATTTCTAGATTTTATACTCTATACTTTTCAAAGTGCCCTTGCAATTTATGTCAATATTACCATTGTCTTTGTTATGGGAGAAACTCAGATATGTTGTTTGACTGCAGCACACAGCTCAATAAATTAGAATCATGGAATTTTAGAATTAAACGTATCAGCAGATCCAACCTCCTCATGTTCAGATGAGGCATCTGGTGTCTGGTCTGGAACCCAGGGCTCCTGGTACCGTATCAACAACAGCCCTCCATTTAGAACCTGGGCTTCCTGTTTTCAGACCACAAAGCTAAACTCTTTTCCTGAAGTCACAAAAACAGGCTGCTCAGTCCCCTTCTGTGTGCTGGGAAAAGCTGTTCACCAGTCTTGCAGGGAAAAATTAAAAACATAAACAAAAAACATACCAAAAAAGCCCTCACAGAGCCCCAGTGAAAAAACTGTGGGGTGACTGAAGCAGCCTTCTGAGGCACTGTGGTCTTCCCTGTTTCTGAAGTTCTTATAAACTGTCAATTATATCTGTGTGTAAGACCGGGGGACAACATATGCCCAGATCGTCTTATGGGTATTTTCATTCCAATTCCTTTTCCCCACTACTTTTTTTTTTTAATGTTCAGTTAGCCACTGTAGAGTACGCAATTAGTCCTTGATGCAGTGTTCAGTGATTCACTAGTTATAAAACAACCAGGGCTCATCACAGCACATGCCCTCCTCAATACCCATCACCCTGTTACCGCTCCCCCCACTCGCCTCTCCTCTGAAACCCCCAGATTGTTTCTCAGGGTCCATAGTTTCTCATGGTTCATTTCCCTCTCTGATTTCTCCCCACCACTTCTGGACAAATGCTAGTTGCTCTAGAGAGCATTGCCGCCTTCTATTCTTACTCTCCCTCCTCTTTCTGTCAACTTATCACTCCCTATCATTTTACGCTTCCCTGTCTCTCTCCCTCTTCTTCCAGTATTCAAGTCTGAAAGAGTTACTGAGTGAGTTAATGGCGGAGAATAGGTACTAATTAGGGATAAATGGCACAGGGCTGGTGGGCATGAAACATTGATGAGGCATCTATTCTTGCCCCCACAACTAATTCATGCATGGATAATAGCAAATATTTTTGTATTTTTGCCTGTCTTTTAGAATAGCAATTGTTACATGGTAGCAACATGGTTCTCTGACTTCTGTATAAAGCCCAGAAGTTTCGTTTCACAGCAGTAACACAAGACAACTACTACCTTCAGCTCTACTCCTTCTAATATTTGATGATGATCATCATCATGACGATCATGATATAATGATGTAACGATGAAGTATAGAGCCTTAGTGTCAGGGGATACTTTCTATTAATTATTTGTTGGGAGCGTGGTTTATTTGCTGCTGGGACATACTTTGTCATGACAAACATAATGGATCCGTAATGAGTAACACTTTGAAGTGTAGTTAGTAGAGGCTGGAAGTTACCTACATTTCTACTCATTCTATCCAGGTCTATGTATTTTTAGTCTGGATAGGTAGGATTTTTCATTAATTCTTTGCGATTATATCTCTTTCAGATGGAATGAGTGCTCTGATGTAAAACTTTCCTGTTTTGATTCTTACATTTTCCTACTGATTAATTTCAGAGGTTCGCCCGCTATAGTGTCTCTCCTGGACAACAAGAATTGGAGTGAACTTACAGTTCATGTTAAAAGATCATCCATTTGAGGATATTATGCTAAGTGAAATAAGTCAATCAGAGAGACAATTATCTTATGATCTCTCTGATATGAGGAATTTAAGAGGCAGGACAGGGTGGGGGTCGTGAGGGGAAGGGAGGGTAAAAATGAAACAAGATGGGACCAGGGAGGGTGACAAACAGTAAGAGACTCTTAATCTCAGGAAACAAAGTAAGGGTTGCTGAGGGGTGGAGAGTGGGGACAGATGGGGTGGCTGGGTTATGGACATTGGGGAGGGTACGTGCTATGGTGAGTGCTATGAAATGTGTAAGACTGATGATTCACAGTCCTATACCCCTGAAGCAAATAATACATTATATATTAAAAAAAAAAAGCCATTTAGTCAGCTCGTTGTCACGTTTCATTCTTCTCCAGGCTAAATGTTTTTGAAAAGTAATATAAAAAGTAAAGGAGTTACAATGTACAAAAGAAAAAAAATCCTGATGCATGAGGAGAGAAGGCGGTGAGAGAAGGGCTTTAAAAACATCCTTCTCTGTTCAGTTTTATAAAGGAAAATCCAACCCAAGTTTGATTTACTAAATGTTATAATTAAGATCGAAACAGTTGCATGATCTATATTAAATTATCCAGATTTTACTGCTGTGAAATATTTGAAAGTTTGGAGGATTATTCCCGCAAAGGTGCCTTTGCAGTCTGTCTCATCTCTGCATCCACAACAATTCCCTAGCTCTGGATCTCTAGACACCATGTCATATCCAAATAGTAAAGTTCCATATAAAATGTCAGAGTAAATAAGAGAGGGAAATTATTTAAGCTGTTTCATAAAGTACTACAGCTATTTTATCTGAGATGAGTTAAGAAAGTCTGCGATCATCCTGCATTATCGGGATACTTGACCTCCAAACACAGGCAGAGCATGTGACTCCACTTAAAGGGGTTGGGAATCTACTCGTGACTTGGGAGGGAGGCTTCGGCAGACTTTACATGGCCAGGACCTACTGGTGGTAAGATAATAGTTTGGAGAGTTTTTCCCCCTTGAGATAGAATTGTAGTTTTTCTTTATATTTCATAAACACAAAAGTTATGTCATAAGAAAAAGAAAAAAATATTCTTACCCTTGTAGGTCTATGTCAGGACTAACATAGAGTAGAATCCGACACATGATTTAAACTAGGAATACATTAAATGAATCAATTGATTAATGATTAGAATGCAATTAGAAAATAACTTATCTCAAGTCCAGTTTTAATTTATTCTCAAACTCAAGTGTTCATCTAGTTTTTCTTTGTTGATCAGGAAGACTATAAAAACAATTTCAAGCAAACTACCTGAAGCAGGAACTATAAAGGAGCATGAAAATTTAAAAGAAATACGAATTTTTGAACTTTGGACGGGTGCAAATTTAGTTCTGAAATCTGATTCAGAATTATTCTCACTTTATTCCAAGCTAGTCTGGCATCATGGTAAAACATGGAAACTAAGTTGAATCCAGTATGCTAATTTTGTATTGCAGAAAATAGAAAACGAAACTTAACAACAGGACTCTTTAGATATGACTACATTGTATAGGGAGTATCTAAAACAATCTTTGATTGGTTCTATGCAGTGTGCTTTATGGAAGGTGAAATATGAAAACACTATACTTACCCCTGATCCTGGCTGCCCCCACCAGATCTCATGCCTCTAGGTCTCAATAGTGTGCAGGTGAAAGGTAATATTCCTTGTCAATGGAGGGGAAATAAGGAGGCATTCTGAAAACTCCACAGATATATCTGGAATGGCTCAAATCAGCCCTTAAAAGCATCTGGATATTCTACCCATTTACTTCTAAAATTGATGCTTTGCTCATGAAGTTATCTTTCCATAATAACAATCAAAATGCAATTTATAAGGCATTGCTTTCTAGAGTTATTTGCTAGAACTTAAGGAAAAGGAGAGTGGAATATCATCTTGTATCTAATTTATGTTAAATTTTTTTGAGTCATATGCTTTGAGACTACATAAACTTTATATTTCCCTGGAAATTATAAATAAAAGTAGATTTCTACCGAAAATATCTTAGTAAACCAATTACTAAATATGAAGACTGGTTTCAGGGTTAAAGACGTTCACAATATGAATTTCAAAGTAACAGCTTTTGTACAAAAAGAGTGATAGAATATATTTTTAATGTTTATGTAATATAAGGTAAAAGAAATCAAGATATGCCATGTGCAAATGCTGTGAAATGTGTAAGCCTGATGATTCACAGACATGTACCCTAGGGTAAATAATACATTATACGTTAATAAAAAAGAATAAAAAAATAAAAAAGATATGCCATGTGGGTTGAACCATGAAGACAAGTATGAGACCTGTCCAAAAAAAAGAATTGAGAGTGATATTAACTTATAATGTGAAATGTGAAAGGCAAGCCAAGCAGAATGTACATCAGCTGTCAGATTGCTTCATTCCTTTAGAGCAGTTGTTCATCTGAAAATAGCTTTCAGATGAGAAAGGATGACTACAAAAGGATTAGTTACCATAGGCTTTTCTACACCCCCTAGAGCTCCAGGTTTGTTATGACAGAATAGCAAGAATTTAAAGGAAGTAAACTATAGAATATTAAATAACATCAGGAAGGATCTTTGTTAATGCTGAGCTATAGTAATGCTAAAAAAAGATTTTTATTGGTACCATTTCCATGGATTTCCTTCATGATGGCTGATGCTTGCTGTTTTCTCTGCTTCACCATGGTATCGTGTGAAAGCATGGTTTTTTTGTTCCCTGTAGAAAATAAAGGAACGTTATTAAGGCAATGTGAAGAACTCATTTGGAGTGTTTTATAATCATCCTTTTGAAAGAGAGCATTTATTATTGCTTTCTACTGACTGACTTTAATATGCATTCCCTATCTGGTGACAGAGCATGTTATTCATTGACAGACAGTGTCACAGTGAGCAGAAGATAATACTCAAGAGTTTCAGGCCCAGTCTTATCTATACACTTGTACAATGGTCACCAGGCCATGAGAAACAATGAAAGAGCTGCCTCCTTTCCCCTCCCTCTTTCTTTTGCACAGTGATTTTAATCTGTCATTGTTTCCTTGTTGGCCTTCATTTGTACCAGCATCACAGTACATCAGTTCTAGCAAATTGTAAGAACGAAGAAAGGACACTAGATTAAACCAGAACTCTTTGGTGGTGGCATTTTAATATTAGCATCAACAGCTGCCCTTTAAAGCAAAGAATGCCCATTTATGAGTCATAACTCTGAACCTCCCTGGACAACTGACTAATAAAACATTTTAGGAAACAATATACTCACCTTGCTCTTAGACTGTGCTTTTCAGCAGGGATGAGTCGCAATTTGTGGAGGAAAGAGTGGAGATGGAATATGGATGGCACTTGGGCCCGATGGTTTTTATCCCTGAGCCTGGGACGGCATGGTCCCTAGCTCTGACTCAAACTGGGGACTGAGCCTTTCTGAAGAGACTGGCATCCAGCTGACATCAACTGACTATATATAGCACCAAATACTTCAGCTACTCATATCTTCCTGGCGAAAGGGAGGAACAGAGAAAGATTAGGTTCTCTCCATTGTGTTTCTAGTTTGTGAGATGGTTGAATGAACATACAGAAAGTTTTTATGGAGCATCTTCTCTTTGAGGAGATGGTAGCCCAAAGGGTTTTTTAAAACTTTTTAAGATGTGGATCTTATGCTACATCTTATTGAGGTGACAAGAGACACATACGTGAATTAGACCAGAATGATAGCTCATTAACCATTAAAAAGAAAGTATGGGCAATAATATCTATGGAGTTTCAAGAATGAAGAGAGCAATGTGGGGTGCATCAGTAGAGCCATTCCTTAAGAAGGAGTGAGAGAACTTATGCTAGGTTCAGAAAAATGGGAAATATTTGAATGGCAATGTGGGGGAACACTTGGAAATGATGTTAAAGGTTGAGCCATGAAGCTATTTGAGTAAAATCTTAGACTCATAACTGGGTCATACCTTTTGAAGAGACCCTATAGAGAACAGTACCTACAAACTTGACTAATCTTTGAAAGGTCTGAAGTCAAGGATTCCTGTTTGGGAGAATGACAAGATAACAGGTTTGGACCGTAGGCCTTGTTGGCCTCCTTGCTGGTCTTTGAACACAGAGGAAGTATGTTCTCATTTCTGGGCTTTTGCTTTTACTATTTCCTGCTTGCTGTAAATGCTTTTCCTCTACCCATTCGGCTCACCCTCTCATGCAATCAAGACACGACTCCACTCAACTACTGATTCCTTTTAAAGCACTTCCCGAGTCACCTTGTCTTAAAATATCCCATGGTGCCATTCTCCAGTCCCTAATTTTGCTTCATTTTTATTTATGTTTTTCATTAAGATTAAAGTCAAATGGAAGTGAAGGAAAAAGTCCAAAATAGAAATTTTGAAAAGACAGAAGTTTGTTTTCCCCACAGATGAACTTAGTCCAGAGGTAAATAATCTAGGATTGGTGTGATTGACATAATCATCAGGGGCTCAATTATCTTCTAATTTTTTGCTCCATTATCCTTAAAATGCAGTTCCCTTGGGCCTACGTGGCTACTCCAGCTCTAGCCAGCACATTCATATTTTAGTTAGCAGAAAAAGGAAAAAGTAATGAGAAAGGCACACTATCTCTTCTTCAAAAGATGTTCTGACATTGCTCAGATCTCTTTTGCTTATATCCCTTTGTCCAGAACTTAGTTGAATAGCCATACAGAGCTTAAGAGAGATTGAGAAATGTAGATTTTATTCTGTGTGGCTGTGTGCCCAGCTAAAATTCAGAGGTTAACTCACTGACAAAGGAGATAAATGGTTACTGTGTGACAGCTCCTAGATTTTGACACTAGAACGTATCGACATTATTTTATCAATCTAGTGTCTCTTTTTCTATTAGAATACAAAGAAGCCTCCATAAAGTCTTGAGCATCAAGAATTGTGACTAGTATGTGGCGGGCACTCGATATTCATTGAACGAGTGATTAAGTGAGTGGGTTGGCGATTAATTATGGAATGCATTAAGGATTTGGTATGATTTTGGATTTCTCTTCCTGTTTTGTCAAACACATGGGGGAAAAATAGGATTCTAATAAATGAAGAGTAACTTGAATAAGGGAAGATGGTGGCCACTTACGGGAGAAATTGTTTTGAATGAGATTGAAATAGGTTATGCTTTTGGTTCCTGATCATAGGACTGCGTGATCACAATTCAAGGTAGCAGTAGGTTTAAGCTAACCTATTACAATTGCTTCTAAGCCATTGTTTGCATTAAGATATGAATTAGGTACCAGTGAGAAACCATTTTACCAAAGCCAAATGAATTTAAATTCCCTCCTAAGATTCTCCAATCGCCCTTAAATTCCTGGCTCTAGCATTTACTATAGTATGCTATTAGTTAAGTCTCCTGAACTTTAGTTTTCTTACCTATAAAATGGAGATTACAGTTTCTACCACATCATGTCATGAACATTTTACAGGTAACAATTTTAAAAATTTCTGATACTTAATAAAAGCTTAATGAATATTAATTTTTCATTTACTGTTATTATTCCTGCAATATGAAAGGATTATAATTAACTGCATTATTCAGGAAGAAATAAAAACATATTCAGAAAACCCCAGTTTTCCTATGTAGTAACCTTCTTATGTTTCCAATTTTGTGTTATATAGTTCTACAGGTTAAACTGGTGTCTTAAGCAGATAATTGTTATGTTAACTTTGATTTCTAAAATGAAAGGAAATTTTTTAAATTTTTTATTATATGTTAATTTTTTTGAAGGGAGATTTTTAAATATTTATTTGAGGGGGTAGAGGGAGAGAGAAACCCATGCAGACTCCACACTGAGGGTGGAGCCTGATGCAGGGCTCGATCTCATGACCCTGAGATCACAACCTGAGCTAAAACCTAGAGTCAGACAGGTAACCAACTGTGCCACCCAGGAGCCCCTGAGATGAAAGGAGATATTTTTAAATAATAGGAAAAGTTTTGAAGAATATTAGAATATAACAACTTACTTGCTTTTGTTTTTCAGTTATACTTAAAAGTGTTTGCCTTATTTTTTTAAGCTCATTCATACATATCTTTAATTGCTTTCTGGTTTCTGAGTTATTGTGTGTTCTGAAAAGAAGAAAGAACAAATCATCGGTATTGTAACTTTTAGGCAGTGTATGTATCCATGTGCCCCATGACAAGGCTAAATTTTAGAAAAGAACGTTACTGGTTTTTTGGGGTTTTTTTGTTTGTTCTTTTTTAATTTATAATTTTTAAATTAACATATAATGTATTATTTGCCCCAGGGTACATGTCTGTGAATCATCAGGCTTACACATTTCACAGCACTTACCATAGTACATACTCTCCCCAATGTCTATAACCCAGCCACCCCATCCCTACCCCCCAGCCACCCCCAGTTTGTTTCGTGAGTTTAGGAGTCTCATACGGTTTGTCTCCTTCCTGATCTCATTTTGTTTCGTTTCTCTTCTCCACCTCCCCATGACCTCCCCCGCCTCTCAAATTCCTCATATCAGAGAGATCATATGATAATTGTCTTTCTCTGACTGACTTATTTCATTTAGCATAATACCCTCTAGTTCCATCTATGTCATTGCAAATGGCAAGATTTCGTTTCTCTTGATGGCTGCATGGTATTCCAGTGTGTGTGTGTGTGTGTGTGTGTGTGTGTGTGTGTGTGCGCGCGTGTGTGTGTACGACATCTTCTTTATCCATTCATCTGTTGATGGACATCTAGAGAACATTACTGGTTTTTATGAAGCATTTTCAGATGATCCATTCTGAAAGCCAATGCATTTGAATTTTAAGTCAAGTCACAGTTAATGTATTTCTATTTCATCTGCACAGAGATCTGGCTCTACATTAAACTTCCGTTACATTGGTCATATTGCAATCTTCCTTTGTCCTCAGCACGCCCTCTCCCATCCCTGAGACCCAGGACAGCCCCACCCCACCACACACACACTCGATACCAGAAAAGGAATGGCAGGCAGAAGAAGAAGCAGGCTCCCTGCTAAACAAGGAGCCCAATGTGGGACTCAATACCAGGACCCCAGGATCATGACCTGAGCCAAAGGCAGACGCATAACTGAGCACCCTAAGTATTTTAAATGAAATGGTACTAACAATGAGAGATGAGATCTTTTCTGGTAGGCAAAATAATGGGATTCGAATGGTAGAACTCAGTGCCTTGGGAGGCTAGTGAGGAAGAACCTTATGGCAGAATTTGTCAGTGTCCCTGTAACCAAACTATTTCCATTGCTGGGGCTGCCACGGTGTGTTTCCAACTCCTTTCACCACTTGCTACAAGAAAAAAAGAGATTAAATAAGGTGAATTTCATGGCCAGTATACCACCTAACAAAAATCCACACCATGACGACCATGAAAGGTAACCTTATTTAGCCAGTGTGGTAAACATGAGCCCTTCAGCCAAGTGGTAAACAAGGTCTACAGTGATCTTCCTCTGACTGAGCACTTGTTTTTAAATTCTGTGTTTCTCCTTGTCCCATTTTCAGTCTATATTAGGTGGCTGTGGGCAGTTAGAGATTAGGGCAGGATCCGGGGGATGGGGGGTGCCCAGGATGTGGGAACTGGCTGTCTGCTAGATGGGCAGACAACATATCACCATTATTGAGCCTCAGTTCTGGAAGGATGCACATATAACCCAAGCAGGGCAGCTGCCAGGCTAAAGTTAAATGACAAATCTGATAGGATGATCAGTTGTTTACAACCTTCAGGTGTCATATATGGTGCTAACCCCGGGAGGAGAGAAAGGATAACAAAGGTGTAAAAGCTTACAGCCAGTGAGGCTGTCTAAGGACCCATGAATTTTGGTGTGTGTGAAAGGCCTATCCATTCTCCTTATGGCTAATTGGCATATCTTCCATGGTTCCTATTTTTCTACACTGAGGAAGGCCCAGCTTACAATCAATCTCATTACCCGGACAAGGCCAGAATAGTTATAACCAGTGCTATGCTGATCATCCCACTGGCCAAAGTGAGACAGTACCAGACAAATTGGTGAGTTTGCAACTGGTCTCACCATAGCAAAGACCTCAGGGCATCTGCAGGGGTAAGAGGAACTATTACAGACACCGTGTAGTTCATGTTTGCTAGGCAGGGGCTTTGGTCATGCATCGGTCTACACTTTCATAACCCACTCTGCCTATAAATTGAGGGTGAAATGTTTCACCTTAATCTGAAAGGATAAATAAAGTCCCTCAAATTGTGTGTATTATTATGTACTAAACAGCATCACGTGAACACATATATTGCAGTACATGTGGTCTAAATCAAAGTTAAAGTAAGTGGAAGAGAGAGGAAGAAGTAAAACCATATGAAATTGCAAAAACATGATGTCTACAGTGAACCAAGAGCATTTTCTTAAAAAAAATAATAAAACAACTTTTTACTTCATCGTACTTTTTTAGCCTTGCTCTTGCATTACAGAGGAGGAAACTGACATTCTGAGAGATTAAGCAAAACCCCCACTCATCATCATCTTTGTAAATTATAGAGATGGAATTAACCATTTGTTTTGTCTGATCTTTTTGTATTTTCACTATACTGTGTAGAAATGTGTATCTTCTCAATCTCCAAATATCTCTGTATTGATATCTTTGTAACCGAAAATAAAGAAGCAGAGTTGAGAACTGTCAGATAATTATTTCAATGTGCTCCTTATCGATTCCCTTTAGAATGGAGCATCCCAACACGCAGTTTATTTTGGCTGGGGTCCCTTTTACTTATAACATCTGTGGCTCTATTCCAACTCATGTTTTTCTCGTTTGCAAGCTTCTAGAGTTCCTCCTGGTGTCTGTTCTCAGGGTGCTTTCCTTTCCTTCAGCTGTGCAAATACTAAAGTTATTAAAGTGCTGAACATAAACAAATGGAAACATGTGCCATTTGCTTGCAGACCTCTCCTTCCTTTCCTGGCCGGTGTACCACACACACAAACACACTTACCACCTTCAGGGCCAAAAATAAGAATCAAATCCAACTCTATCAAAATAATCCGTTTATAGGCAAACCCAGGGTTTTACCTGTCTTCCTCTGCAAATTTATTTCTCTTGCTTAAGCATTTCCTTCTAGGCTCTTAAATTAAGCCCCAGGGTAAACTGGGGTGAAAAGGAGAGTTCAACAGAACTCGATGACCAGCTTGTCAAGGACGACTCACGCAATAGGGTTGGAAACATGGAAAGAAAGAAAGTTTCATATACAGGAATATTAAGAAACAAGTTGCCAAAGCAAACCCGCAAATCATTTTTTTTCCTCTGCTTGCATAATCCCAGCATTTATCCAGAATTTTGTCACACTTCCTTTCATGATTCTAGCCAGCCTGTATTTTTCCTACAGTTTATGGAAGCATTTTCTTTGACAGTTTTCTCACCTGCAAGAAAATGTACCCGTGCTTTTATATACAAATTTAGCATGACCTAATTAAGTAAAAGTTCGTTAAAGAAAACATGAAGTTTTTTAAAGAATGTATAGTCCACAGTTTTTTGTGAAAGAATCTGGATTTCACAGCTGTGTGTCACATGCTAGCGTATCAGCAGTATTGACTACATATAAGTTAAGGACAACCATAGCATCAATGTCATAGAGCAGTTCTGTGACATGGTGCTTACCACAATGCCTGGCTCATATTAAGTGTGTAATAAATAGTAACCATCATTATTATTACCATCAAAAGTTTAACTGTAGCATAAACAAGTGAAAGGACGACAAGCAAAAGATCTGAAATCATCTGAAATAACAATAGCTTAGTTCTCTTTTGCCAGCGAGACACAGAGAGGTTAAATCACATGCTAAAGGTCACACAGAAAAAACAGAATGGCTCCTTAATTGAGAAAGACGGATATGACTTGAGCTGTGGTATTAATACACAGAAATGAAGCATGTGCAGATCAGAAGAGGGATTGGTAAGAAATAAATTATCCAGAAACAGTGAAGATTCTGATGTACTTGATAAGTATATATCCTATGTGAAAGTGATTTGTCAGTGTATCACAACCTAATGGCATTAATAAATGAATAGGAATAACTCTCGATATTCTGAATCTGCTCACCATCCAAATGTCCACTAACTTGCTGGTTTCCCATGAGTTTGCCTAAATCCAACCCACCTACTACTTTCTCATTAAACTATGACACATTTTAAAAGTAAAAAATTCAGCGCCTTGTAAATGTTTGTTGAATGAGTAAGAGAGTAAAAAAATGAACAAGAAAAAATTAGATAAGAACAGGAGACCAAAGTTCAAAAGGAAAGAGAATTTCCAGGCACTGTCAATTTCTACAGTGTGACATATAAGAAAAGGTCATTGGATTTGGCCAGAAGTTGGTCTTTGGCAGAATAGAGACATCTTTTTAATGTGGTAGTCACAGAACCCAAATAGAAAGGATTTAAGGCAGTAATGAGTGGTTAGGAAGTGTAAGCTGAAATGGAAACCATTTATTTAAAAGAACTGGCCATGAACTAAAGGGGAGAAAGAGTTCAGTAGCTAAAAGGAAAACAAGTTGCATGTGTATGTGAGTGTGTCTGCATGCATGTTTTGAAAGAGGAAATTTGAACATGTTTGGAGATAAAAGAGAACCAAACACTCATTTGTGAAGCAGTGAGAATTTTGATAATTTGAGATTTGGAGTGGTGCACATCATGGTAGTTGTAGGTCTACGATGGTTGATCGTTGGAGAGAATCCCAGGAGGAGGAAAGAAGTATGTGACATGCAATGTTTAAAAGGAAATGTGTAGTGAGGCTTGGTATAAAGGCCAGGTAGTGCCATCAGGAGGATCTCCAGCATGCCATCACCAAGATAAATTTGCAAGGGACCAGGTTCTAAGCAGGTCGAGACATGCCAGCTTCCCAACTGCATTAGTCTTAATAAGTCTGTGCCTCATCAGTTCGTGAAATTACGTTTAAGACAGTCATAAGTGTCTGATCCTGACCTTCTCCCCACCTTTTCACCTGAATTTCCAAGTTGCAATCAGAACCTCCATTTTCGTGTCCTACAAACAGCATAACAGTAACATATCCCAAACTGGGTCCATCCTCTTTCCTCTCAAATGAGCCCCTCATACTGAATTCCCCATATAGACATAGAAAGAATGTAGATATCACTACCTACACTGCAGACCAAGCCAGGAATCATCATAGAATTCTCTCTTTTTCCGTTTTCCCTTTACAATCTAATAAAACACTTAAATCACTTTTAGGCTGGGGAAAGGAACTCTACCTTAACCCCAACCCTCTCACCCAAAGGAAGAGAGGAGATAATAACTTGAATGTTGTCTCTCAAGACACAAATCTGGCCAGGTTGGGTGGTAACTATAGTCACAGTGTGTTGATAGGACATATAAGCAGGCCACGTTCCGTTCTTTGCTCTCTATTCCAAGCATGCAGAATGGTTATAAGGCAACTGCAGTCCCAGCTTTCTTGCTTTTCTCTCCTGTTTTTCATTTCATATGATTGACAAGATTATATTAAAATTATGCTTGGGCTTGAGGTTGGTAAGCTCTCAGGTCTCTACTCATGTTCATTGTTTGGAAACCTGAGTTTTGCTAACAATAGATTTTCGCCTCTACCCGATGAACTCTCGGTGAGTTTCCACTGATTTTTCAATAGCCTCCATCTACAAATAGTTTCACCTCCTTGTAACCTTTTCTGATCTTCCCAAATAGTTTGTGCTTGCTCTTGGGTCACTTGCTCTTCTGGGTTATGTTGTATTGTGTTTAAATGTACAACACATCTATTATGTATTCAATCTGTTTGTTCTAACAAGACTCTGATGTTTTATTCCCTAGTAGATTAAGTCACTTTGTAATGCCAGCGCTTAAGATAATAATGGTATATTATGGTCAGGTGGTAAATATTGGTTGGATACCATAGTGTAATGTATGGCACATGGCAGCTATGTAATGGATCTTAGTTCCTTTCATCACTTCATAACTTAACCGTTCATTCTTATCTCTTGATTGCATGATATGCAACAGTGGGTCAAGGAGTGATACTGGTTAGGAGAACTTTAGCTCCTTTATTTTGTGTCAGAACTCTTGAAGCTGAAATCGTGGGCATGCCATGCAAACACAACCACAATACATCTCAAATATACCCATAGATCTTCAGTCAAAATGCATCTTTAGTCTTAAAAAGGGTTTCTATTTTTATGGAAGTATAGTTGACACATAATGTTACATTAGTTCCAGGTGTTCAGTACAGTGACTTGACAATTCTATACATTATGCTGTGCTCACAAATGTACTACCTACCACCTGTCACCATACAATGCAATTATAATATGAGAAGCTTTTTTCTTGACTCCAGAAAACCATATACTCCTGGGTTTTTTCCCATTTCTTCTTAGTTTGTTCATTCAACAAATATTGATTGAGCAAATGGCATGTATTAGGTACTATGCTAGGCACTAAGTTTTAAATCAAATTTAAAAAATTCCCACCTTCATGGAGCTTACATTCCAGTGGGAGAGATAGGCATAGGGCAAGATAAAGAAGTAAAATATACCATATGCTAGATAATGATAATTATTAAGGAAAACAATAAAGTAGGGGTGCCTGGGTGGCTCAGTGGGTTAAAGCCTCTGCTTTCGGCTCAGGTAATGATCTCAGGGTCCTGGGATGGAGCCCCACATCGGGCTCTCTGCTCAGCAGGGAGCCTGCTTCCCCCTCTCTCTCTGCCTGCCTCTCTGCCTACTTGTGATCTCTGTCAAACAAATAAATAAAATCTTAAAAGAAAAAGAAAAAACAATAAAGTAGAGAAGGCAGGCAGCATTGTTGGGGGGGAGTGATTGATTTTAGAATGACCAAAGAAGGCCTCATTGAAAAGGTGACATTCGAATAAAGACCCAATGGAAAGGCAAGAGGAATCCATGTGGATGTATTAGAAGAACATTCCAGGAAGAAGGAGCAAGGAGCAAGTACTCCAAGGTGTTAACATGTCTGAGAAAAATGAAGAAGCTAGTGTGACTAGGGCAAAGTAATGGAGAAAGAAGTCAGGAGATTGGTCAGAGGTATATTGGTCTTCTATTTCTACATGTATTTCTACATCTCACTTAAGTGCCTTTTCAAAAAGTAGCGAGAACATTTTAAAAACCATATTTAACTCCTCTGCTCAAAAATGCTCTCATGGATTCATATCCTAGTGTAAAATCCAGCCCTAAGAATAGCCTAAAAATATCCTCCACATGCTTACCATCCGATAACTCTCTGACCACATCTATCCTCTCTTACACTTGCTGCTGTAGACCTCCAAGCTTCTTGGCTTTGCTCAAACATTCTAGGCTGTTCCTTCTGCCAGGACCACTTTCTCCCAGATATTTGTGTGGCTCTCTCCCACACCACTTCAGGTCTTTACTCAATGCCACCTTCTCAGTGAAGCATTCCTTGTCTACCCTGTTAAAAAGTACCATACCTTCTCACTCCAGAATTCCCCAAACTACCTTATTTAATTTTCTCCAAAATACTAATTGCGATCTACCATATTTATGTAAATGTCAAAATGGGGATTTCTGTATCCCACAAGTGGATTATCATTGGATCAATTAGTGGGTGAGGATATGATATGAAAAAACTTTCCTCAATTTATTATTAAAATTTCCAAATTGAAATTACTTAGTTGAATTGACTAAAATGCTAGGGCTCTGAAACTACTGGGGCAATAACTAGAAGTTCCCAGGTGATGCATATGTAAAAGGAAGCACTACCACCACTACCATCACCATTTATAACGACTGTCATTTCTATACCCCTTGTAGTGTATAGACTGTTGTAGGTGTTTCACATAAATTAACTCATTTAATCTTCATAACACTCTAGATAATTTCTGTTATCATTACCTCTTCTTTACAGATAAAGAACAGACACATAGAAGACTAAGTAACCTGCCCTAGCTCAGAAGCATTGTTGCAGACTCAAACCCAGGTTGTTTGGCTTCACAGTAGATGTTCTTTACACTGTCTCCATAGTAATGAGGGTCCAAACCATCACAATTCATAACTCCCCATTAAATTTAAAATCTTTAAGGTAGACATGTCTTTTACTCCTAGTGAGATGCTTGTTGTCTCACATATACTTGTTGCCATAAAAACTTGATGCTGTAGGAATAAAGCTGTTAGCAAGAGAGAGAGACTTGACTAACCAATTTAGCTGATTCTGGGACAGATTCTCCTTCCTGTGTGCAGAAAATTTACAAGGTAGCCATGAATTGGAACTACTTCTACTGTGAATAACACTGCTAAGTCTTACCTTACACAGTTGAGCCTTGAACAACATGGGTCCAATTATACACAGATTTTTTTTCTGATAAATACAGTGCAGTACTATAAGTACATAATTTTCTCTCCCTTATGTTTTCTTAATATTTTCTTTTCTCTAGCTTACATTATTGTAAGACTACATTCTATAATACATATAACATACAAAGCACACATTAATCAACTGTGTATGTTATCAGTAAGGCTTCTGGTCAACAGTAGGCTATTAGCCAGAGGAATGTTGAAAAAGAAAACCAAAGTCGGCGGAATCACAACTCCTGATTTCAAGCTCTATTACAAAGCTGTAATCATCAAGACAGTGTGGTACTGGCACAAAAACAGACACATAGATCAATGGAACAG
>CM052800.1:89222531-89238303 GCA_028533885.1 Nasua narica | reverse complement strand
TTAGGGATATGGACATTGGGGAGGGTATGTGCTATGGCAAATGCTGTGAAATGTGTAAGCCTGATGATTCACAGACCTGTACCCTGGGGTAAATAATACATTATATGTTAATAAAAAAATTAAAAAAAAAAAACAGTAGGCTATTAGTAGTTAAGTTTTTGGGGAGTCAAAATTATATGCAGTTTTTTGACTGTGGGGAATGGAAGGGGTTGGTGCTCCTAATTCCCATGTTGTTCAAGGCTCAACTGTAATTCAGTGGCCCATACCATAGTGAACTGCAGCAATTGAAGTGTCTCTGTGTGAAGAAAAGCCCAGACAAATTTAACTATTTCCTTTAGGGAACACACAATGGGAAAATGTTTCACTTCTTAAGACTTGCAGAGGAAAAAATAGATGATTTTTAAAGTAAATATGTATTTACTTAATATATTTATGTATATGAGTCGGTATATTTAGAAACACTTTTCCTTTTAATGTCTTTTAATGTCTATTCCCCCTATTTTATTACTAAATTATATACTGTGTATTATATGTAAGTTATGAAACACAATTTTAAAATGAATACCTGTGAATATATTGCCCAACTTAAGAAATAGAATGCTATCAATGCTATTGAAGCCCATATCTGTCCCTTCTATCTTCTTCCTGCTTCCTGTCCCTTCCCAAAAGTACTCATAGTAATAAATACTTCAAGTCATTTCCTAGGTCGTCTTCACAGGTTTTCCAATAAGCATGTATATGTTGCTAAACTATGTAGTTTGCTCTGGGTTATTTTTGAACTTTATAAAATATTAAGAAATTATCTATATTCTTCTACAACTTCCTTTTCACTGAAAAAATTTCTAAGATTCATCCATGTTATGGTTATAGCTGCAGGTGAATGATTTTCACTACTGTTTAGTATTCATTGTGTGAATATACCACACTTTTTTTACTAATCTAATTTCTTATTGAGAGATATTTGTTTGTTTTCCATTAAAAGCAGTGTTGCTACAAACACCTGTACATGTCTCTTGGGGGCATTTATGCAAGAGATATTTGTTTGTTTTCCATTAAAAGCAGTGTTGCTACAAACACTTGTACATGTCTCTTGGGGGCATTTATGCAAGAGTTTTTCTGTAGAATAAAGCTAGCAGTTAAATTTGGAGCTTATAATGATGATACCAATTTATCCTCCAACTAGCAGCCTTTAAGAGTTCTACAGCATTTTGCATCCTCCACAACACCTGGCAGGTTAGACTTTAATACTGTCATCAATCAAATAGGTGTAAAATGTGGTTTCATTTGTATTTCCCTGATAAAGTAAGGCTGTGCCCTTCTCAAGTTTATTGGACATTCATTCATATTTCTCTTTGAGAAATGTCTGTTCTTATATTTGTCTCTTTTTTTTATTGATTTGTTTGTATTTTTCATCTTGACTTGTAGGAATTTTAAGTAGTCTGGTAACTAATCCTTCCTTAGCCATTAGTAAAGTGAAGAACTTTCTGCTTCCTTTTTTTTTTCCTTTGTTATAACATTTTTTTTTATAGCTTTGGTTTAAACAAAGTTTAACCTTTGATATATTGGAAGACATCAATCTTTTACCTTATGATTGCTGCTTTTTCTGTCTTTTCTAAACTATAGTTATAAATCTATTCTATTTTATTCTAAAATTTACAAAGTTTTACTTTTTCACATTTAAGACATTATTCCATCTGAAATTAATTTTTTGTGGGGTATGAGGTAGTGATTTATTTTATTTGTTATTCAAATGGATAACACTTGTCCTGACTTTAATTGTAGAATAGTGCATCTTTTCTAGCTAACATAGAAATTCAATTCTCATATATTAAGTTTTTATTTATGTTTAGGTCTGTTTCTATGACACCTATTATTTCCATTGGCCCATTAATCTATTTCCATTTCAATATCACACACTATTAAATTTTATAACTTTATAATGAATCCATATTTGGCAAGGCAATTACCCTCTTCTTGTTCTTCTTTAAGAAGATTTTGACTTAGGGATGCCTAGGTGGCTCAGTCGGTTAACACCTTTGGCTCAGGTCATGATCCCAAAGTTCTGGGATGGAGTCCTGCATTGAGCTCCTTCCCTCAGCGGGGAGTCTTCTTCCTCTGCCTGCTTCTCCCTCTGCCTGCTGCTCCCCCTGCTTGTGTATGCTCTCTCTCTGACAAATAAATAAATAAAATCTTAAAAAAAGGAAGATTTTGGCTCATTGTGGATCTTCCACATCAAATTATCTTGTTCATGTCAAGAACTGTGAGAGCAGTGAGACCTTACAAACTTGCAAACCAACAGGTTATTTTACCACAGTTTTATAGATGCTGGCAGAAGATACTAACTCTTGAGTCAGAGATAAAGTACTTTACTTAAGGCACAGCAAGCAGCATAAGCTTCATGTTTGCGTCAGTTCTTGTTTCCAGGTCCAGTTGGGCAGTGTGGATGGGCTTGGATGGATGCCTGCATATGCAGTGAGTTACATTTTAGGAGAGAAACCCTAAGCAAAAGGGAACTTGAACCTTTTTTAATTGGCAGTAAGTGTTGACTGCTTTTTGCCCCAGAAAGAGACACTGTATCTTCCAAGGCTATTCACTATACAAACATTCCTGACAAGTTAGTCCAGAACAAAAGACAGTCAGTGTCTCTTATCTTTTAATTTTTCATCTATTCTCTTATTTTTAAACTTTCTGCTACATCTGCATTATTCCTCTTTTCATTCCTAATATTGTTGATTTTTTACTTAAATCAACTTTTTTAGGGGCTTGTTAATTTTATTAGTCTTTTCAAAGACCAACATTTCATCTTGTTTCTGTTCTCTTACATGCTTGTGTCTATTTCCATTCTTTCCACATGATTTTCCTCTTCCAACTTTCTTTGGGTTTATTTATTATTTAATTCCAGTAGTTAAAAATTTTTTATTACACTCTTCTCTTTAACTCTTGAGTTACCATAATTGTGTTTAAAACTTTATGAACAGAGAGAATTATTTTTAGCTCTCATTTTATTTTTAATTTCTGTGTTCTTATGATAAGCTATCGGCTACAATAAACAATTCTAAATTTCAAAGGGCCTAACATAGTACAAGTTTATTTCTTATTCATTCAAAGTCCGTCCTGAATATTTCTATGTATAACACAGAGATTAAGCTTCTTCCCTTTTTTAAATTGCCAACATTCTCAACTTGCAGCTCTGTATGTTTTAGATGAAGAGGAAGCAAGAGTGTATAAGATTTTGTGTTCGGATTTTTTGTGTTCAGACCTGAAAATACATGCATCACTTCTTCCTACATTCCACAGGACAGAACTAAGTTTTCTAAATATGAAAGAGATTCTAAAGCTGGGGTTTAACTCTATGATGAGGACTGAGAGGAAAATCAGAATCCTTGCCATGATTTCTAATGGTCAGAAATATATGTTCTGTACGATACCAATTCTTTCCAATTACTGGATGTAGACTTCTATATCTATTAATGAAATCAAACTTAATAATCTTATTGTTCAAATAATTTGCAATATTGGTTTTTCTTTTTTTATACCCACCATTTTATTTTTATTGAAATACATTTGACATACAACATTGTGTAGATTTAAGGTGTACGTGTTGATCTATAACATTTGTTACAATATGATTGCCCAACTGCAGTGATAGTTAGGATCTTTATCGTGTCACATAATTATAATTTCTTTTTTGTGATGGGAATAATTAAGATCTAGTCTCTTAGCAAGTTTGGCAGTTATAATACAGTATTGTTATATATTCAGTACACTGCTTTATAGATCTCCAAGACTTACTTATTATCTATTGGTTGCAACTTGGATGGTTTTAGCTACTCTAAGTATTAGTGACTAAAAGTGAGGTGTTAGATATTCCCTACAAATATTTGCATTTGTCAATTTCTCTTTGTAATTCTTTTCATTTATATATTATTTATTTTGAGGCTATGATATCAAATAATATAAACCTATAAATGTGATATTCTTTTGATCATATCTTGTTATTTCTATAGAGTTTTCTTCTTTACTAGTAGTATTTTTTTCTTTTAAAGAATAATTTTGGGAGCACCTGGGTGGCTCAATCAAGGGTCTGCTTTCAACTCAGGTCATGATTCTAGTGTCCTTGGATGGAGTGCCACGTCCAGCTCCCTGTCCAGTGGGAAGCCTGCTTCTCCTTCTGCCATTCACCCTGATTGTGCTCTCTCTCTCTCACTCTTTGTCAAATAAATAAAATCTTTTTTTAAAAAAAGGGGCACCTGGGTGGCTCAGTGGTTAAAGCCTCTGCCTTCAGCTTAGGTCATGATCTCAGGGTCCTGGGATCAAGCCCCGCGTCGGGCTCTCTGCTCAGCAGGGAGCCTCCTTCCCCCTCTCTCTCTCTCTGCCTGACTCTCTGCCTACTTGTGATCTCTCTCTCTGTCAAATAAATAAATAAAATCTTTAAAAAAAAAGAATCTTGTCTGACATTAGTTATGGCTATATTACTTTCTTTTGGTTAAATTTGCCTGGTTGTCCCGAAACTCTGACTAGATATATTTTGGACTTCCTCTGTTTTCCTTATGTCTTCAACTCTTTTTAAAATTATTTCACATCTTGGGACGCCTGCGTGGCTCAGTTGGTTGGGTGGCTGCCTTTGGCTTGGGTCATGATCCCAGCATCTTGGGATCGAGTCCCGCGTCGGGCTCCTTGCTCTGCAGGGAGCCTGCTCCTCTCTCTGCCTCTGCCTGCCTCTCTGTCTGCTTGTGTTCTCTCTCTGTTAAATAAATAAATAAAATTTTTTAAAAAAATTATTTCCCATCTTTTTATCTCTATTGCTTTATTCTGTGTAATTTTCTTTTTATTTTATTGTTTCTGCCCACCATGGTATCTATCTGCTGCTTTTAATCCCTATATTGAATATTTACTTTTAATTATTATACTTTTATTGCTAGATCTCTTTTCCCAAATCTCCTAATCTCTTGCTTGTTAATGAGGTTTTTACCTCCTCCTTCCCCTTTTAAAACTTCTTTAAACATATAAATTTATTTTATTTTTTTAATGATTTTATTTGTTTATTTGACAGAGAGAGAGAGTGAGAGAGAGGGAACACAAGCAGGGGGAGCAGGAGAGGGAGAAGCAGACTCCCCACTGAGCAGGGAGCCCAATGTGGTGCTCCCTCCCAGGATCCTGAGATCATAACCTGAGCCAAAGGCAGACGCTTAACCATCTGAGCCACCCAAGTGCCCCTATAAATTTATTTTCTAATGTATTCTCTGTGTTTATATATTTCCAGTATCCATGTTCCTATTATTTATAATTTCTATGACAGTGTTTGTGGTAGCTTAGTTTTTTCTCATGTGTTTTGTGATTTTTCTCTTCTTGCGAACTTTTCTTCACATTCAAACACAATCCTTTGGAGTCTTCTAATTTATTCCTCCAGGGAAGATCTGTGTGTCTTTCTGGCACATGTATGAGGATATTACAGACCTGGGTCTAGTTTAAATGGGTCCAGACATGAAAATTTTTAGCTTACAATTTTCCTTATCTTGTAAACAGTGTAAATTTTGATCCTAAATGCATGGCCGAAACTTCCAGTGGCTACAAATTCTCAGGAGAGCTTTGGCCCCGTATTTGAATCTCTTTTAGACAGTTTTCTTTGCTGCTTGCCTCTGTGAATGGCTGTTTATTCAATTATTTCTAGAGAACTCTTCCTGCATACCTGGGTTTCCCTGAGCCTGGCTTTCATCCTGGAGGGTCACTAATGGAGCCTTCTGCTCTGGGAAGATGCAAAGTTCTAGGCATCCTGGATATACAGATTCTCCCAGGGCACTCAGCTGCTTCTCACTTACTTTGCTAAACTCCTACTCCTGCTTCATTCCTGGCAGCCTCTTCCATTTATTTACAAAGTGCCTTTAGGATTATATCTAGCACTTTTTCAATGA
Source organism: Nasua narica (assembly GCA_028533885.1). NCBI lineage: Eukaryota > Metazoa > Chordata > Mammalia > Carnivora > Procyonidae > Nasua > Nasua narica. The sequence goes on along the minus strand of CM052800.1, from coordinate 89,232,391 downwards.
GTTAAGAGAATTATGAATGAATGTCTTTGCTATTTTTTTAAGTAGCATTTAAATACGGTTGAAATCAGTATAGATATTTGTGGGAGAGGTCATCATTTTTGCAATCTATTTTCAATGCTGGATGCCTCAGTGAATTGGTGGGTCCCTTCAGATGACTCCTCCACCGATGATCAGAATTGGTAAATTCTGAATGGCACATAGATTGGAACTAGTGTTCATATGAGGCATATGAAAACCCAGTGCTCACTCTCCCACTAAGTGACTTTGTTAGCCTCTCTGGTGTCAAGCCACCTTTTGGGGCTTGAGTTCTCTCCTCTCTAAGATGCATTGGTTTATCTAGTGTACCTTCTTGAGTGGTATGGGTTACAGAGATTCTGGGAGATACTAAGCTCTTTGACACCTCCCCACTGGCCACAGGAGCTCCTTGCCAGTCGTCTGTAGCCTCCAACAGTCTCATCTCTTTATCCCAGCTTGCCAAACAAATACCATTTTCTGTGTGCACTCTATTGTGGAAAAGGTTAAAAAGTATCGTCTAGAAAACCTCTTAACAGTCTTTCTGCCTCTAAAAACACTTGCTTCTAAAGTTAACTTTAGAAGTGATTAACTAACTATTAATGAATTTTTTTCTCCAGGCAATTGTTCAGTGAATGAGCATATTGTACCCAAGAGAAGGGAGGGTGGGTTTTACACAGAGTTACTTTGAAGTGAAATCTTCAAAAGGAGTTGCATACTTTTTTGAATGAGGAAAACCCCAAGAATTTTGGGGTGAGTGACTTGTTCAGAGCCAGTAATGACAATCTAGGATAATAGTTCTTCTGATTTGAACAAGCCAAGACCCTTGATGGTTCCTTGGACACAAATCATATTTTTTTTATAACTAGTCTCATTGTGCTTCTCCTCTTTACTTTTTTCCCCTATGAGTGAGTACAGTATTATAGAGACAGCTTACATAACTTCATGTCCTTTTCTTTCTTTCTTTTTGTCTATATTTAATAGTTTATGCCTTTGTTTTACCTTATGTTTTCAATCCCTCTATTTTTCTGGTATTTTGAACAGTTTGAAATAACAGAAACTGATTTTACTTACCAAAGACTCATACATGTAAAATCTGTGAAAAACAATGACTTTATTAATTCCTGAAAATATGGGTCCTCACATGCTCTACTTCTGGCTGTTTCCAGCATGATCCTGAGTCATCCTTTCAGAAGAATGTTTAGCACTCAGCAACCCAGAGTTCAGTCTGGCCTGGAACTGAACCGCTTTCAGTCTGGCATTGTTTATGTTGGGATGCAGCATGTTTTTAAAACAACAGATTCCTGTCTCCACTCCACTCCTACGAAATCTGAGCCTCCATTCTTGGGGGTCAGAGAATGCAGTCTTACAAAACTTTAGTTTTAGCTTTTGGGACGGACTTCTCTGGAAACAGCTGAACATCCTTCAGTTGGCTGAAAATTGGAAGAAATGTTGAAAAAGACTTTGTAAAAGATATATATGTGTGTGTGTGTGTGTATACATATACATGTATACATATATATATCTACACACACACACACATACATATGTATATGTATATATATACATATATATGTATTTGTCCTGAAGGATATATCAAATATTTGCCCGATGAGAAAAACGGGGGCAGGATACTTTGGTCAGAAGGAGTGGCGTGAGTCATGAGTGAGACTCCATGGCATATCTTTGAGAACTATGAATGGTCTAGTGTGACCAGGCTATCCCCGATATAAGAGGTAGAAATGACAGAACATGGGTCAGAAAAGTATATTAGGACTAAATTGTGAAACGTCTTGAATGATAAGGAATTACATATTATTTCATAGGCAATGAAAGTCACCAAAAGATTAATAAACATGACAATAATGTAGCAAGATTTTCATCTGATAATCTAATCATGGCAATAATATGGAGGGTGAATCCAAGGGAAAAGAAATTGCTGATGATGAGACCAATTACAGATTATTAGTGTAGTTCAGAAGAATGATTATAAGGCAGTAGCCAAGGACAGGGAGAAATGGGGCATAGATTTGAGATTATTCATTTACTCAGTAAATATTTGTTGACTATTTATGTGGTAGGCCCTGTGCTAGCTGCTAGAAAAACAAAACAAAACAAAAAAAACAAACTATGAATGTTCTAAGACAAATAAAAAATATGTAGTGTGGGTGTGTGCATGTGAATGTGTGTATATATGTATATGAATAGAAGGGCTATTTTTAAAATAATGGTATTTTCTTTGTGGAAGAAATATAAATAATTTTATGTTTTTGTTAGACATTATTGAATTTTCTAAGGTGTCTACAATGAGAATGTATCACATTTTTAAGTGTTATAATTTAAAAATGTATATATTGGTTTGCCTCCCAGAATAGTAGTGAGAAGATAGATGTGTGAACAAACAACTGTATAGCTCTAAGGTAATTGTTATAATAGAGAGACGTTGACAAATTACTGAAAGCATGTGAGCACTAGCATCTAAGTGTGCCGTCAAGAGACAGGGAATCTTCCTGAAGGAGGCAGCATTTCAAGTGAAGCTTGTAAGATCTGTGGGAGTCCCAGAGAAGAGATACTCCAGACCAGGGGAATAGCATTGGAAGATAAATCTGAGTGAATAGGCAGGGTTCAGATTCTGAAGAGTCTTGTATTTTTTACAAAAGTGTTCAGAATTGATCTTACACCGCATTATGAAACTGGAAGTAGGAAAAAGACATGCAATGTTCATGCCGTGAATGCCATTCAGGCAGCAGTGCAGAAGTTAGGTTGAGGTGATGTGGGCTGTGGGATGAAATTAGAGGCAGGTAGGAAAATCAGGAAAGAGACACTTATGATAATTTGGGTGATAATTAATAGTAGTGATTTGATTGGTTGGGTACTCTGTGTGGGGTGTGTTTGTGTGTGTGTGTGTGTGTGTGCACATGACACGTGTTTAGTGGGTAGATGGTCAAAGGATCAGAAAAAACTTACGAGGTCTATCAAATTAAGGTTTTTTTTTTCCTCAAATGAGGGGATAATGGTGTTATTCACCGTAATAGGGTATATATGATTAAGAGACTGGTGGGAAATTATGATGAGTTTAAGGTACATATGGGATATCCAACTGGAAAATATTAGTAGGCAGATGTATATATGAATATAGACCTCATGAAAGAAATAAAGAGGTAAAAAATCAATAAGATTTGATGATTGCTTATATGCAGTTGGAGGGTATGGTTGTGAGACTGACATCCAGTCAAGTTTTTGAAATTCAGTTTGCAGTTGTTCAGAAATAGAAGAAGATAAGACAAAGAACAAACTTGTAATTGTTTCTCAAGACAGGGCTCTATTGTGTCCATCATGACCATGAGGCTCTCTTGTTCTCTTCCGGGCATGGTAGATTATTTTGGATCTCCGGGCGGGGTAGTTGGAAGACATCCTTCTCATTTAAGTCCATTACCGCTTCCTTTTTCTTATGGTTAAGTATTGCAGATCCAGAAGTGAACCATGAAAGGGGAAGTGGAAGCCTGGAATATGACATTGTTTAGCCATATACTCTCATTTCTATGAGTCATATTGGTTATATCTTTTAGTTTCTTAAGGAAAAATGCACAGAAATGAGTAGTTAGGCTTTCAAAGTTCTCTTGATCTTGTCTTAGATGCAAGAGATGAGTGGATTTTAAGAGAGACAGGTGGATAAATTTTTAAGGTTTTTTTTTTCTGAAAGACTAATTGAATCATATGGTCTGATTATTTATTTATTTGCCTTTTAAAAAGATTTTATTTATTTATTTGTCAGAGAGAGAGAGAGAGAGAACACAAGTAGGGGGAGAGGCAGAAGGAGAAGCAGGCTTGCCACCGAGCAGGGAGCCCGATGCGGGACTCAATCCCAGGACCTTGGGATCATGACCTGAGCCAAAGGCAGACACTTAACCAACTGAGCCACCCAGGTGTCCCTGGTTTGTTTATTTAAATACCTATCTCTGGTAATGATAAAATTGCCAGCTGATTCACATATCTTTTCAGATTCTTATTCTTAGAACTAATATTTGTGAGTGTCTATTGCTTGGAGTCATTGTTCTAGGTACTTTGCATATTTTAATGAATTTAATGTGCACAACAGCTATGAAGATGAGGTAGGTACTATTATTATATACCATTTTATAGATAAAGAAATTGAGAAATAGATTAAGCAATTTGTTCTAGTAAATGGCAGTTTGACTCAAAACTTTATGAGCTTAATCCTGATGCTCTAGTGTATATTAGTTACCTTAAAAGAATTGATGAAAAATCATGATAAAGTTTATAGATGTATTTTTTTGAGTTATAGGTATAAAGAGTTTGAAAATATATATAAAAATATCATAGGTGCTTCATAACATATCTTTAGTAAAGATATCATACAAAATCATTACAATTTTTTAAAGTATTTTACATGTCACTTCACATTCACAACTCTATGGGTAAAGCGGAGAACAATCCTTTTGTCCCCATTTCCAAGTGAGAAAGTGAGGTTCAACAAGATTAAATGACTTACCTAAGGTTGCATGGCAAAGAGTAAAGTTGGGACAAGAATTTAGATTTATCCAGTGTTTTTCCCTTCAAGCCATCTTCTTACTTTCATAAACAGTAATCTCATGGCACCTTAGCAGGGTAGAGGAAGTGTGGAGTAAAATGTGACATTTTTTGAAATGGGTGTTTTACTCAATCACAGAAAAGTACAAAGTAAGGTAAACATTTACTATTGGTACAGTATTTAATACCAAATCTAAATTTCAAGTGAAGAATAACTAAATTTTATTCATTTATCTATATATTTATCACCTACCTACCTATCTATCAGAACTACAAGATCCAGTCTTACCAATCCAATTTTAGAAATGACAGTTTTTCAAAATGAATATTTTGGAAATTAGATATCTTCATTGTCCCTTGCTCTTTTAAATATTTTTTCTTAAACAAATTTAAAGTGTTTCTGAGAAGAATCAAAAATCTTATTTGATCTTACTTAAGGCCATTCGAAAAACCAGTCTCTCTATGTTATTATTCACTGAGAGTAGTTTTGAAATGATTAATTGTGATTGTATCATAGATTAGTACAGTTTATCCCTTCTGATTTTTTGTTTGTTTTTAAAATTCACAATATCTTTTGGCGGTTAATCACACTGCTCTGCTACACATTGGGCTTTAATAAAATCATAGTGTTTAGAACATTCTAGAGCCATCTTTTCCAAGTTGCTACTTCAGTTAAGTAAACCATGTGTCCTTCCAGACATAGTGATTTTCTGGAACTTACTCTGAGAGCAAGAATAATAGAAATGCCCCGAGTTTGTTACAAATCTGAGAAATAACTATAAGAGAAAATTTACAAATGAGATATATAGAAAAACAAATTAAGGGAATGAACGAGGGTTTAGAGGGAGGTGGTAGCATAGCTAAAAAAATATGACAACTTCTTTCTTGCTGGCTTACTCTTCCTGCAGAAAAAGTCTAATCACTATGCTCTTAAACGATTTAAGAACATGCCTTCTGAAAAAAAAAAAAAGAACATGCCTTCTGGCTAGCAGCCATGTGGTGGAAACATTTGCTGCTCTTCATGCTTGAGTTAAATTTTATCTACAGTGAAGCAGACCAGATAATGAAGGAAAGGCTGGTTAACGAAGTCACGTAAGGTTGGTCTATTTATTTTTTGTTTTAATTATGTCAAAGTTATTCCTAGTATACTGAGAATCAGAATGGCTTTACAGGAAATAAAGCCTTGGGCCTTGAGTTTGAAGCCACATTCAGTCATGTAGACAATGCTAGGCATTGCAGCACATGGAAATAAAAAGTAACAGTGGCTTTTTCTTTTTTTTTTTTTTAAGTGTTTGTTTGTTTGTTTGTTTGTTTATGTGAGAGAGAGCACATATGCACACAGGCTGATCTGGTACTTGACAGGGGTGGGAGAGGAACCAGCTGAGCCCTACAGGGGGCTCCATCTCACCACCCTGAGGTCATGACCTGAGCCAAAATCAAAAATCGGACACTTAACCCACTCAGCCACCCAGTTGCCTTGTGACAGTAGATTTTTAAGTTGGCACTGTAGTGTCCATGTATATAAACACTCCATAAATTCCCTCACTTTGTATCATGAATGGGACAATCCTCTTTTTCACATATACCTCTCAGTATGTAATCTTTCTTATTCTGATGGCTATTTTTTCTATTTACTATATCTCCTGTACCAAAACTGTGGTTGTTACAGGTGGGGAAGGTGAGATAGTATAGCTGAAGGTAATGGAAAATCCACCCTTCCTTGTCCCTGCCCTTCTATAGATAGTCTTATATATGTCTTCCTAAAAGCAAGGAAATTTTCCATTTTCTTATATTTTATTTAATTTTCTCTTTCTCTTCTATGTTCTTGCAGCATCTAACTCATGCTTCTGATATGGAATCTGCTATCTAATTTGTACATTTTATATTTGTCTCCACTGCTCAATAATAGCCATCATATTATATTCATCCTGTATTGTTCTGTAACACCCAGCAAAATTAGTCCTTGTACGTAGTAGACATTTAACAATTGTAAAATGCATCAATGAGATCGCTATTTCCATATATTTTATCTGCTTCTATTTTTTTGTAATGAATAAGATATGTCCTTATATCTTACCTTTTTAAGAAAGAAAATTCATTTTTGTTATTTGAAGAATGTCCTAAATCCTAGATAATTCCTTTCTTGATGATCAGGATAATAGTCAACCAGCAGCAAGCTCCTGAGAGATTTTTACACTTGATCTTAGCCAAAAGGCCGAGAAGCGATCCTGAGAGATTTTTAGAATCATACCAAAAGCAGATACCAGTGAGTCCAGATGTACATTAGGAAGAAAAGTCATCATTAGTTGATTATCACTTTTGGTGCAAGGTTTGTCCTAGTCCTGTTCTTCTAAGGTCCTGCAAGCCCTGTTCTTAACTGGCATGTTGGTTAGCCTTCATGCTGTGGCTAGGGAACAGGGATGATTAGTGATGGTGATGAGGATAACTATGGCCATACCAGGCACTGTACTCTCTGAATGCATTATTCCATTGAATTCTATGGTGCAGACACAGAGAAGTTAAGTGATTATCCCAATACCACACATTAGCATGTGACGGAGCCTGGCATCCAAGCCCCACAATTTGCCTCTAGCCCTTACCTAACCCCAACATACTCTATTCCTGTCAAGTTTCTCTTCCTGGAAAAAGAAAATGAATTGAAATAATAAATGGCAAATTGAATTTTCTCATGGAAATAAAATTAGTATAGGGCATTATTTCCTATATATATTTAATGACCCTTGACCTAATTTTTAATAGGAATGACTATGAATATCTAATCTATTGATTAGTGTGCCCAGCAAGTAACAATATATGTACGTGAAATAAAAGGGCAACTAAGTAATGAAGCATTTTAAATTATAATAAATGTGTACTGTTTCACTGTACTGTTTGGAAGAGTTCTTATCTTCTTAATCTGTGCCTTGTTTTCTACAAATCAGAAGAGGAAGTAATAATTTTTATTGTAATTGTGTAATTCAGCAAGCCTTCTTTGGAGGGATATTTATAGGCATTCTCAAGGAGGATTTTGTGAATACTGAGTCACTTCATAGATTTTTGCAGTTTTCCTTTTCATTCAACAAAGCTTTCTACAGAAAGAACAAAGAGGATAAAATTCTTCATTATTATACATCTTTCAAAATGAAGATCTTTCTACTTTTATTATTTTTTTTAATCTTTCTATTCTTGAGTTGTTATTTCATTGTGATTCATAACTTTATCTTGGAACCCTAGCTGAATTTTGAATTATTTAATTCTTTACCACAATTTCACTATAGAGTTGACCTTGAATAACATGGGAGTTAGGGGCACCAACGCCCATGAAAAAATCTCTGTATAATTTTTGACTCCCTAGAGCTTAATTATTAATAGCCTACTGTTGACCAGAAGCCTTATCAATAGCATAAACAGTCAATACACATTTTGTATGTTATATGCATTATTATATGCTGTATTCTTACAATAAAGTCAGCTAGAGAAAAGAAAGTTATTAAGAAAATCACAAGGAAAAGAAAATACATTTATCCCACTGTACTGTAAAAAATCTACATATAAGTGGACATGCACAGTCCAAAACTGTGTTGCTCAAGGGTCACCTTTACAATAATTGTAACCCTGAAAGTTGTGTCATTAATGGTGTTCAAACTGAAACATAACTCAGATTGAATCTGAATCCAGGAACATAAAACTCTTGATCTTGCTTTCAAATCCTATATTTTTTTTCTGATTGTATATAATACTAGTTTTCAAAAGGGTAATTTTGCCCCCCAGGAGACATTTGACAATGTCTGGAGATATTTAATTGTCAGGACTTCATCCTGTAATTCACAAGACATCCCCACTCATGTTATCCCATCCAAAATGCCAAGAGTGCTGAGAGTAAAAAAAAAAAACCTAGTTTATTAAAATCCTTGTTGGGAATATTGCTTTGCTACCTTTTCAGCTACTCTAGAGGATTTTTAGGCTCTGTATAGAAAAGTTAATAGGTCTGATTTATAAGGGAATTTATACATTCAAATGAAAGTTGTGCTTCAAAGTCAAAGAGATACAAGGCAAGAATGATAACCAGACCTTAGCCTGAGGAGCTTGAGGTTTTGTTTTTTGTTTTTTGTTTTCCAAGGGAAGAGAGGTTTTTCCCTAATGAAAGCAGGAAAGAAGGAAACAATGGGCGAATGTAATTTGGAAATGGGGAGATATAAATTTCCAGGTGTTTGTATCAACTGTCTCCTGAGATAAGGGGTGAGATCATCTGTTGCGAGAGAGAGAGGTAGCAGTGGTAACCTAGGAGGTTTAAGAATAATAAAAGTTGAAATAGCCACTGTAGAGAATGGGCAGTGGCTGTGTTTGAAGTTAAAAGGACAGGTGTATCATGATTCAGAGAGCTCATAAAGTTCCTGCAGGAAATCACCAGGAGTGCATTTCTTGCTGAGTGAGCTAGAGTACAGGGCAGAGTTCTAGCCATGGCAAGGGATTTGGGAAACCAGTAGAAAACTAAGGAGAAGCACAGTTAAAATGGCTGGACAAAAACGGTGATAGTTAAGGGAAACAACTGTATCTTGATGGGCACAGAAGGGCCCAGGTTTATGGTGCAAGATTGATTCTTAGTCCCAACTGCAGCTGGGACTCATTAATGTTTCAGGCATTAGCACCACACTTCCTAGAATAAAGCGTAGCATGTTGTGGATGCTTAATAAATATTTGAATGAATAAATGCCACATACTTTACTAGGCACTGAAGATATATACATTGCCCAAGAAAATGGTCTTTTCTTGTATAATCTGGTTCAATTCATATTTTTGGGCATTTTGAGACCGAAAGAGATACACATGATACAAGAAACAAGCAGTGTTCCCTAGGACCCAAAGGAGGACCATCTGATCCAGTCTCGAGAGGTCAGAGACATAGTCTCAGAGTGATATTTGTATAGCATATCAAAGATGGGGTAGAATCATTTTATTTATTTTTTTTAAGATTTTATTTATTTATTTGTCAGAGAGAGAGAGAGAGAGCACAAACAGGCAGAGTGGCAGGCAGAGGCAGAGGGAGAAGCAGGCTCCCTGCTGAGCAAGGAGCCCGATGTGGGACTCCATCCCAGGACCCTGGGATCATGACCTGAGCCAAAGGCAGCAGCTTAACCAACTGAGCCACCCAGGTGTCCCCATTTTATTTTTTATAAGGATGGGTCCACGTAGGCTAAAGTAGGCAGAACTGACACAGAGAAATTCACCCCTTTCCCTAAATTCCTTTATTTTCCCCACCAGAGAAAAGTTATTGCCAGGAAAATACAACAGAAGCT
>CM052800.1:89193228-89222031 GCA_028533885.1 Nasua narica | reverse complement strand
ATATTCTTCATAATAACTCTTCATGATCAATAAATCTTTTTAATTTTATTCAAGTTAGAGGTGAATAAATTCATTTAAAAGGATTACATCATGCTCTCTATAGTCATAAATTAATATATTCATAGGATATATCATTTATGGCGAGAAAACAGCTCTGCTTAGTTGTTCTTGGTCATTGTTTGGATAGGGCCATGTTCATTGAACTAATTGGCATAAAAGCAACAACAACAGTAACAACAATAAATACTGAGTCAATAGAAATATTCAATGAAGAATATGAAAGACAAAACCAACCTGAGAGCCATAATTCAATTAAGATTACAGTGGAGAGTTTTTTTTTTTTTTTTTTAAGATTTTTTTTTTAAGATTTTATTTATTTATTTGTCAGAGAGAGAGAGAGCAGAAGCAGGCAGAGAGGCAGGCAGAGGCGGAGGGGGAAGCAGGCTCCCTGCCGAGCAAGGAGCCCGATGTGGGACTCGATCCCAGGACCCTGGGATCATGACCTGAGCCAAAGGCAGCTGCCCAACCACCCAGGCGTCCCTACAGTGGAGAGTTTTAGAAGGTCAAGTCAAATTCTGCTTGTGTTCTCACTGACCTGCAATGCTGTGTGACAGGACTCAGTGCCAAGTCAGTTTTAGCTGTCTCTTTTTTCCTTACCACACTTATGGCTTCTACTGCCATCAGTAGAAGTAATAAAAGGCCATAGAAGCCAGAGGCGAAAACAATAAAAGGGAGGCAGACCCTTGCTTGAGTTTCCAAGTTACTCATCATCTTGCTTTATGGACTTACCACGGATAGGAATGTGATTTCTTTTTCATTGCCAAGTCACCTGATTTCTCAAGTCCTGGCTTAGGAAATGAGATGAGCAGGGAGGCGTGCCACTGGCTCACAGAAAACTGCGTTTGTTACAAGTGCCGTTTGTTTTATTTTTACTGTACAAAGCATAATGTGCCACATAATTAGAAGGCTTGATTGTTTAGACTCTGAGGTTAAAGAAGGTAAGGATTAGTCTCTCTATTTTTTTTTTTAATTCCCATTTTTCCCATAGTGGTTCTGCTTTGCTACACATTCCAAGATATGATTTACCAGAACATTGATCGACATTTTGATGACTGATGCACAAATAATCTCTCCAGGATAACTAGAAATTTTAATATTTTGGGGATCTTCAATAATACATAGAGGTAAGCTACAGAATTTGGTGTAGAATTTTTGTTTTTCCCTAAAGAGAGGAAAAAACACTAGGTGTGATACCTACTCTAAATTTGGTGGATGGTTTTGAAGAATTTAGGAAATCACTTCTTCCTAAAGAATTTGTTAAAGGTTCTGAGTAGCTGAAAAGTCAACAATAAAATTACGATAACCACATTACATGGCTCCACGCTTTCCTCACTTAAAAAAACCAAGTTGAATTATGCATTAATTGCTATATATGTATTTACATTTTATATATATATGTAATTTTTATACATGTATTTTACTTGTTTAAACTTCACAGCAATATCCACAGATTGGGCATAACTACTCCCATTTTGCAAATGAGAAATCTGGGACTATGTAATTAAGTAGCCTTCCCTCACCTACAGCTAGTAAACAACCAAGACTACATACTTAACCCCTACATTACACTCTTTCCTTTTGGGTGGGACTTATTAAAAATAACAATAAAACAAACTTAAAAATTTACATTCTGAAATATTGTGGAAAGGAGATCTGCCTGGACCCCTAATACTTCCTCATCGCTAATTTGCATCCTAGTAAGTCAGGGCATTCTTCCTGAACTAGAGCTCCAAACTTTTGTTGTATTTGGTGAGTGTTCTTTCATTAAACTAGCAGATTAGGATTTAAATTCATGAATATATTGTAATGGTTCAAAAATAGACCCTAGCACACTTACTCCCACCTAGACAAAGAGCCACAGTTTGAAAACCTGTTTCTGTGGACATCATCGAACCCTACCTCTTGAATTAACTATTCCAGTGCCTGTGTTAGAATAGCTCAAGAAGAACATTGCTAGAGGACATATTTGTAACGTGGTGGTAGAGATACTCTGATAATGAGTGAATTACTTTTGCCTTATGGATAGTTTCTTTTTTTTTTTTCCTTCCTTAGTCACCCACTACTGTTAGCTGCTGGTAATTATAAATAAGAAGTTGTCTTGTCTCATGTTTTTAGGATTTCTTGGTATTAGATCATTGTTTCTAGATGGAAGGAATTAGATCATTCTGTTTCTAGATTGAATGTTTGGAACTTAAGTGACTTACTCAAGATTACAACAGAGTCAGCCAAAAGAGAATAAGAAACTTCCTGGTTAGTGTTAGATGCTGGCAACCCAATCTGCCTTTTTGCCAATGTGCCTCCTTCCAACCCGTGGGCTTTTCACGCATGGCAAATAGGCTTGTTCTTGGGTCAGACCACCATTGCTGCTCTCTGAAATGACATCACCTTGAATTAGTGTTCATTTCATATGGTTGGCATAGAAACCTCATGGTTTTATTATGAGATGTCAAATCTAAAAGTGAAGCTTCCTTGTCAGTTGCTAATTTCTTTGGACAAACTTTGCTTGAAGAGTCAATTGTTCCTGGAGAACAGAGGTTTTGAACTTCAAGCAGTCTTGAATGGAGCTGTAAGTAAGGCATAAGGAATGAGACAGCATGACCTATTGCCCTCTTATTTTGAAACATAGTTTACCCCCACTGGGTATCTACCTGGCATGATGTAATGTTTCAGGAAGGACACTGTTAACTCTGACTCACACAGGTATCACTGTTGTCTGGGCATGAGTGATTTCTATAATTCATTTATTATGAAATGAGATTTTATTCATAGTGCTTTAGAGCTTACAAATTAATTCTGCATATGTACTGATCATTCTTAATTATCCAGTTTAGTTTTCTCTGTCTATTCCCAATTCTATATTATCATATCATTTCCTGTATAGCAGTTGTCTTTATCACAATTTTTCTCATGAACTTTGAGTACATAAAATTTGCTTTGTTGACTTATACTTTGAAATCTTTTGTGAGGCAAGCCAGAGATGACACCAATGGAGCTGGAAGGTCAGGCCTCTTTGTTGGTTTCTCTTAGGACAGCAGACATTGATAGTTTCACTTTCCTTAAGTATCACCTTTTACTTCCCCTTTCACAGAACCCTGCAGGGTTCCCATTGAATGACAATATTGCTGATAAAATAAAATTTAAACTTCTAAGAATGTTTCTAAAACTCATTTGATCACTTCCTACCTTCTTTAGGTGATAACACTCATTACACACCAGAATACATATTCCCTCTGACTCCTGCGTCCAGGTCATATGGTATTTCTCAAAGCTGTTGCACCATCCACTAGTCATTCCTCTGCTCCTTTAAAAATGCTATAAAATGTCCTTCTGTAGATTTCTTATTTTCCCACAATAGTTACTGAACTTATTGTCTTCAGCAAGTAGAGAACAGAAGTAAGAGGAGGTGAGTGTGCTAAGTGTGGCCCTACTTACCACCTTCCGTCAGTGATCAGAAAAAACACCAATATTCCCCCAACTATATATGCCAACTTACTGCTTCTGCAATGTTATATTTTGCCCTATTTCCTATTATAAGAAATTCTTTGTCCACACTCTTATTTAGAGTCAAGCCCTCCACTCATGCACTGGATCCCATCCTGTCTGACAGCCTCGCTTCATTCAGGTTCTCTGCTTTGCTGTCATTAGAAAGACTTTTTTTTAACTGTCTAAAATAGCAGCTCTTCCTCACCATTACCTTCTATCCCCTTGGCCTATTCTACTTTTCTTCAAGGCATTTATAATGACCTGAAATGATAATTCTACATTTATCTCTTCCCTTCCACTTAGAACAGAAGTTGGCAAACTATGGCTTTACAGCCAAATCAGCCTGCCATTTGTTTTAATAAATAAAATTTTATTGGAACACAACCAGGGCCTCTTGTATGTCTTTCAATGACAGCTTTCCCACATATGAGTTGAGTAGCTGTGACAGAGACTGTGAGGCCCAGAAAGCCTAAAACATTTGTTATCTGAAACTTTATAGAAGATGTTGGCCAACCTCTGCCGTTGTGGGAATATAAATCCCACAAGAGAAAGTATTTTGTTTTGTTCCCTGTCTTAACCCCAGTGCCTAGAAGAATGGCTGGCACTTAACAGACGTTCAATAAATATTTGTGGAAGAGAGAATGAATGGATGGATCCTCTATGGCACCATCTTATCCTTCACCTTCTGTGACTCAGTCTTCTGTTTTTTATCTTTCCTCTATCTTCCATAAACTCAGTCCTCTGATTTGTTTCTTCCATTAACCTTTTTCTTCATATTCATCAAATTTCCACTTGGAGGAAAAGTCCTAAAAATAGCTCAACAAATTTTGGAAATAAAAGTTAGCTTAAAGGAATTTTTTCTTTGGCAATAGTATTAAAAATGTGTCCAGTTTCTTTGCTAGCATCTGTATCATTGTGTTCGTTTTAGAGCAGAAACTCTGCCAGCAAGAAATGATATTTCTTTTATTAGTTATTCTTCACAAATAGTTACCTAGTATACTGCTCAATACTCTTGGTAATGTTTGCTAATCATGTTGGCATTCTTTACCATTTATTTGTTCCATATTCTATGGAGTTTAATTTCTGTAGAATAATCCTCTTTTATATTTTGTTGACTGAGCATTTTACTTATTATTGATGCGTATTGTGCTTACCCTATCTTCAGTTTTTGCTCATGAGACTTTATCCAAAAAGTAAACACTCCTGACACATGCAGTTCTTTTGATTTCACAACTTATCCATGCCGGAGATACTTTCCATACTAACTTTGATTTCTTGCAGATGTGGAATAAAACCAGTACTAAATAAATGAACTTTCTATGTCTATTCTTAAAACAAAAGAAAACAAACAAAAATCTCTGCTGGATCTGATGACTCTTAGGTGACTAAAAATTCTGTGAACCTGTGGAGACTGGAATGTACTGGCAGCAAAGAGCCCAAGTTATCTATTAGAATCTTGGATTGTGTTTTTGAAATAGGAAGTTAAAATGCTAATGTGTCCAAAAATAATCTCAAGTGTAAGTTATTATTGCTCCCTTAGAGGGAAATTCACAATTGCATAACATCCTGTAAAGGTAAAAATGTGACTCTCGATATGCAATTATTCATGTGTTATGAGTGGATGCATCAAATCGGATACATCAGAGCTGTCCTGACATGACCATTTCTGTGATGTGGTTCTAATACCCAAGAGACTTTCATGGTGCGTCAGTCAAGGTGATTTGCTGCTGTCTTATCATGAATAGTGATGACAATACTTGATCCTTCTCCCTGTGTCAACCTCTGACCTCATTTATTTAATTGCGTTCTGAGGTTTACTCCAGGCAGGTCTCCAGTTCACATTCAATCTCACTTGTAGCTCTAGTTTCTTGGTTATAATTTATATGTGTCTTATGAATTGTGATAATGGCAGAAAAGCCTGATGAAAGGTATTTATTTCTAAATATCTAAATGAATTTCTAAGTTTATTTCAAAATGTAACAAATGTAAATAATAAAAGTTTTATCTTTAATAATAATGGCATCTCTAAGTAACTTTGATGTGTTCCAGTTTTCTAAATGCTGAACTAGTAAGGACAACTAAGGTACTGGAAAATAAAAAGATTAGCCTATCCTATGCAGTGGAAAGGTTTTTTAAGCTGTTGTTTTTCATTTAGTATTTGAATTCCAATAGGTTGTTTTTGTTTGTAAATAAATCTCTGTTACTGGGTACTCAAAATGAACTAACTTTTAAAATCTACCGAGTTTATTGTGCATGTTGCTCATTTTCTGGTGAAACAGAAACTACGTAGTATATGACAGCATGGTAGAGCTGAATCAATTCCTAGGAATCAGGAGACCCAGTCCTAGAATAGCTTCTATTGTGTGATGTTAAACAGGTCGCATAACTTCTCTGGGATTTGGTTTCCTCATCAGTAATGGGAGAGGGTTGAATTAGGTGATCCTCTCTTCCCTTCCAGATTAGTAGTCTCACCGTCTATTTTAGGGCCTCTGGAAAGGCTTTGTGTTATGGGAAAAAATTTCACAAGCTGGAATCCAGGTATATATTCCTACTTCCATTTTTTATTACTTATTTTCAATATTTCCTTCAAAATGAGGATAAAATTTAATTTATTTAGCTTATTCATCCTTTGTCCTTCCAAAGGCACACCCAACCATGGGGTCAGTGAGAAAATGTTCAAACATTTGTAAACAATCAACTTTCCTACTGTGAAGGCCAACCCAGTGGAATCCTAAACAGGGCAAGGCAATGAAAATAGTCTAAGCCCTGGCTTGGACTCCTTTAAGGGCTCCAAAATCCAGATTCTTTCTTAACTGTATCTTTTTCTTCTCTGTTTCTTCTACAACCATGTTTTTATTGCTTAAGGCAAAAAGAGTAGAAAAAGACAACGCACCTGACTCATTGAAATATAAATCTCAGCATAAGGATTTAAACACTGTGACACTGTATTAGGCTGATCACCAAGCAGAATGATCAGGCAACTTGACTCAATATCAGACTGCACAAACTGTGAGGGCAGCCTGGTGTTTTGGGTGCCCAGACTGAGCCCGTTGCTAAAAACAACTCACAACGTTGGTTGACATAAAGTCTTGATTGTATTTACAAGCTGGAATACCCAGGCTGTGAATTATATGAAGGTGGGAATGAATCTAGTGAGGTGAGCAAAGGACATCATTTGAGGGTTTTTCCTGACCTGGATGAACCTCAGGGTTAATTTTTGATTCTTTGCAGTTTTATGGGGATGAGAAAGGAAGCCCAGGGCTTGCCTAACATGGAAGCTTAGTAAGAGACACACCCCCTCTCCATAAACTGGACACCAAATGACTGTACTCTAATTAAACGGGTGAACGAGAAATAAACTTGCATTTACCATGCACACTGCCCCTCCCTAGATATTTCAAGGAAAACTACCTGTATTAAACCTGATAAGCCGAATTTTAAAAAAAAAATCTCTCGAGAATTTCTAACCATAAACTAACCTTCATATGCGTTTGAAGACAGAACTCCCACTACCAGTGGTGGCCTGAAACATCTTAAGCCAAGTTAGTTTCAAATGATCCAAGACTGGTAGTGCTAAGGCACTTGACAGGAAAAAAGTGGGAGTCTCTTTCAGACCTTAAAGAGTCCCCACGGATAAAGGCCCAGGGGATAGGAGTGTCTCATTAAAAAAAAGAGAGAGAGAGAGAGAAAACACATAAGGAAACAAAATACCAAGAGTGAGAGCTGACAGACATGAGAAAGAGAAGTCTGCAAACATTTTGCATTATTAAACACATATGTTAAAAGAAGTATGAGTTATAGATTTTAAGGAATAAAAAAGAAGAGTTTTTAAATTATAAATAAAGAGCAAGCACAATTAAAACAGAATCAAATCAACCAGAGCTTATGAAAATAAAACATATGAATGAGGGGCCACTGGGTGGTTCAGTCGTTAAGCATCTGCCTTCTGCTCAGGTCATGATCCCAGGGTACTGGGACTGATTCCCTGCTCAGCGGGAAGCCTGCTTCTCCCTCTCCTACTCCCCCGCTTCTGTTCCCTCTTTCACTGTGTCTCTCTCTGTCAAATAAATAAATAAAATCTTAAAAAAAAAAATGAGTGAAATGAAGAACTAAATATATGGGTTCAAGGGGGCGCCTGGGTGGCTCAGTGGGTTAAAGCCTCTCTGCCTTCGGCTCAAGTCATTATCTCAGGGTCCTGGGATCGAGCCCTGCATCAGGCTCTCTGCTCAGCAGGGAGCCTGCTTACCACCCCCCCCCCCCGCTTGTGACCTCTGTCTGTCAAGTAAATAAATAAATAAATCTTTAAAAAAAAATAAATATATGCGTTCGATAGTGAGTTAGACACAGTTCATGAAAGAATTAATACTCTAGACCTGAAGATATTGCCAGTTCAGTGAGTAAATGAGAAGGAAGGTAAAAAAGAGAGGGTGAGAGAAATGAGGTTGAATCCAAAGTAAATCTAGTCAGCATCCCAGAAGGAAAAGACAGAGAATGGGACAGCAGCTTTTTCTGAAAAGATGGTGACTGAGACCTGATAGGAGATATTAGGAAAACTAAAGAAGCCCCAACAGGAACTATAAAATGATATCTATACCTAAATGTATCACAGTGAAATGCTAAGATTAAAAAAAAAAGTCTTACTAGCAGCTCTGGGAATGGGTGATGTTGGAGTGAGGGGTGGGGCAGCAGAGAATTATAAATTGCAAATTGCAAAAGGTACAGAAAAATCAAGCAGTGAGCATTTTGAAGCTTTTAAACTTCCAGGGTAGAGTAATAATGTGAGTTTTGGGAAAGGAATGAGTAGGGTTCATATTTATAGACTTCATATTTATCAAAACTCTGCTATAAACTAGGAGGGCTTAGTTGTGCCACTTAATTCTCGACAGTATGATGATGTGGATATAGATATCCTCATCTTCTAGTAAGAAAAATTTAACTGAAAGATATTAATTTTTCAAGATCGTAAAGCTAGTAAGTGGTGAAAATGAATTTCACCCCCGTATCCATTTGCCTCCAGAGCTTATACGTAGGAGGGTTTTGCTTTACAGTTATGAGGGACAAGAGAAAGAATAGAGTTAATTCATAGTGGCATCTGGGAAGAAGAGAATTCTGAAGTTAACCATGACTTGGATGAACTTTATAAAAGCACATTGAGTGATCCTGAGCACTAACAGTTTTGGCATTCGTTCTCTGACATTTGAGATTGGTCACGAAGTCCATGACATGTATTACTTAAAAATGAGGATAGTCAAGGGGCACCTGGGTGGCTCAGCAGGTTAAAGCCTCTGACTTCGGCTCAGGTCATGATCTCAGGGTCCTGGGATCGAGCCCCACATTGGGCTCTCTGCTCAGCCGGGAGCCTGCTTCCCCCTCTCTCTCTGCCTGCCTCTCTGCCTGCTTGTGATCTCTCTCTGTCAAATAAATAAATAAAATCTTAAAAAAAAAAATGAGGATAGTCAATACTAAAGCCTTTGTTGGCCATTCATTCCTTAACTCAACAAACATATATTGAGCTCTTAATTGGGTCGAGAACTGTGTGGGGTCCTGGGGATGCAGCAGCCCCAATCCCTGTTCTCACAGAATGTATATTCTACTAGAGGACATGCAAGATAGGAAATGTAAATGAACTATGTTGAGTGATAGGTAAAGTCAAGTTGGAGGGCTAAAGAAAACATGTAGGAACCACATAGTTTTGTTGAGGGTAGGAGGTCAGAAAGAATGATCACAAAAGTTTGAAACCTGAAGGACAGTAGTGAAAATCAAATGCACTTGGCAAAACCTTAAGTTGTAAACAGTAAGGTTTCTTTGGAGGGATAAGATGGGAAGAAAATATAACCTGTTACCCAGCATTTTTATCTCAATGAGGGTTAAAGCTTAGTCCCGACGAGTCATATCTGGTGGAAGGAGAGCTGGCCTGTCTGGAGGCTACATCATGAGAGGCTGAGAAGCCTTATGGTGCAGGATTGATTCTGAAGGACTAGTCCTTCCTCCCTTTCACCACATAGAAGCAGATGGTAGACAAATGGCACCCAATGACAAAGCTTTGGTAGTAATGGGCCAGTGGGTGTTTTGAACACAAAGTCGCATCTGTTATTTGTGTAATAGGAATTTTTGTTGGTGTTTATAATGCCCACCATCTTCCAAGGAGGAAGAGGACTGGTAATGGAAGAGAGGCACAATGAGGCTGGGCCCTGCCAGGAGGGGAACTTTCCTAGTAGCCTGGTCAGAAAGGGGAATCTGGAGAAGAGAAATGGAAACATGTCAATGAGGAATTTTCAAGCAGTCAGCTGTAGAGTATGTGCTATTACTTCCCTCTTCCTTTTTTCCCTCATAAAATCTTGTATAAATTCCACAGTCCTCAGCAATATTTTTTTGTGAAGTGGATTCATTAATTTTTTTGGTACAGGAGGAGGTTGGGGAACTCAAAGGGAAAGACAAGGGAACAGATGAAATCTGGGTTACATTTACATACTCTTAATTTAAGCCCCCAAGGATACATTTTCAACCAGAGAGGAGAGGCTGGGGAAGACAGAATGGGCCCTGAGTAAAAACCAGAAAGGCTGCTTTCTCTAAAAAACTCAGAATGGCATTAGAGTAGTAAGGCTTAACCCAGATGCCAGAGTAAGACACAAACTGGGGAGAGAATCCTCCTTCCCTCTTGGGCCAAAGTCTAGGCATGACCTGCGGAGCAAGCTTGCAGCAGTCTCTCTGAGCCCACCATCTCTGCTCCTGAGCAGATAGATGCATAATGCCCATCACAATGGTCACGCCAATAACCCAGACGTGTTGGGAGATATGCCGTGGACTTGCTATTGTGAGCCTGGTTTTAAAGACAGGAAATCATAGGACAGAGAGCTTCGGAAACTTGCTCAATGTCCCCAAGCAAGGAGGTGACAGAACTGGGATTTGAACCCAGGCCCTGTGACTGCAGAGTCATGCTCCTCACCTGCATGCTAGATTGTGATTGAGAGGGGAGGTTCTAGAAACCAGATATGTGGGCTGATCCCAGGCTCCACTGGTATGGAAGCAAACTGGACAAGCTAAGGAGTCTATCTGCTTTGCTCATCACTATACACTCAACAGCTGTTAAATGGTAGGTATTCAAGTAAATATTTGTAGAATGAGTAAAATCAGATGTATCACTGCACACACAGGATGTCCTCTCTCATCCAGACTAGAATTCTCTACTCTGTACAAGTCATTAGGACACACAAGCCAGAGCAGAAGTATTTTAAGTTGTTTTGTTTTGAAAGATTAAAGAGAACTCTAAGGGACTCAGGAATTAAAGGAACATGGCATACCAACTTTATAGATGAGTAACCAGACCCAGAGTGGTGAGGGACTCTCCTGAGGTCACACCATCAGTAAGGCCCAGGATGGTGTTAGAATAGTCAAAACCAACACATAACAGGGAGGGAGAAAGTCTGGCTGTACTCAGCATGTCCAAAATGTAAAGATCACAAAATCTAGAAAAATCGTTAGCATAATTTCAGCCATACAGGTAACTTATGGGTCACTTAAAAACATTAATATGAATTACAAATGAGAGCCATGGTGGCTCCATAGTCTTCTCTGTGCTTGGGCCTTGAAATGTGAATCCTGCTCAAGCCGGACCAAGAACTGGATTCAGATCCCCACCCCCAACTACCAGTCCACTTGTTACTCTTCCTCCCTATTACCACATGGAGCTATTGTGCCGGGGCCTGACTTGCTTCTGCAGGAAATGCTGAAGGAGGGGTGGGGTAGGGAGAAGGAATGTGTATGATGGGTCCCAGCCCATTATTCCTTTCTCCATGCTCAAGGAAGCCACGAGTGGCACAAGAAAGAATGGAACTCATTAGTCACGTTCTTAGCCTTTGTCACATGTCCTTCCTCTCTTTTTCTCTTGCCTCCAACTTCCCTCTTCCCCTCGTTTCCCAACCACAACAAACATGTTTTACTCTGAAACTGCAGTCACGCCACAGGATCTTTATAAACCTGATAACACTAAGTAAGCTGGGGTGATACATTTTCTGTTAGTAGCTCAGAACCATTTTTGGTTCTCGGCTATTTTTGAAGTATTATTTTTCTTTTCTTTCTTTTTTTTTTTTAAATTTTTTTTATTTTTGAGAGAGAGAGAATATGAACGGGGTAGAGGGGCAGAGGGAGAAGCAGACTCCCCTCTGAGCAGGGAGCCCGATATAAGACTCGATCCCAGGACTCTGGGATCATGACCTGAGCCGAAGGCAGATGCTTAACTGACTGAGCCACCCAAGTGCCCTGTTATCTTTCTTTTCTTCCTCTTGTTTTCTAATTCACTCCTCTTTTAGGGTTTGTGGGAGGTAGGAGAGGAGGGAGGACGTAGAAGACTCTTTTAGAGGCCAGTCACCATCCTGCTTCACTCTAAGGGACTCTGAGAGGGAGGCTTTGAGTCCCTCCCACCAACACTCAGTCAGGGCCGGCCCAGGAGGAACTCTGTTCCGCCCTCCACCAACCCTCCCCAAATCACTACTGACTTTTCTTTGAGCTTTGTTTACAAAAGTTTCTGACCACAGATAATGGTCCAAGTCCTGGAACCAGGGATGGGTGCAGATTGTGGGGGACCTGAAATGCATACAATTTGGGGGCCTCCTTTAAGAAAAAAGGACCTACAATTTAAAAAATAAAATTAGCACAAGATAAAAAAGACCTCTATAAATCAGGTCCCTTAAAGTTCTTTTTTTTTTTTTTTTTTTTAATTTTTATTTATTTATTAGAGAGCGAGAGACTGAGAATGAGAGGGGAGAAGGTCAGAGGGAGAAGCAGACCTCCCGCAGAGCCGGGAGTCCGATGTGGGACTCGATCCCGGGACTCCGGGATCATGACCTGAGCCGAAGGCAGTTGCTCAACCAACTGAGCCACCCAGGCGCCCCCCTTAAAGTTCTTTAAACTAGCTAAAACTATATTAGCTTCGGGGTAAATCCTGGGAGAGCTTTGGGACTGAAAGGCTTTATTTTATGACCATAAATAAATTATGAAGGCAAAGATTGTTTTATTTGCCTTTTCCACTTCTCCAACATTTGGCCACAGCACTACTCATGGTGGATAGTCAGTATTGGTCAATGAATGTTTGTGTTGAGGAAACAATTAGGCAGGCATCCTGCCAGACTGATGGGATCACCAGAACAAAAGGACGCTGGAAACGGCCTGCCTGGGGAAGCAGTGGGAACAGAAAGAAGGAAAAGGTCAGTTCTATTTGGGGCAGAGGCACAATGATCCCAAAAAGCATCAGAGACAGGTGAGTCTGTGAATTGAGACTAGAAAGAGGAGTAAAGGTGTGGGGATGGTGTTGAAAGGCATTTCAAGCAGTGAGCGGCATGAGCCGAAGTGGAGAGGTTTGAAACCACATAAGGAGTTGAAGGAATTATAAGTAATTTGGTACGGGCGGAGTACAAAGTGCAAAAAGAGGGACTGTTAGCAAGAGGAGAGGTGGAAAGGCAGGAAAATAGGAAATACTGGAGGGATACACAAGAGTTTGGACTTTAGCCTGAGAACCAGAGGGGCCACTGATGGCTTTAAAGGCAATAACACGATGTGCATTTTTGTACTATTATTTTGGCACTTGAATGAAGAACAGATTGAGGATGTAGGCAGCAAGACCTAAGGACCCTACTGCAATCATCGAAGTATAAGGTCACGAGGGCCTGAACAGTTGCTGTGACCGGCTGCAGGGAGGGCCGGGCAGATAATGAGAGGCACTGTGAAGAGGGGATTTCACAGGGTTTCATGATCGAGGTGTCGCATGAGGGTTCGAGTGAGGAAAAAAAAACAAGGACAATGCGTCGAGTCCCGCCTCAAGCAGTCGGATGGGTGGCTGGTGGCACCAGGGAGTGAGGAGAGGAAGCCGACTCTGAGGAGGAAGGGAGCGAAGTCTCTTCTGCAAGTGTTGAATGAGTGGTGTTTTGGAATCACTCAAGCGGTGAACTCTAATGAGCAAACAGACTCAGGGATCATTCAAGTCAGGTTTGGATATGGACTATCTGTCACCTGGGTGTAAGTGGTAATGATTTAGGTGGTTGTCCGTTGGATTACCAGGAGAGGACCTTGAGGGAGAGAGAAGAGTGGGCGGCCTGGGATGGAGCACTGACGTTCACAACAGGCCCAGGCCACTTCCCTACTTGCTGCGTTGCAAGTTTTGGAAACCTGCTACCTGTGCCCAAAGGCACAAGTATTCCTCCACCACCTCCAAAGTGCCCTACCAGCTGCTTCTCTTCTCTGGCTAAGAAATTTGGAGCTGCTTCCTGGTTTAATTCTACCTCCATTTTCAAGTCTACACTCAAATCTAATTTCCTCCAGAGGAATGGATGCTCCTGCCCATAGCACAGTTTATTTTAATTGGTGGATCAACTAAGTGACTAACTTTTGCCTCCCTCTCTAGTCAGAAGTGCAATGAAGTCAGAGAGTCGTAGTCCCATAGTTACTCCACTACCTGACTCATTACAGATGGTAGGTAAATAGTTTCTCAAGTGATAACTGTGGATGTAAGAGGGTGTCTGCAGGTGATTGCCTCCAGGCAAGAGAGCTAGGTGGGGGATCCAGTTCACTCCCTTGGGAGAAGTCATTGCGGATTGCTACTAGGTCCTACACCGTAATGCCATTTCTAGAAGGGCATCCATGATAAGAAAAGTTATTTTGCTTCGGCAACAGAACTGTCATTTCTTAAAATTAGTGTCTAATAAATCTTCTCATGTAATATGTGGAGAGTTGTGTTTGCTTCCTGTTGGTCTTACTCAGAAATAAGTAGGATTTCCTGGCACCGGGTCATTCGTTTTGTTTTTGTTTTTGTTTTTGTTTTTGTTTTTGTTTTTGTTTTTGTTTTTGATGCAGAGAATAAAAGGCCAGGCTCTGAAGTCAGACTGCCTGGGTTTAAGTCCTGAATCTTTAAAAAAAAAAAAAGTCCTGAATCTTCCATTTACAAATGTGAGATCTCGGGGAGGTAACTGGACCATTCTATGCTTTACTTTTATTGTCTATAAAGTGGAAGTCGCAGTAGTAACTTCCCTGTAGGTGATCGTGGAGACTATATAACTTAATATGTAAACCAAGTCTGGGACATGTTGAGCAATCCCAAATGACGCTTAGCTATTATTATTGTCATCCGGTGGCTCTTTTACTTTAAGAACAGTTTTCTGCAGGAAAGCTTAAAATGTCCAGACTTAATATCAATTCAATATGTCCAAATACGGAACTTTTAATTTTCCCTTTAAGTTTCCCTTTTAATTTCCCACTTTAATCTTCTTCATCTCAGTAAAACATAGTGCCATCCATGCAATGGTTCAAACCATAAAATCTAAAAATAAACTGTAACACCTCCCTTTCTTTTACTGCCCACATCCAAGATGTTTCCAAGACCTGGTGAGCCTATATCCCAAATAAAATTAGAATCTGTCTGTGTTTTCGGAAAACTCTAGTGACTCCACTTTAACCACTGTTTGCCTGGACTTCTGTAAGAGCTTGCTGGCTGGGCTTCCTGCTTTTATCCTTGAACTTCAATCCATGTTACTCATTTTTAAATGCAGTAGGTGTTAGGCTAAAAGGTGAGCAAGTCATTTTCTCTTTTTTCTTTCTCCTTTTTTTTTTTAAATTTTATTTATTTATTTGACAGAGAGAGAGAGAGAGACAGCAAGAAAGGTAACACAAGCAGGGGGAGTAGAAGGGAGAGAAGCAGGTTTCTTGCAGAGCAGGGAGCCCAATGTGGAGCCCTGATCCTAGGACCCCAGGATCACGACCTGAGCTAAAGGCAGATGCTTAACGACTGAGCCACCCAGGCGCCCCAGTCATTTTCTCTAATATTGAGTATAAGTGAAGGATTATGGAAATGCAGAGGAGGGAGTGACTAGTAATTTGGAGACTGACATGCTTAAGTGAGTGATATCTGAGCTGCTTCTTGAAGGACGAACAGGTTTATAGGCTAGGAAAGAAGGGTATTTTAGACAAAGGGAAGGGCACGCTCAGACACATGAGAAAAGGAACATGACTAGCCAGATTGTGGGGATGAATTGTTGAGCAGCTGGGCTGGTTGTAGGAAGTGGAGATGGAAGGATAGATTGGTGCTTGGTGAGGCACAGCTGGACATTTAGGAAGAAGGAAAAGCATTTTGAAGAGTTTAAATAATTCAACATGAACAGACATGAGTTTTAGAAATATAATTGGGATAGAAAAAAGATGGAACTGGAGGCAGAGAAACATGGTCTGACGTTGTTTTAATAGTTTAGGTGACAGGGGATGAGGACCTGGACCTGGGAAGTGGCCCAGGAACAAAGTACTTCTATACTGCATTGGGGGACCTTGGCCATTTTGTCCTAGCGAGGTCTCAATTTCCTTTCTATAAAATGACAGTTTTGACTAGATAATCTCTATGATCCCTTTCAGCATGATGATCCCTTCCATGCCTTGCAATGTTTCTTGTGTTGTTAATGTATCTGTCTAGTTTCCCCATCACGGAAATACCTTGCCATCTCTATCTTTTTTATCCTGTGTATATAGACAGGTATATGTAGAATGGACTGTAGAACAAGTGAATTCACATCCCAGATCTGCTACTTTCTAGTGCTGTGATTGCCCGTTGTTTATGCGTTCTATGTCTCAGTTTCTTCCTCTGTAAAATGGGGGAATAATAACAGTACTGACTGCACAAAAGGTGAGAAGATTAAATGAGACAATAGAGTTGAAGTATTTAGTGTAAGGTTTGGTACGTCGTGAGTACCTATAAAGAGTGGCTGTCACCACCCTCATCACCGTTATCGTCGTCATCGTCATTCTTACTACCAGCAGAACGCTTACTACCTAAAAAGGTAGTAATACGGAACTTTTAATACATAATACATTTTAATACATAATACATTCCTGATTGGTGATTGGATAAATGCAGTAAATGAGAATAACAATTCAGGTAAATTATTTCAAATAAATCTCTACTTAAGTTTTTCCTTGATAATGTAAATAAGATTTGTGATAATTCTATGAAAGTAGATTAGCAATAATTAAGTCTCCTGTGCATATCTTCACCTTGATATATTTAGGAAGCTTCATTTGGAGAGACGTATAGGATGAAGTCATAGTAGGTCAGAAGATTATGTGGCCGAATTGTCTGGCTTTTTAAAAAATTTTTATTTTTTAGAATTGTTGGTTTTTATGACAGTCTAAGATTTTTTTCTGTTTTTGAAAATCAACAATCATTACATTCTTATAAATTTCTGTTTGTCATAATTTTTTCACACATCATCCTGTTGAAAGATTTTCACATCATTCTTGAGTTTGAACTATTTGTGTGGGTATAATAGCCTGGCAATTTGAAGATTACATAGCTGCTTTAGTTAGAATGAGTTACTATTGTAGTCAACTCTGGCTTATTCCGCTTTACTCTTTTAGAAGTACACATTATTATACATCTTCCATTACTATGTTCTTCTTCACTTTATGGTTCTACATTTTGGATGGATTTCAGAAAAGAGATAATGACATAGTACCACATAAAACTATCCCATCAATTGCCAATGACATCACCTCTGTCTGTAAAACAGGAAGGGGGGGGGGAATGTCGACATGGACCATGTCTGGAACAACATAGCATTGGCTCGAGTCTATAAACATCAAGTGCCTTAAGACCTTAAAATGAAACTAATAATACAGTAACATTCATGTTTGAAAATGGCATTGCGCCAAAGGTAGGATAATATTGCCATCTTAAATCTAGCAGATGTTGTGTTAAAAAAAAGCTCTGTAGGGCACCTGGGTGGCTCAGTGGGTTGAAGCCTCTGCCTTCAGCTCAGGTCGTGATCTCAGGGTCCTGGGATCAAACCCGGCATCCGGCTCTCTGCTCAGCAGGGAACCTGCTTCTCCCTCTCTCTCTGCCTGCCTCTCTGCCTGCTTGTGATCTCTCTCTCTGTCAAATAAATAAATAAAATCTTAAAAAAAAAAAAAAAAGCTCTGTAATCAGTTCTTCAAAGAAAGAACACAACATTGAAGGAAAAGAGAACCTGGCACTCATTTTGGTTTTTTTAAATCCCTCCTATAGGGACGCCTGGGTGGCTCGGTTGGTTAAGCTGCTGCCTTTGGCTCAAGTCGTGATCCCAGGGTCCTGGGATCGAGTCCCACATCGGGCTCCTTGCTCAGCGGGGAGCCTGCTTCTCCCTCTGCCTCTGCCTGCCACTCTGCCTGCTTGTGCTCTCTCTCCCTTTCTCTCTCTGATAAATCAACCAATCAATCAATCCCTCCTATATTTCATTACATAGTCACTAGGTCTCCTTCTGATTTTAATACTCTGTGAGTGTATGAACCAGACTGATGCCATGTTGGACAAATCTGTCATGACGACTACTTGATGACCTGAAGCCTTGAGCACAGTCCTCTTCCCCCACCAACACACACACACACACACACACACACACGTGCTTTTTATTTAACCATAGCCTTAGGTACATCCTTGGGGTATAACATCCTCAGTGTGTTCTGGAGATGTGACCGTGCCACATGACTCTTCTCAAACTTCTCCTCCCAGGTGGTCTATCAGGACATACCCCCCAGCCTCCAGGGCTATAAAAGTGGGTCTTATGGGAGATGGATTTGCTGAGATCTGGGATTGTGGAGGTCTACTGGTCTTGGAGCCACCCAAGACACGCTTCTATTTATAAGTCCCCTTCATCAACCATTGCTTGTCAAGCTGGATTTACCAGCCTTTTTCTTTGGCCCTGTGGCTCTTTCAACCTTTGGAAATATTTTGCATAAACCTCCCTTTCACAGAACAGGGAATTTTGAAAACCTCCCTAAGATATTCCTATTTTATATAGTTCTTAACCTCTTGAGAATAATTTTTTAGTTTCAAGGCATTTTTGTGACTTGTTTAATTTTAAATGCTTTGAAATCAGATTATTTAGCAAAGGATAAAAATCTTCCATTATGCTACAGGAAAAGAAGCTAATCATTTTGGTTTTCTCAGATGGCATCAGTTCATCTGTCAAATACAAACAAACAAACAAACAAAAAAGGCTGTTACTGCTGTCAACGGGAAAATAACTGTTGCAAAGATTGGGACCACATTTGTAATACATATTGATGGCTTGCAAGAAGGTTGGGTCACCCTAGCACTCACTCAGCCATCACCATCTTCCCAGAAATTAGAGAAGGGGGTTACTGGGAGTGACTCTTTCGACACAGTTCCCTCTTATCTGCTCTGTTGGGAGAATCTGAAGGAGGAGGCCAGCTGGCAGCCACAGTGGGTGCTTGGGACAGGGATTGGAGGAGGAGGCACAGTGACAAAGAGAAGGACAGGTAGTAATAACGGAGGGAAGGGACTCTTTGGAGGTAGTTTAGAGTTGATGATTTATTACAGTGTGTTCTAGCAGGCAAACCGTGCCTACCTTTTCACACAGGAAGATTAGACAGCTCTGTGTCCTCCTTTCCCCTTGTCCTGCCCTCTCAACTCTATCTTCCTGGGTGCTGCCAGAATAAACTTCCTACCAAGAAGGCTAGATCATGCCAATTCCTTGTTTAAAATCCTTTAATAGTGCCCCATTGTTGCCCTACAGCAGGAATCAGCAAGCTGCTGCCAAGGGGCTAAATTTGGCCTGACACCTATTTTCCTACAGACAGTGAATTACAAATAGTTTTTCCATTTTTAACTACTTGAGAAAAAAAATTTTTAAGAATATTTCATGACTTGTGAAAATTATATGAAAGTCCAATGACAGTGTCCATAAATGCCGTTTTATTAAGCCATGCTCATTCGTTTTGTGTTAGCCACGGCTGCTTTTGCAGAGTTGAGTTGCAATCATATGGTTCTGTAAGCCTAAAGTACTTACCAAGTGGCCTTTTACCAAAGAAAGTTTAACCTTCCCGGTAGGATAAAAACCACTGCTTTCGGATTCTCACCTTATTATCCAGGGATAACCCAGAACTGCCCGAGTATGCCCCTCTGTCTGGAATGGCCTCGCTCTTGGCTGTGCTCGGTTACTCCTACTCAGCCTTAAGATTCAAGTCTGCCATAAGTTCTTCCAGAAAGCCTTCTGTGAGCACCCTCCCGCACTTAGGGTTGAATTCTTTTTGTTCTTCTCATAATACTCTGTATAATCCTATCGTTGTTCTTGTCTCCTTGCACTATCCCCTCCCTTAGAACTATCAGCTTCCTGGCAACACAGGCCCTGCTTTATTCACTAATATATCCTACATCCAACACTGGGTATGGCACAGTGGTAAAGGATAAATGATTGCTGATTGTTTGATAAACGAATGAATCCAACTCCCCTTAACAGTAGTTTCTGGAGCTGCCAACAGAAGGGCTTTATGTGCCCTTATCAAAAGTAGTACATTCTAGAAAAATTACTAAGGGTCTCCTGATTGGGACATACCGGTCTCCATTCTAGGAATTTTTTCTCAAACTGCAAAGAGTCTATAGCTGTAGACTCTGGTGAGCCTATTTACATTGGCTCTCCACTTGGGGAGAAGATTTGAGTTTGCTGTCACTTTAAATCCAAATCTAAGTATGTTCATTGTGCCAAGGAAAAAAGTCCAGGGCAGGAACAGAAATGCCATTTAATGTTAATTAAACCTACTGGCTGCTCACGCTGATAAAATTTAATGCTTCCCCTTGTCAGAGAAATTAAAAATCAGAACAAGCATTACCTGCTGACTTTTTGATTTTGATGTCTTCATGAAAGCCCCAATGTTGTCACTGCTAACTTCAAATAATAATATCTAAGGGAAAATGGGTAATCTAATGCTAAAGGGAGAATTGTCTCTCTCTCTTTTTTTAAGATTTTATTTATTTACTTGAGAGAGAGAGAGGTAGAGAGAGCATGAAAAGGAGAGAGGCAAAGGGGAGAGGGAGAGGGACAAGCAGACTCCCCACTGAATGGGGAGCCTGACAGTCACCAGGCTTGATCCCAGGACCCCAAGACCATGACCTGAGCCACAGTCAGATGAATCTTAACTGATTTAGCCACTGAGGTGCCCCCTAAAGGGAGATTTCTTAAAATGAATGCAATGCACGTGTTTTATGGAAATATTTGTGCCATAAATGTCAATGTCTTCATGGTAATAAAAATATTTGTTTTAGACTTACAGCTGAAATTCACACACATACCCCTTTTTTTGATCTTGTAATGGACCTCTTTTAATGTGCTTTGTTTCAAGAATAATTTTATAGCAGGGTGATGGTGAAATAAAAATGTGTAACAAATTCTTCTGAAAGTTCCTCAGGCAAGATATATATATAGAATGTATTCCTACCTCTGACTTTTTTCTACATGATAGCATTTTAGACCTGGAACAGTAAATTCTTATTTTTTTCATAATGTCTTCCCTTTTATACATATGAGAAACCCAGATACTTTGCTTATTCAAACATATTGTGGAAGAACCAGTTGAGTCTCCACAAGAAATGATTTTCAGACACCACCACTGGAGAGTACAACAAGACATGAAACCTCTGCCCTCTTCTTTGGTTATTTTCTATTTCAACTTCATGCTGGACATGGGGCTTGGCTTAGCTGAGAACTGAGGTTTGGCTGTTTTATCACAAAATCAGGATTCTTTTTCCTCTTCTCAGTCCTCTAGTAATTATCAGCTTCAATAAATTGTAGGCACTTCATATTGCTAATGATCAGAGCTGTAGTTATTGTAATAGAAACCAGAGCGAGATCATCTGAATTCAAGGATAAAGAGTCATTTAAATGACATAAGGGCCCAAATAATACCAAGGTATGGGAAAATATGCAACTCTCTCCCCCTTACTTATTTATTTTTAAAATATTATTCTTCTTTGTCTTATGTACTGGTCTGGCAGAAAGCTGTGGTATGAATATCATGTAGACCAACAGGAAAAACAACCAAGCCAATCTCTTGAAATGAGCTTAGTCCTAATAGGTCAGGGATTAACCCCAGGAGCTGCAAAGCTTCTGCTAACTTCTGGTTTGGTTCTCTTTTTCTTTCTTTCTTTCTGTCTTGTCTTGTCTTGTCTTGTCTTGTCTTGTCTTGTCTTTTCTTTTCTTCTTCTTCTTCTTCTTCTTCTTCTTTTTACTTTTTATTTATTATAATTTCACAGAGACATAGACAGAGCCAAAGAGCACAACCAGAGGGAATAGCAGAGGGAGAAGGGGAAGCAGGCTCTGCGCTGAACCCAACATGGAGCTCCATCTCTGGACCCTGGGACCATGACCTAAGCCAAAGGCAGATGCTTAACCATCTGAGCCACCCAGGCACCCCTGGTCTAGTTTTCTACACTGCTTTGAAAATGGTTGCTTCATAGAAGTGGAAACAGGGCAGTGCAGTGTCCCTTCCCTAGTTTAGGATGACTTTTTACTTTCCAACACATGCACTATACCTTGTTGAGGAAATATCCCTGCAGAATACACCTATAGCTCAATTGTCTAAATAAATAATTTTTTCTAGAATAGGCGGTGTTCAAGAAAGGCTAAGGAGGGTCCTATCTCTACCTCTAAATGTTCATAGAAATGTAGACAGATTCTTCAAAGGCAATTTGAACTTAGATAAGATTTTGCCTTTGTGTACATTCTCAGGGAGGAAGAAATTTTCTCTGCCCTTCAAAGTCCTAGTTGGACTGAGAATCAAAATGACATGAGACTTATTAGCAGGAGAAAATCAAATTTAATTTCGTACATGAGAGAAATTCACACAAGCATGAAATTCCAAAGACAGGTAAAAGGAAGTATTTTGTCATTCCTACCTTAGGAGATGGGGGTAGCAGCTTGGGACTTCTAAAGGAAGAAATGAAATTTACAGGACGATGAAAAAGAGTAAATGTTTGGTAAATAAATGATCACTGGGCCACACAGAAACAATGGGACATAGAGAGGAGTTTTAACAAACAGATTTTGCTAAATTCCTCATTTACCACTCTCTCCATTCATATTATAATGTAGTTAACTGTGGCGATCAGTCTCTTCCTGGAGTGGGTCCTCTACCTAAATTATCTTTAGGCAATTGAGAAGGAGATAAAGAACTTTTTCTGAATCTGCTGGACTTTGTTAGCTTTTAACTCAAAACAATCTTCATGCCAAAGTGACCTTTCGGTGGCCTGCCCTTGGTCCTTACAATATGCCCCATTATAATTTCTTTGGTAATTTCAGGCAAACCTCACACATATTCAAATCATCATAGTTAGGCAGTCATGCTTTATAAAGCTTTTGCAGACAAAAGTAAGAAATAGAAATCGTGATGTGATGAGCCCTGAATGTTATATGTAAGCAATGAATCACTAAATTCTACCCATGAAAGGAATTTTACCATATATATTCACTACTAGAATTTAAATAAAAACTTGACATAAGAAAAAGAAATATAAATCTTAAAATCCTTGAAGACGTGAGTGAAGCTTTTTCCTCTTGGGGAAGATGGGAGTAGAGGAAAGACTGGTGACAGAAAAGTCAAGGAGAAAGAAGTTACAATGTAACAAATCTTTAATACAACTTTAGAGAGAAAAAAATACCACAGCAAGATTCATTGGAGGCATTTCCTCTTTAAATGCCCTTTTATTTTTTTAATAATTACTTGATTTTTATAGTGAGATTGCCAGATCCTTCCTAGAAATATAAACTGTCACATTTTATAAGGCTGTAAATAACAAAATGCCCCTTCATGGAAAATACTGTCCTATTAAATCTGAGAAGTCACAAATTGTGTTGTTTTCCAGAACCTCTGAGGAAAAGGGAGTGGTTTGTACTAAATACTTTGAGTAGTTTTGGAAGCAACCCTGTCGTATTCTTCCCAATGAGGAGCCAAAGAATTGAACTCCCCTTGCCTCAGGCTGTCAGCTCCCTGTGGAAATGACATTACGTACTTTGAAGTCTGTTTTGAAATTTACAGTCTAACTGAGCACTAGGAATTCCTCAAAGAAAATGAGGTTCTTCTATGGCATTAGCATCTTAAGACTATAGTGTTACTACTCATAGGTCATTTTAATCTTTAAAAGAGTCCTCATTTTTGAAGTATGTTTCCAGTGCTGGCCCTTTAAATATATATATATATATTAATCAGAATGCCAAAAATAACCATTCTATTCAGAATTTACAAAACAAAGCAAAACAAAAACCGGTATCCCAAAGCTGTGCTGGATGATACCAATTGACCAGGGGTTTGAGTTCCAGCTGATAGTTTTAATATCATGCACAGGAGGAGCCAAAGTAATTTTTGGAATCACAAACATGACAGATTCTCTTAATGAGTCCCCAGCAGCTTCAGAAATACAACCAACATGTTATCAAGTCATATTGCCATTGGCTATTCTTAGGCTTAAGAGTAATTTTCAATATACTATGCAAGAAAGAGTTAATAAAGAATAATATTAATTTATGGACCCCAAACGTCTTAACTTATATATCAAATTGATCGTATTTTTCATTTTTTTCTAAAGTTTTTAAGTGTTACAGTTAAAATGTTGCCAATCAGCATGAAATTCTTTTGATGTGTCTGGAAGCTAATATTTATAGAAACTAAAGTTCAGGGGCACCTGGGTGGCTCAGTGGGTTAAAGCCTCTGCCTTCGGCTCAGGTCATGATTTCGGGGTCCTGGGATCGATCGCATAGGGCTCTCTGCTCAGCAGGAGCCTGCTTCCCCCTCTCTCTCTGCCTGCCTCTCTGCCTACTTGTGATCTCTCTGTCAAATAAATAAAAAATCTTAAAAAAAAAAACCTAAAGTTCAAAAATATGTAGTAGATAAGTTTAATAATGTATCTAATATAACACAATTAAGAATATAATGTATAGGGGCTCCTGGTTATCTCAGTGGGTTAAAGCCTCTGCCTTCAGCTCTGGTCATGATCTCAGGGTCCTAGGATCAAGCCCCATGTCGGACTCTCGGCTCATCAGGGAGCCTGCTTCCCCCTCTCTCTCTGCCTGCCTCTGCCTACTTGTGATCTCTCTCTCTCTCTCTGTCAAATAAATAAATAAAATCTTAAAAAAAAAAGAATATAATGTATATGATAATATATATCAACTTCTGGATTAGGAGTATATCAAATCCCAGTTCTTTGGGGTGAAAACTAATTCAAAATAATATTTTACAAGGAAAAATGAAAACACTCTTTAAGTTGATTTTCACATAACTTTTTATTACTAATACAAAGCTGATTTTTAGTATGCATCTTTCAAATACAGTCTTTTGGGATAAACACAGTCAGAAATGTCAACCTAACTAGCAGGAGAACATAGCCATTTTTAATAGAAAAGTGTGGACAGAGTGGATACTTCTGCTTCAAACAGAAATCAAATGTGAAAATCTACTTTCTCTTAAAAAATAAACGTTTCTACAATTCCTCTCTAATTATAATCACTGAGCCTATCTAATACAATCTTATCCAAAGCTTCAACTCATTAATACATATATATGCTTGAGTCCTAGTAGGGTGACCCTTTCCAATGTGAGTGATGGTGCCAAAACATAAAAGAGACATTTTCGGAAATAAATGGACTAGAATCCGTGCATTTATAAAACTCAAAATACTAGACAAAATCTAAATCATTTTAATAACGGACACCTCACACACATGCAATGTGTGATATTTAAACTCAGGATGGAGGATGGGTGACAAATTAAGGTCCCTATGACTGGCATACTGTAACATTTTAGTGCTTTTTAGGCACGCTTTTTAATCCGTGGTAAAACAGGAAGTCTGTCTAGCTATGTGATTGCTACTAGTAGAAAAATGTCTGCACAAATGTGGTATATATTTACAAGTGACAGTCCTTATAAAAATGCTGATTTTATCTTACAGATGTAAGGTAGTCTTACCCATAGGAATCAGATCTCAGTGTGACGGGTTTCCTATCTCAAACAGTAGCTTGAATGCAAGCAATGTAACTGTGTTCGTTTTTAAATAAACTGGAGATTTTATATCCTCAATACGTTTTGTGATGATTTGACATTGTCACTCCTGCTTTTCAGATTTATATCTGCAAAGTATGACTTTTTGGAACATCAGTTTCTAATAAAACTGTGAGATGTTCATTTCTTTGTGAGTGAAAAATGCACAAATTTCCTGCCATGTGTTGTCTTCCTCTTGATGTCTAGAATCAGTTCAGATAACTTCACATGAATGATAACTTTGATCTAGTAATGCAAACAGGGGGATGGCTATTTTATTATGATAATATTCAAGTTTACAATATCTGCTTTTTTAAATTTTGAGTCCAGTGAAAGTTAGTGAATAATCTAATATATATCAATTTCTGGAGTTGGAGTATATTAAATCCTAGGAATAATGAAAACCACTACTAGCATTTATCAAAGAAAGCCACAAAATACGATCTGATCCTGTCAGGCAGTCTTTCCTGCTAAATGACCCTTCAAAATAGTAAAGTTTGAAGCAAATAAGACTTTTATGTAGGGGATTCCTGAGAATTTGCTGACATACTGATCAATATACCAGACATTATTTTTTAAGATTCCATAGGAAGTGTTTGGCATCAATAATTATATTTTATAATTTGAAAGAATTAACAGTATATAAATTTAAGGGAATTTAACAATATAACTTTGGAAGTATTTTATCTTTTCTTTTCTTTATAACTAAACATATTAATAACTGGTTAGGTCCATCAATAAGAGAACTTATTAGGATTTCTTCAGATTTTTGATCTTCTGCTTTCAAGATAAGGGATTGTTTAGACCCTAGAATTTTTTTTTTTAAGTTTTATTCTGTGGAAGACACCATTATAATGATAAATTCAAGAGTTAAAGATTAAACAAAGCAAAAGAGTCACATTTAAAAATCTAAGAAAGTTTTGAATACTCAAAATGTTTTTTTATTTTAAAATCCTCTCAATTCTTGTTTATGATGTTAAATGCTTTGAATGTTCTTGTACTGAATACTTTGTGGGTATGGGAGTAAGGAGCAGGTGTTTGATCGCCTCATGGTCGTGCTAACAAGGCATGGGTCATGAAATTGACCAAGCATCTGTTCAGCTTCCTTTGAACATCCTAATGATGGCTTTGTTTTCTGTAACTAAATAAATGGTCATGACTTACAGTTGCATAATAACAGACACATTCATCTACCACTTCCTTAAATCCATTAACAGTTTTATTTTTCTTCACATCAACCCTCCCTCCATGTAACACATAGCACAAAACCTGTCTCCCAACAATTCCTTTTGGACCTTTAATTATACATGTAGTGACACTGATGACCTAACCCACTCCTAAATTAATCCTGCATTTATATGGTGAGCAACAAAAATGAATAATGCATTCTGCCATTCTACCAATGAGAGAATCTCAGAATATCAGAGCTGTTAAGGATATAAGAGATTAAATAATCAATCTGATCTTCTCATTTGACAAATGAGGATACCTGAACCCGGAATCTATTCCTGTATCAGGCTTTAAATAGATTAAAAATAAATTTTATACCTAAATCTTTCTATTCCCCATACATTACACAATTTGCCTCAAAAGTCCTTTCTGGATTGTATAATTATCTTTCTGTCGAGTATTTCCTTCTTTCTGAGAATGCCTATATTTCAATTCTAAAAAACTGAATTTCACTGGATTTTTGACAATGTTTCAGAGAAATGCTTAAAATAACACCAAGGAAATCCTTTTTTATATAATTATCATTCAATGGCATGCTCTAATGGAAAACTTCTCCCATGTTCTATCCCTTCTGTTACTGCTAATGACAATTAGTGCATCATATTTCGTTAATTCCTTCCTGGACTAAGACACTTAGAAGAAAATACTTAATTTTGCTTTAAGTGAGCAGTGTTTAGTTGCCTAGACTACCTCATATTAATGGAATAAATGGAATTAAGATTATGAATTAGATATAAGTGCTAACACATCAATGCAGAATATGAATTTTTTCCTCAAAAAAATTCTCTATCATGAGCAGACAAGGAAGAGATCACTGATGTGTGCATACACACACACACACACACACACACACAAATACACAAATAAATGACTTCTGAGAGCAAGCCAAGACCAAAAGTGAATCAAAATCTACTGGAAAAGTGAAATGTCCTACAAAGGAACATTTTAAAAATGACTATTGTAGATGGCACATGATCAGTTTTTCTAACCTTCATGTTTGGCGTCTCCATCCCCTTGGGTGTGGGTTGTAGTTGCAATCAGCTATTGAAAGACAGTAATCAGACCTAGTTTCCATGGACATTATTTCAGAATCATTTCTGGAAGCCTGCCTATAATATGCATATGGCAACTGTGAACCGTACTGGGAGTTGGTGGACATATTATTAGGTAAAGATGCAACATTATACTCTTGCCTTGCGAATGAGCTCACATTGGCCTTCTGGGCTTGAGGAACATAGGACAGTCTCTCATTCCAATCCTCTGAGCGCCCTGGAAGCACCTTCCTCCTAGCTGCTGAGACCACATTTGCCACAATGGATTCCTGGATGTTTCTAGGTTTAAAGGCATCATCCAGTAGACCAAGAGGAGACTTCGTTGCTGCTTCCCAAGGAGTTGGTCTCTTGTTTGCCTTCTCTAGCTCATCGCTTGGTTTGCTAGAGTAGTTATAGGCAGGCTGGAGTACCCAAGGAGACGTTGTGGAGATGGCAGGTGGTACTGGTCTTCCAGGAAGAGAAAGGGAGTGTCCAATCTGCTAGAAACAATGAACATGTTAGTATATCTCATTCACTTTTGTTTGTGCTGATTGTTATTCCAAAGTAATCTTGGCAACATTACTGAGAACTGTAAAAATGAAACCCCCAAAATACTCAAAGCTAAAGCCAAGACATGCTGCCTCTGCCTGGTGTATTATTAGCTCTGGCCTGGGACTTGCTCCTCACTTAGGACTTTCCTATTACTCTCCATCTCGGAACCCATAGTTCCAATCGCTACCATCTCTCTTGGGCACAACCACCACTGCTGGGACTCTGTTATCACTGGGAGCCACCCTTACTTATCTGCCCTCCACATAATCATATCTATATACACAGCCCATGCTTTTTCAGGTCCTGTTTTTGTGGTACAAAATAAACAAAACATTGACTACCCCAGAAACAGACCATGAGCTACTGGGCTTTTTACTTTTCCCAAGTGACTTCCAATGTGTTATCTTATTTTGGTCCACCGAATATAGCAAAAAATAAAAAATATAATAAAAAATCCAAGAGCTACTTAGATGTATTTAATTTTGCTGATCTGATGGAGTAGATGGACTTTTTCTTTTCAAAATCTATTTATAATCATGAAAGATCATGTGAATCGTCACTTCCTAAGCATGAGATATTGCCCTTGTCTCAGAAAAATATTCCTTCCTGCCCC
>CM052800.1:89095909-89192728 GCA_028533885.1 Nasua narica | reverse complement strand
TAAAATATACCCGGTCTGCAACCATTTCCCATGCCTCCACTGTACCATCCTAAGGTAAAACAGCATAATCTTACCTGGATTATTGCGTTGGTCTCCTAATTGACTTCCCTGGTTCCACCCTTGCTGTTCTAGTCTACTGTCAAATGGCAGCTAAAATTACCCTGTTAAAACCCAAGTCAGATTATGTCACTTCGTTCTCTGTTTAAAATCCTCTCATAGCTTCTCATTTCAGAAAGGGAAAATCAAAGTCCTTTCATTGACCCACAAAGCCCTGTAAAATCTGCTTGCCCACCCCTCCTTAATCTCTGATTTCATCTCCTTCTGCTCTTTCCCTCTCACTTGGATCTAGCCACACCGGCCTCTGCTATTTTTGAACACGCAAGACATATTCATGCCTCAGGACCTTTACACTTGCTGGATCCTTCTGCCTGGAACACAGTACTCCAGATATCAGCATGACTCCTGTTTCTTTTCCTTCAGGCCTTACTCAAACATCATATGATCACTCTCTGACTATTGTCTGTCCTTCTGTCCATGTAGCTCTCTCTCTCTCTGTCAAAATACCCTATCTCATTCCCTGTTTTATATCTCCCTTTCGGCTTATGTCTATTTAACTTAATAAGTGCTTTATTTTTTTTTTATGTGCTTCTTCTCACTAGAACTTAGCTCCATGT
Source organism: Nasua narica (assembly GCA_028533885.1). Lineage (NCBI taxonomy): Eukaryota > Metazoa > Chordata > Mammalia > Carnivora > Procyonidae > Nasua > Nasua narica. The sequence goes on along the minus strand of CM052800.1, from coordinate 89,192,054 downwards.
AAGAGTAAGGGTTTATTGTTTCATTTTGTTTTATTCATTAAGACATCCCTAGACCAAAAACAGTTCCTGGCAAGTACATGCTTAGTAAATATTTGTTGGCTGAATGAATAATTTCTTTTTTTTTTTTAAGATTATTTATTTATTTATTTATTAGAGAGAGAGAGACTGAGAATGAGAGGAGAGAAGGTCAGAGGGAGAAGCAGACTTCCCGCAGAGCCGGGAGTCCGATATGGGACTCGATACCGGGACTCCGGGATCATGACCTGAGCCGAAGGCAGTCGCTTAACCAACCAAGCCACCCAGGCGCCCCTGAATGAATTCTATATCAGGCCGCTATAACCAGGAAACTAACTTGGTGAGCTTCACCAAAATTTTTCATCATGCCTCACGATGAGGCCCTTCTCACAACACTTACATGTGGTGAGGGACTCACAAATAGACTCACCCCCACCACCCTCACTATACACCCAACAATACGCACACCAAGCCATGTTTGTCGAGACAAAGAGGATGAATCAATATTCACATACAAATCAACTTTTCTAAGCAGGTAGAAGATTTTAACGTGCAACTAAAATCATTTGCGTTTTAGGTCAGTGCAAGTGTGAGGGTTTCAAGCTGTTCTGACTCCCCAAATGAGAAAAGTCCTAGAATTTTATTCATGAATCCTAAAGGGAGCCTAAAACATATTTGCAAGAGTTAAAAAAAAAAGAATAAGACCTAAGAAGAAAAAGATAATGGACTTTGGGATTAGTTAGAATTGCAGAAGGAAGGGGTGGCTGGGTGGCATAATTCATTAAGAATCTGACTTTTGCTTTCAGCTCAGGTCTGATCTCAGGGTCTGAGACTGAGCCCCATGTCGGGCTCCACATTTAGTGTGGAGTCTGCTTGGGACTCTTTTCTCCCTCTCCTTCATCCCCTCCCCACTGCTTGCTCTCTCTCTCTCTCTCTCTCTCTCTCTCAAATAAATAAATCCGGGGCACCTGGGTGGCTCAGTCATTAAGTGTCTGCCTCTGGCTCGGGTCATGATCTCAGGGTCCTGGGATCGAGCCCTTCGTTGGGCTCCCTGCTCAGTGGGAAGCCTGCTTCTTCTTCTCCCACACCCCCTTGCTTGTATTCCCTCTCTCAATGTCTGTCTGTCAAATAGGTAAGTAAAATCTTTAAAATAAAATAAATCTTTTTTTAAAAAAGATTTATTTATTTGACAGAGAGAGAGATCACAAGTAGTCAGAGAGGCAGGCAAAGAGAGAAGAGGAAGCAGGCTCCATGCTAAGCAGAGAGCCCGAAGCGGAGCTCGATCCCAGGACCCTGAGATCATGACCTGAGTGAAAAGCAGAGGCTTTAACCCACTGAACCACCCAGGCGCCCCTAAATAAATCTTTAATAAAAGGAATTGCAGAAGGGAAAGCTGAAAGTTGATTTACCATTTTTCACGAGACTGCAAGCAGGTGTAGGAAAGGGCATTTTCTACTAACTAATCTCTTAGGGGCACTCCCATTTTCATGAGCCTTGGATTAATTTTTCTGATAGGGAAGCAGGTTAACAGGAAAGACATTTCTCCACGGACATGTAGAACTCTCATATCTAGAGATCCTTAAATGTAGGATAAATGTTCCTTTGAGGTGAATTACATACAGTCAAGCTTGACATCAAGGAATAAGGAGCATTTTAAGGTCATTTTAGTCCTAGTCTCTTAGTAAAATAGTCTCTCTCTCATATCTTCTGTGATTTGCCTTCCTAAAGTGAATCTTAAATTTTCTTCACCAGCGGAGTTTTTGGAAATTCTATCGTAACACTCTCTTAACAAAATGGAGGAGAGCATCCATTGTCCATCTCTTCAGACAAAAGTCTGCAGCACCATGCTGCTCATCAAGAACAGTGCTGAGAATCCGGACGAATCGGTTGTACTATTGAATGGAATAGTAGCCAAGTAACCATACACTGCTTTGATAAATGAAATAAACATACTTGGACATCAGAAAAAGAGATACCATCTTGTTGCTAGTGCTTCTCATCTTGGCCTTGCCTCTGCTATTCGTCTTTATTCACTTTAGATTAACTTTTAGATTAAATTTGGGTTCTTAAACAATACACGTTTTAAAAGTTTATCTTATGTTTGAAGGAAATTCCTTCGTGAGAGAGGCTAAGGGTTGTAAATGACAACGGAAGCAAGCATGATACGCTGGAAAGAATGTGAACTCGGGTAACTTGGATGTCACACTGACCCGGGGAGTCCTGCCTTTGCCTCTTGTGTCCTGTATGCGTCCACCTCTCCAGCGGTACTTTCCTTGCTGGCCAAATGGTAACAATGCCGGCTACAGTTTCAAGATCAGGGGTAGAGGAGAGCTTTTGTTTAGAAATCGAATGCCCCACGGCAAAACAAATGGCGATTATTCTTGCTTTGGGGAGAAGAGCCTGTGAGGTCTTAGAAGGTGTCAGAGACCTGGCAGAACCTTTTGTTCAAGAGGCAACTGCATAGGCAGGCTGCCCGCCCAGGATAAAAATAGGAGAGAGCCTTGCCTTTGAAGTGGCATTAGCACCACACGCCTCAGATACCGCCCTGCTCCCCACCCATTAGCACTTTGGACGCAGGCAGCAGAGGGGGCCAGAAACGCGCACTGACCTCACCTCTCCGCTAGCTCCAGGGTAGGGGTGGGGGTGAACGTGGGGGTGGGGGGTGGGCAAACTACAGACTTGTTGATCTTTCTTAACCCTCTGTTATAAAAGAATAAAAATAACCACATTCAATGTAAGGTCATGAAGACTGATGTTAAGGAGGAATCTGCATATACTTCCATGGTCCCTTTCATCTTAGATAGCAATGAGATCAAGACCTAAAATGTATAGAATTTTTACTATGTACTAATCACAGTGCTAAGCATCTTTTTCTACTAACTCACTGAACCCGCTCAACAACCCTGTAATCCCAATCTTGCAAATCAGGAAACTGAGGCATAAAAATGAGGTAATTTACCCTAGGTTGCACAGCTGGTATGTATCTATATAGGGAAATTTAAAAATTAAAGTCATAGGTTAACAAAATTGTATCTAAATCATTTTAAGGTGCTGAATCTATTAGTGAAGAGAGATTAACTACACAGCAATGTTTTACCCTCTCACCTCCCTTTATCCTCAAAAAAGTATGCCATTCTAAAAACCATAGCCTATGAAAACACTCTATTCATGTACTGTATTCTATTTAAAAAGCTGGAATTGCCATTTTAATTTTTTGTATTTCTTGGGGAAAAGCCTTAAATGCATTTTTATAAGTCTACATTAATTGGCTTGAACATAAAAACAAAATCTTTTAAACACATTTCAAAATATTTTTTGAAGAGTAGTTCTCGTCAGAAGATTTAAGCAGGAAAAGCCATATGGATTCCCACTAAGGAAAAAAATGAATAACATATCAGAAGTTAAAATTTCATCAGTTTCTATAGAGAAAACAAAGGAACTTTCACAATAAACAAAGGTTGATGATCCTATATGAAATAAATGAATTGTTGACCTTTTGCAAGACCTTTGTAAAGAAAACTGTCAGTGTCTGGCATGTAGTAAGCCCTTAAGAAAGGAGGCTCATAATTACTAGCATAAAATGATTACCTACACGGTAAATCCTACTTGAAGTGTATTTCACCACCTGAGTATAGCTTTAGCTGTATATTATATATCCTAGATACTTTTTCCTAAAATAAATCCAGGCAAACCATCTCCTTCCTCCCTCATTCACAAAAAAGAAAAGTCACCATGAATGTGCACTTATTCCTAGGGAAAAAGTGGGGCAAAGAGAGATGGGGTTTTTAAATATATTTTACAGATTATGTGCTTGCTACTTGACACAGAGCTAACATCCCTTAAGCAAACTCATTTCCCAAGTAGAATGGCTTTGATTTTCTTTTTTTTTTTTTTAAAGATTTCATTTATTTATTTGACAGAGAGAGAGATCACAAGTAGGCAGAGAGGCAGGCAGAGAGAGAGGGGGAAGCAGGCTCCCCGCCGAGCAGAGAGCCTGATGCGGGGCTCAATCCCAGAACCCCGGGATCATGACCTGAGCTGAAGGCAGAGGCTTTAACCCACTGAGCCACCCAGGGGCCCGGCTTTGATTTTCTGAGAGGAAAATTTTATCAGTTAAGAGGTTAAGAAAAGGAATTCTTAAGAAATGTTACATTTCTTATGCATGTATATGCATGTTACGTGCATAGCAGGTACCAACCTTGATTGAGCCTTTTACATGAAAACATTCTCCAGATTTCTCCCTGGCATGTTTTTAAGCCATTCTTCCATCACAACTCCTAATTACATTAAAAAACTGACAAACCAAAGCTGGTTAATGGTAATGACAAACACACATCAACAACTAAACAACATGTGACGATATTATCGCACAAAGGATGTGGAAAACACAGTAGGAGAAAAATGACTTATTTGATCTTTGTAACTGTTTTTGCTGTCCATTACGTTTTCTAAACTTATGAAATAGATCCTTTGATTCATTTCCTGGTCCCTGGGGAAAATGTTTAACCTGCTGTCCCTGGGAAATTTAAGATTTACTGCCAAATCATATTTATGTTTCCTTCGTCAAAAACATGGCCCCAGAGTGATGTTTAAAATTAGGAATAAAAAAATACAACTCCTCATCCGGGAAGTAACCAACAACTTGTTTTCTTAAGCACAGAACAGGAAAATTTTTATTTAACTGCCTTACCACATCTCTCTGGTGCAAGTGGTTAAGTTTTAGTTCATGATATCTTTCTTGTCTGAGGGGTTTATGTAGTAATTCCATGTATGTCATTTCATTTCATAGACACGGGGATGCCATAAAGTAATTGGGGTTTCAAAGGAACTATTGTTTTTCTGGAATAGATAAAAGGCCCCTCAGGGGGAAATATAGATTAAAGCAGAGTATACGGTGATAGTCATGATGGTGTACTTCCCTTTTTTTTTTTTAAAGATTTTATTTATTTATTTGACAGAGAGAGATCACAAGTAGGCAGAGAGGCAGGCAGAGAGGGAGGGGGAAGCAGGTTCCCTGCTGAGCAGAGAGCCCGATATGGGGCTGGATCCCAGGACCCTGAGACCACGACCTGACCTAATGGCATAGGCTTTAACCCATTGAGCCACCCAAGCGCCCCGTTGGTGTACTTTTCAAATACAAGTGGAGAACATGGAAACATCTTTTATCAATAGTGTCCCAGGAACATATCTTCAAAATAGGAAACATTTACTTCACTTGAAAATACTAATGCAGGTGTATCTGTAATCCAATTAATTGTTCAAGGAGGTGTCTCAGGAGGCATTAGTATGTTTTAATTTTCCCCTCTTATTAGCTATTATTACAGCTTTTCCTATTGCTATAGCTTTCTTAATGTTCTCACGAAACTGCAATATGTAATTTCTTAGACATGATATTGGATATTTAATACTATAGTAAATTTTGCTATGTGAGCCACACATTTATCCGAAGGTTCTCATTCCTTATCATCCCCCTGACTACTCCGCACTCCCAAGTTCACCTTCATATTGATATAATGTTAGGTAGTTTTGACTATCAGTTGCCAAACAACTTTTTCCTTTTTCAGTATTGATTCATGCAGATACACAGGTGAATTAAAAAGGCTCGTGAATTAGCTACAAACACTTCATCAACCCTGTAAGCCACATTGGATGTGTAGTCTTAGCCTAAGATAAAAGATAAATTCTTCTGGAGGTACTAAAATGCCTAGGTCCTTATAGACACACATTTGAGATGGAGAGAAGGGACCCTTCTGTAATATGTATGTTTGAAATTCTTAAGCAACTATCCATAAAACAAACAAAAAATAAAAAACTCTGGGGAAGGGATGGAAAAAGAAATGTCTAGAGTTTATCTCTTTGTAAAAAGATTTCTAAGTTCTACCCGTCAAAAAGTTCCTCTCAGCTTTGTTCTGATCTATTTCTTGAATATTATGAGACACTTTCTGATAGTGATGTGCAGAATTTTCAGTTGCATTCTTATTCTTTGTCTATTTCAGAATTGGTAAGTCTAATGCAGGTAAGTTCTTTTTAAAATCTAATTCTTAGATCAGCAACCATTGACCATCTGGAATCACACATGGATACGACCTAGGCCAGAGCTTTTGTGTGTGTTTTAGCTGGAAGGAAGGTTATCTCAAATTCTTTCATTTAAAGGGCCTGAAGGAGGTGGGGACAGGGGGGACAATCACTTACAATTTATCACTGGGGGTCAGTTATTTCCAGGCAAAATCCAACTTTTATGCTATAACTAGTTGCTAAATGAAGTTCACTCTAGATCGGTACTTTTTTTTCTTTTTGCAAAAATTTGAAGTCTACACGAGACCAGATGAAGTCTGACAATGCAGCCATCCCAACAATACACTGATAATTAAACATTTATGCACCATTCATAAGACAGGATTTTTACTTGGACCATGGTTGACAGTGCTAGGTAGACTATTAGAGAAGTTTACAAAACAAAGCAGAAGGACAACAAAACAGAGGTTGAATAGTGAAAGCAAAGAAGATAAATACTAAATGGTTCTTATAAAAGATTGCCTTCCGTATGAACGCATGGTACATTTGATATAATTCTGTACGATGAAACATGGGTGATTTGACAGCGAAGGGTGGAGCTCTTGTGATGCAGTGAAATGACAAGCAGAGGGTACTGGAAATTCTGCTTTATAGCATTGCCAGCTGTTTCTCACCCACCTCGTGGCTCCCCGAGGCCTAGAGGTCCCTCTGAGCTTCACAGTGCTCCCCCTTCTCAAGGAGTATCTGTGTAGGTTTCAAGAATAGTCAAGAGGAATTATAATCACACTTTACAGACACTAGAACCGAAGAAAATCATTCTGCTCGTGGCTTGAAGAAAAGAAGAAATATTCTCCCCTAAGCTCGGTTTTTTCTTATTAGAAAAAATGATTACTTAATTTTAAGATGTGTTTCCTACAAATATCTTGGAATTGAAGGGGTAAAGAACATATAAATTTGGGCGCCTGGGTGGCGCAGTTGGTTGAGCAACTGCCTTCGGCTCAGGTCATGATCCCGGAGTCCCGAGATCGAGTCCCACATCGGGCTCCCAGCTCCATGGGGAGTCCGCGTCTCACTCTGACCTTCTCCCTTCTCATGCTCTCTCTCACTCTCTCTCTTTCCTAATAAATAAATAAATAAATAAATAAATAAATAAATAAATAAAATCTTTAAAAAAAAAAAAAGAACATATAAATTTTGTCTTGTCAGGTTTTAAACCAACCTTGCTTTTTAAAAAGTATTGAACTACACCAGAATACTCATGAAACATAAAAACCCCCCAAATTTTTAGAAGAGACTTCTATAGCAAATTATAAAATCTCAGAGATGGAAGGGATTCAAGATCTGCAAGCAAGTTTCAAGGAGGTATAGGAGTTCAGTTTACAACACACCTGATAGGCACGGTAGTGGGAAAAAGCACAGGCTATGAAAACCGATAAACTCGGGGTCAGTTAGCCAGTCCGCCACTTTAGGACTAGCTGTGTGACTTTGGACAATTTTCTTAACCTCTCTGAGCTCTAGTTTCTTATCAATTAAAAAAATGGTAATTTTCCACCAAATAAATTTGTTATGAGAACTAGATTAAATACATGTATTAAAGCTCTTAACACCTTTTGTGTGGCCAACATATATGTTAATTCCGTCTCCATCTCTCCCCCACAAGATTTTGAAGTCTTAGGTTAAACTGAAACTTACTGTCTTGTAACTTCTGTTGATTACTCCTAACCTTTCATTTTCATCAAGAGAAACATTTATTCCCTCGTCCACACCCTAAGTTCCTCAAATATCTAGCTCTCCTATCTCTTGTTGATCTCTTCTCCCCCCCACTGGTAAATGTACAAACATTCGTCTCATATTACGGAACTTCCAGACGTCACCATCCTTTCTGTTTTAGAAATAAACTTTAGTGCGTCAAAGATCTGCAAACAATGGTCTTGTTGGGATCAAAGCTGCTACTCAGTGGGTCTACCTGTCCCTTTGTTCTGTACATTCTTCTAGTATTGAAGCAGACCCTGACTGATTTTGCAGTTTGTCAATTTATCACACAATTTGATCATCATAATGGAAAGGCACAGCAAAAACCCTGGGATCTTCCCCAATGATCCTCAAAGTACATAAATTTGGGTGTTTTTTAGATCTGAAAATTTTACAGTCATATTTGTTTTCCTTTTAAAAGGCTAATTAGCATTCAAAGTGCTCCAAAATTCTCCTTTGGCCTAGATCCCAAAATAAAAATGTTTTGATTACAGCCAGAGAGATTTAAGTTAGTTATTAGTAAGAACATTTTTGATCGGAGATAACGGACTCTACTGCCCTACAGCCAAGGGAAGTCATACAATCCCTTTTCCCAGAGATAAGAAAAAACGGCCAAGGAACTTTGGATAGTACCTTCTCTAGATGATAAAATTGTATCATTCTATTCCTAGAAATATTTCTTCTCGGCCTTGATTAGAAGCAGGGGGTCTGATAAAATAACATCTGAAGGCCCTCTTTATTCTTCTATTTCAAAAATAAAGAAAAAGAATGTTCAGAGCAAATTATTCCCAAGTTTGAGAGTGGCTGCCTGCGAAGTCCTTTCGGAGCGGGAAGAGGGTTTGCTGCCCTCTGCTGGACATCTGAGATCAAGCCCGCAAGATTGGCGCGCCAGTGCTGCTCACTGCAGACAAGGTCTCCAAACAGTGGAAAGCAGGTGCAGTTTACAAGTCTGGCTGTGCCTGACCGGACAAACTGGAAGACTGTTTATGGGCTTTAAAGAATAAGGTTGACCTAAGTGTTTTGTGTGTTAGAATAATGTTTTACCAAGTGTGGTTCACAACCATTAGCATCAGAATCACCTGGGGTGTACGTTACCAGAGCAGATTCCTGGGCCCCACCCAGACCTGCTAAGTCAGAATTTCCACAGAGGGGACAGAAGCGGGGAAAAACGGTCTTAATTTCCCTCTGGGAACAGAAGTTGGAATACTGTGTGTTAGTACCCTCCGAAGACAATGGTTGGCTGAAACTAAAGTGCTCTATGTAAAGGAAATCTTGTTAGTTGGTAAACTTAAGTGCAAAATTAAAATAAAAAATTCTAGGGGCGCCCGGGTAGCTCAGTGGGTTAAAGCCTCTGCCCTCGGCTCAGGTCATGATCTCAGGGTCCTGGGATCAAGCCCCGCATCGGGCTCTCTGCTCAGCAGGGAGCCTGCTTCCCCCTCTCTCTCTGCCTGACTCTCTGCCTACTTGTGATCTCTCTCTCTGTCAAATAAATAAAATCTTTAAAAAAATTAAAAGCAAATTAAAAATTCTAAATGATCTATTTTGTTTGCTTTTTATTTCAATAATAGCACCCACCCTGGGTTTCGCTGGCTGTTTCATAATGGAGAATTCAAAATCTAGTTAGCTTATTTGGTTTTATATGAAGAATTATAATTGGCACCATCTGATAAGCATTAACAAGTGGTCAGTGGGCCAGACCACCAATTAACTCTTGAGTGTGATATAAAGGAAAAAAAAAAAAAAACTAATAATGGAAGGATTGGTATGACACTTAGCACTTTATGTCTATTAGTCCAGCCTATTCCTTGGTGATCTTGAGCTCTAGAGGATGGTTCTGTGAATATTTCTTTACCAATCTGAGATATGTCAGGAGAAAACCAAAGTAAGGGGTATGCCATTCAAGAAAAAGATCTAGTTTTTTTTTTTTTGCTTTCCAAAAAAAAAAAAAAAAGTAATTAAATGGCACAAAAGAAAAAAAGAACAAAATCAATTTAAATGTATTTGAAACAAAAGCAATCTGGGATTCAGATAAAATTTTCGGCCTCTCAGATTGTTTTGATTTTTTTTTCTCTTCAAATTAGTCCCAACTTCTGTTTTTGACTCAGAAAGATTCTAGAGGCACACCAGGAAACCCACAAAAATTCCCTGGGTTTGAAAGGCAGCTGGAATTCTAGGTTCCTCCCTACACCAGGCACTCAGCTTCTGAGAATTGTTTTTCATCCCTTGCTCTGTGAACTGGGACTTTGTTCAGAGAGAGGATTCACCCTGTTTTTGGAAACCGCTCATGCTTCTCAGGCAAGGGGATCAATTACTCTAAAAAGGCCAGGTTGCTGACCCTTTGTCCTGGGACAGCGTCGGGAAGGAGGGATAAGAACAGCTGTCCGCAGCGCCTTCTGAGGTCAGCCAGGTTCTGTCAGAGCCCCAACTGTTGCCGGCCTGAATTGGGGTGGCCTCGGCAATTGGGTGGCCAGCTGTTCCACTTTCTGTGGGATAGGCTTACTTAAGCTTCAACTGTCTTACCAGAACCTTCCTCAGGAGACCAACCACCCAAATTTGAGACTATATTTAATTTACGAGCATCTCCCACATAAGAATTCTCTGTATATTGCAAAGGGCCCCACATTTGTTTTATTAACATTGATACTTTGAATTGAATACAGTCCCTTTATAGTGGTCTCAAAGCTGATGTTAAGGGCTTTTTTTTTTTTTTTTTAATATTGTACCATCTCTCTGAATCCTGGTCTCATTTTGTATACCATTACAATGCTAGGACAACAGACGAAGACAAAGAAGAAAGTAATTGTCCAACAGGCTGGAGAGAGAGGCACATAGACATATAAAGTTTCAATAAGAAGAAAACAGAAGAAACAATGACTTCTCAGTACAAGCCTCTTGAGAAGAGATTGCTTGTGTCAAGAGATTTATACAGACGCTATTTCTGCTTTTTCTATTTTAGTTGTGTTTGATCCCTAAAACTGGGATGCACATTCACAGAAAAAAAAAAAAAAAAACAAAAGAACTGGTCTAACGGCTGTGTGTGCGTTTTCCTCCTTGGAAGTTTTTGAAATAGTAGCTATGGTTTGTTAAGTGGCCTTTGCACTAACACTAGTAGCTAACACCTGTCGAATGCCTGCAATGTGCCGGGCACTGTTCTATACACCTAACATCAGGGATTCATTTAACCTGCACAAGCTATGACACGCCCCCAGGATTGTCCCCATGTTGCAGGGAGGGCCATGGAGGCTCGAAAAGGTGGAAGCATCTGCCTAGAGTCTCTCTACGAGCCAGAGGCGGGCCTGGATGCCGTTGCGGTTCCCTAGGCTCGGGTCCACACTCACCCACTGCAGAATGTGCCTCTCTACACTTGGGGTTCGCGTGCAGGATCTCACCTCATCAGAGGTGAGTTTCACTTAAGAAATGGTTACCTTTTGCCTCCCCTAAACCAAATCATGGCTTTTTAAATTTAAAAGCTGGGGAAGGGGGGATATTTTTCTGCATATTGTTCTTAAAATTTGAAAAATTTCTCTTCATCGCTCTTTTTTCCTTAATTGACCTGGTGTAAGGTAGCACAGCCCTAGTAGTGATAGATGACGCTAGTTGGCTGGAAATGGGTGTTTGAGGAGTTTGCTCTAGTGCAAATTCTGATCAATGGTAACGAGCCAAACGGTAGGCTTCCCCCTACCATGTTTTGAGTTATAAGCAAATAGGCCGGCAGAAATAGAACTACAGCTTCTCTTCTCACCTAGGACCTGCTTACAAGAGTCTGTCATTTGGGGCTACCAAACTTTACATCTTTTTAATATTTCTTACTTTGATTTAGAATATTTAAAGTAACTTTTGAGGTATTTCTGAGACCAGTAAAGCTTATCGCTCTGATGGACAAGTCCTTTCACTTGTGACCTTTGTCTTGTGATCCAGAGAGGTAATGTAGCCCTGTGGTTAGGGAATGGCTCTGGTGTTCGACTGTCAGGTCTTAAGCCTTATCCCGACCTCCTTAGAAAAGTTCCCTGGCTTTTCTTTACCTCCGTTTCTCATCCGTAAAATGGGATGATCATAGTTACTTTGTAGTCATTTTGTGATGTCTAAAAGTCTACGTTTGTTAGGTATGCATCTAGCATATAGTAAGCCCTCAGTGGCTCTATGATTTTTAAATTAAGGTAGTGGAGCTCTGCAAATATAATGAGGGGGTTTTTACAATGAACCTAGAAGTTCGTATCTTCTCTCCTTGAAGTTAGTGATGGGAATGTTCGCTAACCCTGTTTAGAAGCCATTACACCAGTTTCCTAAGGAGATGCTTTTGATATAACAATGAGACATGGTTGAAGAAAAGAAAAAAAAAACTACTGGAAAAACATAAGGTGTAATAATGTCCTTACTGGGAAATCTTTTTTTTTTTTTTTTAAAGATTTTTGTCTATTTTTTGATGCAGAGGGAGAGATCACAAGTAGGCAGAGAGGCAGGCAGAGAGAGAGATCACAAGCAGGCAGAGAGGCAGGCAGAGAGAGAGGGGGAAACAGGCTCCCTGCTGAGCAGAGGGCCTGACACTGGGCTTGATCCCAGGACCCTGAGATCAGGACCCGAGCCGAAGACAGAGGCTTTAACCCACTGAGCCACCCAGGCGCCCCCTTGCTGGGAAGTCTTTGACAGAAATAACTATTAAGACGTCCTCCATTGAGGTTACTGTGGCTAGAAAGTTTTGCTGCCTCGTGCATATCCAGGGAGAGACTTCATGGAATTCTAAGATTCTGGTGACAACTATTTTTTAGATTTGAAACACTGAAAGCCTGTGACTCTCTCATTGTTATTCTGTTTAGAATTATTCTTGTTGAAACATCTTAAGTTATCATGGGTTTAGTAATAAGCCAAGCTGGGTACCATTTAGCTATTTAATAAGAACGTTCCCTGAATCACATGTAGTCAGAATGGCATGAAGCCCGGGGAACACTTCCTTTTATGTAGAGACTCCGGTTTTGCTTTATTTTTTTTAAGTGACATTCCTCCCCAACCCCAGCCCATAAATACACCTATTTATCCTGAAATAAGAAAATAAGAGAATTTGGGTAACTAATACAAAATCACTGTCAAATCCATCTTTTTTACTTATAAGATAGATGCTTCTCTCTCAGAGACTGGTTTTCACTTCCAACATACTACCAAAGCATCTGATTTTACATGCAATCTTCTGAAAGTAAGGGGGTCCCTTCTAATGTCATTCGGCATGGTCAAAATCACCTATAAGGCCTCTACAGAGTAGGCTTTTGCTAAATAGTTTGGAGAACACACGATTAGTAGGTCTCAGGGAGTGGTATTCTGCGGTCTACTGAGACTGTGGAAACCGTGCGGTATGGTAGGGAGGGTTCAGGTTTGGATGTCAGACAAAGGTCTGGTTCCAAACCCAGACTACGATTTATAAGCTTAATGACTGTCCGCCAAGTTGTTTAGCCTCTCCGAACTTCAGATACCTCACTTATAAATTGGGAATAATACCTTCCTTTCAGCATCATTCTGAGGAGTCAATGAATTCACAGTATAATCGGTTAGGAGTGCAAGTCCGCGGTGAATTCAGAGTCCACTAATTAACACTGTGTGACCTTGGGCAAGTTATTCAGCCTCTTTGTGCCTCTGAATCCCAACTACAGTTTATCAGCTGGGGATAATGATACAATCTATTCCATAAGGACTACTGATTAAAAGACATAATCTGTGGTGATCACCTATGGGAATGGAGGGAGGTGTGGCTGAAATGAGTGATGGTAGTCAAAAGGTACAAACTTCTGGTTTTACGATAAAGAGTGTTAAGTCTGGAGAATATAATGTACAGTATGGTGACTACAGTTAATGATGCTATATTGTATATATGAAAGTTGCTAAGAGAGTAGAACTTAAAAATTCTCTTAAGAAAAAAATTTGTAACTGTGTGGTGATGGAGGTAAACTACGCTTATTGTGGTGATCATTTCACAATAAATACAAGCGTCAAATCCTTATGGTGTACCCCTAAAACTAATATAATGTTATATGTGGATTATATCTCAATAAAAGAAAAGAGATAATCTATGAAAGATACTTGGCATCATTCAGGGCCCACAATTTGTGCTCAGTTAATGTTCGCTATTGCTTTAACTTATGGGAAGTATTTAACACAGTTCTTGGCACATAGTAGAAATGTAATACATGAACCCCCACCTCCCCGCCTTTCCCTCGGGCCTCACGAGGTTGTCTGAATGGCTGCCCAGCTTCCATTCCCATTCATGTAATCCTGCATTGGATCATAACACTTGACTCGAGGTCTTTGGGTGGTCTTGAAAACAGATTATTGCATCAAGTAAAGATATCAAAGATTCCCTGACTTCTAAAATGTCTTCTGAAGGACAAAACACTTTGGTGTTTGATATTTACTTCCAAGAGGAAAAATTTTCTCAGTTTATTCCTAGATTCGGCACTACTTTTCAACTCAGAGCTAGCTGCGATCTTTCGTTTTTGTTTTGTTTTGTTTTCCATGAACAATTCATTAACATTATCAAGGAGCACAAGAAGTGGAGGCTGTGAAAGCAGGATTCCTCCATGGCACATATGACCGTTATTATTTTGAGTATTATTTGTGTTATCAAGTAGAGGAAGGAAGCTGGAAAATAGGTCCTTGAGACTATTTTTATTAGGGACCCTGAATGTATATCTCACCAGTCATAAAACACACATAATTTAGATAAACATGCCAAGAATGAGGTAACGGGGTAAAAGAAATTCTATGTATTAATAACAAAAAATGATTTAAACTATAAGAGCTCGTAATAAGCCTAACTTTCTTTATACTTGAGATATACTTTATTAGCTAGCAAGCCTTATATAAAATCAGGAGTCTGAGAAATGTCTGACAGGATTTGATATTTTCAAATTAAAATTTTTCTTGATTCAGTTGCCTCTGAGTAGTAAGCTCTGTGATTTCCAAGTGCCCAGAGGTAATTTAGTGTACAAATATACATACCATAGAAACATATCCATTTTTTTTTGAAAACTTAATAAATTGGCTGTATCTGATAATGTTAAGGAAAGAATAGGTCTGATTTGGGGGCTCTTCCAGAAGACTGATTTTTATTGGCCCATTGCTCCATAGGATAGACTATAATTTTTGTACTTTTTTTTTTCTTTTTCTTTTTCTTAACCGTAGAGGAAGAAACAGAGACTGGTCCCTTTTAGTGATTTTGCCTGGTGTTTGGGTCCTGTGGGAATTTGCAAGTTTGCTTTATGGCCTTTGGCCAGCACTGGTGGGAAGTCTAGAGAAGAATTCAATTCTGCTTTTTCCCAGAATACTTGTTGACGAACTTAGTAGCACTGAAGTGTTACATGAGTCTTTGTGTCCCCCAGAGTCCAGCGATAAAGGGACTTGAGACCAGTGAGGGTCACTGTGTCTGGGAATATAATGCTGGTTCTTAGACTTTATATGTTTTTCTCATGAACTCTTAGCAATCTTTAAAACAAACTCAACGACTCTGATTTTAGGAGGGAATGAGCATGCTCCCGGCCCACAGCTTCCCTCTGGAAGCATTTTAAGCATTTCGCTTTTCAGAAAACAATCACTTCTTTTTGATAACCATGACTTCAAATACCCTTCCTGCCAGGCCGGTTGTGACTCATAAAACAGCAGTGGATTTCAGGAACTCACCCTTAGAAGACGGGCGCTTGCAGCTTCTCGACTTGATAACTGGATAAAGTGATACGCCGCAAGGGCTTTTGTCGGAAAGGTTAAATCCACATTCAGACACTAACCACCCTGTGTCTTCCTGGGCTCTTAAGAGGCTGAAAGTGCCACGGAGCGCCAGTATTGGACATGCCTGTCAGCAGCGCCACGACCTTCAAAGTTCTCTAACCTAGTAGCTGTAAATAGGACAATGGTCCCACGTTTGCGAGTCCACACCCTTTAAATGTAATCATTTGTTTTTGACATCTCAGATGTGACTCTCGCTGCTGCCAGGCTAGAATTTAGGCTGTGCGAAAATACTCAGCTGCCCTCTTCTTGAAAGGGGTCGGGACGAGCTGGACGAAATAAAGAACCCTGGCTGGCTCGAAAGAACTCTGTGTAACTTGGATCGGTTTTCCCATAGTTAAATGAGTCGCCTCGTGTGCAGATTAAATGAGATACGTGTTATCATTAACAATCATGCTGGATATATATATATATATATATTTTAATTTTTTTAAGGTTTTATTTGCTTTTTTGACAGAGAGCGAGCGATCACAAGTAGGCAGAGAGGCAGGCAGAGAGAGAGGGGGAAGCAGGCTCCCTGCTGAGCAGAGAGCCCGATGCGGGGCTCGATCCCAGGACCCTGAGATCATGACCTGAGCCGAAGGCAGAGGCTTTAACCCACTGAGCCACTCAGTGGGATATATTTTGAAGTACAAACTTTTACATGCTCCGGAATGACAGCTCAAACGTGTCTTATGAAACATATTCCTAAAAACTTATGCTTTCTGCTACCAATGAACAGTCAAAATGCAGAAACAGTGTGATTCTTCCTCTCTCAAAACAGAACGTGTTTATTATCGAAATATTAGCAACAAAACCGTGAAGGTTTCAAGACAGAAGTGGCAATGCTCAGATTCCCAGTCTCCCCAGTTCTGTGATTCAGTCTATTCTCTGACGAGACCGAGAGGCTTATGCTGTGTTTAGATTCACACACGCCTCTCTTCCTAGATTATCTAGAGTCGTGCATACTCCTCACGGCACAACGGTCTGAGAAGAGAGGTTTGAGCCATTGGTAAGGGGAAACTCATGGGAAAAAAATTGCATGAGATCCTACAGCGAGTCAGTGACTGTGACTATATTTTATATCTCAGTGCCTGTAAACCATGCAGTGGATTCCTTGGGATAAGGTACATAAGGCACCAAACATAACACAGGCACTCAGTAAATGATCATCCACTATGGTGTTAATGATGAAAATTGAACTTCATAGGTGCTCTGCCTAGAAACTAAGCTGACAAAGGACAAGGGAAAAGACAAGGTGCTAAAAACTAAACAAAACCTGCCTCCTCATACCCCACAACCAACCAAACATCTGCTACCACAACAAAGCCATCAACACCCAGACTGCAAAGGGGCCCATGTGGGCGGGAAGCTGAGGTCACGAGTTCTAAGGCTCCCACCTGCCACACTGACGTCATTCCCATAACTCCAACCTGAAAGGTGGTACCTACAGCTTATCCTGCATGCAAGTTCTCAGGAGGCTGTCCGGTTGAGGAGAAGAGGCAAAGGGAATCCCTCTTCCTCCGGGGGGGCTGGCTCGGTCCTTTTCCCTCCCACTCCCTCACCTTCATGGTGTGGTGACATTCTGTCACAGACACAGTTTGCGAGGGTTCCCCCCCGCCCCGTCCTCCGTAACGTAGGACCATACGATTCGAGATGAGACCTATGCTTCCAGCTCCCAGTCGAGGTTGGTGGATGCTTTGATTGCACGCCTGGCATGTTTCTGAGAAGCTTTTTGGGAACTCTATGACACTCCCAGTTGTGCTAGTGGTGTGTTTAGTCATCAACTCCAAATAGTGGCTCTGCTAAGATTGCCACCTGTCCTACAGGAAATGGACTGAAAACACTTCTCATTCCTACATACCACAAACCACTGGACAACTGGGAATACTTGTGGGTCATTACCAGCCCAGGCTACATTTGAACTGGTGATCTCAAATTAACTACCCTGTGTTCCATTATCTTTCCTCTACTTCATACCATTCTTTAAATGCTTTGTCAAGAATGCAAAGTTATAAAAATGATCTCCTTTCCTGCTTCACCTTAAGAAGCCTTTTTTGGTTGTCCTATTAGAAAAGAATGCAAAATGCACAGCTTTTGACAGACTTCCTTTGCAGGGAACAAGTAATACAAACAATAGTGTTATATAATGGATAGATTGCTTTTTCCTTCACCCTGTATTAATCTTCCTAATTGATTTCCAAAAAAGGCAAACGAAGGACCGAGCTGCATCCTGTGGTTGTAACCTCTAGGTAAACTGCCACCAAAGGCAATGGAAGATTTTCCAGGAAAAAAAAAAAAAAAAAGCAAAAGAAACAGCCCCATTGTGCTGTAGCTGACCTAATTCTTTTTGTGTGTTCTGTCTTAGAGGTTTACAACGTACAGACAAATGAATACACTCACGAAAGGAAATTCAGAGATTCTGGGAGCAATAGAAGAGACATATCAGAGAAATGACTTAGGTCAGAACAGTCCTACAGGGAAGCTTACTTTTAACAATACGTAGTTAAGCAGATAAAGAAGGAAGTAATATTTTAATAGGATAGTGAAAAATATAGCAGGTTGACAGTTACGGTATTAAAAGAACAGGAATACAGACATTTTCAGAGGATGAAAATGGTACCATGTACCCTCAAAGCAGGCAAGTTCTTATAAGAGTTCTCTAAACGTGTCTCCTGTACCCGAATAGATGGTTCTCCTCGGAGCTGTCAAAAATGCTCTGCGGTTCTCTCTACATTAATTCCTGTTGAATATTTTCCATGGTTGGTCAGACTTGGACTTAAAATAGATACGAGAAAGGTCTTCAGGTTTACTGTCAGTAACATTTTTAACTTCCTCGCCAGCTGGATGACGGCATGGTGTGTGACCAATCCAAATTTACAAGGTAACCTTGCCTGAATCCTCCTGGTCCATCAGATATAAATTACAAAGTGAAGGTGCGAGAATTGAATTGCAAGGAACAGTGGGGGAAGCAGTAGGCGGAAAGCAAAACAAACACAAGGAAAACAATCTGTGAGGTGACTCAGAAATGATGCTAGTAATTGTGTGTCCTCACCCTACAGCCTCCACACACGTGGGGTTCCTCGTGCTTCACAACCAGCCCCTGCGGTCGGTAACCCTTCCTGCGTCAAGCGCGGTTCTTTCCCAAGGGAAAATAACAGTCCTGGCCACCTTTATCTGCAGCCTGCTCACCCTTTTTTATGTTATTCCTTTACACTGTGCTCTACCACTTGCCTCGGCTAGGAACCCAAACTTTCACTTTCCTGGGCAATTGGAGATACACTTGCTTCGTTTCTTAAGTAACTGGGAAGAGAAGATGGAAATCACTGTCTAGGATAATCAGCCTTCTTGCCCTGCCTCATTTACTTCAAGGGAGTCTTCTGAAATGAGTTAATACATAGAAAACATCTGGCGAAGAACCTAATATGTAACAAGCGCTCAGGAATCACTGACACCCTCTTCCTTACCCTTCTTACTAAATAGGTACATCTCAACAATCCCGAGTCCTCCTCTGCACTATCGAACAGGTGGCTGAAGTTGATAGACCAGAGCTGATCCCTGTCCTCGATAAATTTCTTATCCCTTCACACCAGTAAGAGAGATAAAGCACTACCTAAAAAGGAAACCTCAGTCAATACATGTTATATTTTCACTACGTGTGAACCTTTTCACCATAGGAGCACAGCTGGTATGCTACACAAAGGCTGGGTGCCATGTCTGCTAACACTGATCACTGTCTTTCTTGGGACTAAAGCATAAATCCTAAGCGTCCTGCTTACTTAATCTAACGGCACGGGTCTATTTGGGGGCGCTCCCATATTTTTGCGAAGAAGGTAAATACGTTTTAAGTCAATCTGAGTTAGATTTTTGACTCATTAAAAATATTACGCTCCTTGGACCCAGATTGGGAAGTGACATCTGAAATTTTAAGGAAGTTGAGGACTTGCTAGGCATTCTCGGGGGACTCAAGCAACACTGCAAACAACTTGTTTCAAGCAAAGTGGACACTCAGCTTCGGCTACAAGATTACTCTTCCGCGACAGATGGTTTCCACACCTGAACCGGGACACCACTTTTCTTGGCTGAGAACTTCGGCCTCGGCGCCACGAAGTAAGACGCAGAGGCTGATTCTTGCTTCGGAGAGGCGGGAATGCCCACGGGCACTGGGGATGCGCTGACCGGTGAGGCGGGCTCTGCAAAGAAGGCAGGCGGAGAGCTATATGCCGGCACCGAGTACACAGACGAGGCCTGCGCCATAGTGGGCGAGCCAGCGTTCACGGGCCGGGGAGGGAGAGCTTGCTTCATGCCAGGCACTGGACTGACCTTGGCGGATGACTTTTGAGGGAGGCCGTCCTTCGCATCTGGAGGTTGGAAAGTAAACAAGGACGCATTGAGCTGGTACGGTTGGTGCTTCATGACGTCCAAAGCATTGAGGGGTTTTTTGCCCTTCTTCTTGCTTGTCTTGGGCGCCTGTGGGGCTGACGACTGAGACTTGAGAGCAGCCAGAGGGTAGGAGGGCGAGTGGATAGGGTTGTAGGCCACCGGAGGAGGTGCTCGGACGTTGGAGGAGTACTTCCAACCGGCCGGCAGAGACGGAGTGGGAGACTGGGCGCGGGCGGCATGGGCCTGCACCGTGTCTGAATCTACCACGTACTTCTCCATCCTCGACTGCCTTTTAGCGAAGAGCTGGGCTCCTTTCCCACTCATCCCCGGAAGCTCATTGGATGGTCCCGCTGCACCAGCATGAGCAGCATTTACTGTTGGTGTGGGAGCCGTTGGCTTAGGTGTGTAGTTGGGACTGGCTACTGCTGCTTGTGGTCCTTTGAAGGGACCAGCCAGGGTCAGAGCACTCGCGGGCCGGGCAGGAGCGTACGAAGGCTGGGCTATTTTGATGGAGGAGACAACGGTGCCCTGCGACGGGTTGGACGTGGGGAAGGCAGGAGGTTGGGTTGGAGCCGCTCCTGGGGACCAGACGGGAGAAACCGGAGTCACTGGTTGGGAGGACGAGGACTTGACTGCAGGTTTCGGAGCAACAGGAGGTGGAGTCTTTTGTTTTGCAGAGGAGCTCTGCATGAAATTACAAGCCTCTGCTCCTAAACTGAGGTAGTCTTCTTCGGGTCCGGAATCGCCTCCAGCTCCCGTGCCCTTTTTGCCTTCCGAATTTTGAAGAAGTGACAAGAGTTCAGGATTTGGGCTTACTTTGGGCTCTTTAAAAGTGAACATGGGCTTCGTCGTGCTTCTCCTTTTGGCCTCCTGCAATATTCCTGTTCTTTTTGCAGGCACAGCGATCCTTTCATCCCGGGAAGCTATTCGCTCGGATGAGTCGTAAAAGGCTGGCTGGGACCACGGGGCAGGCTGGGGCCATGGAGGAGGCTGCGCCGGGCCAGCTATGGGACTTGATGCTGCTCTGGGGAAGGCTTCAGGTGGAGGCGTGACCGCGGAGTAGGGCGGAGGCGCCGGGAAGTCCGCCATGGGGCTTGTCACGTTCCGGGTTGGGGAGAAGGGGGTCGCTGGCTGGTTCGAAGACCCCGGAAAGGGTTTGGCTGTTCTGTTCATAGGGATCATCCTCTGGGCCTCTGCTGTTTCAGATGCCCCACTGAAACCATTCTGTTGGGGCACATGGCCATGACCGTGGCTCACCTCGATGTAGCTTCTGCTCACAGAGCTCTGCACTCTGACGGATTCTTCCTCCTTCCTTTGGTAAGAAGCCACGGTTCTCAGGCCGTCTGTCTGCACAGCATCGGGTTCTCTGCTTGGCATTCCACCCACCCTCTCCTCCTCTTTTTGGGCCGCGATCTGATCCATTCGCTCCCTCCTCTTGGCAAACATGAGGGCGCCCTTGCCTGAGGTGTCTGGCAACATCTCCATCTTGTCCCCTCTGTTCAGTTTCTTTTCGATGTCCACTAGTCCAGAATCCCAGTCAAAGTTCACAACTTGTGCGCTGTCGTCAATGTCAGACAATAACTCTTCATCCACCTCTGACTCACTCGTGCCCAGAAATGCTACTTCACAAGGATCCTCTTTGTCACCTTCTTCCTCCTCGTCGGCCTCGCGCTCAAGTTCGCCAGTGCCGTAGCTGACTAGGGTGTACTTCTTGGCCCGCCTACGACGCTTCTTAAACATCAACACCCCCTTGGAGTTGGGGTTGGGGGCATCTGTAAGAAGGAGCGCAATGCTTTTGCATTTAGATTTTGCTTCTTTCACCTGCTTTTCTGATAGGCTTTCACTCCTCCGGAGCCCTAGGGAAAGTACAAAAATTATATTGAGTTGATGAATTCCAAGAAGACCTCAGAGCAACCCAGAATCAATTCTCCTGGGGGAAAGTAAATATGGAAAAAATATGTTTACAATCAGTCACTGAATTTTGAAGCAATCTAACTCATTTCTCTTTCTTATTTCTTTTAAAATGTATACTTTTATGATGATCTGCAATGATATATATAATTCTACACAAAGCTCCTGTTTCACTTGCTCATATAAATACATCTTTATGTATGGCGATTAGAGTATACGTAGCACATGGATCTTTGTAGCCAGACAATAAGCACTGGCTAGTAAATGTCAGTCAATAGGATGTAATCAAAACTAAAAACGAAATAATTTAAGGGCATAATATTTTCTGAAAAACAAGGGAAGATATACCTTGTACTTCCATATTTAAAAAATAAAATGTCAATATAACCGTCTCCCAGCATTTTTGAAAAGTGGGAGTGGGGAGGGCAAGAAACTGTTATTTCTAAGCATTTCAGTGTAATGCATTTAAATATTTAAGTCATCTTCTTTTTTTTTTTTTTAAAGATTTTTTATTTATTCATTTAACAGAGAGAGAACACAAGCAGGCAGAGAGGCAGGCAGAGGCAGAGAGAGGAGCAGGCTCCCCACGGAGCAAGGAGCCCGATGCGGGACTCGATCCCAAGACGCCGGGATCATGACCTGAGGCAAAGGCAGTTGCTCAACCAACTGAGCCACCCAGGCGTCCCAAGTCATCTTCTTTTTTTAAAACTTTGACATCTCCCCAAAATCCTTGTACTCATGGTGACTGGATTAACATAAATTCAAAAAAACTGAAATAATAATTGAAGGCACTGAATCAATGATTGCTAATGATTTAGAACACTGGATCATTGTGACTACATGTAAGAAATTCAAGCTACAAAGCTGTCTAGATAAATTTGTTTGAAATGGATTGCTATTTTGGAAATATAACGCTACTTCAGTCACAGCAAGAATAAATATAAATCTTGGGGAAATTTAAAAATTATGTAACTAGTGAACCTCTTAACTGTGGGTAAAAGCTGATACAGAAATTAAGTCATTTAAAACAAGAGTTTGACAGTTTTAAAGTGACAAACATTCATATTTAATATTTTACTTTATCATTATGTTATAAAGAACAAATTGGTAGCAAACTAATGTAGAGCATCAGTTACTCGTCATCATGTATTTAATGCTAAGGAGCAGGATTCACAACAAGTTTTGAACTCTTCAAAATAGTTAAATGGAAATTTCCGAAAAACTTTTTGACTATTTTATGATTGAAAATTAGGGTGGTTTTTTTTTTTTTTTTTTTTTTATCCCTGGGAAGAAAATCAGACTTCATGATTCATTTTTTCAAAAAATAAAATAGAATCAGGGCAAATGGTTTTATAACAAAGTTACAGATACTCCCAGGCAATCGGATTTTATTTAGCAAAAACAGTAAAAAGCAAAATCATTACTACATGTAACTCCTTTTTTTGACTAGTGTTACACAACCTACTATTAAATTGACAGTCACAGTTGCACAGTTGTTGCTCACTTCACCGCCAACATGTCAAGTATGTGAGTGCTGCCTTAATACGCTTGTTTAACGTGCCATAAATGCGAAGGTGAGTACAGATGCCTCAAGTATAAGGACAATTCACAGCACTTGCCAATAAAGCTACAAATGCTTCTGCTAAAAATATGCTTGGAAGGCAATAATGAGAGGTTGGAAGATTTAATGTAGTACTTTGAATACCTGAGTTCATTACTGTTGTGTACCATTCCTACCTTCAAGTGCTTTTGTTAGTCAGCCTCTACCTCCTCAAATGAAATTCTGAAATTTCTTTTAAAAAGGAAAAAGAGAGAGAGAGAGAGAGAGAAGGAGAGAGAGAAAGGAAAAGAACAAAAATCATATAACCTAACTGGCATTCTTATCTTCATTCTCCTTTCTGTAGTCACTCCCTTGGGTAAGACAAAACACCGTAAAGCGCCTTGAATGTAAATATATTTGACATTTGGGGACACTTAAATGCCTCCACGGGGCCCAGGAGACTGACTCGTGTGTCTAGAAGGTAGATAAATGCTTTGCAGTCGAGTGAAGACATACAAAACCGAGAGGATCATGTAACTGCTCAGTATTCCACATGTCCTTGTCTGTCAAACTCACTTCTGCAAGCATCATCAAGCTGCA
Source organism: Nasua narica (assembly GCA_028533885.1). NCBI lineage: Eukaryota > Metazoa > Chordata > Mammalia > Carnivora > Procyonidae > Nasua > Nasua narica. The sequence continues at coordinate 89,168,095 of CM052800.1, read as the reverse complement.
CAATGATTTTTTTTTTTTTTTCAAAATGAAGATCTGCTTTGAATATCAGTGGTGGAGTCTCTATTTTCAAGACACCTCTCAGCAGCAGACTCAACTGTTTTGACATTTAAACTCGGAGTCCACCTGACTTCAAATACTCCCCTCTGCAATTTTACCTGAAATCTGACAACATTCTGAGACAAGTCAAAGAGACACATATCATTTTCTTGAACAGCTCCTGTGCCTTTGCAGATAAAAGAAAGTGCCTTAAATACCTTTAAATCTATGACAAACTTCAAACTTAATTGCCTCCTTTTCAGAAATTGGTGTTCTCCACAATTTCCCATTTGTTATTCTGTGAATTAATTAAAAAAATTTTTTTAACCACAGAGACATAAGAAAAATCTTAAAAAAAAAAAAATCCATGTAAGTGAAGCAGCAGCGAAATCCCCTTAAGCTCCCAGGCCCCTTCCAATAGCCCAGCAGCGGCCCTGGGCAGGACTTACGTGCGTGGCGCGCTCGGTGCTTGTGAGGTCTGCTGTGATCCCTTTCCGAGCGTGGATCTTCTCCCTGCTCTGTGCCTTCTGATGAGACTGCAAAGGATACCAGAGAAGGAGGTGCTTCTGACTGCCCTCCTTCCACTGGAGAATCCACACACCCCTTTCCTGCCTGAAGCCTGCACCCTTCCGTCTTCTGCCTGTCCAAGCAGTCGAGTATCACTTCCACTCGGGGCAGCCCCGCGTCTCCTGCTTCACATCCCCGGATCGCTTTTAACTCTTTGCCACTGGAGAGCTGGATTATCTTGCTGGATCTCAGGGAAGGCTCCCCTTTCTCCCTCGGGGGGACTGAATTTATGTGGACAATCCCGCCGTGTGGTACATGAGGATCTGGGTCAGGAGGCTTGGATTTTTCAGCTCCCAGGAGAGCCACCACGGGGACATTTGTGACCTTGTGTCTCTCTTGTGAAAGGGACAGTTGTAGCTCAACCACAGGGCCTGGCTGCCCAACTTCTGCCTTCTCCCTTAAGATGATCTCCTCTGCTAAGCGTCCTGTTTGGGAGTCAGGCATCTGGGGTGCGACATGGTAGCCCAGGCCTGCTTCTTGTTGTATGCTCCCAGAAAAACCGGGACCACTCCCTTGGTCCTCAGCTAGAGGAGCCCCACTCCTGACTGAGGCAACGTACAACTCTCTGTGCTGCTTCTTTATAGCTGGTCGAATTTGCAGGGTGGTACTTTCCACGCGCCCCTCATGGGTGAGATGCTCGGGGGTTTTGTTTTCAGTTTCAGAGACGGAAGTCTCATTTACTCCACTGGATGGTCTGCACACAGGAAAATCAGTCCAGAAGGTTAAATCAGAGTGTTACACCTGCCAAAGAACTTTCTGACACTTTTATGATACATGATACAGTCGAAATATTTCCTCTTAAATGTCAAGTGCAACATATTTGAGAACAGAAGTTGGCAACACATTGATATTATTATTTAAAGATCTTCCAAACAAACTTTTCTTTAAAGCAAAGCAAAATGCTTCTGAAAGATTATGGAACCTAAATCCATCCTAAATTCACAGCTTTGATTTTTTAAAAGCACAGGTTAAAGCTACACAGATGTCCTTTATCTGTAATTATGTGGGTGTTTTCAAATAACCATTTGTTCTCATATGACAAAGCATTTCAATGTCTCACTAAGTTTAGGTGTGAACATTGTAATGTCACGTAAACATTCAGCAACTTCAGAGTAATATTAATATACAGATAATTCAAGTAATCCTTTTAGAGGCTGTGCTTTCTCGAAAGGAGTGAAATAGAAGCTGTTTTTCAAGCTCCAGGGAGCATGTGTTTTGTAATAAGTGGACCCCAGCCCAGTACTCTTGTGTAAAGAGAAATCCTTTCCATGCTGCAATGAATCATTGAGTCATGGGGTATTTATAATCGGAGATGTCTCCCCTTCTCCCATTTGAACCTGTCTCTCGGAGCATTTCCTTATAGGATCTCTGAAGTCATACCGTTCTTTTATCTCTCAGCTAAGAAGCCCAGCTCCACTCACCACCATCCTTTCCTTTCCACCTTAACCGTTCCCAGCTGGTTTTGCAAATCTGAGTTTGCAAGAAGCAATGCCAGTTTAAGAGTCAAGCAACTTCTTGCTAAAACTCTAATTTAAACTCGAACTGCTTTTAGAAGAGAAGCGTCACTCGAAGAACAGCTGTATGAGATGTCTTCATGTCTCACATGTGTAAGTTGTTTTTAAAAAGCAGCCAGTGAATATCTCTGTCCCTTTCCTCCTCCCTCAAAATGCCCCGATTAATGCCAGGTCATCATTTGAAGGGAGTGAATCCCTACTCGAGGGGCTACCCAAAGGAATATACCTTAGAATCTGCCTGATAGAATTTCTGACTAATGTTCAAAATAAACGCTCCTAACTTAGCTTTTGTCTGCAGTTAGTAAAGCAAAACTAAACAAAAACAAAACAAAACAAAAAAAACTACCAGTCAAATGAAATGCAGCTTTCTCTAAGGAAGTAATCTGTAAAGCTTCCTGGTAATTAAAAAAATTATAACCTGCATTTTAAAACATCGTGATAGCAAATTAGATCTTTCTTATATAGGAAATGATTAATACACTCTATGCAACCAAATTTGATGGTACCAAAAGGTCAGAGTTTTAATTTAGGAAGGCCTCAGATGGAAGTAGATTAAATCACTTTGAATTATGTTAGCAATCAATTATGAAGCTGAGAAGAGAGTCATTTGAATTTTATTCCAGTCCTACAGAGTGTATAATACAGGCAAATGGATCATATAAATGTTAACATTTACTGGTAGCAGAAGTAAAATGGATATACCGGAATATAAATCATAAAAGCACTAAAGGTTAGAGATTTGTACCTTGAAATGCTCATTTCCTTTCAGTCTACATAGGTACAATGTTCAGATACCCAGAATGGTGGTAATGATGATGATGCTTATGAATGTGGCCTTTGGGCTGATTTTAATTGGAGGTTCCATTCCAATCTCATCAATTAATTATTTATTTTGCAAAAGTCCAAATACTTAAAGAGAAAATCATCATCATCATAACTCCAGTTATTAAAGTAGCAGAGAGCTAGTTCATTTATTTCTGAAAGTAAATATGTGCCTCAGGCTCGCTCAGCTTTAAATCACCCCGGGTTTTCCTACTGATGGCCATTGTAATCAAAACAAGAACTAGCAGGGAATGTCCCAGACCACAAGTATGTTCCTAAGAAATTGGCCTCCTTAACAGAGTAAAGACACTAAAAAGGGAATAAATTACAGAAGGTTTTCCCCCTATTTGGGATGTGATTAAACCTTTAACAAAGATGGAAGTCTTCAAATACCTCAGAGATTTATGCATGATAATGGCAAACACCCCTCCATACTTGGCAAGACTCCTGTTAGTTTTCTTTTAAAAGCTAGTGGCGGCCTTATAATGAAGTAGGATCCTAAAGGCTTAAACATTGGGCTTGATGGGTAAATATTTAGATGAGAGAGTCTAAGAATAGTGCTACATCTCTTTTATTTTCACAAGATTATGGCCCTGCCGAGTTCATGCGTGAAATGGAATCAATAGTGAATGGTTATCAGGGAGGTAATGCTGCCTGTTGTGTTTCTGCGGAGTTAAGACAAAACCTGGAGGGCTTTAATTCTGTGTGGGATTGTCCTCTGGCATCTTCCTGAAGTCGGCTCTCCAGGAAGCCAGAACTTTCCTTTCTGGATTCTTCCCAGTGTCATGGTCAGAGCCTCACTTGCAAAGTCAGTGTGGGTTTGTACACGGTTCTGTGATTTGCACCAGGACTGTAAAAATGTTGATGCTGTTGCTGTTTTTCTTTTGCGATTGCCCTCGTTGTTTTCTTTTGTCTTAATGTTTAAAGTTTACTGCCGCATTTTTAAGCAATTAGGTAGGAAGGGTGGTATTTGGGGAGATCAAATTAACAAGTGATTTCCATTCATAGTTCAAAACCTTTATTCTAACCATCTGCTTTTGTCCATACCCCAATGGTTTTGCTAGAGGTCCTGACAAGCAGCAATGGCGCTGCTTTTAGGGTTTTTTGTGGTTCTTTTCCTTCTCCTAGGCATTCTCTTTTTATAAGAAAAAAAAAATCGTGGTACAGTGTAACAGTTTAACACTTAAACATTTTTTAATGGAATTGATTGCTGTTTTTTTTTTTTAATTTTAATTCCAGTATAGTTAACATACAGTGTAGTATTAGTTTCATGTGTACAAAACAGTGATTCAACACTTCATACACACGCAGTGCTCATCCTGACAAGTACACTCCTTAATCCCCATCACCTACCTCCCTCTCCACCCCCACCCAGCACCCCCACCCTACTGGTAACCTTCAGTTTGTTCTCTAAAGTTAAACATTTTTAATTCATCGGCGAATCTGGAACCATAAGGAAGCGATCCTATCCCACCACAAAATCTTGGCCTAGAAGTATTACATTAAGTTCAACATACTGAGCTTTCTAAAGAACTTGTCTAGGGGCACCTGGGTAGCTCAATGGGTTAAGCCTCTGCCTTTGGCTCAGGTCATGATCTCAGGGTTCTGGGATCGAGCCCCACATCGGGCTCTTTTGTTCAGCAGGGAGCCTGCTTCCCCCTCTCTCTCTGCCTGCCTCTCTGCCTACTTGTGATCTCTCTCTCTCTGTCAAATAAATAAATAAATAAAGTCTTAAAAAAAAAAAAAAGAACTTGTCTAAAATACCTAAGATTTTCAACAAACTTCATGACACAAAAATTTTCAAGTTAATTCTCAATTAACCAGAAAACTAATTGCCATTTCTCAAACATGGTGGTTCTTCTGTATAACTTCTGTATAATAACCTTCCACAGAGCAACCCCAATTTCCCCATAAATGACAAACGATATATTTAGTAAAAGCTATAGTCATTCCCATCGAACTTCAAAAGAAAATATATATCCCAACAAATCTTTTGTACCTTTTGATAAGCATTTGGAGGGAGTCCGTTATGCTCTCCATGAGCTTGATGACTTGGGGGTAGGTGAGGTCCGCACAGGGGTTGCCATTGATGGAAACTACTTCATCCCCTTCACAGAGCCCAGACCCAGAGGCTTTGCTTTGGCTTCGGATCTGAGTGGAGTGAAAAAAGAAAGACTTAGAATCATATAACTTGTAAAAAAAAATTTTTATATATCTATATCTATACATATATCTATATATCATGTCACCATCTCTGAGAAACATTTATTTGGGAGGTAAATAAATCTATAAAATCAGCTCTGCTTTTTAATCCATCTGTTGACCTAGAAGACCACCTTAAACCCTTCTTACCCCTCTCACACACACAATGTATAATGTGCCATCATCTCAACATTTAATTCATAGCATTGTAAATGAATGGAAAAGGAAAGCAAATCTATAGTAAAGGAACTGGAATCAAAGAAATAAAGAATAGAGAAGAATGAGGGCAGACATGTTAAAATAATTGAGTTTACATTAAAAATAATTGTCACACTGACGTTTGACGTTTGACCCCAGTCAGAGAGTGACCTCTCACATTCAAAAAAGCGTTGAAAGCCTTTCCCATTGCGGAGGTGAGCTGAACACTGGCTGTACGGAGATGTAAGGCAGGACACTTTAAGAACAGAGCTGTACAGCTAAAGGAACTAATGAAAGCCGTCCCAGCATAATCCGGAAGTTAGGCAGCCAGGATATTAAGAATTATGTCAAAGAGAAAAATTCTGTATTGAAATCAACTATTCAAGTCTTGGTACAAAGCAAAGTTTAGCAAAAAAAGAAAGAAAAACAGGGCGATTTTGCAAATAATAAAAACATCCCTGCTATAATGATTGCATCATATTCTTGCCCAGAACGACGTGGAACAAAAACTGAATAAAAACCTAACAGAGAACTTTCAGAACCTGAAAAAGAGAAATTCAGAGGAGTAGAATAATGGCAGAGAGCCCTCACCAGCTCCTTAGCCAGGAATAATTGGAGGTTAATATCCCGTATAATTCGGGTTATGGCAAAATGTTACGCCGGTGATTCTCCCTCTGCCCTTCCAGGTTCATTCTCCTCCCTTCCTGGTGCTGCATGGTGCCCTTGGGGGCCGGCTTCTACAGACCGCATGGGCTGAGCTCCCTTCGCGCTGCTCCTGGCTGGATTCGGTCAACAGCAAGCCCCAAGGAGAGATCAAAGAGCAAGAGGAATGAGAGATCAGGTAGACAGACGTTCTCCCTACTGAATGTGCTCGGTCACGGTTTGGCAATGGCTCCCTTCCTCCATCTCGAGAGTCAGGGCTCCTTTCCGTCTGCCCCTCTCCCTTGCCTTAACTCTTGTTATGTTCCAGTAACACATACCATCTTCTTGCCTTTTCAGGCCTAACGGCAATAATAGCTTCCTGCTTTTTATCTCCAGGTGCTTCGTTATCATTTGTTGGTTCACTTAAACCTGCCTTTAGTCCCGGCGTTATGTTATCTTTAATTACCCCTTTGAGCATGCCGCCTATTTCCTGCTGGGACCCTAAGTGATACTAATGTGTTTAGATGTCATTTTACAACGTGATTTTAATAGTTCTCCATGAGCCACATAACATGTCATACAATCTGAGACCTAACAACACTTTAAGAACCTATTCTAGGTATTTTCCACCAAGCTGATCCCTTTCTGACTATTAAAATCAAGATTCTGAGTCCAGAGAGATCAAAGCCTAGTCAGCAATACTTCTTAAAGAATGTTTTCATAGCCAGGTTCATTTCTGATTGGGCGTGAAACATATTTCAGTTTATCTCCAATGGCTGCCCACTACTCGATAATCGACATGTTGGCTAATACAGGTTTAAGTTTCTTTTTTTTTTTTAAAGATTTTATTTACCTGACAGAAAGAGAGCACAAGCAGGGGGAGTGGCAGGCAGAGGGAGAGGGAGAAGCAGGCTGCCCACTGAGCAAGGAGCCCTATGTGGGGCTCGCTCCCAGGACTCTGGGATCATGACCCGAGCCGAAGGCAGACGCCTAACCGACTGAGCCACCCAAGGGCCCCCAGGTTTAAGTTTCTAGCTCCAGGTGCATTTACAGGTTAAGTGGCACTCTTGAAAGTAGAAGATATCTTTAAGTGCCAACACGATGACACTAGTGAAGTTTAAAGTGATTCAGTAAATTTTGCTCTCAGAAGGTCTGTCCTTTCACTGTCATAAATCATAATATACAGTGGTTTCCCGTTTTCTGATACAACTATCTCATTTTTATTTGTTTTGGAAGAACATACTAGTTCATTGCAAAATATTTGCAAAGCTATAAGGAAGCAATAAAAGTAATGAGAAAGAGAATATGCCCCCAATTTTGAAAAATATCTATTTACCTCCCAAATATATTTGTTTTGTTTTGTCTTGCATGAAATAATTAAAATAAAGAATTACAAGAGAGCTGTTAATAAGTCAGGGATAAAATATCATTCAACAGTGAACATTTAAGTTATGGTTAGAGTTGTTCACATTTTAGTCATTTAAATTTATTTATTTATTTTATCTTATAAAGTAAGATGAGATGGATAATAAAGCATTTTTTATTTTTAAAAAATTTTTTTAAAGATTTTATTTATTTATTTGAGAGACAGAGAAAGTGAGAGAGAGCATGAGAGGAGAGAAGGTTAGAGGAAGAAGCAGACTCCCCGAGGAGCTGGGAGCCCGATGTGGGACTTGCTCCCGGAACTCAAGGATCATGACCTGAGCCGAAGGCAGTTGCTCAGCCAACTGAGCCACCCAGGCGCCCCTATTTTTTAAAAATTTTTTTAAAAGATTTCATTTATTTATTTGACAGAGAGAGAGAGATCACAAGTAGGCAGAGAGGCAGGTAGAGAGAGAGGGGGAAGCAGACTCCCTGCTGAGCAGAGAGCCCGATGCGGGGCTCGATCCCAGGACCCTGGGATCATGACCTGAGCCGAAGGCAGAGGCTTTAACCCACTGAGCCACCCAGGCGCTCCAATAAAGCATTTTTTAAAGTACAAACCCATTCATTCAATTGAGTCAGATGTACTAGAACACAAACAAGAAATTCATCCTTCGGAGGACCAAAGGCGTTTTACGTTTCTAAGACAGCTGTATCATTATCGCCTGTACCGCTCAAGGCCCAGTCTCAGGGTTGGGGAGAAGGGGTTTCCCTTTTATCAGCAGTAAGTTGTGTGAATCTTAAACAGCTTCATGGTTTTGCGGAACAAGATGAAAAACTGATCCTCGGAAGAGAAATAAACTCCAACTTAACAGACCTGTCTCTCATGCAAACACGTGTTGCTTGACCGGAAAAGGGCAGTTCATCATTATGCTTGTCAAGTGGAGCTTTCAATGGTATCCGAATAAGCAAAAGCATCATGGGAGGAGGAGTTTGCATTCCTTCAGAGCACGCATTCTGAAGCCAACATTCAGAATCAACTGCGGCGATTGTGTTTCACTGACCTTTTACGTTTGTCTGAACCACAGGAAATATTTTTCTTCAAGAACCATGTTAAATGTGGTGCTACTCTCCCTGCCACAAAGGTTGTTCTGAGGGACTACTCTTCCTCAATTTCTAATAGGACAACCGACACAAACAAGATGGTATGACAGTGTCTCTTACGCCCAGACATATCTTTTGCAATCACTGACTTTGCCAATATGGTTCACTTATTAGCGTACAAAACATCCTCACCTTACCTTGCGCATAATCAGGCGTTTTAGGATGTATATATTTGTGTATTATTACTTATGTGAGTAAAAATTCTAATTCCTGAAAATATTCTTATTTGTGAAAATGAAATACACCGTCGTCAGTAGTAAGTTTGGATATGCAGACCATCAACCAGTCTTCTTCTTAAGCCATTAGTCCTCGATTCATAAAATACATAGTGGGAGAGAATGCCAACTCTGAAGGAAGAGAGGTTTCAATTGCGTGGCTCCAATGATTATTAGCTGACTGAACTTAGATAAGTCATAGTACATCTTTTTTTTTTTTTAAAGATTTTATTTATTCATTTAACAGAGAGAGAACACAAGCAGGCAGAGAGGCAGGCAGAGGCAGAGAGAGGAGCAGGCTCCCCGCAGAGCAAGGAGCCCGATGCGGGACTCGATCCCAAGACGCTGGGATCATGACCTGAGCCAAAGGCAGTTGCTTAACCAACTGAGCCACCCAGGCGTCCCAGTCATAGTACATCTTTGAGCTTTAGTTTTCTAAAGCATAAAATAGAGCTAATGAATTTTATTTCTCTATATGGTTAAAAAGAATTAGAAATAATATGTACTAAGTTCCATGACCCACATACAGCTCCTGCAGGTGCCCAAGAAGGGGCAAATGGATAAAAATGAGTTGGTTTCTCTCTCTCTCTCTCTCTCTCTCACACACACACACACACACACACACACACACACACATGAAAGCACCATGCCAAGTAAAAAGAAAAGCTATAAAATGGTGGTCCTTTGTCTACAAGATGTTTGAAAACATCTGGATTTATTTTCAGTTTTTATGCCTATATTCGGCATTAACTCATGATAAACTAAAGATAAATGTTATTTCTGTCTTTTCCTCAGTAAGTACACATTTCATAACTGAAAGGTGGAAAAAGACAAGTCTATTTATTGTTTCCTGGTAGAAATAACAATACAAATATTTAAATACTAGTGGCTTATATTCACTGAGCACTTACTATGCTAAGCCCTCAACGTGCTTATACCATTTCTCCCTATAAAACCTCAATGAGAATATGTACACTTCCATTTGTGAATGTTCAGATGGACTGCCTTTACTTTCATTTTATAGATAAGAAGACAGTGACTCAGAAAATTAAGTACTTTGCCTAAAATTACCCAGCAAGAATCAGAATTTGAACCCAGGGAATCTGACTTAAGAGCGTGTGTTTTCAACCATTACACACATCACCTCTGTAGTTGATAGTCTGAATTCTCTACCATGAATCTTTAAAAAAAAAAAAAACAACTTTTATTTATTTGAGAGGGGGAAGAGGCAGAGGGAGAGGGAGAGAGAAATTCAAGCTGACTCCAAGCTAAGCATAGAGCCCCACACAGGGCTCGATCCCACAACCCCGAGATAAGACCTGAACCAAGAGTCGGATGCTTAACTGTTCCACCCAGGCACCCCTACTATGAATCTTCAAGGGAGAGAGGAGTGTAGCAACAATTAGCATAGGCCGTAAAGAAAGTCAGGGAGGAAATAAGAACTTGCCCAATCAGTCCATAACCCAGGAAAGACAGGTTTTGTTTTACTTGGTTTTCTTTCATCTTCTTTTCTTTTAAGATTTATATATAAGATATTCTTTAAAGATTGGAAAATAATCAATATTATGACCCAATATGTTAAAAATTCAAACTTGAGTATAATTATCTTTTGCAAACTGTGATTTGATACAACATACCTATATGAGCGTGTGATGCATTGCCTTTTCCTTGAGAACATTCCTTAGACGCTTCATTCCACATCTAATACATTAGACAGAGAGGGCGTTACTATCCATAAAATACTGTATTCCCTATTAGCATCTAATCAGTCTAATCGGACCACAGAACTAAGTGATACTGGTAAAGTAATTTTTTTGTATTTTTTTATTAAAAAAATTTTTTTGTTATTTTTTTGCATTCTGCTTCTTGATCCGTATCAGGAGAGATTTATTTTACTACAACCAAGTGAACATGGAAAAGTTAGAGCTTCTCTGGGAAATTCAACAACGTTATTTTCATTTCACAGAATAAATCTGAGGAGTTTCAGCGATGCTAATTTGGTTTTAGGAATTAATAATTCCCTGGCAAAATTCAAAAAGCTTCTTTTTCTATTCTTTTATTATCACTTCGCTTCCAAGTCTTCCAGAACTGACAGGAAAGCGGGTATCAGATTTGAATTCACACAGAACTTTGTAGTTAAGCTATTTTGTCTTGTGTGAATGGCATATCCGTTGTGTCAGCTTGCTGTCCATGAAAATAAATCAGGGGTTGCCTTTTCATGTACAAGGGGACATGTCACAGTAAGTGGCAAAACCAAGACAATCTCTTTCTTAGATTCCACTACTCTATCTATTAAAATATATGAAAGGGAAAGAGGAAATTAGCCTAAGTCTAACCTATCACCTGTGGGCTGTTCCCAATCCATGACATGAAGTCCCCAGGACCTGGAGATAACTAAAAGAGGATGAGACAGATGGTCTCAGACAAGTAAAATTTCAGAAATTAAAACATTTGATGGCAATTGGAAAGTAGTCTATGATCTAGCAGCTCTTGCTGAAGCTCCAGCCTTTCCTCAGTTTTCCCCTCAGGCCTTCAACAAAACTTTCCTCCTTGTATCTCTGAGACAAGACTTACTAAGCATCCCCTCACCCCAGCGGCTCTCACACTGAAGCCCTAGGCAGGTCTGTATTCCTCAGCTGACCAGAGAAGTGGTCAGAAGGGTCACTGGGAGGCAGCAAGAGCAGTGATGATCGTAGATTAAGTTTTAGAAATTAAGGAGATAATCCAACTTTTAAAAGAATTTGCTCTCCAGATTCTGAACTCCAAACCTCCATCTTTGGTGGTGAGTTTCCTAGTACCAAAGATGAGGTCACAAGATATCTGGAATTCATGTTTACAGTGGCACAGTATTTCTGGAAATCAATAGCAAATAGCAATAATTTCAGGGTGACAAGGCAAAAGAAAACAAGGACCAGCATACAAAGGAATAAAAGCAGTAAGAACCCCAGGAAAATCTTTATTGTGAGAAGGAAAAGGCATCCTGGATCTCAGTGCAAAACTTCAGACAGTGCAAAAATTCAAACAGTAAAATGGAGGGGGGAAAAAGGCCTGCAAAAATCCCTAGAATATGGTGAATAAATACGAACTGTAACTAATAATGAGTAAATCAGAAGTCAGTGGAGAAGACTGTGGCAGCACCAGATGGACTGCTCGGCTTGTGTCCCAAGCTCATTCGTGCGAGCCTCAAATGTCACAGAGGCTGAGAAGGTAATGGCATATCCCAGACTCTCCCGCAGCCAGGGCTCTGGGTGTGAAGGAGTTCTAACGGTTCTAACCCAGCGGGCGTAGCTGCAGGAAAACTTGTATTGGGGATTGAGTGCCGAGGAGAGAGACGTTAGACTGTGAGACACCCATTTTGCTGGTGCAGGTCTGGGAGATGATTTTACTCTGGATACAACACATTTGCTGGCAGCTTCTTAATCCCAGATCATCGCTAAGGTGTGTGACCCCAGACCCAGCGCCGGGCCCAACGGCCGTGGACTCCGCTGCTTCCCTATTGTGGCAAATGTCGCCAGTCCCTCGGGTAGCCGGATGTGCCGTGTTGCTTGAAGTCATTCCTGGAGGCCCTGCCTCAAGCCTGCCTTTCCAGATCTTTCAACAATTCCACAAGTACTTATTGAATTTCTGACTAAAACAACTGGAGAGGTTTCTGTTTTCTGTGAATGAACCCAGAACCGATACAGAATGATAGAATTAAGGGCAAACATGGAGGGTTAAGAGAGGAGAAGCGACTAGTCAAATACAGATAAGAAGAAAAGATGGATACAGCCTCCGATATTTCAAGACAGGAGAGATGATGCAGAAACGTATACCAGATAAGTGGTATGAGGCCACCATCTGCTAAGAATAAAGGAGGAAGGGCAGGCCGAGGAGACGAAAACTTGAGGACAAAGAAGGCAGCTCAGAAAAGCAATTATAGAGTACATACTAGGAATCAATACAAAAGAAATAAGAACTTTGTGAAGAATTTGTAAGGAAAAAAGGGAGATGATTATCAACATGTGCAGTTATCTTGGGCAAATGTCCTGAAAGGACAGTAGTTGATTCCTAAAAGGAAATGAGGCTTTTCTCCATTAAAGCATTGAGAAGGGCATAAAGAATTGAATAAGGCACTCACTTTACGAAATGTTTGTCTACATAGTGACAATAAATCTTAAGTTATATTCACATCAGTCCACGAGTGCAAACGCAAACACACACTAGGATTTTTCAGTTATTTTATCCTCAGTACCTCAATTCAAGCTCAATAGCCTGTTTTCATGCTGAGTTTTGTTTGAAGGTTATGAACTTTACTGCTCAGATCACTAATATATGTACAGATGCTGGGCAGAAAGTTTTCCTTTTGGACAACTGTCTTTACCCTTAGGGACCAAGTCGCCATAAAAGTAAAAAGCATTCCTGGTAGCAACTTTGGAAGGATTCCCGGAGTAAATAACTATCTTTGACAGGACTCAGGGCCCTAATCCATGGGGCTGCATACTTCAAAATCTGCATACCAATGGGATTTCACAGGCAGAAATGATGCTGCAATGTAACCGCTATGAGCTCTTACTAAGCAGCCACCATGATGCTAGAAAACCAACAAGTACAAATATGGAATGGTATTCTCGGCTCTCCTTTTCTTCCAAAGAATGTAAACATCCTAGCTCTTTCAGGAAAACACTGATGGACCAGAGCCTATGTGGACGTGTCCCTGTCCGCTTTTTTGTTGGATTCAATGTGAAAGACTGCATAAAGACTTTCGACCCGTAAGGAACATGCCTTCCATAGGAATTTATACAGAATATTTTTTAAAATACTTTATAAAGAATTCATTAAGAAGCCTATGTGAAATCTAAGACTAGATGAACATGTAATCAGTAGAAGCAGACTTATTCAGAAAAGACAACAGAACTAGAATTCATTTTTTAACTGTACACATGACTATTAGCTAAATATTATGCTGCAATACCTCACCTAATATGAGTTTAGTCAGTCATCTAAAGAACCTATAAGGGACGCCTGGGTGGCTCAGTTTGTTAAGTGTGTGCCTTCAGCTCAGGTCATAATCCCAGGGTCCTGGGATCAAGTCCCACATCAGGCTCCTTGCTCAGCGGGGAGTCTGCTTCTCTCTCTGCCGCCTGCCTTCTGTGCACGTAAGTGCTCCTTTCTCTCTCTTTCAAAAATAAATAAATAAAATCTTAAAAAAAAAGAAAAAGAACCTATAAGTAAGCTCAACAGTCTTTTCAGTGGTCAAAATACAGTAATAAATAAAGCTCGCTAAGACTTCTGTGCATCACTATAAGTGTCTGGGGCCCTTTCTCACTCTATTTGTTCAATTTTATACAATTCTAATAAGGTTTTTTTATTTGGTTTACAGAAAATTAGAAATGGAGAGATAAACATGCATCCTATATAAAAAGGAAGATGTTATCATTAATACAATGCCAAAGCAAGAAGGTAAAAGCCAAAATTTAAAAACACATCAAAATCTTAAAAAAAAAAAAAAAAGACTCCAGATACAAGCTCATTTAATGAAGGTGTGAAAAAGTCTCACATGCTCAGTGGGACTCAATGCCTCTATTGTATTTGAGTAAAAGAGCAGACATTAATAATAATGATCTCAAGTCATTTAAAATGTTCAAATCATCTTTCCCTAGATTGATGAGATGCAGAAAAACATACTGTTTAGAGAGTACCATCCCAAATGGCTAAAACAAAAAACTTGCTATTTAAAGGCATAACTGAATCTGAGGCATCACCTCATTAGGTACTGGATTAGCGTTCGTAATTTGAGGTCCTAAATATTTTTCTTGTACTGGCGTTTTTACTGAAATGGTTTAGTTTTAGACACTGAATATGTCTCGCATATCCAGAAAATGTATCTTTCTGGAGTGCCCTGTTTCTCCACAACTCTATAGCCCTCTGAAGTTTTACTATATTTGACTAAACTAGATAAAGCAGTTATTTTTTCAGGTCGCTCATACATAAAACTACAGATAAAGAAGGTAAACATTACATGAAAAACATCCGCCTCATGACAAGCTTACAGATTTTTAAAAAATGTATAAATTCTATTATTTTGCTCCAGTAGCAAACTGGAGATCGTACCTTAATTAAGCAACCAAATCATTTGACAAGCCGTTTAGGGTCTCAGGGACTCGTTTTCCTTTCAGGAGAACGAAGGAATCCCCTCCAGATTGCTAATTCTATGCCTTTTTGAACTGCAGTACACATATACACGCATTACACATTACACGCATACATACATATAAGAGATATCATGGTGTTTTCACTTTGGAAAGAATTGTGTAAAATTTTTTGAGGTTTTAGTTGAAGAACTGTGAACAGTACAAATTTATAAATATTTTGCATAGTTTTAATCCAAGAAAGTCACTGATTGCACTGAACATTTATTTCAGTAGGAAAGTGGGGTAAAAGACAATGCTAATACTGTCCTCACATAATTGGAATACTTGCCACCACCCCAGCCACAGGACACGATGAGCCATCTGGCTGCAAAAAGGAACATGCGAGCTGATGCAGAAGCCAGGGGGAAGTTCATCAAGGACTGTGCCCTTTCAAGTGAAGGGCCCGGGTTAAATAAATGATCGCCTCCAGAGCTTTGGTTTAACCAGAATTTCATTTAGCCCACCGTCAGTATTTAAGAGTGTGTGACCTAGAGCAACAATTCTCAAATTTTTTGGTCTTAGGACCCATTTACAATCTAATAAATGATATCTAACTTTAAAAATATTTTGTTCAGAGGGGTTCTATTGCTATTTACCATGTTAGAAATAAGAAGTGAGACATTTAACAAATTGGGTTCATTAATTAATTACAAAATACAATAACTGGTATGTTAATGTAAGCAATCTGTTTTTTATAAAAAATAATCATGCTTTTTAACACTCGGATAATTTAGCGAGAATAGTGATATTGTTTTCCATTTCTGTAAATCTCTTTAGTATTTGAGCTTAATAGAAGACAGCTGGAGTCTCATATGTGCTTCTTCATTCTATTGTATTAGGTTGTGTTGATTGAAGTGTATGAAGATCTAACCTCACACAGATACACTTATATGTACATATGTAGATGGAAAAGGAAAGAGTATATTAATAGCTTTTTGATAATTTTGGATATTTTTCTTTGATACTCCATCAAACTCAACAAGTGGTAGTTTCTAAAATTGCAACGTGAAATTTAAAACCATAGCAATGGGGCACCTGGGTGGCTCAGTTGGCTAAGCAACCGCCTTGGGCTCAGGTCATGATCCTGGAGTCCCAGGATCAAATCCCACATCAGACTCCCTGTTCAGCGAGAAGTCAGCTTCTCCCTCTGCCCCTCAACCCTCTCATTCTCTCTCTCTCTCATTCTCTCTCTCTTAAATAAATAAAATCTTAAAAAAAAAAAAAAAAACATAGCAATGAACTTTCATACTTGGTTACATTAAAATCCTTGCTGTATTTTGCACTTTGAATGGACCTTTTTACCCATTCATGATTCTGTTAATCACACATTGTCATTTGGAAAATATGGATTCACCGAGTTATGCTGATCTTCCAAATACTGACACACTTCATCATACAAATATACAAAATCACCCTCCTTAATAGCATCAATGTTCTCATCAGAGAAGTCTTTAAGTATTGAGAAGCTGTCGAATTCGCAGTGGCAGATGAAACTTAATTTTCCCTTGAAAGTTCAAATACTGGCAGTTTTTCCTTGAAGTGACAGGTTCATTTTGCTCATTTTTTAGAAGGTGTCTACTGAATACCCAGTCTGATTAACCACAGTGTGTCTGTGAGTCATTCTTTAAAGTAAAAATGGTGTTCATGAAAAAAATGGCTAATAAAGCTGGCAACCGAAAGGATTGTCCAAGTGCTTCCTCAAGACAAACATTTTTTCAGTATTTGAAGTGCTTTAGGTATATTGTCATTTTGTCACACAGAATGTTAAAAAGATGTGTGCTCAAGATTTAATAAAATGCAAGCTTTGGGGCACCAGGGTAGCTCAGTCGGTTAAGTGTCCAACTCTTGATTTCAGCTCAGGTCACGATCTCAGGATCATAAGATCGAGCCCCGTGTGGGGTTCTGCACTCAGTGCGGAGTCTGCTTGCGATTCTCTTTCCCTCTCTCACTCCCTTCCCCTCCCCCCACTCACTCTCTCTCTCTAAATAAATAGATAAAATAGTAAATAAATAGTAAAATAAAAAATAAAATTAAATTAAAAATAAATAGTAAAAAATATATATATAAGCTTTCACTCCCTTATCCAGAATATCCTTATGTGAAACCAGAATCTTGTTTCTTAAGTCACCTGGTGACAGTGAGGAATATGATGACTCCCAGTACAGGTCAGAGTGACTGCCCTGAATGCTAAGGTGCAAGTGGCTTCATCCACCTTTGCTTTTTGCATCACCGGTGCAAATGTCAATACAGTGAAAAGACAAGCAACAACCTTGGTATTATTATGGAAATCATTTTGAACTCATGGCTCCCTTGAAAGCATCTCAGCCCCCCCAGAGGACTGCAGACTACACTTTGAGAACTACCGATCTAAAGGGACAGACATATGTGATATGCATCTTCGGTATCTTGGGTCTCGGAGCTGGAGAGGAGGAAATTCCATCAAAGGCAATGTAAGGGCAAACAGCCCAGGGAGGAAAAGGCTGGCAGAAACCAGGAAGGGATGACTTTTGAAAAACCTTGCACTGAGAGAGCGCACCTAAAATCAACTGTGAATTCCGACTAAAGGCAACTCTGTTGACCTAGGGAAATGAAGAAGCTCATTGTTTGGCCCAGTTCTAGAGATTCAAAGTCTCCTGTCTGTGGGAGGAGAGACAAAGGGAAGGAGAAGGTCTTCACTGCACTAGAATGTCAAGATTGCATTGGAAATAACCCCCATTTGGCTTCCAAAGTAGTGGCTAGTTGAAATTCACTGAGCACTGTGATCGAAATACAAAGATCTTTGTATTTTGTTTACAACCCAAAGCATGTCTTGCACACAGCAAGTGTGCTGAATAAATGACAATATAAGAAAGTAGAATTTTACTCTGATGTCTGTCTCACTTCCCTCAGTACTAGGGCCAATAGTCACTCCCAAACCTGTTATGTACTTTGTACTTTCTAGTCTCTTTCAGGTATGAGATTGCAACAAAAGTCTCAAGTGAGAAATAAGGAATTCCCGGTATATTGGGGAAATGAATCCGTCTTATCAATTACAGCACATCAGAGAGAAGGGAGTTTTCCCCCACAGAGGCAATGGTCACACCGACGCTCCATAAAGCAACTCTGCAGCTGCTCCTGCCTATCACTCCATTTCGCCATCATCTCTCTGGCCGCAGAAGAGGTAAAGTCACAAGGCAATCGGTAAAACCTAAACCTTTCCTAAATATGGGCTCGGTTGCAGTTTATGGAGAAAAGCACATGAGCAGAGGCAGTGCGAGGTGCCAGAGCTGAGGCAATGCGGCAGGTGCCTCAGCAGTTCAGATGTGCCCGGTCTGCCTTGGCAGGTCCTCGGGAGCATGCCGGGGCTAGGGGAGTGCTTTCCAAATCCTGTACTTCAAGAAGGGAAATCGGGGTCATGCCACGTGCCCTCTGTGTCCATGCAAGTGTTTTGATGCATTTTAGAACCAGTCATGCCCCCTGCTGTGATTGACTAATTCTTCTACTTATTTATGATTGAGGAGAGCCTAGGTGAATGTCGCCATCTTGCCAAAAAATCTTGGGCCAGAGCCCGCTGAGGAGAGCCTTGCAGGGACAAGCAAGAGCCCTCGGCTACTCTCTCGCTTCACCTAGCCAGAGGTCTTTCTTGAGTTTATGTAAGAAAATGGACTGGGAGCTTTGTTTTTGTTCCCTCAATTGATTAATTAGTTAAGTAGGTAATTATGCTACATATTTACTGATTGTCTTTTCTGTGACTGACAGTGTTCTGGGTTCTGAAGTCAGTAATGAATACTGCCGGTGATAGCTTTTTATTCTTCCTGCTCCTGACTAGCTCGTCCGTTGTGTCTTGACTCTTGGTTTCAGGGGTTGTGGGATCAAGCCTGCCTGGGCTCTGCACTCAGCGGAGAGTCTGCCTGAAGATTCTCTCCCTCGGCCCCGCTCCCTACACTCTCTCTCCCTCTCTAAAATAAATATATAAATCTTTTTTTTTTAAAAAATCTTTATATTATAAGATAAGTTAGTAGATAACTGTAGCCCCACATGATAACTGCTATCATTCAAGTCAGCACAGTATGCAACGAGAGCACACCCAGGGCAGTAAGGACAAGGGTTCTTGGAGGAGGCAAGGTTTCCTAAAGGACAAATAAATGTTAGCCTCATGAGGGGGAAGGGAGATCTGGGGTGTCCAGACATAGCACCCAGGGCACAGTGAGTGCACAGGGAGTGCTGTTGTAGGGAATCCTTTCACAACACAATACTGCCTCCAATTAATACTACAGTATCTCTTAGAGTACTTCAAAACAAATGGCTGTTAGCTTGCCTACAAAAGGGCTATAAAAATCCCATCTTTGCAATTCAAAGTGAGGTTCCCAGACCAGTAGCAATGGGATCACCCCAGACTTGTTAGAACCATCGAATCACAGCTCCCAACCCAAATGGATCAATTGCATTTAACAAGATCTCCATGATTCATATACATGTTAGGGTTGGTGACAAGCTGTACTAGAGGCTCATCAACCAGTGATGGCCTGCTAGAATAGGGTTTACAAGCTTCGGTGAACATCAGATCTCTGGGCAGGACTTTCAAAACGCAGAAACCCAGTTTTGATTCCCTATCCTTCATGGAAACCAACTCTCCGAGGCTGGGATGTGTGTATCTGCATTTTTAACAGGCTTCCCAGGGGCCCTTGAAGCTGTTATTTTCTATAAACACCCTGAAGGTGTTATTTTCTATAAAATGCTGTAGGGAAATATGCTGGGGGTAACCATTTCGTGTGTGTATGTGACAAACAGGCAGATCTGTACTGAGGAACTTTCTTTTGAGGACCATCTCATTAACTCCATTAAGCTTGGGGCACCTGGGTGGCTCAGTTGGTTAAGCTGCTTAAGGTCTGCCTTCAGCTCAGGTCATGATCCTGGAGTCCTGGGAATGAGCCCCCTGTTGGGCTCCCTGCTCAGTGGGGAGTCTGCCTCTCCCTCTCCCTCTGCTCCTCCCCCCCACTCATGCTCTCTCTCTCTCTTGCTCACTCTCAAATAAATAAATAAAATCTTTAAAAAAATTCTATTAAGCTTCAAATGACGATACTTTTCAAGGAGACTAGAAGATGAGTTTATGATCATGATTATGAAATTTTTTGGCATATTCTTTTATTTTAACTATACAACTTCTATTATTCTGGAAACAAAGAGCGCTGTGATGTGAGCCGGAGTGCTGCTGAAGACCGCTTACATGGAAGCACCATTAGCTAAATTTTATCCGTAAGAAGTTCATGCAGACAAATCACTAGTTATTCAAAGATATCTTCTATAGCCTCCAGCCATACAAAAAGCTCCAAGTGCCATTTGACAATATTTGTGCTAAACGTACCATGCAAATATGACGACACATTCAAATTCTGATTTACCTTAACTGTAATGTTTATTCTCTAGCTGGTCACGAAATCTAACATGCTAAAGACGATGGATCTCCATGCGTTCTTGATTTTCCTTTGAAATTAAATATGAGGAAATTTCAGTTTCCTCTCTATTAGTACATAAATCTGAAGCAAAGAAATGGAATTACCAAGTGCTTGTTTTATAGGAAATATTGTCTCCACATTAATTACATTAGTTGTGCATAATATTGGAGGAAATGGAAGAGTCAAATGGCAGATAAATATATTGAAGTAATTTAATGAATTAAAGTACGGTATAGAAACATTTGAGATGACTCAAGCAAACTGTATAACAGCCTATATGAATTATAATTTAAAAGGAAAAAAATAAACTATACTGATTTTTTGAGACAAAGACTTTCTTAATTTACAAATTGTAAAAAAAAAATTTATGAAGTACTGCGTTTTCTCCTCTTTCTATGAAACAATTTGGATTTCAAAGAAAATATCTAATCTTCTCAAATTTTTTCAAATGAATGGGTTGGTACCCATCATTCACAATACCACAACATAATCTCTGTCACTGTTTAATCTAATTTTTATTTGCTAAGACACAGTTTCTTTCATTCAGAGTTTGCTTTACAGAGAAATAAAAAGCTAGTTAAAATTAGCCCAATGTGCTTACAAGTTTCCACAGCTCACCTCACCTCACACCTGAAAGCATACATTCATCTACCAGCTACTGAGTGTGTCCAGCAGCAGGTACTGTTCTAGGCTTGCTTTCCAGGCTAGCCCCAGAGACTAGGAAGAACTTGGCAATTGGACCTCTCTCTTTTTTTTTTTAAAGATTTTATTTATTTATTTGACAGAGAGAGAGAGAAACAGCGAGAGAAGGAACACAAGCAGCGGGAGAGGGAGAGGGAAGCAGGCTTCCCATTGAGCAGGGAGCTGGAGATGAGGCTCGATCCCAGGACCCTGGGATCATGGTCTGAGATGAAGGCAGATGCTTAACCGACGGAGCCACCCAGGTGCCTCAAGGACCTCCCCGTAAAAGGCTCATTTTCTGACATGCCCTGATAACCACAGATAATTACCCAGGACCCATAGTGAGACAGGCACATAACCCCATGAGAAGTGATGTAATCCACCAAAAAATATGTTTCGTTGTTTTGTTTATTTGTTTGTCCCTCCCCATCCCCTTCCTTGTTCTCTTTAATAATGGTGTCTTACAAATTTTTCATGGACTATAATTATAGCTGATGGACTCAATTTGCTTGTCATTTTCAAGGGTGTAAAGAATAGTTTCTTGTGCCTGGTTCTGTATCTCAAAGATTCTTTTATTAGCACATTTATATTAGGCATGTTAATATTCCTTGAAACAACAGCAGAAGTATGAGATGATGTTGTCGGCACTTAAGTGTATAAACCAGATGTTTTGTCTGTTCCCCAAAATCACTGTTAAAAAATTTGAAATCCATACCAAAATGGGAAAGAGTGTGATTGGAGGAAATACAGATTGACACTCCTGCATTAAGTTTCTTTGATGTTTGACTTATTGAACATAAACTTACTGGATAATTTGTATTCTAGTAAAAGACCTTCTGTTCCTAAGAGTGTTAGTCGTGTCTCCTTTCAATGAACATTCTGACTCCATCGTGAATAAGTTTTTCAACAAAATCTTTTGTCTTCATATATTGTAAAGTATAAGAAGGGCAATGGTTAGGACACCAACTTTCACGTCGTCAACTTCAGGCTTATCTTTAAGAAGTTTTGTACTGTTTGTTTTTTTTTTTTTTTAAGATTTTTTATTTATTTATTTGAGAGACAGAGAAAGTGAGAGAGAGCATGAGAAGAGAGAAGGCCAGAGGAAGAAGCAGACTCCCCGTGGAGCTGGGAGCCCGATATGGGACTCGATCCCGGAACTCAGGATCATGACCTGAGCCGAAGGCAGTTGCTCAACCAACTGAGCCACCCAGGTGCCCGAAGTTTTGTACTGTTTATTGCTGATGGTGTCAAGGTGAATGTGGCCTGGACAGGTTGTTGCTTCCCCTTTCCCTCACTCATAGCTTCTTCTTGCTAGGGAAGGTGACATCTTTGCCTTTCTGGAATCCTAGTGCCTCTGCCTAAAGCTCGGAGGACACCCTAGCTTCTCTCCACAGACATACTATGGGCCAGTGCATTTTCTTTTTACTATCAAACCATTTATTCTCCTTGCAGAACATAATAGTCATAGTTGCTGAATGTTCCAATTGGATATGTGTTCCTAGACTAGTTTGGTGTTAGTGCTATTTTGAAACAATTGTTTAGAGGTTCCCAGTAATGCTATTTGCCTATATTGTTTTCCAAAGGTAGATATTTATTTGCCATTTTAAAACTTTTCTCTGTTATAAAAAACAAAGGTAATTTTTAACAGTCCTACAAACAGGCAGACCCGAGAATGCTGACTCCCATGTCAGGAAAGGAAAAAACCAAAAAGCAACACAAGTGCTCCGTAGAACTCTCTCAAGACTCAGGAATTTGTGGAAACAGTCCCTCTTGAAGTAAGGATGAGGGTAGGGATGAAAGCAGGATGCTTAAGAAGACATTAGAACACCCAATACCACTTCCTAATCCCACTCAGCCAAGCAAATGTCCTCTATTAGCGCTTTAGGACCCCAGGCACAGTTGAAGGTGGATGTGCCATATAGAAAAGAAGGACTTAAGTGAAAGAGTAACTACTGGATAGTGAGACAACCCTCCCCCCACACACACCCTTCCATCTGGGCTCCTAGAACTCTGGCAGCTGGATTTTATACCCTTTTGGAAGGAGACTGAAAGATTCTGATTACCTAACTGATAAAAATAGAGATACTAGGGCTTCACCAAGAAACGTCTCAGTGTGGTCACTCTACAGTAAGCAGATAGCCAAGGAAATCTAGCTACTAACCTAAAGGAAAACTTCTATAATCTAAAAGAAAACCTTCTATTGTAAAAGACAGGCCAAAATAAGCAAAAAGCAAACATAAAAACTGCTGGGAGAGGAAAACACCAAAAAACATTGTCACTAATATTTTCAGAGTGATATGAAATTCATGAAACAGAAATAGGATTTAGAAAAGAATGAGAAAGACTCTCAGAGGTTAAAAATATCTCAGCAGAAATGAATAGCTCAACAGAGTTTGGAAGGTAATGTTGAGGAAATATTCTAGATTCTCCTAGAAACTAACTGGTTGAAATATCAACATAAAGAGATGAGAATAGAAGGGAAAACTTTTAAAAATTCAAGAATGGATACAAATGATCCAATGTCCGAATAATAGAAATTTCAGGTGAGAAAACAACAGAAATAAATCATCAATAAATAATTCAAGAAAACGTCCCAAAATTGAAGGGCCCATATGCTAGAATAAAATACATACAAACCGAGGCACATCAATGAATTTCACAAAAAGATCTTATAAGTGTCCAGGAGAAAAAGTTAATATACAGAAGGGATCAAGAATCAGAACTGCTTTAGGTGTGTTTTTGTTTTATTTTGTTTTAGAATTGCTGTGGACTTCTCAATAGCAACACTGAAGCACAGACTAATACCTTCAGACTTCTGAGAAGGTTTTTCCAGCCAAGAATGCTATTCCTAGAGAAATTATCAATTAAGCATAAGGACAGAATAAAGATGCCATCAAATACTCTAGGTCTCGGAAAACTTAGCTCTCATCACCCTTTCTTAGGAAGCAGCTGGAGAAGGGGTGCCGTAAAAATGAGGAAGACCAAGAAAAAAAGGAGAGGTGGGATCCAGGAAGTAGGGATCAGCTCAAGACAGAGGAAAAGAGGAATCCCCAGGATGATTACAAAAGAGATTCCAGGAAACAGACATGCACCTCGCAAAGAGAGTTACCAGTCCAAATTAGAGCAGGTCAGGAGACTCTCGCGTCCAAAACAGATGCTATTGATAGAGTTCCTGATGTGACTTAAAGTATCAGGAGAATTATTTAGACAGATAGACAGAGTTTGGGTATGAATTAACGACAAACACTTAGAACACTAAAAAGGAAAGACAGCTGTTAATTCTAAGGAGAAAAACATTTGTGTAAGAAAGGAAAAAGTACCCAGCGTAGTATGAAGCTTAGCTTTATAATCTCAGCATTGAATATTGATCCAGACAAAATATGATATAATTATATTGGAAGGGGGGAGTAGGGGCAAAGGGGAATTATGTGAGCTTCAGGCCTAGAGTAGGAAGGGGTGGCAGAGCAGTAGCTTCAGCTTCCATTCTGGTAAGCCAATGGGTAACATTTACAATGGAAAGAAGGAAGGGAGGGAGGGAGAGAGGAAGAAAAGAAGGGAGGAAGGAAGGACACAAATAAGTGTGTAATTTGAAAATAAGAAGGAATATAGCCAAAGGTAACAACAACAACAACAAAAGGATCAGAAGGAGGGAGGGGGTAGAAAGAAGGAGAAAGCACAAGACACAGACCTTCTGTGCAAATGATAGAACTGAATTCTAAAAAGTGGAATTAAATGTTTTAATTCGTTCAACCTGCCTATTTTGCTTCCTGTCCCTCCTGTCTACCTCCCTTCCCCTTTCTCCTGGAATCCAGCCCTGGCAACTCAGACCGTGATGAAGTCATAGGCTCCAAAATATGGCCATGGTATGAAGGCAGCAGCACAAATTTTTAAACAGCATTTCAGCACCACACCACAGTGCCGAGAAGGGAACCTTGTGTAATATGAACAACTATGAGCTTGTGCTATTTTATTAATCCAGGCTGGTGATCCCTGGGTGTTGCATTACCTGCATGTGTGTGTATGTGTGTGTGTATGTCTTCTGCAGTCTCCTATTTTTATGGCAGTCATCAAGAAGTCTTCCTCTTCTTGAACATGGCATAGGCAGAAGGGAGATAACTCAGTATTAACCCTAACTCTGGGGTTCTCACCTTTAGCAAGGTCTTTGACATTAAAAGCAGAGAAAGGTTCAAATGAGAATGACCTTCTCTGATATCCCCTGCTTCTGACTCTGTCTCTGCATGTGTCAGTGTCTTGCTCCTTATCACCTCATTAAGTCACCAAACATTGCTACCTGGGAGGAAAGATTAATGGAGTGATAACTGGCAGCTCTCTTGTGACCTGCAGCCAGTGTATTTCCATTTGCTTTTTAAAAAAGTCTTGCTTTTTCCCAAATAGACCTGTATTTTGACATTCTTTTCTGTTTAAGGAGCCATTCTCCAAAGCCCTTTAACTTCTCCTTTGCCAGATCCTCCAGAGGAAATATAACTCCTTGGCCAGAACACATTGGTATTTAACATCTCTACTTGAAAATATTTTATAAATGTCAGGCAACAGAGCAGACCTTGAAGAGAGTAGTAGATTAAGAGAAAATTCTGTGTTTAGAACCCATCCTGTAGGGGCGCCTGGGTGGCTCAGTGGATTAAGCCTCTGCCTTTGGCTCAGGTCATGATCTCAGGGTCCTGGGATAGAGTCCCGCATCGGGCTCTCTGATCATCGGGGAGCCTGCTTCCCTCCTCCCTCTGCCTGCCTCTCTGCCTACTTGTGATCTCTTTCTCTCTGTCAAATAAATGATCTTAAAAAAAAAAAAAAAGAACCCATCCTGTATTTCCCAGAATGTTCATCCCGTCTTGAAATATGATTTACCCTTCAGAGTCCACATTAAATGGCTGTTCCTCCCTGAAGCTCTTCCCTTTATTATCCCCCTTTGCCCTCCAGAGAGAAATACTTGCAGTCTATGAACTCATTAAAAGTCACTTTGAATTTCTCTTGTGGCACTTTATAACTTATATTTTAATTATTAGAAAACATGGCGTCTGCACTCCTAACTTGTATCTTCATGAAAACAGGAACTTTGTTTTAATCTCATTATCATTTGACATGGTCAATTAGTAATAATAAGAACCACAGCTAAACCATTTGCTATGTACACGCTATCTCTAATCCTCACGACAGCCCTGAGAGGCAAGGAGTTATTAAATCCATTTTGCAGAAGAAGAAACTAAGTCTTTGAGATATGAAGTGGCTTGCCTAAGATCTCACTTTCAGTGAGTGTCGGGTATTTCAAGAACCCATCATTGCAACCAGAATCTGTCCTCTTCATACCCTGCTGTAAGACAGAAAGAGAGGAAAGAAGGAAGAAGGGAGGAAAGAAAAAGTTTAAAATCTCAGGCTTTGACCCACTTATTGGAATAATACTTCACAAGCTCATAGAGTTGTAGAGTTGTGAGAGTTGAAGAAATTAACACAACCTGTCCTCTGTTTTTACACAGAGAACTAAGAACAGAAAGGTTAAGATCCCCATTCAAGGTTGCACAAGCAACACAGCTAGGACTAATGCAGACCTCAAGGATCCTTGACTCTCACTCCGAAGTTCCTTCCTATGTAAATTTTGAACCAGACACTAACACATCAAGACATTTAAAACAGGATAGCAACTAATAGAAGTATAAACTTGTTTGTTTGTTTAAACTTTTGTTTACTAAAGTCCTCTGGATACTGAGCAGCAAGAATTACAATTTCCAAAGGTCTTCGTGACTAGTTTTCTCGTTTGCCAAATATATAGGATATCTAAGTATACAAGATAACATAATTCTCTTTAGTTGGTTCACCAAAAAGGAAATATTTTGCCTTTAAAATGTGCTTTGCCACTTACAGTCATTACAGTACAAATAGTAAATGCTTCATCTGTCAGCAACCTACCACGTTCATACTTTTGAACAGCACAAAGGCAGCAAAGTTTAGAATATGACCAAGCCGGTGAGGTGAATATGTACATTCAGGGCCAAGTTCAGGGCCTTGTAATTTTCCCCAATTAACTGATACATACTTTCAGAAAAATGTGATTAGCAAGCAAGGACAATTATTAAGCAAGTCCTAGATGACTCCCAATGCAGAGCTCTGGGCTTTCCAAACTCCGTGCCAATGCCCCACCCTACCCTTCTTCAGAATCCTAACACCATCTCCTCCAGGAAGCTTTCTTTCCTCTTCTTCCTCAGTGCCCCCCCCACCCCCATCCCCAGCAAATTCACTGTGGCAGGAATCAGGGACATCTAAGATCTTGGAAATAAGGAAAGGGGGTTGTATGTGAGAGTTAAACTCTGAGGTCAACAGTAACAGAAGAGAATAGAATTTTCAAAGTAACTTTAGATAAATGGACTGAACATTGTCCAGAGCAGCCTAATGGAAGGTATTACCATATCAAAGGAAAGAATGTGTCTTTCTGAATGAGTTGTCCAGAAATAGAAATTAGAAAAGGGTAGGAGACAAAGAAGTGCCTGTAAAAGTACTGCCCAGAAAAGGAGGTCTCCAGACCAAGGGCTTGACTTGCACACTACCAGGGGATTTCCAACTGTGGTGGGGAGCACGGCAGGCACCCACCATTGAAGCCTTCAACATATGCACTGTGTTCTGATTCCACACGCACAAATTCCGGATTTACATAATAATTTGGTTTCTAAGGGAAGACAGGCATTGGCCAGAAGATGCAAGTATTCAGTCTTCCTGTCATTATGTTTTTTCCCTCTCTCTAAAGGAAGGAGTCAAAATTCTAGCTTACCCTTAGTCTTCTTTGTCTTCAGGTAGCATGAGGTAGTATCCCCAGATTGGGTTACTGTCTGAACAAAGACAAGATTGCTATAGAATCTGCATAACCGAGAGTGAGGTCCTGGACTATGTTAAATTTATAAAAGGCCACCTTTGAGTGACCTTTCCTCAGCCAGTCAGTCAAATTTGCCGTACCTCATCATACCATTTGAAAGAATTTCAAATTTCACTCAAAATTAATTGACTTCTTCTCTTCCCACAAATAGATATTCATTGACCTCTCTCTTGGGGCACAGTTTGTGTTACTTTTATCTTAAAGAAGGGTATCCCTCCTTTTGAGACAGATTGTTTTATTTTATTATTTTATTTTATTTTATTTATTTTTATTTTATTTATTTTTATTTTATTCAGTCACTGTTTTTTGAATGACAAAATAGAAATGAGTAAGATATAGTCATGTCCTCTACAGACTCAGGTTAGCAGGGGGTGACAGATATAAAAACAAGTTACACATGAAAAGGGAATAATAAAAGTATTTATAAAGAATAAGAGTATTGTGAAAGAGGGGATGATGAACCTTTCTGGGAAGCCTCCCTAGAGGAGGTGATGTCCGAGTTAGATTTTGGAAAATAAATAAAACGTCCCCAAGAAAACCAGAAAGAAGAGTATTCACAACAAAAGGGAAAACATGTGTAAAGGCAAAGAGTTATGAAATGACCTGGGAACCAAAATACAGTTCAGAACTGCCAAAAGGTGAAGTGCAAGGAAGAGAGTCATGCAAGCTATAAGGCTGGCCAGGTGGAGAGAGGATAAAAAGTCGGTGTGTGCACTAGATGCAGTTTGGACTTTCCATCGTAGGTGGACCACTGAAGCTAGCAAAGGCTTTTAATTACAAAAAGAGACTGGACCAGATTTGTGTTCCCGGAGACGTATTTAATATTACTACGAACAAGGGAATAGAGTTAAGACAGAAAACAGTAGCGTTAGCTACACAAATGACTAGATACACAGATAGATAACAAGAGAAGACATTTGGAAATACCCAGACCAGCACTAGTCAGTACAAATATAATATGAACAACGAATGTAAGCCACATGTATAACTTTAAATTTTCTAGTAGCCATGTAAAAACATAAAAAGAAACAAGCACAATTAATTTAAATATATATATTTGGGGCACCTGGGTGGCTCAGTTGGTTAAACATCTGCCTTCAGCTTAGGTCATGATCTCAGGGTGCTGGGATCAAGACCCACATTGGGCTCCTGCTTCTCCCTCTGCCAATGCCCCCCCCCCACACTCATGTGTGCTCACTCATGCTCTCTCAAATAAAGTCTGTAAAAAATATATATATTTATTCCAAAATATCCAAAATATTTTTCTTTCAACAGGTAAGCAATATAAAAAGTCAGTAATGAAATAGGTTATGTTATTTTTTTTTTGTTCTAGTTCTTTGAACTCTCTTGTCTATTTTATACTTATAGTGCATCTCAATTCAAATTAGCCACGATGCAAGTGTTAAACAGCCACATGTGGCTGGTGGCTACCATTGGACAGAAAAGGTCCAGACAATAAACGATGAGGCAGTGACTCATCGGGAAGGACAGGATATGTTTCTAATGGATTTACAAGATGAATTTGACAGAAATTAGGAACTGATTTATATCAATAACGAAATACTAGTTGAATATAAAGTTTTCTAGCCCGGGAAACATGCGGGTGACAGTTGCTCGGCCAAACCGGGGAAGCATGTCGAAGGCAAATAAGAGAATGAATGTGTTTAGGACGTGCCGAATTTGAGGTGTGTGGGGGCCGCCACGACCACGGGTACAATGATGCACACACTAGAGGTGAACAGTATACACTATATAATGCTTCTACATGTCAAGTTCTGTTCTGTTTTTTGTATATGAACACATTTAATCCTCAAAACAACACCGCGAGATGGGTTTTACTACCACTCCCACGTTAACAAATGAGAAAATCAGTCCTTTGGCCCAGGTCTCAGGGTCATCAGTTACCACGCAGCAGAGCAAAGACTGAAACCCAGTCTGGCTTCAGAGGCAAAGCTTCCAACCACACATTGTACTGCCCCTCAAAAGCAGGGCCTCTGGAATCACACAAACCCAGGAAATAACTCCTCTTTCACTCACTAATTGTGAGTTAGTCGCTCACTAATTGTGAGCAAGTTGTTTAATCACTGAACGTCAGTTTTCTCGTCTATAAAACGGGAATAAGACGCCTGTTGTAACCATGGTTGTTGAGAGAAATGACTGACTGACATACATGATGTATGTAAAATGTTCATCACAGTAGTAGGTAGACAACAAGTAGTAAGAAATAGTAACAAATAGTAAATAGTAGCTGCTGTGATTATTACATACGTTGGGCTTGGGACTCATTGTGGAACTCCAAATTGGGCTATATATTTCTCTTTAAATACCTAAGTCACTAACTGGTCTGAGTTTCATCTTCTGAAGAAATGGCTTTGGCTCATTACAAAGACATATATATGTATATATTTTTTTAATGATTAAAGATATTGAATTTATTTATTTATTTATTAATTTTTTATTAACATATAATTATTATTTGCCCCAGGGTACATGTCTGTGAATCATCAGGCTTACACGTTTCACAGGATTTGCCATAGCACGTACCCTCCCCAGTGTCCATATCCCTACCCCCCCACCTCCCAGCAACCCTTAGTTTGTTTTGTGAGTTTAGGAGTCTCTTATGTTTGTCTCCTTCCCCATCCCATCTTGTTTCATTTCTCTTCCCCAATCCCCAAAACCCCCTGCCCTGCCTCTCAAATTCTTCATATCAGAGCGATCATGTGATAATTGCACAAAAACATATATTTAAAGAACTTCACAGATGAGAGTTATAGGCTGGGGTCATCCTGCAACAAAAGCTAAAACAATCATGGACACTTAGATCATGAGACAGCAGAGCTGAGTGTTCATGGCACTTGGACACTGAGGAGAATTGCACTGGAAGTAACACCTTGCCCTTACCTTCGAGGAGTCTGAAAGAACAGATTGAATACATCATGAGAATACTTTTGTTTGTGTGCACTTTCATTAATTAGTGATTTTAAAAAGAGCAAATAAAAATATTTATCAAACAGAGATCTATGGTTATTTGGTTAAAGTCCAAGAAAATTTAATCATAAAGTCTAGGGTTATCACATTTCCCCTGCCAGATAATCTCATTCTTGTACGGGCAGGCATTTGGATACAAAAACAAAAGACAAATTAAATAAAATAAATAACTCGAAGCCATAAACAGAGGACATCTTGCTCTTCGATCCCTGGCATTTGTAACTTCAGACTTCCAACATGTTAATGTTAATTACATGCTATTTCCTGCCAACCGTATGGTCATGTGATCTAAATTTGCATTGTAATTAGCTTTGCCTTTCATAAGACACTCTGCCTTTTTTCTAGATGAGGAGATGCTAGAAGCAGAACCTCCTAAATAGCCTTCAAGAAGACCTCAGCAGCCAGCTACCACTCAAACTCTTCTAAGCCACCATTCCATAGGTTGAATCAACAAGAGTTCCACTGAACCTTCCAATCATTGTCATTCCTTTCCTCAACACTTTAACGTCCATTTAGGTGGTAGGTCTCCTCTTTCAAATCAGGGCTAAACTAATCACCCACTTACTGCTCTGAATGCCGAGCTCACTTGATTCTTCTCATCTCAGGTTCTGTCAGGAGGCCTGCCTAGGAAACCTCTCTACAAGATGTTCAAGTGGGCCACATACCTGGCTTGCCCAACAGGGACAGCAGATGAGTAACAAGTGTGTTTATAGATTTTGTGGTGCTCCAGCTGTCACTGATGTCAGTGTTTTCTGCTAAAATTGGTGTATTTTTTGCTATCTGCCTCATCCCCTGGGCAGTTCGAACATCACCAGCAGGAACCAGTGGTCTGAGAAGGCCTCGCTCCAGAGAAAGAGAGCAGATTCTCTGTAGGAATAAGACTACTCATAAGAATGTTGCCTAATAGAGTGGCAGTGACTGAGCCAGAGGTCTCCTAGAAGAACCAAATGTTCAACAAGAATAACAGGAGTCATTAATTAGTTCAAGGACGGTGCACAAGATTATAGATCAGCCAGTCAGGCTTTAGCCCAACTTGATGGGTTCTAAGACTAGGAATAGCATTAAATCACTCTATGCTTCCATCACTGTAACTCCAGGGATTAAATTTTTTAATGGAGTACATTTTCAACCCATCTGAATATAATCGAATATTCATTTGAGACTCTCCGACAATTTGGAAAATTCAGAATAATATTTCAAATGCAAAAATAATGTCATATATATTGAGAGGAAAAGTATGGGGAGGGAGAAAAGACCCTCAGAGCAGTTAAATAGGTTCTCAAAAAGACTTCTAGAAACACCTTACTAAGCTGTAGGTTATGCAAGGGAAAACCTGTGTCATGTGAGTTTGTAGGCTGAGAATTTTGTATGCTAAGACAATCGTGCTGGTAGAGCAAAATGGAGGAGGGAGGGAGCTTGCTGGCTTATACACAAGCATTCAGTAAGACAATGGATCCAAGAATTGAGTGGTGAGTTGTTAGAAGACCTTTGAAATTCATGCAGACGTGTTAACGAGCTGCACTTGACAGTTTGATCTAGTGGAATAGGTTTTTTTCTCTGAATTTTAAACCAAACTAAATCAAGGAGGGGTCATAAAACAAGGTAAATTTGTCTAAAGGAAAAGGTTTCTGAATAAATGTCAATCCTCTAAAGTTGCATTTCTCTACAATGGCCAACTCCATACACTCTCAGGTTTGCTGTTTCAGTTCCACATGGTAAAGGACTTTTTCCTTTAAAAAAGAACACACACACATACACACATTTGGCTTCCTGCTTTTAGTCTCTTCCTTCTTTAATGAATTTTGCAAATCAGTGCCAAATAGGTTAATAAATACTTCTCTCATGTTGCTTTCCTATTCAAGGACTAACACGGGCTTTCCACTAACTCTCAGCTCTACTCTGCTCTCAGTGGTCTTCTGAAGAAGATGAACCTAACTGTTTGACCACCTTCCCAGGGTCCAGAGCAGAGAATGCTCTTTCTATGGTGAGAATGAGAGCTCCTTCTCGACAACAGAAGATGCCTCAGATCTGAGCAGCAAGACAAGCTGAAGCCATGCAGAGGAGTAAGGATCCAAAACCTGGAAGACAGTCAAGAAGCACCATCAATGGGAGGGCTTCAATACAGGCTTGGAAGTTTAGGCAAGGAGTGTTGCTTCAGTATAGGAGTTCCAAATGGAAAGTCCAGAGCAAATCAGAGTGCAAATAACTGTTAGGTCATGTGCATTTATGAGGTTATTGGTGGTGAGTAGTTCATAAAGAGAGGTCAAGGAAGGGGAAGGGAGTCCCAAGTAACTGCCTAGAACAGCACGTCTCAAAGTATGGTTCAAGGACCCTGGGAGGTCCCTGATACCCTTTCAGAGGGTCTGTGAAGTCAAGACTATTTTATAGTAATAGTAAGGCATTTTTTGCCCTTTTCACTCTCATGAACATGCAAGGGAGTTTTCCAGAAGCTATTTGTTATGTGTGACACTGGCTAATGGAATGTGTGTCTCCCAAACTGGAAACCTCACTGTTATCCCAACTCTTCCATGTCCTCACTCCATATCTTATCATATCCTATTGATTCTATTGTAGGATTGTCTCTTGAATCTGGTCCTCCCCACCACTGCCTTATTTCAGTCTTTCCTCAGACTGTTTCGGCAGCCTGCCATTTGACTGCCACCTTTCCTATCACTTCATTTTAAATCCATTCTCCACAATCAAGTTCTGCATCCACACTCCCTTGTACAAATCTGCGCAGTCTTGCTTATGAACAGAACTAGATCTAAACGTTTTCACATCACACAAGGAAGATCTTGCACAGTCACCCTCATCTACCTTCCTAATGCCATCTCCTGCCCCCTTCTCCCTCACTCCCCTCCTTCCTCCAGCCTCAAGTGGAGCCGTAATGAAGTTCTCCAGATTCTTAGAACATGCCAGATTCTTCAGTGACTCTTTGTCTTTGTACATGTGAACTCTCTTGAATCCTTCATTGTTGAACTTTATTAAATGCTCTCTTTCCCCTTTTTTTATTCTCTTCCTTCACTTGCTCTGTCCTGCCCTTCCCTGCTTCAGAGCAACTAAACATGTTATTTCTGCTTAGAATGTACTTCCCTTCACTTTTTACATGGCTTGGTTCTTCTCGTCCTTTGGTTCTTGGCTGATAACAGGCCAGATGTCCTGCCGGCCCTTTTCCCAATAAATGCAGATGTTAAAGCTACATGAGCTTTCACGCGTGGTTCTGCCCAAGCACCATCTGGTCAATGCGAATATCAGTGGTGAAGAAATCTCAGTAGGCAATATGCATCTCTCTCTTTCTCTCCCTCTCCATCCTCTTTCTTTTCTATTTCTTGTCTGTCTCCTAAAGTCTAATCACTTCAATCTTAAGGATCTCTGAGCTTTGACAGAAGGCTCAAGTTTGATGAAAATCTCTCTAGCAGAACAATCAAGTGGCATTGATGATGAACAAGTCAGGCAGTTCCCATCTTTATTAAACTTTTTTTAAGATTTTACTTATTTGACAGAGGGAGACACAGCAAGAGAGGAACACAAGCAGCAGGAGTGGGAGAGGAGGAAGCAGGCTTCCTGCTGATCAGGGAGCCTGATGCGGGGCTCGATCCCAAGACCCTGGGATCATGACCTGAGCCGAAGGCAGATGCGTAAAGACTAAGCCACCCAGGTGCCCAATTCCCTTCTTTAATTTTTAAAAAATGAATAAGGTGTTCACACCAAAAAGGAGTCATTGAATCAGCCGGACCTGGATGTTGGATAGGGAATGTGAATCCCTGGACCCGGTGTTCTTACCCGCATGATTTCATGTTACACACAAAGGAGTTGATTAGGAAAGGCATCACAGCCTGGTCTGAGCTGTGGGCTATGTTAGCTGGGCGCTCTTGCCAGAAAACTGAATACATGTGAAAGTCACAGTTCTCCATCTCCACTACCCTGCTTATTCTTAGTATGTCCATTTGTCTGGTTTTGGTCTGTCTCCTCCTATGGCAGATAAGCTCTACGAGGTCTAGCATTGTCTGTTTTGTGCACTGTTGTGCCCCCAGGAGCTGGCAGAATATTTGGCACATAGCAATGCTCTATAAACATGTGCTGATTAAATGACTGGACACAGGACTGACTTACTTTTTAGGATCAAATAAAAATGTTATTTCCTAGGTGGAGACTCCTCTCCCTTTCTCAAGCAGCTATCGGCTCTTGTCCCCGCGCACCCATTACACTGCATATTCTGCAGTTACGGAGCATGGAATCAAATGTTTTCTAATGGTCTGTCATATGCAGTGTGGTGCTATGATTTTTTTTTTAAGATTTTATTTATTTGTCAGAGAGAGAGAGAGAGGGCACAGGCAGGTGGATGGGCAGACTCAGTGGGGGAAGCAGGATCCCTGCTGAGCAGGGAACCTGATATGGGACTCGATCCCACGATCATGGAATCATGACCTGGGCAGACACTTAACCGACTGAGCCACCCAAGGGTCCTGTGGTGCTATGATTTATATGTGTTTCTCATTTTATTCTTTCAACAATCCTAAGAGATAGATGGACTTTCCAAATTATAGATTGAGGAAACAGGCTCAAAATATCCAAGTCATATAATCAATAACAGTTGGCAAAGCCTGTATCCAAAGCTAGCTCCATTTCCCTCTTTTGCAAAATCCGTTTTCATTAAATCATGCTGCCATATGATATTTAGCTTGAGGTCATAATGTATCGGCTCATTCATCTTTGTGTTCCTAGCACTGGGCATGGTGCCTATCATCCAATAGCCAACATCTGAATTAAAGAATACATGAATGAATGATGTGGGTCTGTCTACCGGTGGACAGTGGACTTTGCAGCCTCAAGGCCTCAAGTTTCACTCTCAAGGGCTGTTGGTATTGACCATGTACTCCCTGGAGAGCTTCTGCTGGGGTCCCTGCCTGGAAACAACTCAGACGTCCTCCAGATCCTGAAACCCTTAACCCAACCACCTATTTTTTCTGTCTCTGCCATAAGATTCCCAGATACTGAGTGAAGTTCCCCTATTTCTGCCTCATGGGCTATTTCTATCTAGGTGATCAATCTATTACCACAGAGGCATGACTACATGACACATTTTTTTTTAAGTTTTTATTTATTTATTTGAGAAAGACAGTGATGGAGCACAAGCAGGATGGGGGGAGAGGGAGAAGCAGGCCCCCCACTGACCAAGCCCAACACAGGGGTCATCATGACCTGAGCTGAAGAGATGTTTAACCTACTGAGCCACCCAGGCGCCCCAACATGACACATCCTCTTATCACATGAAACATAAACTACTTTTCTTTATTTGCAGCTGAAGTCATTGCTACCCGTGACTGTCAGCCAACAAGGTGAGCACATGACTCTGACAGAATCTTTGGGGAAATCAGCATAGTCTCTGTCTTCTGATGCTTTCAGGCTTGCGAGGAATATATATGAGCAAGCATGAAACGGTTAGAGAATGATACAAACAAGTGGAGAGTCATATGCCAATTCGAGTCACAGTTTGAGGACCTGGCTCTCGCTCTCAGACTTGCCAAAGCCTTAGCTACTCTCAGTTGCTCTCCAGAAATCTCTGCAATGCTGTTCACGCCCCTAGAAGCAGATAGTCTCCTGCCCAGCAATGGGCACAGGGTCTTGCAGGCATAATCATGTCCCAGGGTCTGATGCTTTCAAGTATTTTCAGAGGCTTCTGGTGAGGGCCCCAAGCTAACACAGCCAGTGTGATTCAGCCCAGACCAGGCTGAGATGCTTTTCCCAATCAACTCATCGGTGTGTAAGCATGAAATTATGCAGCTAAGCTCACTGGTTCTAGGGTTTCGCGTGGATTTCCAAAGCCCAGTTCTGGCTAATTCAATGACTGCTTTTTTGTGTGACCATGCTATTCTTTGTTTTTTTTTTTTTTTCTTAAAGATTTATTTATTTGAGAGAGAGCGCGCGAGCAAGAGGGGCAGAGAGAGAGAATCTGAAGCATACTCCGTGCTGAGCAGAGAGCCCGATGTGGGGCTCACTCTCACGACCCTGGGATCAGACCTGAGCCAAAACCAAGAGTCAGCTACCTAACCGACTGTGTCACCCAGGCGCCCCCCTCCCTTTTTTTTTTTTAAATCAAAGAGAACTAACTGCCTGAGCAGCTGCTCATCATCAATACCACCTGAGTGTTCTTCTAGACGTTTCAACCAAAGTTGAGCCTACCATAAAAGTTTGGAAACTTAAGATCAAAGTGATTAGACTTTGAGAAAGAAAGATTTTACAAAATAGAGAAAGGAAAGAGGAGGAGAGAGAAAAAGAGAGAAAGAGAGGAGGGGTGTATGTTGCCTACTGAGGCCTTAGCTATTGACCTTTGCAGAGAAGCCCAAAAGGCACCTGGGCAGAGCCTAATGTGAGCTTCGCGTAGCTCTAACATCTGAGCTTGCAGGGAAAGAGGCTGGAGGTCTGATCTGGAACTCTACATTATAAGGTAAATCTAATCCCTTTCTCCTCTCAAAATGAAAGCGATGGCCACTTATTAATTTACAAATAAAAGTCCAAATTCTTACAGACTTTCTTCAGAAGAACTCATAGACTCACTGGAGTTCCCCTAAAGGGAATGTTGGATGTACTTTCTAAGATGTCAGTTCGAAATAAAACAGAATCCAAATGTCCCACCTCGTAGTGTCCAAGCAAGTCCTATTTTTAGGATGGGGTGTCATTCAACCTGCTTATAAGGCCATGCTAGGAACCTCTGCTTTTAGGGAAGTTCCCTGCTCTTCCTTGGAGCAGGACTGTTTCATTTCACACGTATATGCCTTTTGATTAATACCTTCTTCCCATTCCCAGGGGGAAAAAAAAAGCTTCACTCTTAAGTCTAAAAAACTTTCTTAAACGCATGATGGTGTACAATACAAAAACCTAAAAACAAAACCAAAACACAACAAATAAAACAAGAAGACATACAGATGTCCATGCACATAAATTAATGTTAATGAGATACTGACAGATAAATATAGTTTATGTAATATTTGCTCTAGCTGGTCATATAAACAAGATTAGAATAAGTTTGCTCATAACATCAAGTGTTAAAACTGAGGCAGTGTGTGGACGGTGGCAAAAGCATTCTGTTATATTTGACTTCGAATTCATACTCTCCCTTATAGTAGCTGTGTGACCTTGGGAAAAAGAATGATTCTTTTAGCTAATATTGACTGAGAAATTCTTACATGTCAGGCACCGAGCTCATTAATTCACATTACATAACTTTCTAGATTCATTTTCCTTTCCTGTAGAGTTACAAGGATAAGATGTACTTAATACATCATTGTGAAGAATAGAGAAAATGCACATAAAACACCTAAACATGGAGTGACTATAAAACAGGCATTTTAAAAATAAAAATGGAACACAGCAATAGCAATGCTAGGATATTTAAACCACAATCTAATTTTTTTCTACTCTGAGGTACATCAGTATTAAGTAAAAGAAATCTAGAAGCAGCAATTCTGGTGCCTATAGGAATTTTAGTAAGTGAAGGAAATAAAATTAAAACTAACTAAAGCCACATTATCTTTAAATCAAAGTGAAATCCTAAAGAATTAGAATTATTCAATTTCTCTTTGATGTTATTTGTGTGAGACATTCAATGCTACAAGAGAAACTGTATTTTATCATGGACTTAGAAGAAAATTATTAGGCCTTAGTTCTTGGTCTGTCCTACCTTTATTAAGTTGTTCTGTGAACTTGATCTAGCAAATCAACTTTTTCCCATTTCCATTTGGATATCTATAATCAACTCATTATAGATGTTATTCATTTGTAATTTCACCTGAACAATGGCAGGAGAATGAGCTATCTAAAGAAGACTTGGTCTTGGTATAATTGAGCAAAACTGCAGTAGTTTTATTGAGTGAGACATATAATATGTTTGCAATACACATGAATGGACAACAGCAATCCACCAGAATTTTCTGGCCCTGTCAGTGATGTTGAGAGAGGAAGTTGTTGGAAGCTTTAGGGGGCAAGATCAATAGCTCACTGAGTAACATTCTGTTTCCTGGTTCCTCTGATCCAGCAAGGGCATTTATTTAATGGCTGCATGAAATGGAAAAAGGAAGAACGTGTTACAACATTAAGCCTGAAATAGAATGTCGAGCAATGTGGAGGTAAAATTACTGGCCCAAATCCCTCTCAGCAAAGGACCAGGCTCTCTGCCACCCGAGGTGATTTGGATTAATTCTAAATCCAGCCCACTCACAGACTAAAGAGAGTGGAAGTGGCCACAGGTGACTTTTATCAACTCTCAAACCTGGGATGGGCCAGCGATGCTCCCCAGAGATACCTCTGTGGCCGCCAAAGCTAATTGAAATCAGGGTCAGGTTTTGGGGCTACTTTTAAAACCATACGAAATCTAAGAAAAGAAGAACGCCACAGTTTTTCAGATCTTAGCCATGGGAGTTTGGTCCAGGCACCGATTCCCTCCATGTCGTCTGTGATAGTTGAATTCTGATTTTCAGCACCCAGGATGACCTGTGTGCTGATCTACAGGACACCGGGCATAGACAGTCCAGTTTGAGTTGGCATTTTTAAATATGTAGTTGAACCTACTTTACTATCTTTGGTTCATAAAAAAAAGTAAGCTGGCCAAAAAATCAAACTGAGTTTTTACACACATGGTTATGGTTTCCACTGCGACTGTTAGAAAATGAATGAAAATACTTATGTCAGTAAATGTGGCCTGTAGCACAAAAATATTCTTTCTCCCTATTGGCTTTAGGAAGGGGTATAGGGTTGGGGGCCATGGGGTGGAAGTCAACAATCATCGTCACATACAAAAGGATTTCAGACTGTGAAAATGAATACCATTAATGCTGAAGGTAGAGGTTTTTGAGTGTACCTGGATGGGAAGGGAAAAACAAAAAGATTTCTTTCACAGAGTCACATACTTGTGTGCAGAATTTCTTTTAAAGATTTTATTTATTTATTTGACACTGAGAGAGAGAGAGAGAGCACAAGCAGGGAGAGCGGCAGGTGGGGTACAGAGAGAAGCAGGCTCCCCACTGATCAGGGAGCCCAATGCAGGGCTCGATCCCAGGACCCTGAGATCATGACCTGAGCCAAAGGCAGCCGCTTAACCGACTGAGTCACCCAGACACCCTTGTCTGCAGAATTTCTACTTTTTTTTTTTAAGATTTTATTTATTTATTTATTTATTAGGGAAGACAGAGTGAGAGAGAGCATGAGAAGGGAGAAGGTCAGAGTGAGAAGCGGACTCCCCATGGAGCTGGGAGCCCGATGTGGGACTCGATCCTGGGACTCCGGGATCATGACCTGAGCTGAAGGCAGTCGCTCAACCAACTGCGCCACCCAGGGGCCCCAGAATTTCTACCTTTAATTCAATGGAAATCCAAGGAAAACCAAACACTGCGAGAGGCACAATGTCGAGCTAAGATAGCCAAAGAGTCGGTCACAGTGGAGGAGCTGACGGAGCCCTGTTCCTCTTAACTTCGTTGAGGACTACAGAATTACGTAATAAGCGGTGGTACTGATGTGAAATATAGCTTAGCAATCTGGCATGCCACAAAGGCAGCAAACTGTGGACAGCACGGTACATCGGGATGATGTAAGGTCACGGATGCAAGTCCTGCACCAGCCAGCAGTTGTTAAACCAGACACTTCTGGACGCCTATTTGGCATTCAGTAAATACTTGTTGATTAACTGATTGACTTGCTGATTGACAAAATGGCCACAGGGAGTGCCAAGCTGGATGACAGGGCTTTTGACATGAACTCTATTAATATGTCAGAGGCTTAGGCAAGTCTCAACATTTTCCTGCCTCAGGATCCCCAGTCTACGACACAGAGATATCACTCACCCACAGGAAAAAAGAGAAGAGTGAAAAAAGACGAGATTATTGTTGAAGTCTGAGGCACTCGGTCGGGGGGTGCCAGCACCAGCTTCTGCAAGGAATCAGAGCTTGACGGCTCAGCTGTCGACCTCCTGAAAGGAGAGACAGAGGGCAAGCCCCATTCCAGGAGCAAGAAGCACAGCCAGGGACAGGGAGCGGGCTGGGCCGCGGGGTGGAGGACCCGCAGGAACCGAGGAACACTGAGCACATGGGCAGGGTTGAGCTGAAGAAACCTCAGGGATTCTCTCCACTCACACCTTCCCCCTAAACCCTGCCAAGGCTCTCAAAGCCCAGCGTACACAAAGATCACCCGGGATGCGTGCTTAAATTACAGATTGCCGTACCCCACTCGCAGAGATGCCCAACCAGCAGGTCTCAGTTGGAGCCGAGCGATCTACATTTTAGTGAGCTCTCCAGGTGCTCCCGCAGCCGGCGGTCTGGGACCGGACTCGCAGAAGCGCTGACCGCAGAGGGAATCATCAACCTTTGTATTTCCTGACGGCAATGACAAACACCAGCGAAGACTCAAAGGGCCCTATCCAAACAGTTCTCATTTTGGTGGTGTCTGGGGCCAGTGACATTCAGAACCCATTTACTGAGAACCCATCGTGTGAAGAGTATTCAACGAAAGGGTGCAAAACATACAAAGATAAGAACAGTCATGCGTATAGGGCAGAGGCTGGCTCCGATAGAGCCAAGTGCATAGGTCAGGAAACCTATAGAAGAGAAGCAGTGGGGGTTTACAGGTTGGGGTCCCGGCAAACACTTTGGAACTGGTGACATCTGAGGTGAAGCTGGAAGGAAGGAAGGACAGTATCTGGTATGAAGCAGGGCGCCTCAGGCACACAGGATGGTTTAAACAAGGGCACGAAAGCCTTGGAATCCAGAATAAAGGCATGTGACTGGCCTGTGCAGTGGAGACAATAGAGAGAAAGAGCACACTGGAAGGCTGGGTGTGGCCAGACCTAAGGAAGCTTTTCACAATGGGATGAAATCTGGTTTGGTTTTGAAGTCAATGTATGTAGGATTTTGAGCAGAAGAGTAACTGAAAAAAATGTTTCATTTTTCTAAACTTAATTGGCAATACCTGTTTAACTTAAACATTATTATTGCTTTAATTTTTCTTTTTTTGAGTAGGCTCCATGCCAGGTCCATGTGGAGCCCAACATGGGGTTTGAACTCAAGACCCTGAAATCAAGACCTGAGCTGCGATGAAGAGTTGGTGGCCTAACCGAGCCACCGAGGCACCTCTAAACATTATTAATAGCTATTATATTCATGGGGCACAGAATTTTAAAGGAATAAGATGGTAAGTGTAAATTTCCCCCTCCCTTCCACCCTTTTTCCCCAGCCATTTATTTTGGAAGCAACTAATATTACCAGTTTCTTTTGTATTGGGGAGACTGTTTGGGAAAATGGCTAATGGCCAAATATTGATTGGCCTGGAACAAGGAAGAGAGAGATGAACGACAGAGACATCAGTTTGGTGATGGTTTCAAGTCCAGGTGATGGTGGCTTGAAGTGGAGCACCGTCACTTGAATACAAAGGAGATTCCGCAAGATCATTTCCTAATCCCTGATGCCCCAGGTCCAGTCAATTCACAAATGGTGCAGAAGGAATCAAAATGACTGAAATTTTGTCTTGAGACTTGAGGGCTGGCAAGGTGGGAGAACGAGTTTGGGACAGACAGATGGGGAGGCTGGGCAGCCAAGGGAGAAACAGGACATAAAAGTGGACGTGACAAATGTTCCATTGGAAGGTAAGGTACACAGGCTGGCAGATACATGCATACTGGGGCGCCAAGGGCAAGGAAGGCAAGGAAGTAGTTAAAGCTGTAGGAGTAGACAAGCCCAGGAAAAGAGGACCCAAAAGATCGAGGGGATGAGTACTGGAAAATCCCTACATGTAACGGGGAAGGGATGGAGAGGGGGCCAACAGAAACTGAGGAGAAAAGGTCAGAGAGCAAGTATGTGTGTTCCTGAATCCAAGCGAAGAAAGAATTTCAAAGAGAGAAGTGGGGGAACTGTCAGTGCCCCCACCATGCTCATAGGTGTGTGATGTCGTAGAGAGAAGAGTGAGAAGAAATCACTAATTACCTGGTGATGAGCAGATTTTACTAATGAACTTTAAAGGGTGGTTTGTGAAGAGTGGGAGCAGGGTGGAATAATGTAAAGGGACACGAGGACGTGGTGGCCCAGTGTAGACCTTTCTTTCAAGAAATCCGCCACGAGGGGCGCCTGGGTGGCTCAGTTGGTTGAGCAACTGCCTTTGGCTCAGGTCATGATCCTTGAGTTCTGGGATCGAGTCCCACATCAGGCTCCCAACACTGCAGGGAGTCTGCTTCTTCCTCTAACCTTCTCTCCTCTCATGCTCTCTCTCACTTTCTCTGTCTCTCAAATAAATAACTAAAATCTTTAAAAAAAAAGAAATCCGCCACGAATGGAGAGCGAAAGGATCGGAGCTAGAAAGGTGAATGAGGTGGAGAAAGAACTTTTTCTCAAATGTGGGAGAAAAGAGTGCAGTTAGGGAAATCGTTGATGGAACAAGATCCTAGAAGAGACTGAAGGAGAAAAACTGAAGTGAGGAGAGGAAAGCCAGGGAGTTCACACCTAATCACCTCGGCCATCTCAGCGAAGTAGCGGAGGTCACCTCCATGCCCCAGGGAGTTTGGTTTTGGAGGTTTTCCCAAAAATACAGAAAGGCATTTGACAGCATGTGGACTTGAGATCAAAGAAGGGATTTTCAAGAGGCGATGAACGTCCAATTGAGGTTGTACTAAAGAAGCTCCTCATATGAGTTGCTTCCAGATCTTTCCTCCAATTCCTCGCCACAATCACAACCTTGAAAAAACAAAAACCAAAAAACACGCATCAAGTTAAGACTTTGTCTTCTTCAGATAATCTGGGAAATGTATTCAAGAACTATCACGTTCTTTCTATGGCCTGTACAGAGAAGCAGAGGAAGAAACGTAGACTGCCTTCCGGCTAGGTTTCTGGCAGTCAGTTATCTGTCTCTTGTTTAGATAGCTTATGCAGTGATATGTGGAAAGAGACCATAAATACCTCAGGCTGATCAAGTGCAATCTGTTAATTAACATCATGTGAAAACTACCAAAAGGTACTTACAAACAATATATTGGGGAGGGTTGGAGATGAATGGAGTTAGTATAGTTCCCTATGATTCGGGTCATTGTAGGCCTTGTAGACATTTCCCTATAAATTGCTACTCAAGATTCCCCAAGGACAGAGTGCAGTGCCTCTCTACTTCTCCTTCTCCCTAAACCTCTCCTTTTTATCTTCCCTTCCCCATCCTGGATTGACTCCCAAAATATAGAATAAAGGTAGAGAGGCAGCTTTCCTGCTTAGGTTAAAAGAGGTAGTAAGGGACATGTTAGGGGCACCTGGGTGGCTCAGTGGGTTAAAGCCTCTGCCTTCGGCTCAGGTCATGCTCTCAGGGTCCTGGGATCGAGCCCTGCATTGGGCTCTCTGCTCAGTGGGGACCCTGCTTCCCCCTCTCTCTCTGCCTGCCTCCTGCCTCTCTGTCTACCTGTGATCTCACTCTGTCAAATAAATAAAACAAAACAACAACAAAAAAACAGGGACATGTTAGTTGTAAGGACCTGCAAACATATCCAGGATTTTATTCCCAGGTCAAATGTGGAGTATAATTTACCTTTTTAAAAGTTTGGTTTTGTTTTGTTTTGACAGAGAGAGAAAGAGATGGCAAGTAGGCAGAGAGGCAGGCAGAGAGAGAGGGGGAAGCAGGCTCCCCGCTGAGCAAAGAGCCAGATGCCAGGCTTGATCCCAGCACCCTGAGAGCATGACCTGAGCAGAAGGCAGAGGCTATAACCCACTGAGCCACCCAGGCGTCCCTTAAAAGATTTTGTATTTATTTGACAGAGAGAGAGAGAGAGAGAACACAAGCAGGGGTAGTGGCAAGCAGAGGGAAAGGGAGAAGCAGACCCTACCAAGCAGGGACTCCAATGTAAGA
The DNA here is from genome assembly GCA_028533885.1 of Nasua narica. Classification (NCBI taxonomy): domain Eukaryota; kingdom Metazoa; phylum Chordata; class Mammalia; order Carnivora; family Procyonidae; genus Nasua; species Nasua narica. The sequence goes on along the minus strand of CM052800.1, from coordinate 89,123,362 downwards.
CTTGATCCCAGGACCCTGAGATCGTGACCTGAGCCGAAGGGAGATGCCCAACGGGCTGAACCACCCAGGCACTCCTGTGGGGTATATTTTAGTTTAGCCTTTTTTTTTTTTTTTTTTTTTACTGTCTGGGACCCCCCCCTTTTTTTTTCTGAGAGCACTTGGTTTTATGCACTTTAATTTTTAACCAAAAAAAAAAATTTTGAATTTTTATCTTAATTCCAGTTAGTTAACATACAGTGTTATGTTATTTTCAGGTATATAATATAGTGATTCAGCACTTCCATACAACACTTGGGGCTCATCACAAGTGCGCTCCTTAATCCGCATCACCTATTCCGACCATCCCCCCCCCCCACCTCCCCTCTGGTAACCATCTGTTTGTTCTCTGTAATTAAGAGCCCGCTTCTTGATTTGCCTCTCTTATTTTTTTCCCTTTGCTTGCTTGTTTCTTAAATTCCACATATGAGTGAAGGCATGTGATACTGATCTTTCTCTGACTGATTTATTTCACTTAGCATTACACTCTAGCTCCATCCATGTAGCTGCAAATGGCAAGATTTCATTTTTTTTTAATGGATGAATACGATTCCATTTTCTAGCTATCGATACCACTTCTTCCTTAGCCATTCATCAGTCGATGAACACCTGGGCTGCTTCCTTGGCTATTGTAAGTATTGCTGCTATAAACGTAAGGGGTATGTGTTCCTTCAAAGTAGTGTTTTGTATTCTTTGGGTAAATACTTGGTAGCGTGATTGCTGGGTCTTAAGGTAATTCAATTTTTAACTTTTTGAGGAAGTTTTCCATAGCAGCTGCACCAGTTTGCATTTCCACCAACAGGAGAGCCCTCAGTTTTAAATCTCTTTTTCATGTGAATGGTTTATATTGTGCCTCCCTCAAGCAACTGTGTTATGTAAGAACACAATGTGGGTACATTTAAAATTAGACACGTATTCCTTCATCCTTCAATTTGAAATGACTTCCAGACAGTGTTTTCTCATTATGGTTTATTCCCTGAATTATAGCAATGTGTATATGAAAGTCACAGCGCATAGTTCCTCCTTACGTTACGGATGAGTTGGTCAAAAAAATATGCTCCTAAGGCTATGCTGCCCTCAAGTGGTCTAATTAGAGAATGACCAACTAGTTTTTTGTTTTGGTTTGGTTTGGTTTGGTTTGGTTTTTTTCTGGATGGAAATTTCAGTCTCACCTGTTTTGATTTAAGCATTAGCTCCTGACAAAGAAGGAAAAAAGAACAGGATAGGATAGGACCAGATAGGAGAGAAGGAAGGGAGGGAGGGAGGGACGGAAGGAGGGAGGGAGGGAAGGAGAGAGAGAGAGAAAGAAAGATTATTATGTGCCAAGTCTGAGGGGCATGAAAGAAAAGGAAGATTTTAGGTCTCAATATTCCTCTAAAAGGTACAGGAGTAAAAAGTACAATCGCAACAGCCACAGGCTGGTTTGGGTTAATGAGAGGGTAAGTGGCTGCATGCATGTGGCCATGGGGAGGCAGCTGTGGGATATACGTTGAATTGGCTCCCTTAGGCCTTTGGGACCAATCCTCAGCTGTTCCAGAGCAACCCCCTCATCAGAACTCATGACATCATCTTCCACAACTAAGAATTTACAGTTGTTTGGACACAATGCACTCAGAGAAAACTCTCGCTCTTGTGGCCAAGACCTCAAAAGGGAGGCCAGTAATTATTGTGATTACATTAATCACAAGGAAGGCTGTGGAGGATGGTATTGATGTGGATGGCCTATTATGGTAGCTCTGGGGGGCTCTGCACTAACTGGCCACCATCGAGGCCCTCTAATGTGTGGTTAGCTTCCCAGGTTGCTGACGGAGAAAGGAGACCACCCATCGAAGTGACCAGCCAACTCCGGGTTGGCGGGCTGCTCTGAGCTGAGCTTATGAAGCAGGTTGGTTGCAAGACCTTAGGGAAAGCTCAGCATGGAACAGGTGGGCCAGCTAAAAATGCACAATGGGCTGTCCCTTGTGGTTTGTCACACTGTTGCTGGTACTTTGGTGATTTCATTGAATTATGAATCTCCTTCAATAATTAAACATTTGCAACAAGGAAAACACTAGTTCTCATACACTGCTCTTGGGCACAGAGATGAATTGCGCTAGTCCAGTGAGTAGAAACGAACTCTTTATTTAGCAGTTATTTGTGGGGAAAGCCCTGGAAAGGACTCTGTGCTTAGTAAGTTGGGATCTAGAATCAATTCTGCCACAAACTCGTTACCTGACCACGAGGGAGTCACGTAACCTTTCTGGGCTCAGTTTCTTCATCGGCAAACTGTGACATTTAGTTCAAATTAGTGGTTTAAAGATTGGTATGTGGAGAAGGTGCTAGCCTTACGGGCTGTCACCAGGCTCATGGTCCCTTCTTCCCTCCTTCTTCCCTCAACCAGGCCATCCTGATCCATTTTATAAATCAGACTTTGAAAATCAATGGATCAGGTGTTCTATACATCTTTCCTTTCCAGCTACACTATATTGTGATAGGAAAAGATGCTCGAAATGGTGATGGTGACACTTACTGATAAAGTTTTCTTTTTTAGTGAAGCTTTTAAAAAATTATTTAAGTATAATATACATACAGTGTTATGTTAGTTTTAGGTGTACAATATAATGATTCAACATTTCCCAGTGCTCATAATGACAAGTGCACTCTTTTTTTTAATTTATTTTTTAGTAATCTCTACACCCAACATGGGGCTCGAACTCACGACCCCGAGATCAAGAGTCACAAGCTCTTCTGACTGAGCCAGTCAGATGTCCCATGGTAAGTAATCTCAATCTCCCTTATCTAGGCAACCACCGATTTGTTCTCTATATTTAAGTCTGGCTTTTTTTCTTTTTTTGTTTGTTTTGTTTCCTAAGCTTCGCATTTGAGTAAAATCATATGGTACTTGTCCTTCTCTAACTGACTTATTTCACTTGGCATAATATCCTCTAGTCCATCCATGTTGTTGCAAATGACAAGAATTTCATCTTTTTTTTTTTAATGGCTGAGTAATATCCCATTGTATATATATACTACATCTTCTTTATCCATTCATCTATCAATGGACATTTGGGTTGCTTCCATGTCTTGGCTATTGTAAATAATGCTGCAAAAACCATAAAGATGCATATATCTTTCCAAATTAGTGTTTTATTTTCTTTGATAAATAGCCAGTAGTGGAATTACTGGATCACACAGTAATTCTATTTTTAATTTTTTGAGGAACTTCCACACTGTTTTCCACAGTGGCTGCCCCAATCTGTATTCTGCCGACAGCTCACATGGGTTCCTTTTCCTCCACGTCCTCACCAACACTTGTTATTTCTTCTTTTTTTAATCTTAAGTGAAATCACATATGGCTCTATATCCAAACACTTTCCCATGAAATGAGTCCAAACTGACTCTCGAATGATTCGCATGTATGTGCTGGAAGAGGAGAGAAGAAAGGGTTATGAACCACTGTGGTCCCACAGCAAACTGGAGAATGCAGGCCAAGGAAGGAACCAGCTAGAAGCTACCAAGCAAACACCAGACAGTTCTAGGAGGGTGGGTATGTGTGTAATTATGGTTATATCCTGACAGGAAAGCCAGCCAGAAAATGGTCATGGCTGAGGAATGATCTGGAAAAAGTATGAGGGAGCATAGGCAGAACAACATCTCTTTTCACTGTGTACCTCAAGAATATATATAATTGGGGCACCTGGGTGGTTCAGTGGGTTAAAGCGTCTGCCTTCGGCTCAGGTCATGATCTCAGGGTCCTGGATCAAGCCCCGCATCTGGCTCTCTGCTCAGCGAGGAGCCTGCTTCCCCCTCTCTCTCTGCCTGCCTCTCTGCCTACTTGTGATCTCTCTCTCTCTCAAAAAAAAAAAAAAAAAAGAATATATATCATAAGGCCTTATATATAACAAAGAAAAATATACTAAAAAGTTGAAAAATCAAGATTTCTAGAAAATAGAGAAAACAGTTCTACTACACTATACATGAGGATATGAATCATTATTAGTATCAGCCATCATTAATAAAGTTAATATTTTCATTTTTTCATAACTGAACATATTGTGAACATATGTTCACAATTGAACATCATAATTTTCATCCAATAAATTCTCCTCTTATTTAAAAACAGGACACAATATAAAATGTATACAACTTTCTCAAACACGAAGGTGTTTTTCTTCCTCTGTAGTGTTTGAGTTAGGGGGAAATAAGTGTGGATGAGTGATAGCTAGGCTCCAGCTTCCTCTCTCGATAACGTGGGATACAGATTAAGCACCAAAGAACTCAGAATCATGAAATATCCAAGTTGTAGTTCAAGAATCCTGAGCAAACTGCAGAAAAAAAATGTCTTTCTTCTTGGTGGTTTCATATCTGTCAATATACTTATCAAGAGATTGTGATTTGTGAAAGTAATTGCCCAAACTGTAGTTTGTAGTTACATGAATTTCTGAGGTCTGGTTTGTATACCTCCTCTCCATTGATGCCTCTATTGATGTAGTATAGATATGTGATAAAAATGTAGTATAGATATATAGAGAGAATATTCATTCACTGAACAAATATTTATTGCTCACACATTATAGGAAAGGCATTGAAGCAAATAATATGGAAATACAAAGATGGACCAGGCATAGTCCTTGCCCACCAAGTGCATACAGCCTAGTAAAAAGTATTGTATGTGAGCAACTACAAAATAAGACAGTATATGGTCCCTACTAGAAGCATAGGTAATAATATGTGCTTTTGATAGAAAGCTGAGGGTAGGATTTTAAGTAGTTTGCTCGGGAAAGGGTTTATGAAGTAAAATGCATTTGGTCTGCGCCTTGAAGCATACATAAAATTTTGTAGGTAGAGATGGGAAGAGAGAACATGCCAGGTAGGAATGACATGAGCAAAGCTATGGCAGTAGGAAAGCCTGGCCAATGTTCAAGGGACAGCTAGGAGGGTGGAGGGATGCAGAGGGAGTGGGAGGGACAGGGGAGGAGAAGAAGGCAAGTCTGGACAGGAAGGTCGGGATTATATTATAGAGGTATTTGTATCTTGTGCCGAGGAGATGAGAGGCATTATTGGGCTGTAAGCATGGAAACAATATACGGAATGATTTAAAAGAGAAAACGACAATCCAAGAATGCCTCTAGAAGTCCATCATGTTAGTCCAGCTGTAAAAATGATAAAAGTGTGAGCTAGAGTAGATGGCATTGGAAATGGTGTGTGACTATGTGTGTTCATGGAGGGGCAGTGTTATCACAAAATGGAATTTAATTCAAGGCTAGTACAGAGGGTAAACAGATTGGACACGAGAGAAAAGGTTAGAGTCCTCCACATAAAAAGGTTTTGTTTTTTTTTTAAAGATTTTATTTATTTATTTGACAGAGAGAAAGAGATCACAAGTAGGCAGAGAGGCAGGCAGAGGGAGGGGGGAAGCAGGCTCCCCACTGAGCAGAGAGCCCGATGTGGGGCTCAATCCCAGGACCCTGAGATCATGACCTGAGCCGAAGGCAGAGGCTTAACCCAATGAGCCACCCAGGCGCCCTAATCTCCACATAAAGAGGTTATAGCCACTTTTCAACAGATGAGCTAAATATATGTGTGTGTGTTAGAAGTAATTAGTGTGACATATATAGGTATGTTTATACCCATAATTAGCCAGAAAGTCCTGGCATCATTTTCCAAAGTAAAGAAAATTTTTTAAAAAATGAAAGCAAAAAAAAGTAATAATAAAAATCTGGAAGCAGGGAGACGTGATTGGATACTAATAATCATTACTATGTAAATGAGGTTGAGTACTTTTCCATGTCAGCAAATCACAAGAACAAGTGGAAAATCCACTGGAATACAGATATCCAGTCCATAAACAGAACAAGATAATATAAATTACCCTGATTCCTGGTGACAAGAATGATGTGTAGCCAAAATTTCCCTGCAAATGGCTTGTCCTGCTTTTCTTACAAAAAAAAAAAATGAGTATTAGACTCAACTCCTTTGTGTTTTACTTCCCTTTCTATTATGCTAGTAAAAAATGTTATATTTTATTATAGATTTAACTAGGCAATTGAAGAAAATGACCATCTAGAATTCCAAAAACTAAGCAAAATAGTATCAAGAGATAGTCATCGAATTAATCACCAACTGCAGGTTGAGTGCTCACTATGAAGGGAACTTTGGGCTAAAACTTTGGGGAGAACCATGCAAAAGAAGAGATTTGGCTCAATCAGAGAGAGGCTTGAAGTTTGGTTAAACAAAACTGGCTAGAGTACAAGAGGCAACTAAAAATCAATAAATTATAATTTTTTTTAAGATTTTATTTATTTATTTGACACAGAGAGAGAGATCAGAAGTCAGCAGACAGGTAGGCAGAGAGAGAGGGGGAAGCAGGCTCCCTGCTGAGCAGCGAGCCCATGCGGGGCTTGATCCCAGGACCCTGAGATCATGACCTGAGCTGAAGGCAGAGGCCTTAACCCACTGAGCCACCCAGGCGCCCCAATAAATTATAATATTATAGGCCATTGACACCACCAAGGAATTCATCCAGAGAACTTAGAAAATTCCCAATCCTCATTCCAAAATAGGATATAATTCCCCCCACAAAATGTTCAGGCAACGAGAAATTGGTATCATCAAAATTATGTTGGACTATGATGGAGGCCAACTTGCTGGGTTCACTCGGCTCGTTTTGCAGAGCTTCTGTGGAAGTCGTATCTTTGCAACATTACAAATGGCAATGCCATGAACTTTAGGAATTACTTGAAAGAAGTCAAAACTGAGATTGCTAATATTATATGTGGTCATGTAATTAGCAAAATGCCAGTTCAAAAGCAGCCAAAAGAATGGAGGAATCTCGAGAACAGAGTTGATGCTTCATAGAAGAGGTGCAGTTGTGCTGAGAATGAGTCGTGTTCAGGACCTGTAGAGGTAAGAGGATGGAGGAATGAGGAGGGGAGAAAGAAGAGGGAGGAAGGAAGGCATCCCAGTGAGGAGTCAGGCCACGCCTGATTTCCTGCCTCTGGACTCCTCTGCCATCGGTGGAATGGCGGGTTCTCACCCACAGGCTTAGCACCACCTCAGCCATGAGGGTCAATCCTTTTCTCCCGTAGGAGAGATTTCAGAAGTCTGGCAAAGAGCAGCAAGCCTATTACTAAGTAGCAGGTGCCATAGCAGGCACTTTATTTAATCATGATACCAAATCTATAAAATACATATTTCCCTCATTTTTATATATGAAGAAATCAGGCTCACAAAAATGAAGGACCTTGGGCTCGATCACACAGTCAGTGGCAGGAGGATATAATTCAAGACCAAAGGCGTTCATTATGGTCGATTCCCTCTCAGCCTCTGGAATGCAAACTCTTAGCCCTGTGTTTTTGGGGGGCATGGGACTGAGTCATTTGATGCTGGTTGGTGCTGATTGGGTGATCCAGTTTCCACAAGCTTCTGTATTGTTCTAGGGAGCAACTCCTGTAACCATCTTTCTGCTTGTCTTACCCTTTGTGATTTAATCCTGGCCCTAATGATCCCAGCTCTTCTAGAAAGGGAGTCTTTTCTTGCCTTGTCACATCTCCTCATCCTCCCAGGGATGAAAGTCCTACTCCTGGACTTCACCAAGAATTACTGGACTCTACTCCCACCTGTAAGGAGATATTCCAGATGTTGTTTGTCTGTATGCCTAGCTGTCTCCAAACGGCTGTCCGGATCCTTCATCTCTGTCTGCCGTCGGTATACTAGTCCATTCCCACTCTTGAAGTTTGGCTTTTTCTCCGAGGAACTGCTTGCCCAGACTGCCCCATATTTTCTGTTCCCATACTTGTCCAAAGCCCCATTCTATTTGTTAGACTTGTCCTCTCTCTAATACTAGTCCTAGCTAGATTTGGGGATCTGTCTCCGAAATTATTTATCATTCCACGTACAGGTCTTTGTCCAGCTCTTTTACCCATGAAACTAGACTATGCGTGACCCATAATTGTAAGCATGGCAGGACAGGGGTGGGGAGAAGCATAGTGTGTTCTGGAAAGGTGCAGAGCTGACCTAAGAAGGGTGGGAGGGTGTGTGCGAGAGGTCACTGAAAGTAAAGATGGATTAGTGGGGTGGAACCATATTAAATGCCAGGGTGAGACACTGGATATGACCCAGTAGTGATGAGCAATTATTAATGGTTTTAAGCCCCCCAGAGAGATTAGTCAGCCTGCAGCATAGACTAGAGAGAAGACTGAAGACAGATAAATGAGGAAACCATTAAAGTTGTGCAAACAGGAAGTGATGAGAGCCTGGATTAGAGTTTATCTGTCATAACCCACAGGAAAGAGCTAAAAGACACACTTTGAAGCAAAAACTATAGACTCAGGAAGAGAATAGATTTATAGGGGAGTAGAAATCAAGAATGACTGCACATTTATAATTATGGTGGTGTTATTGGTAGAAGCAAGGGAATCTCAGAAGGGGACCTAATATTGGAAAGTAAAAATAAAACCCAAGCTCTCTTTCCAAGATGTTTCATTAATAACACCTATTATACGCGAGAGCATTGCTAGCAAGTATTCAAGCAGAGGGATGTGTTAAAATCAGTTGAATAAGTCAATCAGAGAAAGACAATTATCATATGATCTCTCTGATATGAGGAATTTTAGAGGCAGGGCAGGGGGTCGTGGGGGGTAGGGAGGGAAAAAAAATGAAACAAGGTGGGACTGGGCTGGGGGAGACAAACAGTAAGAGACTCTTAATCTCAGGAAACAAACTGAGGGTCACTGGAGTGAAGGGGGTGGGAGGGATAGGGTGGCTGGGTGATGGACATTGAGGAGGGTATGTGCTATGGTGAGTGCTGTGAATTGTGTTAAGACTGATGATTCACAGACCTGTGCCCTGAAACAAATGATACATCACGTATTAATTAAAAAAATCAGTTGAATTGTCGAAATGAGAGATCAGGGCTAAACACATCAATTTGGGAGTGGAAGTCATAAATGTGGATGAGGGAACTGTAAGGGAAGGGAATTAAAACGTAATTTGTCAAAAACCCTACAGTTTTACACAATATTCTGGGCCTGGGCCTCTTCTAGGCTGGTGGCCAAGAACAGGCAAAGGAGTTACAGATGGACTGACTATGCATAAGTAAGAAAATCCGTTGTATAACGTGGCTCTAAAAAAAAAAAAAAGCCACCTCTCTACCTACACATGATATTTCTAGAGCATGAGAACTCATGATATCATGCCTGTGTGAACATTTCTTATCTCGTCCCACTGAGGGAAGCTGCACCTGCCACTCAAACACTGATTCCCTTCGGTGCTGAAATGTACTCTCCAACCAGAAATGTCCACATGCCTCTTTTTTTTAGCGCAAATGCAATAATTACCTGAGTTTAACCTTCAGCTGTGTTTAGTTCCTATTCTTCATTCTCCTTTCCAAATTCCTATCATCTGACCATGATAAGCAAGTCATTGACTGTCAGGGTCCTTACCCATGAAATGGAAACATTAAGAACCAGTTTCCTTTTTGGTGAAGAAAGGGATCTTAAAACAAGTCAATACAGAATGGACAATTTTAGGGACGCCTGGGTGGCTCGGTTGGTTGAGCGGCTGCCTTTGGCTCAGGTCATGATCCCAGTGTCGTGGGATCGAGTCCCGCATCAGGCTCTTTGCTCCGCAGGGAGCCTGCTCCTCTTTCTGCCTCTGCCTGCCTCTCTGCCTGCTTGTGTTCTCTCTCTGTTAAATAAATAAATAAAATCTTAAAAAAAAAAAAAAAAGAATGGACAATTTTAACAAGATGTTCTGAGGGACCGCAGATAGCTCACTTCGGTATGGTTCTTCTAGTTCGTATGTTCAAAGACTACTGGCTAGTGTAGCCCTTAAACTTTCATGTAACTTCACAACCACACTAGGCTTCTTTTAGTTCTGATCCTGATTAACATAAAAAATAAAAGGAAGAGAGAAAAAAAAATGCGGATCTTTATGGTGGGTTCTTTTGTGGGGAGGGGACTTTTTGGATGTGAACTGGCATTTACCCAATAGTATTCTGAATTCAGTAAATAACTCAGCGCACATGGACTGAATTTCCAATGAAAACCATGAAGCTTACAAAGTAAATGGAAAATACTTGGCAAGATGCATATTTACATTTGATGAAGGGAAATGGGGGGGGGGTAGTGGGCCAAACCTGACAGGCACAGGGATTAACCCTTCCTCGTTCATCACCATAACAGAAATTATCAGTTATCACTGGCCCTGGGCCATGGCTTTCTCAAAGAAATCAGCACCCCCCTTCTTCCCTGCCCCCGAAAGGAAGCTGGCTTCCGTCGGAGCTCTGTGTGTGTGTGCTTGTGTACAAATTAAGTGCATAGGTATGCCTTACAAGTGAATCAGTCACTGAAGAAATGAAGACCTCGTACACTATGTGAACCCCTTTCTAAAATGCAGGACAAAATCTGATATTTGCTGTGTGTACTATGATTCTCTGCTTTAAGACAGGAGTCTGAATACAGGTCTCTTTCTTCATTATGATTAACATGGTTAGCACATTAAGAGAATGAGACCCTTTAGCGGCTTTATCCAAAGTCACACAGCCATAAATGATACAACAGAAATTCAAACCCATGGCTGTTTCCTTCTATAGTTCACATTTTCCTACTGCATTTGTGACCTGCCAAAAAAAAAAAATGGCGTGAGTGGGGAGACAAAGCAGGAGGTTGGTGGGTACAGCCAGCTTATAAAATATATATTGCTGATTCTGCATCTAATTCATTTCTAACATTCAGAGGAAAGGCCTGAAAATTAGTAAGCCCTCACCCTGTGATGAAAAATCAACCCAGCCTCAGACAGATTGTAGTGGTTTGCCCAAGGTCACAGAGCAAGTACCGGGGGGCACCAGGATTTAAACCCAGAGACATATAACTTTAACTGTTAGGTAATGGCAAAACGTTTTCACCTATGACACCCTTTTAAAGCCAATGACAATCCTAGGAGAAAAGTGTTGGAAATGATACAAAGAAATTGGAGGCAGCACGTAAGAGACAGATTTGCTAGACTTCCTTGTGGGTTACTTCATACAAATAAGCTCCTGCATTTTGGAAGGAGGGGGAGGTGGAAAGAAAAATATATATAAAATATTTTATTTTCCCAAATGGGAAACATGAGGGCACAGATTTTGCTTGCAGGCTCAGATTTCTTTTTGTATGCATGGTAAATATTCTGTCTTTCTTTTTAATGTTCTGATGAGGGTCTCCATGAGGAGAAGTTAGGCTAACTCCTACATCAGAGTTTCTACAGAGATTAAATAGAGTTCTACATGTCAACCCGCAGTGGTGTTCAGGACAATGAAGGTCACCAGGACTACCCAGGGAGCTCCACCCCTATGGAATAATTCAGTGTTGAGGAGATCATTATTTCCTTCTTCATACTTTCTCCACAAAGGGGAAATTCCACTCCTCCCACAGATGGGACTATATACTTCTAGACGTCTCCTGTCACTTCTCCCGGGGGAGTAGCTAATTTGATTAGTGGAGAGCCTGAACACCGTTGAACCAGGATTTTTCCAAATACTATGGTTATTGAATGGAAAAGTTTGTGACGGCTGATCCTTTTTCTTACTGTCTTATACTGGCTGAGGGAGTGGACAGTGGACTCACTTGTGCTTTAAAATCCAGGAAGCAGTTAAACTTGCCCAAGTAGGCCCAGCTGGGCTTCTGTTCTCCCTGCCAGCTTTCTCCTCTCCTCTGTGAAAGGGTGAAGCAGGCAGGCCCATCACCGGAGGCCAAATAACCTTAATAAATGTTAATCCCCTAAAAGGAAGTGCTAGTTTAGCCTCAGGTCCAAGTCCCATTGCCCAGTCCACCTTTACAGTGAGTAAAATTGATAATTTGAAGTTAAAACCTGAAAGGAAGGTGGGACATATGAGGGTCACTCTAAGCCTAGAACATTTGGGACCTTTGAGGCAGGCATTTATTTCATTCCTCTGCTGTCTTAAAAAGACGTTGGCATAGCATAATCATTAGCAGGATCTGGCTTTCCTTTTTTTTTTTTTAAGATTTTATTTATTTTAGGATGAGAGAGAGAGAGAAAGCACGAGCTGGGGGAGGGGCCGAGGGAGAAGCAGGCTCCCCACCGAGCTGGGAGCCTGATGCGGGACTCAATCCCAGGACCCTAGGATCATGATCTGAGTCCAAGGCAGACACTGAACCAACTGAGCCACCCAGGCGCCCCTGGCTTCTCATTCTTAAGAGTCATGGCTTTCTTGTGCTTTTCTCTTTGCTTTCTGCATAAAAGGCCCATAATAAATATCTGTTGCTTGACTAAAGTTCCTAAACAGCAACTGGTGTTTAAGTTAATCCCACTTGAGCCAAAACAGCTGGCGAAGACACTGAGCAAATCTCTGAAATCAAACATATTCGTTTTCACATCAGAGAACACGTTGTATTTTCAGATGAAGGAGGAAGGGAAAGAGGAAAAGGTGCTGATGGGACCTCTCACTGGTACCAGAAAGTGCTCCATCCGAAAGCCACTCAAACTTTCTGCCACCTCTGAAAGCAGCTGGGTGGGTCCAAAGAGGCAAATGGTCATGGGGTCAAAACAGATGAAAAGATTTTCTGTACTCCGGAATTTATATTGACATGCCTCTGAGAAAAAAAGCAGAAGTAACCTTTGCGATTGATTGATTCATGTATTGATAAGAGTTATAAAGCACCTAAATTATAGGTAAAAGTTTTGTCTACAGATGCAAATGTTTCCAGGAGAAAAAAAAAGGAACCTGTAGGAAGACTGATGTGGCCACAGGTCAAACCACACACGCCAAGTCAAGTTTACCAATAATAAGGCTGATTTTGTTTTTAGCTACAACTGTCTAACTTTGGTCTATTTCTTAATTGGTTCTAAAATTAAAAGAGGAAGAAGAGGATGATTAATTATTGTCCCCTAAAATTTTACAATACGACTATTGAATAAAAACCAATTTATGGAACTTTTTCTTAAAATATTTCTTAGTGTGGGGGCGCTTGGGTGGCTCAGTCCTTAAGCGTCTGTCTTTGGCTCAGGTCCTGATCCCAGGGTCCTGGGATGGAGCCCCATATCAGGCTCCCTGCTCAGTGGGAAGCCTGCTTCTCCCACTCCTCCTGCTTGTGTGCCCTCTCTCACTGTCTCTCTCTCTCTCTCTCTCTGTCAAATAAGTAAATAAAATCTTTAAAAAAAACCATATTTCTTAGTGTGGACAGGTTTCCATCAACCACGTTTTTGGTAAGTACTGATGGGTAGTAGTGCGTTCCTGGGATGTAACTAGCTGAAGAACCACGATGACCATGGGATGGAGGGGACTAAAAGAAGTTGTCCAAACAGAAGACCACTCTGTTTCCTCATGGAGTGACCACCGGAGATGGGTTGGGCTTGGCTAAGGTTCTCAAGAAGAAGCTCAAGGCTTCCATTCAGGGCTCATATATATGGAAGGATGATCAAAGGTCCCAACTGCACACCATACGGTATGATTTCAATGACTTAACCCTAAAAAACTTTTGAAGCAAGTATAACTAAACGCCTGCCCTAACCATAACAAAATGAAAAGCTGTATCAAAGCATCTGACTTTGAGCAATCACTTCCCATATATGCCTTATACGGTATTTGAGGGCTTCAAGCAAAGCCCTTTGTGTATTCCGTGTGTTTTCAAAACATACTCTTGGTAACCAAATAAACTAACTTGCTAAAGAGGATTATTGACTCCTAGCCAGTTAAATGTCAGAATCATCCACCAAAAAATACCCACTCTGGTTCTGGAGAGTTGGATCAATAGTTCTATGTTTTGGCAGTAATTGGACATAACAGAATCAATTTTCTATTACAGTCCCTTCAGAGTTCTAAAAATAAAATAAGCTCATCTGCACTTGGAAGTATATTTATCTTTCTATTGTTTACAAACACATTTGTGATTGGAGAGGAAATGGGTGGTTAGGGTAGATACCTTTGTCCAAGGAGGGTATGAAGTTATTAAAAGGTATATAGTAAAAAAAGAGAAAGAGAGAGATTTGCAAAACCCATTCCTGCTTTTCTTAGTGAGCATTGAGGAGTACTACAAGCAGAATTAGTAACTGTGTAATAGTCACTAGTAACTAGTGTAATAGGTCCTGATCAAACAATCAGACAATTAGGGCTCTTGACTGGCACAAATGGGAGCACGATCTTTGGAAATTTCTTTTTTTTTTCTCCCTCCCACCCCTGGAAATTTCTCTATAAGACATGTTTATTTATATTTTGCACCCACTAAATTGTGAGCATCTTAGGCAGAGCAGAAAGGCAGTTTACATTCATCTATAAGTTTGTGCCTGACATTTAACAGGCATTTGACATACTGTTGTTAAGTGAATAAAATCTGTTGATAATTTATAATTCAGGAGTAAAATAGATTTCAGGTAAAGCTTTTGCTAGGTCAATAATGAATACATATAACAAGCATATCTCCGGGAAGATTCATGAGTATGTTATTAATTTTCGCTATTATTATGAAACAGAAGCCTTAGAGAATAGATTGACATGCCACTTAATGTTTTTAATTAAAAATAGATGAAGATATAATGAAATTATGAAAATACTCAATCTTTTTCTTATGCTAAGCACCCAACATTTAAATGCAAATAATAGAACAGCCCCAAAAAGCAATTCTATTAAGCTTCATTCCACTTTTTAAAGAAACAAGGTTCTCATCTAAGATCAGTTTTATTGTCATTTCTATTAATTTTTCATGTTTTAAAAAATAACAGGTATTGGGATGCCTAGTTGGCTCAATCAGTGGAGCATGTGATGCTTGTTCTCAGGGTTGTGGGTTCGAGCCCTATGATGGCCAGAGAGATTACTTAAAAATAAAAATCTTTTAAAAAAACAAGTATTAAAAACCTTTATAATCAACTTCTAAATAAACAGCTATTTTCACACATATTAGTGATCTTGTAGAAAGAACACCCAGAACTTAATAAAACCCCAGAAAATCCTGACTCACAAGATCATAGTGCTTATTTGGTTTTGGGTCATTGGCTGCTTTATTGTTGAGATTTTCCAAGTCAGATAGTGTTACCCTTGGAATATGCCAGCGAGCATTAGTAGCTGACCATAAATGAAAGTTGGCCTTCCCCAATCAGATGTAAGACTAAGCTTCCCAAATCCAGTGTTCTCTTTAAGGCAGCAGAGGGCAGTGAAAGCACTGTTAATTGATCGATCATGTAAACCTTTTTATTACAGTCTGGAGAGAAATACTATATTTCCTTATAACTGCATTTTTCCATTTTAAACACCATACATGTAAGTGGTTTGAAAGACAATACATTTCCAGTCTCAGATGCATTTTTGAAGCCATAAAGAATATTTACAAAGTGCAATGAAATATCTCCTAGCATTTCAGGGACTTAGAGTTCACCTGAGTGTAACAGAAGAATGTCTTAGAGGATAATACTACCTTGTGACCTTGGTCTAAAATTTACCTACATGGTGTAGGAGACACTAAAACTGTGGAAACCTATCAGAGTGCTGTGCTTGTATTAGCAGAGAATTTAAGAGCTTCAAGGGGGCCCTTACAGTCAACTGATGATCATGGAAAGGTTACTAGATTCTCTTCACTGGGAAAGGCTAAGGTATAATCAGAACAGAAGTCTTCTTGCTCCTCTCACTTTAAAGTCTTTATTTTGCCATACCATATTTCATAATTATTAACAGTTAGACTTAGGACTTCTGATGCGCTTCTCAGGGATCAAAGGTCTTAGGAAACCTCACTTGAAAAATGCAGTAGTGGGGGGGGCCCCTGGGGGACTCAATCTGTTAAGTGTCTGCCTGTGGCTCAGGTCATGATCCCAGGGTCCTGGGATCGAGCCCCGCATCAGGCTCCTTGCTCTGCAGGGAGCATGCTTCTCCCTCTCCCTCTGTCTACTGCTCTGCCTACTTGTGTGCTCTCTCTGTGTGTCAAATAAATAAAATCTTAAAAAAAAAAAACAAGAAGAGGAAGAGGACGAAGAAAAGAAAAATGCAGTAGTGTTCACACTGTTTCTGCAAAAGTTCTCAAGAGGTGAGAAAATAAATCCAGTAATGTCACACATTTTAATCAATGTGTATTTCACGATTTTAAAAAATAAGCCCGTGTTACTCCCTGACCCCAACCCCAATCCCAACTGAGAAGAAGACACTGTTCTTCTCACCTCAGCTAAAACATGCCTATCTGGTCCCCTCCTTGGCATGCCCCAGAACTGTATCATGGTTAGAAATTTTACTAAACGGGACAGGACCTGGCTGCGGAAGCTTCCTTAGCTATAACCTTCCAAAGCCTGGGCTTCGTTCTGGAAGACCTACCACTCGCTTTCCCTACTGAGTTAGGTATGTCAACATCAGGGGAAAGGGTTAAATGGCTAATGGTAAAATAACAACCTCTGGGGGAGAAGACATCTCAGGGAAGCCAGGACACTGCTGTAACAGTTAAAATGAAACATTTTTGCCTCTGGACTTTGTTGATCTGTCTGGAGCACAGGATGTCTGATTGGCATTCGCAAGTTCTAGGGCTGCCAGTGACTTTCCCCTGACCCTGCAGGAGTTCTTCCTTCCTCAAACAACACACACTAAGCCTCATAAGCCTCGGGTCCAGGACCTCTTACTTTCATTTTCGCTAGTTGGCTTCTCCGCCTGCTTGCTCTGTCTGTAGTCTTTCAGCGGGGTCGAGGGCCAGGCTGAAATCCCAGAGCAAATTCCTCCAAAGCCAAACAAGGAAATGTTCAACGAGTCTTTGGAAACCAATAACCCGAGAGCACCAGGTTATCTTATTTGGAAGTTAATATATTGGATGTTGTACATTTTTCACCAAAATTAGATATTTTCTGGATTAGCCATGCATCTTCACTATATCACGATCTTTAACCAAGGTTAAAGGTGCACGAATAGATCTATGTTTCAAGTAGACTCTACATGTTTTTAGAGTATAAAGGTTTTTCAAAGCCAAGGGGAGTACCACTATCGTGGCCCTAGTTTTTAACTACAAACTTTGGTTAAAATGTTGTATATCTTACAACTCTTTGAGGAGATGGCTAATACCTAAGGAAATTATCCTGTGGCGTGCCAAAAAGATAAGGAAAACATGGAGACTCTTTGTAGAGAAACTATCAGGTACTATTCTATATCACTTTTCCCCACATGGCAAAGAGTTATCTAGAAATGACCATGGATGGGGGCTTCTCCATTGTGCCTTCGGCTGGGCTGGCCAGAAAAGCCACAGAACCTTCTGCCAAGAGCCAAGGGGACCTGAGTTTTCTTGTGTGCTGACAGGTTACCACCCAGCGAGGATTAGGCTCTGGGCATGATCTGCTGGTCTGGAAACCTGAAGCCGGGATTTTCAGAATCCCGGGGCTCGTTGGCATACCCGAAACAACAAAGGGAAGCTCTTTGTTGGGAGCTGAGTCTCAGAACTCAGAGGTCAACTGTAGAGTTATCAGGATGCTCAACACATACCTTATTCACCTGGCTCCTCGGCAAGGGTTTGTTTCCATGAGGCAAGAGAGAGAGGGAGGAGAGACAAAGGAGGAAAGCAGGGAAAGAAAAGAAAATCGGCACTATAGAGTGGGAGTTAAAACAGGCTCTGAGTTAAAACCCACTCACTAGGTGTTCCACCCTAAGCCTCTGTTTCCTCAAACATTAAATGGGACTGATGATATGTAAGTCATAGGGTTGTTGCAGGAATTCATGGAGTTAATCTCTACAAACTACTTAGTGCAGTGCCTGGAACACGTCAAGTATGCCCAGTAAAGGTTAACCACCATTACTGTTACTTCTAAGTAATTGGATAAGAAAGGAAAAGATGTACCGATTATGATGGTTCTTGACGGTTCTTTAAACACTGCCATTTTATTAATCATTCAGAGCCTTGTGAGGAAAGACCTACAGTTTGAGTATATCCATGGATTTGGGTATTATAAGAACCTCATCGATCTACTCAAACTATATTTATAGGATCTGGACAACCTGGGACAAAGTGAATCATCCTTCGTTCAGGCTGCAGCCCAGTAGAGGGGACCTTTCCCTTCTCAGAGGTTGCACCCTGGCACTGGGTTGCGTCATCCCAGAAGTGCAGGGTTGGTTGTTTCTGTTTTGTTTTGTCTTTCGGTTTTGCCTAAGTGTTCCATATGAACTGACAGCAGTTCTGGGACCCAATTCCAAATCCCATGGTTCTTTACGAGCGTGACCAAACCCTCCAGCCATACCCTGACTTCCATTCTCCAAGACAAGATTGCAGAGAAGCTCCTTCCCTGGGATGTGCCTGGGTGCAGAGACAGCTGTGCTCCAGGGCCCAGCCGCTGGGAAAGAGAAACCAATTCAAACAAGACTCTCAGACCCTTGACTTCACCCAGAAACTGAAAAGGGTGAGAGGCTGTGCCTTGTCTTCCTCACTAGAGAGCTTATACCTCAACTCTGCCCAAAAGCTATCGCTTGAGTATTGAGGTATGGGAGCTGGAGGGAGAGATGATGGATATAAACCACAGTTTGTTTCCCTTTTCATTCCAGCAGCTCAAATGAAGAGTGAACTTCAGAGCCAACTTTTGTCATTGAGTCTCTGTGTCTGAAATAGCCTCTAAGTGACCTACATTAATCCTGCTCATCCTGTCAGACTTAGCTCTCCATGATGTGCAATCCTATCCCGGAATGAGATGGGGCCTTTCTATTTCTTCTCAGCATCTTGTATATTCCTCCTGGGATGTAAATCCATGAGGAGAGGACCTGTGTCCTGTGTTCATCTCATACACAGTTTTATCCTTAGAACGCAGAGTGGTACCTGATCCACAGCACACATCCAGTAAACATTGTTAAATGCATGTATAAGTGAATTAGTACAGATAAAGGAGAGGAGAAAACATATGCAGCCACACTGTCTTCTATGCGGAGAGTAGAAAGTGGATTCTAGAACATGAAAGCCCCATTGCCTGAACACAAAGAAGGATTTGGGTATGAACAAGATGGGCCTGCACTTGAATTTTGGAGTACATGAAAAGGAGAGGCTTACTCTAGACAATATAAAGCAAGAATATTCCAGAACTGGCGTGTGGGGGGAGAGGCAGAATACAGTGCAGGAGGGATGGCATGAGGAAGAGAATCAGGAGGCAGAAGAGAAGACAAGAGGACATCTGAGTGCTCCGTGAGGTGAAGCAGACACTGAGAAGGCCCTGGTGATGGGTACCAGATAGATGCCACACAAGAATGTGCCCTCTGTCATTTGAAGTTTATCACTGTGCTCTCTCATGACCCCCAAACTCTCAGTTCAAGTTCTGAAACATAGAGTCAGTATCATAACCTTGTTTTTGTGACTGCTTTGGGTGGGAGGAGAAGAGGCCCACCCAGGAGTGGGTGTGGGAGGGAACAGAAGAGAAGGAGTCATCCCAACCCTGGGTTTATGTCAAAACAAAAATAAAAGAACAGCTACAAGACGCAGAGAACATCAGAAAGCAGGAAATCAGAGCAAAGCTGACTGTGAATGCCACAGGGATCTTGGGGACATGTTTTGGCCTTCAAAGAGACAATAAATGGCAGTTTTGTGCTACTCATCTTTGCCAGGCCCCAGGGGGCCAGGAGGTCCCAGCTAATACCTGGGACACATTATGCATCCTGCCAGAAAGGTTATTTTTCTTGACTGTGATGCCTTTTGGATTATGAGTTCTTTGAAGACAGGGGTTTTCTTATTTGCAAGAGCATCAGTATCTCTAGCACAGCGTCTACTAGAGAGTAGTTACTATCTGTTGAATGAAGAGATGAATGGCTTTATCACAGAGCTTCTTCATTAAGAACCACCTACAATTAGTGAAAAAACCCAATGGGAGAAAAGGAGGCAGGAAGAGAGAAATAGAAATAAAGGCAGAGAGACAGAGAGACAGAGAGACAGAGGGAGAGAATGAGAATACAACCCTAATATATAAAACCTGAAGGTTTCTTCAGGCAATGTTTTTTTCCTTTATCTCTGGTTTATCTCTTACACTCTAAAATCTCCCTTGGCATCTGCTCCATGTTCCAGAATTAGGTTGAGTGGTGCCCAAGCCTGGTGGATGGTCTTCATAAGGTGATCTTCCTCTTACGTCGAGGCCATGCGCACCATGCTAGGTTGCACCCCGTCTAGGTGAAAGGCATGCATAGCCTGGCCAGCACTTGATTAGAAATATTCACATTTCAAGGATAGGATGTACCCAGGATGGCTCTGGCCTCTAAGCTTCTGAGTTTGCTTAGAGTACTTAACTGGGAAATATAGGGTTTCCCAGAACTTTACGCAAGTAACTTAATGCAAGCTCTTAGGGCAGAAGATCAGGAAGGTTTTACAGACCATAGAATGAATCCTAACAACATTTAATAATACTTATTTTAAAAAGCCAATGGATCCTCCTTTCCCTGTGTTTTTGATCGATCGACAGAAGGAATCAGTAAAATCTAATGTTTTTTAAAAAGTTAAAGATACGAACCTTAAAAATAATTGTTGGGACGAGGTCTAAATACATGAAGATCCCAATGTCTTAAGTTTCTCTTATTGTTGAAGATATATGAAACATTGAAATAGCAGTTACTGGTAATACGGATCAGTAATGCAGGCAAAATGATTTCTGAGTCTGGTGGCCCATATGCCCTTAAACTGAACTAATTCACCTCTGAAATTGTAGGTAGGATTAAAGTTTAGTTTCTCCTAGATGAAAACATGCTTAAGAAGGACAGAAGGAACTGTCTGCATACTCATCATAACCATGTAAGGGGACAGATGTCTGCCCCAGATGCCGCCTGCAAATTATCTGACTTGGGGCACAACAATGTATTCTCTCCCCCAAAGTGTTACAGAAGTGATTCTTTCTTAGAATAAAATGTAGTGATTGAGTTCATTATCAGATAAGTTTAACTCTCCTTCTCCACCCATGTTTCAAAAACGTTCTCTCCTTCACTCCTCTCTTCCGATGATGGGACAAAATCCACCTCTACAAGATAAGCTCAATGATGTGTGGTGGCACTGAGGTCAGCTCCTACACAATGGCCGCACCCACAATTCCACTTGGTCCTCGGTTCATTCGCCCTCAGATTCTGGACACTACAGACGGTTTGCATTGCCCAAGGCCAGGATCATGGCTAGTGGGTGGTAGAAAGAAAAGTATCTGTCATCCTGCAAAGATATGACCTGCCAACAAAAGTGTGGACAAGCTCAAGAAACCATTTCCAAACATGGAAACGGGACTGGATCAGTTTGGGGCAGATGGAAGCTTTTGCCAGTTCTTAATTTTGCCAATCTCCCTCGGCGATTTCTCAACCACTCAACACAGGGTGAAAGGGAACAGAATAACTTCTATTTCCAACACTCTGAAGCTATTAGAAATTATCAGACTTTTTCCCCAATAAGTAAAATAGATACTAGAAAAATTAGTGATCTGAGGACTAGCCCCAAACCCTTTAGGACTACAGGAATTTCACAGCAGGGTTAACATTTTTAGGAAGTAAGAACTGAATACTTTCATTATCTTCTCTGTTTCTAGGTACTTCTTTATACCTAAATTTATTTTGGCTTTGCCAAAAACTTTTCAGCTATTCACTGATTGATGGAAGGAACATGCACCCCTAACACAAAGGCACAAAATTCCAAAAATGCATCAGCAATGCTTCTTTTTATTTATTTATTTTTTTATGGAGAGGGCACTGGCAGAGCCATCTGAGGCTTTACTTGGGAAAAGACACTTGAACTGGGATTTAGTTGGGGGCGTGGGTGAGGGAGGTACCCGGGGCAGTTGACTCCCTCCAAGGGTAGGCTGAGGACTGAGGCTGAGCCTTAGGTGGCTCCCCTGTTCCTGATGCTCCTTGGCACAGCTCCTTCCCCAAGGCTCTATGGCAGCCACAGGAGCTGGGAGGCTGGGTGGGACCTCAGTGCTTGGTCAGGACATGAGACCACTTGGACAGCTTCCCATCACGGTCTTGATCTTCTTCACAACCACAGCCTTGTTGGGGTTCACACGGCAGAAGGAGCTGGAGCCCCTGCCGAGCCGAAACTAGGTTGGAAGGAGCTCAGGCCATTGTTGAGGCCAGGACTGGTGAGGCTTCCTTAGGCCCAGCTCAGCCCACCGGAGTAGCCACTGGTGGTCTTGGTATGGATACTCATGTTCAGTGGTGATCTCAATGTCCAGGGCCAGCTTGCCTCTCAGGAGCTCCCAGTACTCACGCAGCTGCCGCGCCATGTCCTGCTTGACTCTCTGTAGGGCAGCCTCCAGCTCAGCCAGTTTGGCATTGGCATCCTGGACAGCCAGCTCCCTGAGCTGCTCGCCCTCTAGCGGCCTCCAGGGAAGCCCTCTGGCCTTTGAGACCCCTGATCTCAGCCTGGAGTTGGCTGATACTTCTTTCATCTCTGAAATCTGTCTTCATGCCACAGAGGTCATCCCCATGCTTCCCAGCCAAGGTCTACAGCTCCTAGTACTTGATCGGGTACATGGTCAGACCTCAGCCTGGCTGTGGTTGGTGATGTCCTTATACAGGGCTTTGACCTTGCCAATGATGCCATCCAGGTCCAGGGAGCAGCCTTGTCCATGGAGAGCACCACTGACGTGTCTGAGATCTGAGACTGCAGCTCATAGATCTCCCCTTCATACACCTGCCTTAAGAAGCTGATCTTGTCGGCCAGCCTTTCCAGGAGGGACTCCCAGCTCTACCTTGTTCATGTAAGCTTCGTCCACATCTTTCTTGAGGAGGACAAATTCATTTTCCATGTCTGCGGGCTCTTTGATCTCCTCCTTGTATTTATCCTTGAAGTATTCCACCAGCCCATGAATGCTGCCAGGCTGGACCTCCAGCCTCAGCTTCTCCTGGCCCCGTGTGTCCAGCTGCCTTGGAAGGTGCTTCATGGAGTCTCGAACGCTCTGTCCAGGTTGCTCTGAGCTGTGTTCTGCTGCTGCAGGAAGCTCCACTTGGTCTCCAGAATTTTGTTCCGCTGCTCCAGGGGCTGCACCCTGTCGATGAAGGAGGCAAACTTGTTGTTGAGGGTCTTTATCTGCTCCTTCTCTGGGGTGCACACCGCACAGCCTGGATGTTGGGGTCCACCCCCAGTTTAACCCCGTAAGAACTTCAGCAGGCTCTGGCTCACTGAGACAGCTGTGGTGCTCCCCAGACCCCCGCCCTGCCGTAACCCCCGGCCACACTCACGCTGCTGCGTAGGCCACCCTGGAAGCTGCTTCTGCTGCCCACGTGAGAGCAGGCGGAGAAGCTGATGTGGGTGCCGGGAGTGCTTGTGTCGGAGAGGCTGCTGAAGGCCCTGGGGGCCAGAGGTGGACAACCTGTAGGAATTCTCGGCCACCCTGATGGTGGAGGCTGGAGAGGAAGCCAATAGGCTGAAGCTAACAGAGGTTCAAGAGGGAGCTAGGAATCGCTTCTAGGAGTGTTAACAATGGTTCTTTTATAAATTAGCCATCTTCTTCTTCTTTTTTTTTTTAAATTAGCCATCTTCTATCACTCCCTGACTTGAGGCTTCAGAGACTTTGTTTTGTTTTCCTATTATTTTTCTAACCAGTTTTCTCTATTTCCTTTGACTCTTCTCTGTTCTCTGTTCCAAACAGTAGGTTCTTTCGGAGCAAATTCTTGGTTTTCCTCTCCAAAAGCAATCCCTCAGTGAACTTCTCTGCTCTCAGAGATTCATCTGTTACTCCTACGTGCATGCCTCAAACTCCACAACCATATTAGCCACTGGTTACCAGCTGTCTACTACCTGAAAGCCTGCTTTATCTTCAGAACAACAGAGTCACAGGCAAAATTACATCTTTTCTACGAATAAGGTAGGCTTAACATCCCAACCACTCCTTCCTATCAGTGGAGTTAAGTCCTTAATGGAGGTAACACCCAGAGCCATATACTAGAAATTGACAAGGGCCAGAAACGAACCTGCCTTCCTGGAGATTCACCTCATCACTTTGGTACCAAACATTTGATGAGTTATTCAATTATCCTCTATTGCTTTATATTTGTACCCAGTGATTTGACAAATATTTACCCGGCACTTACTCTGTGCCAGGTATGGCTGTAGGTGCAGATAGCAAAGAGCTTGGAAGACCTTAGAGGACCTTAAATCTTTGAGCAAAGAAGCCAACAGTAGACAAATGCCAATATTATTAAGTTAAAGTACCAATAAGATCAATAATACAAAAGGTAACTTTCTGTGCCGATAGCGCTCTCACAAACATGGTGAACGTTCCTAAAACCCGCCGGACTTTCTGCAAGAAGTGTGGCAAGCACCAACCCCACAGAGTGACAAAGTACAAGAAAGGCAAAGACTCTCTTTATGCCCAGGGAAAGGGGTGTTACGACAGGAAGCAGAGTGGCTATGGTGGGCAGACTAAGCCACTTTTCCGGAAAAAGGCTAAAACTACAAAGAAGATCATGCTGAGGCTTGAATGTGTTGAGCCCAATTGCAGATCTAAGAGAATGCTGGCTATTAAGAGATGCAAGCATTTTGATGGGGCGCCTGGGTGGCACAGTTGGTTAAGCAACTGCCTTCGGCTCAGGTCATGATCCCGGAGTCCCGAGATCGAGTCCCACATCGGGCTCCCAGATCCATGGGGAGTCCGCTTCTCACTCTGACCTTCTCCCTTCTCATGCTCTCTCTCACTCTCTCTCTTTCCTAATAAATAAATAAATAAAATCTTAAAAAAAAAAAGAAAGAGATGCAAGCATTTTGAACTGGGAGGAGATAAGAAAAGAAAGGGCCAAATGATCCAGTTCTAAGCTTCATATTTTGTTATATTATGAAACAATAAAATCTTGAGGTTATGTTCAAAAAAAAAAAAGGTAAAAGTAGGCTAATGTGATAGAGCAACTCGGGGTAGGATGGTGGAGGCCACTAGAGATGGAGAATGCTTCTCTGAGGAGGTAATATTTGAGCTCACATCTGAATAATGAAGATACAGAGATGCAAAGATCTAGGAAACTATGTTTCAACCCAAAGTCTATGCAAAAGCTCTGAAATGTGGACAAACTTGGCATATTTGAGGAAGAGTAGAAGGAAATAAGACGACAGAAGGCAGATATCAATCAGCTCATATGGACTTCACAGGCTCGGATTTCTCAATCTTGGCACAAATGACATTTAGGGCCAGATAATTCTTTACCATGGGGAGCTGTTCTGTGGGGTGTAGGATGTTTAGAAGCATTCCTGACCTCTGTCCACTAGGTGCCAGGAGACTCTCTCTAGTGACAATCAAAGAATCACATCTGCGATTACCAGATGGGGATTACCAAGTGGGCAAGTACCAAACGGGAAGCAAAAAAGCCTCCAGTTGAGAACCACTGTTGTAGACCAAGGTAAGAAATTTGGATATTATTCTAACTGTAATAGAAAGCTATTAGAACATCTTTGGCAGAGAGTAATGGGATCTGAGTCACACTGTAGGAAGTTTATGCTGGCTTTAGTGGAGGGAGATGAGAGAAGAGGCAGAGAGAATTAAAAGTCTATAACAGAAATCTGAGTCAGAGATGATGGACTAAGGTAGTAGCCAAGAAGGATTCATCTAGGAATTAGGTGGCAGATATTGAGAAGAAGAAAAGAATCAAGCATGATACTTAGGTTCTTTGTTAGAGCCATGAATTAGTTGGAATTAGGCCCAAACCCGAGACAGCAGTGCCATTTATTGATGGGGAAGATTTGGAATTAGATTTGTGAGTATAAATATTGGAAATCAAGAATTCCCTTAGCCATATGAAGTAGGAGATATCTCTTGATATCCAAATAGAGATGTCCAGTAAGCAAGTTAGATGTATGTTGGGTGTGGCACTCTGAGGGGAGGTCAGGTTTGAAAATTGAAATCTATGGATGGAATACGAAGATGAGAGGTTAGATGAGATCAATAGTGTATGAGTTTCCTGTGGATGCTGTAACAAATGATTACATCCTGTGGATGCTGTAACAAATGATTACAGACTGTGGATGCTGTAACAAATGATTACAAACTGTAACAAATGATTATAAACTTGGTGACTTAACACAAGAGAAACTTATTCTCTTACACTCTGGAGCCAGAAGTTCAAAACCAAAGTGTCCGTAGGGGCTGCACTCTCTCTGGAGACTCTAGGGGAGAATGCATATTTTCACTCTTTTAGCTTCTTGAGGCTCTCAACAATCCTTGACTTGTGTCCTTATGTGACCATATCACTCCAAGCTCTACATCTTTGGTCACATGTCCTCCTCCCTTCTGTCTGTCAAACCTCCCCTGTCTCTCTCTCTCTCTCCCTCTCTCTTTTAAGATTTTATTTATTTGAGAGAGAGGAAAAGAAAGCACCAGTGTGGGGGGGTGCAGAGAGAGAGAGAGGGAGAAGCAGGCTCCCCGGTGAGTAGGGAGCCTGATGTGGGGCTCGATCCCAGGACCCTGAGATCATGACCTGAGCCAAAAGCAGATGTTTAACTGTCTGGGCCACCCAGGTGCCCCCACCCCTGCCGTGTGTCCCTTATGAGGACAGTTATCATTAGATTTAGGTTCTACCTGAATAATTCAGCATGATCTCTTCATCTCAAATTCCTTAACCTACTTATATCTGTAAAGACCCCTTTTCCCAAGTAAGGTAACATTCACTAACATTCACAAGTTCTGGGAATTCAGGTGTGAACATATCTCTTTGGGGACCACCACTCACCTCACTACACATACAGAGAGAGTGCAGAGAAGACAAAAGGTTCCTCCAAGGTGGACACTCCAAGTATAGGGCCTTAGAGACTCCAACATACCGAAATTGGTGGAAGAGGAGGAACTAGGAAAGAATGGCTGGACAGCAGGGCGCTCACAGACAACCAGAGAGGGCCTGGGGGTCATGTTTCTTTATACCAGCTTTGTCCCAGAGTAAGTTTAAAAGAAACTCCTTGAATTAAAATGAATGTTTATAGTGAGGTTCTTAAAAAGCCCATTGCCTATGCCATTAAGTGCCTTGAGATTATTGGAAAAACTCAAGGGTAATCAGCCACACATTTATGGCTTTAGGTGCGCACATGGAAAGAGAGAGAGAGTGAAAACCTGTTTTAGTCTGTGCCAAGTTTTTATTGCAACTGTAATCATCATCTTCTTTTAATTCTTCATTCCCAAGCCCACAAAGTGCTAACATTTGAAACCTATTTAGGAAATTCTTTGGAACTTGCAGCAAACTTCCAAAGTTAAATTTAGGATTCAAACCTCCATCATTAGCTCGTGAAGTGAAAAGGATGGAGGGTGATGATTTGAGGAAGCTGCTTTCCTTTAATGCCTTCATGTGGAGATGGGATATACATCTCCGTGCTGCAATTAATTGCTCACTCCCAGGGAAAATATACTCCTTGTCTTGTCACAAAAGTAAGAAATTCTGTGTCACCAATAACTTTATAGTCAATACATCTCAGCTTTACTTACTGATGAACAAACATATCCTAAAATCCTTTGACTAGAAATATATTCCATAGAGTCAAAATGTCATCATTCCTAGAACATAAAAATTGATGCCTTGGG
>CM052800.1:89024377-89095409 GCA_028533885.1 Nasua narica | reverse complement strand
GAGAGAGAGAGAGAGAGAGAGAGATCTATACACACATATACTGACATATCTATACACATATACCTATATTCATATCTATATCTATATATGGAAGGACAGTTGATCAACTAATCAATTAATCTGGGGAAGTATAAATACCCTCTACTTCAAGAATATATGCTCCCCTCTAGCTCACTTTTATGCCTAGGGTTGCTTCAGCTTCATTCTCTTCCTGACTGCATGTATGCGTTCTTCTGGGACAGAGAGATGAGCTGCACACTTACTTTCAGACAAGACTTTCATTAGCATAGAAATGCCCATTTTTAGGTGAATATACTTTTACCTTTGAGACATACATATTTCCTTCATGGCAGTGATGAGTCTATCTAAAAGGGTGCTTTGTATTATAATTTGTGTTTAGTTTAGGAATAGGGTCTAGGACTTTCCCCATGAATAATCTTCCTGAAGTTAAAAAAAAAAAGACAGAGAGAAAAAGGCCCCCACTGTTGAATAATGAAGACATTTAAGTACATCTGTAGGTAAACTATCAGTTTTTGTGGGGTTTTTTTAAAGATTTTATTTATTTATTTGACAGAGAGAAATCACAAGTAGGCAGAGAGGCAGGCAGAGTGAGAGGCGAAAGCAGACTCCCTGCTGAGCAGAGAGCCCGACAAGGGGCTCGATCCCAGGACCCTGAGATCATGACCTGAGCTGAAGGTAGAGGCTTTGACCCACTGAGCCACCCAGGCGCCCCACAAACTATCAGTTTTTAAAACATCTTTTTTTTTTTTGTTTTAAAGATATGTACAGACTGTAGGATATGATTACATGAAAACCCACGTTATATATTTTTTAAAAGGAAATAAAACTGTGATTTTACTAGCAAGTAAAACCTGTATGAAGAGTGCATACATAACTGGTAAGGCCGGAGAGAAGGTAGGTACGAGATCTAAAGAGAACAGCAGTCGCTGTGTAGACAGACACGGGCTGTGGGTCGGGAGGGATGAGCACCTGGTAGGAATCCTGGCTTTCTGGGAGGAGTGAGGGGGAAAGGAAGCCAGTGACAGGGGTTCCACTCCACCGTGTCACACTCTGATCCATTCCTCACCAAGCCCAGAGGCGTCCACAGTTTTGTTAGAGGGCAATTCACTGCAGAGGACCAAGGGAGTTCAGTTTCCCTAATTCTCTGTGGAGCTCATCAGCACTCGATCTCATGCTTGCTTACGATCTTCACTTTGGTGATCCTTGGCAGTTTATATTAATTCCTAGGAATCTACAATAAGCATGGTGGTTTTGCAGTCATATGCGGAAATTATGGTAATATAATAACATATTCTATATGGTACAAAGTGTTGAAAGCTTCATGATGTGTATAATTATGAGCAATTTTTTAATTTTCTTTTTTTTTTTTTAAAGATTTTTTATTTATTTATTTAACAGAGAGAACACAAGCAGGCAGAGAGGCAGGCAGAGGCAGAGAGAGGAGCAGGCTCCCTGCTGAGCAAGGAGCCCGATGTGGGACTCGATCCCAAGATGCTGGGACCATGACCTGAGCCGAAGGCAGCTGCTCAACCAACTGAGCCACCCAGGCGTCCCAATTTTTTAATTTTCAAAAGGAATGGCTGTAGTTGGAGGAAGGTTGTGTCCCGCAGAGTCTCTCCTTTTCTTGCCTGAAGTTGATAACTCTACCACTCATTTCTAAAAACCCTATGCCTTTGTTAATTAGCACATCCAAATATGTCTGTGAATATTTAATGAGCACCTATCCTGTCCCAAGTGTGATGAAGCCATAAGAAGTATAAGATACTATAGAAACTTAAACCAATGGTGTGCCTATTAAAAGCTTCAAATTAAAATCAATGCAAAACAAACAAAAATCCTTGTTTCAAATTTCCCTAAACTCTCAACACAGTTTAGATAACCAACCAAACATTTTAGCTGAAGATGAATAATGTGTTTAAAATAATACGTGAGGGCTTTAAAAAGCTGTCTTCCAATCCTTCATTATACTTCCACTAAGTGAAGTTCCAAGGTCACTTCTGTTAGTTATGCTAATGGAACCACATTATTTTCTCTCTTTTCACATGAGATTTTTTCCCAGGGGGAAGCCAAGGATATGTTTAAAAGGAAGAATTTGGGCTTTGCTGGATTCTGAGTTAAAATTCTGCTGCAATTTCAATTTGTAGAACTTTGGGGAAATTACTCAACCTTTTTGAACTTCAGTTTTCTCCTTTATAGAATTGGGATAATAATAATTCCTTCTGGAGTTGGTAAACAATCAGGAATAAAGCTTTATAAAGCACCTGGCACAATGCCTGACAGATAAAACATTAATAAACAGTCTGTTTTAGTATCATTGTTGGAAAAGTTCTCATTTGCTGATGACCGGTACATGTAATAATGAAGAATGTGCTAATTTGTTCTATGTGGAAAGATGAATTCAATACCTACCATCCAAAGTGATCAATTAAAATACCAACAAGAATAATGGGATGGTACAATTTAATACTCATGTTTACGGATTGCTATTACATTATTTCTGGCATTTTCACCAATCTGCAGTCTTACTGGAAGGGAATCTGAGAATCATATGAGGTAATTCAGAATACATAATTACAAGTAACTTGGATTCAGACAGTACATCCCCTTTTCTCATAAATTAAAAAACTTACTCTTCGGTATCATATAAGAAAAAAAAATGAAGACAAAAAAAGACAGCCATTTCACTGAATTTCAACTTTCCACTTAAAATGCTTACTTTCTGGCTAAGCATCTTGCGTTTTTTATCTATAATCTATCTTCATAATAAGCGTCGAAGTAGTGAAGGGGGATTTCCAGTCCCCACTTGTACTTTTTCCAGAGCAGGGAGGTGGGGACCTGCTGTCTCCTCTCTCACTCCTCACTCACTCTTCAAGCAGGGGCATGCGTGCCCTCTCTGATTCTTGAGACTGGGAGGAGATACTGAACAAGCCTACATGAAATCAGCACCCTCTGATTCTTCCTGCTGCAAGAACCCTTCCTCAGGATGCATTCTTCACCTAGCCCTTGGATAAGTTTGAAAGAATTGGCTCTCTTCAGCTTTGCCTGAGACTGGGTGGGGAAGTTTAATTCTGGGATGAAATACTAAAGAAGCTCGTTATGGCTGCACACCTTAGCCACATCCTCAAATTCACCTTACTTTAGTTTGTTTGGTTTTTTAAGTTTATATTTACATCTTCTTCTGTTTCCTATGTTTGGTTTCTCGGTTGTTTCCAATCTCAAGAACAAATATAATTTGCACTTTGTGATGAAAAAACCCAAGTCTATGGGGCACCTGGCTGGCTCAGTCAGTTAAATGTCTGACTTCGGCTCAGGCCATGATCTCAGGTCCTGGGATCAAGTCCCGCATTGGGCTCCTTGTTCAGCAGGGAGTCTGCTTGTCTCTCTCCTGCTCACTCTGCCCCTCTCCCTGTTCATGGTGTCTCTCTGTCTCTCACTCAAATAAATAAATAAAATCGAAGAGAAAAGAGAAGGGAAGGAGAGAGGAGGGGAGGGGAGGGGAGGGGAGGGGAGGGGAGGGGAGGGGAGAGGAGAGGAGAGGAGAGGAGAGGAGAGGAGAGGAGAGAAGAGAAGAGAAGAGAAGAGAAGAGAAGAGAAGAGAAGAGAAGAGAAGAGAAAAGAACCCAAGTCCAGAGAAGTAATGTCTATAGTCCAAGGTTATGCAGCTAGTGAAGAATTGATTTAGAATTTCAGCGCTGGCTTAACTTTACTACACAGTGCAATTTCGTTTCAGGACCCAATGCTGCCTTCCTCCTGTTGAATGGTAAAGAGAACCACTACTTAGAGCAATAATGAAAATCCTGGGCCTGGCCTACGGATTTGCAAAGTTGGGTCCCAACAAACTTGCCGTCTCTTCATGTATTGCTACTGTCTGGTACCAGAGAGCATCGGCTCTGAACTTCTATCAGTACACACTGTGTCTGCATGAGCCAAGCACACAGGGAATAAGACGGGCCATAGAGTTATCCAGGCCATCATGCCAATCAACTCCTCCCGCCATCTGCTTCCTCCCGCCAACTTGATTGATATATACAACATCAGGATGATTCGAACATCTTCATACTTGGTTAAAGCTTTCTCCTTGTATAGAAATAGACCAGAAGACTTAACAGCGTCTGGTTATGTTATCTTTGCAACATTCAGATATCTTCCTCCATTTCCACAACCAAGCTAGTTTATAGCTCTGAGTTTCTGGACACAACTTTGTATTAACTATATTTAACTACATTAACTATATTTTTAAATTTTCTGTTTTCCTGATGCTCTGACATCTGAGGTTTTACCAACTGGCAGAGGCTGCCTTTCCCAGGTTAGCTATTTCCCAGAGGGCGTAAACAACTTTCTCTGCCGGTGAGCACCCCTTTGATGCACAAACCAACCAATCCAGAGTCCAAAACCCCTCTTCCTCCTCTACCTGCCACTCCAGGAAGGAATATTCCTTTGCTCTAATCATCTCAATGCCAAGTACCAGACAATAGGGACCACCCCTCCCTCCCCACTACCATAGCCCACAGCACAGATTATTCAAACTATCCAACCTTAAACCTGCTCACCTTGCCAGTTCCTAACCTGGGAAACCACACTCGAGGCTTTCGCCCATGCTCTCCCCTTTCTCCTTCTGCCTCCTGACTGACCCCATTCTTCCCCTGTGGCCCTTCATGGCTCCAGGTGTCCCCTCCTCTTGGGAACTGTAACAACTACCTTTTTTTTTTTAAAAAAAAAAAGACTTCACTTATTCGGGGCGCCTGGGTGGCTCAGTTGGTTGAGCGACTGCCTTCGGTTCAGGTCATGATCCCGGAGTACCGGGATCAAGTCCCGTATCGGACTCCCGGCTCTGCGGGAAGTCTGCTTCTCCCTCTGACCTTCTCCCCTCTCATTCTCAGTCTCTCTCTCTCTAATAAATAAATAAAAAATCTTTTTAAAAAAAAATAAAGACTTCACTTATTCATTTGACAGAAAGAGATCACAAGTAGGCAGAGAGGCAGGCAGAGAGAGGGGGAAGCAGGCTCCCTGCTGAGCAGAGAGCCCCATGCAGGGCTCGTACCTTTTTAATGGTGATCCCCCGATTTGTTCGCCTCACCCTATTTGAATAACAAAATCCTGGGTACCTTTTAAAACAATCTTGTACCCTTGCAAATAGCAAAAGAGCTTATGCAACCATAGGTATTTTAAATATTTGCGTATTTTATGGAAAATTATACTCTGAAAACCGTAGTAGTATAAATTAATGAAATGATAATTTTCTAGACTTCTTTAGAAAAATAACACTATCGAGAGGAGGGTATGGAGGTCGCTTGCTTTTGCCATTTCTTTTAATGGATGTTACGTTTTCCAAAATGGATCAAATGCATTTGGTAATGGTTTAGAGTGAAAGCAATCTGAAGTCACCTGGTTGCCTCCCAGCTTCCGATGGAACTTTCTGCTAAGCCTCACAACGACAGTAATTATTTTCATTATAAAATACTTTGAAAATGGAGTGAAGCCAGAATCAAGCAAAACTAAATATAATTTTGCTGTATAGTCTAAAGGAAAAATACAGGGCAATGAGGATTAACTCAATAATACATGTAAATGTATCTCGCTAGATGATCAACAGGTAATACAATTAAAAAAAAATTTTTTTTCCCCTACCAATGTGTCTGCAAGAGCACTCAACTAGATTTGCGTTACATTTTAGAAGTAAGATACATTCCCAAAAACTCACAGTAGTCTTTCTGGGTTAGAGCAGTATTTCTCAACCTTTTCTCATGATCACTTGCTAAAGCATCTTTTTCTCCTACTTTGCCCCCATCCCCATGAAATGCTAATACTACAGATATACTCTACACCTGCAATGTACTGTGGCCCTTTGTGGACCCCCAAAGATAATACCCAAGATATATTTTTGCCACCCCTGCCCAAGAACTAATTTTCACCCGTGCGAGGGTGATCACCCCACTGATAACCAGTGAGAAGACACGGTCAGGGATATCACTGGTCTGAACCCTGGCTGCACGTTAGAACTATCCCAAAGGCTTTTAATTGCCAAACCCCCACTTAGTGATTTTTATGTGTTATGTCTGAGATGGCACCCAGGCTTTGTTTGTTATTTTAAAGCTCTCCAGGGGGCTGGATCAAAAAGATCCTTCAACTGCTAAGCAGAGAGGACAAGCCTGGATGCTCACTCCATGTGTTAAGCTGTGACAAGCTAACCAAGTAACGGGACATGGTGTGTTTATAATCTACCTTGATTATAAACGTACATACATCAGATCTTTCACACTGTAACAAAAAAACATGTATTTGTTATTGATTCCCCATGTACAGTCAGGAAATGGATGTAGTAGAGAAAACACTTCTGGAATAAAAAGAGGAAGTGAGCCATGATCACAATTCAAAGAACATGGCATCGGAAGGAGAAAATCCCCCCTCTTCATTTTGGGGTCAGCACAGGATGTTACCTGGACCTAAGAGAACTGACAAGAGAGGCCTGTTTGCTTTCAGGCCCCAGGAGGGCCTATTGTACAGTACAGTACAATAGTTACTGATACAACTAACAATAGTACAATAGTACAGAACAGTAGTTTTCAAAGCGTAGACCTCAGAATTTATTAGAAATGCCAACTATCAGACCTTGCCCCAGACCTACTGAATCAGAAACTTGGGAGGGGGGGTGGGGATCTGCGGTTTAACAAGCCCATCAGGTCGTTGCAACATATTCTAGAGTTTCAGATCACTGTGACAAACCTTGCTCTCAAGCACTTTATGTCCCAACTGCTTTTTTTTTTTTTTTAAGATTTATTTATTTATTTGAGAGAGAGAGAGAGAGAGCTGGGGCCCGGGAGGAGGAGCCGAGGGAGAGGGACAAGCAGACTCCCTGCCAAGTGCAGAGCCAGACTTGGAACTCCACCCGGGACACTGGGATGGTGACCTGAGCCTAAATCAAGAGTTGGACACTTAACCGACTGAGCCACCCACGCATCGTCCCCCCAACCACTTCTTTTCTTCTTAAGAAAATTGACCTTTTATTACTACTGCTAATTTTTATCCTGTATTTGATTAATTTGTTCTTAATTCTTACGAATGAGGATCTTAACCTGGATCATATCAGTGCCCTCAACTAACTTTAAAAGTTCCATCTTTCATAAACC
The DNA here is from genome assembly GCA_028533885.1 of Nasua narica. Taxonomy (NCBI): domain Eukaryota; kingdom Metazoa; phylum Chordata; class Mammalia; order Carnivora; family Procyonidae; genus Nasua; species Nasua narica. Next base: position 89,088,261 of record CM052800.1, on the reverse strand, counting down.
ACAGTTGGTTATATTAAACCAGATAGAGCTCTAAACCAACCACTTTGAATCTCTCTTTAAACAAATTCCACAGAGAGGGAAGGGAGAAATGAGGGCTTTGGTTTTTTTGGGGTTTTTTTCTTTGGCTTATAGGGTTAACTAGCCAACGAAGTTTCCTTTTGGACCATTAGAGACATGTAAAATTCTTTATGTTTTGCTGGAAATACCAAACATTAATCAGATCCCCAAAGCCAGGGTGACATTAAACAAAAAGCAATTTAGACTATGGTGATAATGGTATCCTGTCTCTTGGTATTATTTAAATCATGCCAATTCCTGACCCACACTGTCCTTCTAAAATTATATATATACACATAATCCTATGGTAGCACTTCCTTGTAGAACTTAAAACATATCCCACATGCTAGAAGTAAACTGTTTCATCCCCTTAAGTTGTTTTCATTATTGTTTTAATTTTACATATAGTTCAAAATTACCCTCTAACACAGGAGTAGATCTGACGGCAGAAGTGTAATAATTACTTCTTCAGGGCGGAGACTTATTTATATAATACTGATTCTATTTTTACAGGGGAGAGAACGCTGAAGACCACGGAGGATAAAAAGCAAAACAAGAGACAATAAACTTATTTCAGGTGGCTTTAATCAAACTTAGGACTGGAACTGAAGGCTATCCTTCTCTCTATACTTCAAGAGGAAATGCTGCAAAAATAAGGCTCAGGTTGTTGACATGAATGAGCTTAGAAACTAAGATCATATGGGAATCCAGGCATAAAAAACAAATCCAGGCATAAAAAACAAAGTGCTGTGTCAGATTTGCTACGGAGCTTAAAAGAGAAGGCTGCAACATATTACATGTCTCACTGCCCATAAAAGGTAATACAACTCTGCTTGTGACCTTATTGTTCAAATATACATTGTGCCTGATGTAAACTATTTTCCCCATCAGGCTGTAAAAGAGATAATACAGAGATGATGGAGTTTATCACCAGAGACTCTGAACTTCGTAGAATTAAGTCAATCTGCTTAAAGATGAATTACACTGACTGGAAGTCTAGTACATATGTGGTTTTTTTTTAAACCTGAAACACCAGGTTTTAAATAGCATGATAGAAGAGAAGGTAGAAGTGTATTTGTTCAAACTTTTTAGTTACACAAGAGCAAGACGATCAATTCAGTAAAAAAATTGGTCAACTCAAAGTACTTGACCCAAAAGTCTTGGCCTAAATGGATTTCTTGTAATCATACTGATTTTCAAAGAAACATAAAAGACTTTCATTGATTTTATTCTTGAAATACACTTAGAATTCTCTCTACACTTTATATAAATGATTTAGAAATGAGAACGTGCTAAATTATTTCATAATGGATATGCAACGTTAGAGTGAAATTAGAAGGAGACTAATACACTTCAGTGTAATTTTCTAGGATCTTGCAATCTACAACATTAATGAAGACATACAATGTATTGTAGCAATTCAAATAAAGGTTAAAGAACATAAAAGGAAGTACCAATTAGTATTTTAATTTTGTAGTTAGAATGTGGCGGAGAGTGAGCAATGATATATAGGGCTCACAGAGGAAGGCAGAGCCTAAGCCAAGACCGGACTGCCAGACTGTAACATTCTTTGATAGCTGTTCTCTTCTTTTTTGGTGGCAACTGTCTAAAACTGGGTCACAAAAAGAACAAGAAAGTCAGTGACCTCTCCTAATCATCTTTCGGCTGTTTTCAAAACAGCACTGGAATTTACCGAACAGAACATCTTGAGCCCTCGATCGGTGAGAAAGTGTTGTTTCTGCTTGATGTCTTACCTTTCTTTCTCATGTCAGGTCTCACACAGAAAATAAAACCCATATACACTGCAGTAGAACACATAGTTTTAAGTTTATGGCATCTGGACCTACTTATAGTATTTTATGTGGAGAAATTTCTGGATGGAAGTTACTTTGTGTGCCTACACTTCCTTTTTCTTTTCTTTTTTTTTTTCTAAGATTTTATTTATTTATTTGACAGAGAGCACAAGCAGGCAGAGGCGCAGAGGGAGAGGGAGAAGGAGAAGCAAGCTCCCTGCTGTGCAGGGAGCTCAATGTGGGGCTTGATTCCAGGACCCTGGGATCATGACCTGAGCCAAAGGCAGCTGCTTAACCCACTGAGCCACCCAGGTGACCCATTCTTCCCGTTCCATTGCTTTTCTTTCAGTCTGCCTCTGATTATCTTGGTAGATGACCACATGATCTCAACCTACCTTTATCTACAATGCCCTACAATGGACGCATCTGACTTTCTCCAGGGATTTTCCGATTAGTGTTTTTCAAGAAACTTAAACTATTCAAATAGCCGCTTTCAAACCAGCTATAAGAGAAACTTGGGAGAGAGAAATTGTTGATTATTTTGATTTCATATATGTAATTTTGAACTCAATATATGAAGGAACCTTGGAAGATAGCTAAATAGGAGAATTTGGGGGCATATCATCTTACTTTTTAAAACTTGTGTAGTGGGGCATGTGGGTGGCTCAGTTAGTTAAACGTCTGCCTTTGGCTCAGGTTACGATCCCAGGGTCTTGGAATCAAGCCCCACATCGGGTTCCCTGCTCAGTGGGGAGCCTGATTCTCCTTCTCCCTCTGCCCCTCCCCCTGCATGCATGTTCTCTCAAGAAAATAAAATAAATTAAATTAAATAAAAATAAAATAACCTGTGTAGCAACTATCTTGGAATGTCATGACTTGGTTTCTAACGTCTTTAGCTTAATAGATATGAATGACAGATCTTATTTTCTTGTCCCAAGTAACATATGTTTTGATGTATTCTGCCTTGCAAGATAAACTAAAGATACACATAAAGCCATTGTAAAGTATACATGAGAGTAGTTCAAGTCATTTTTTTTCTTTTAATTGTGCAGGTTTAGTTTTTAGAATTTCTTTTTTTCTCTAACTCATCTTATTTTGGAGACTGCAAAGAGTTTTATGTCATGGGTGATTTATTTCTATCAATATTCTCCTATAGTAACACTACACTGATTTTGGAACCTAGACTGATAAATAGTAAAATATCTTTTATCAGAATTCTCTGTGCCCTTTGTGTATTTTAAAAACATGAACAATCAATATTGTAACACTGAAAAATTAAAATAAACATATATGGGGAGAAAAAAATAAAATAAATAAATAAACTCATACCTATTAAAGGAATTAATCAGAAAAAATAAAAAAATTAAAAAAAATAAAAACATGATCCTTCTGCAGAGTAATGCATAGGAAATTAGAAATTAAAGACACAGTATGACTCTAAAATACAGCCAGAATACACTACTCTCGAAACTTCTGGTAGGTGCAAATAATAATGGTTTGTATTTCTTGAATCCCTCCTATGTGCTGGGCACAACATTAAGTATTATACATTCATTATCATTTAATAAACAGCAATTCCAGGAGACTGGGTCCCATAATTGTCCCTATTGCTTGCTTTATGAAGAAGCTGAGATTTAGAGCAACAAACTCAAAGTTATACGTCGGTAAATGAGAAGGCAGGATACAAAAACAGCTCCTCCTGACTTCAGTGCTCTCTCTCCTATTTGTAGAGCCCTAAATTCTCCCTCGATGATGTATATCTTTAATGTTAACTCAAACCTCACCATGATTTATTTTTCAGGCATCATGGATAATTGTTAATCTCCTCACAAAGACTTTGAAGAACTAAATGAGCCAATTATTTCCTTGCCCAAGGACATAACTTGTCGAAATATCTCCACTCAAGAGCCACAACAAATATGGTAAGCATGATAGGTAAAACTTATATGATTGTAGGGGTACCTGGGTGGCTCAGTGGGTTAAAGCCTCTGCCTTTGGCTCAGGTCATGATCTCAGGGTCCTGGGATTGAGCCCCGCATTGGGCTCTCTGCTTGGCAGGGAGCCTGCTTCCCCCTCTCTCTCTGCCTGCCTCTCTGCCTACTTGTGATCTCTCTCTCTCTCTCTCTCTCTCTGTTAAATAAATAAATAAAATATTAAAAAAAACTTATATGATTGTATTACTATCTTTGTAATTGTTTCTGTTATTGAAGGAGAACTTGACTTCAGTTGAATCAGCATGAAAATTAGTAATTAGCCCAACCTACTTTCAGCTAAGATATGCTGCTGTTTGAGTTGAGTTGCTATGCAACTCCCAAGATGTATGTGTCCTGTCCTTTGTTTACGATGAAGAGTCACTGTTTTGCTTTCACTGCAAATAGTCCAAAAAGAATGGAGGAGTTAGCTAAGAAGCTGGCAGTGGGTAACTGTCTTGATCTGCCCAGGGCTGACGGGTTTCCCAGGAAGCGGGGCTTTCGGGTTTAAAATCGGGACCGTCTTAGGCAAACTGCAATGCATCAGTATTAGAAGTAGACTTGTAATTTCATCAATTCATCCATTATAACACCAGTCTGTCCTCAATTACCTGAAACATGCTCTTGATTTGACACTGAAAAGCTGTTCTAGATTAGGCCTAGATGGCCAAAGTAAAGCTAACACCTAAGGAAAAAACTGAAAAGACAGATACATCCTTGCCTATAGTAGAAATTCCAATTTTGAAATGTGGGGTCACTGCTTAAAAATTAAACTTTAACACACAAAAAATGTAATAAGATCTATCCTCAACATTCTTACTCTATCAGAAATTCAGTTGTACACAAACTTGGTGCTACTTCCACATGTCTGTGGTACTGAAAGCAACACGACCATCAAGTAATGCTTGGGACACTCACATCTCAATGTAAGCATGTCTCCTCCAAACTCACTCCAGTGATGTTGACTTAGCTCAAGACATTTCTAAACTCCTTTTGGAATTGCCTTTAGAGTCAGATTTATTTAATTTACAGCCCATCCTCCATTTTTATGAACATGGCATTAGAAACATGGATTATTTTCCATATGCACTTTCAAATCACTTGATTTTTTTGCCCTAAAATCAAACTACCTGCCTTAGAGGGCAATATTTGCAACTCCTGATGTTATTCAAAAGAATATGACACGAGCTCTGAAGACAGTTCCGAAAAGGTGTGACATCACTGCTTTGATCAAGAGCAGCATGTAGTCTTGAGAAGACAACTCCAATGTAAAGAAAGCAATTTTGGAGTTACTTTCCCAAAGTAACTCCAAGGACATAACTTGTTGAAGGACATAGCTTGTCGAAATATCTCCACTCAAGAACCACAACAAATATGGTAAGCATGATAGGTAAAAACTTATATGACTGTAGGGGCACCTGGGTGGCTCAGTGGGTTAAAGCCTCTGCCTTCAGCTCAGGTCATGATCTCAGGGTCCTGGGATCGAGGACCTATATATATATGTGTATATATATATATATATATATATATATATATATATATATATATATATTTTAAGATTTTATTCACTTATTTGACAGAGAAAGAGAGAGAGAGAGCAGGAAGAGCAGCAGGCTGAGGGAGAGGGAGAAGCAGGCTCCCCATGGAGCAAGGAGCCTGATGGGGCTCAATCTTAGGACCCCAGGATCCCCTTAGGACCCCAGGATCATGACCTGAGCAGAAGGCAGATGCTTGACTGACTGAGCCACCCAGGCGCCCCCAGTTAGTAGGTTTTAAAAGCAATGTAGGAAAAAATTGATAGTGTCCTGAATGAAGTTGGTGACTGGGAATGAACAGAAATTGATAAATTAAGAAGATGTTCAAGATGAAGACCCAAACAGCGTTGCTGAATTGAAAGAAAGGAGCAAGGAAGAAACCAAGATTTCTGGCTTAAAGAATTGGTTAGATGGGTCTAGTAATTCCTTTCACTGAGGTAAATGACCCAGCGGGAGAATCAGATTTGAGGGGAGGTTGAACGTGATTGGATATGGAATGAGAAGAGAGAGGATCCTCTAGATATAATAAAACACTTAAAAATCATGTCTAAATAACTGAAAAGTCATCTCCAAGAAATAGAAATGGCAGCTATGAGTGATGCTGGAAGAGTAAGTTGAATGACAGGAAAAGAGCTCAGTCAGAAGCCAGAAAAACATCCACATTAGTCAACAGGAAGAAGAGGAGGCATTGGGGGAGAGTGAGATGGAGTGACAGGAGAGGCAGGAGGGCAACCTTTTGCCTGCAATTCTCACTCCGCCATCTCCTTCCAGCTTCACCCCATTACCACTACATTATTCATCTGAAAAACTATTCTGTCAGGGTTCTTTGCTGAAAACCCACCTTCAAGCAGTGCCTCTTTTGTAGGCTTTCTCTGACAAGCTCCATGTAGGAATAAATGTCCCTCCTCAGTTACAGCATGAGTCTCGGCAGATGCATGTCCCCCCTGGTGGCAGAGACCATTCTCTCCAACGTGTCCCCAGTCCAATAATGAGCACATAGTAGGCATTCAATTTGTCTTTGTGGAATCAAAGAAGAAAAGTAAGTTCTCATGCTTGATGCATAGGGCAGTCCTTATGTAATCACTTGAAGCCAATTTACTCTTATTTTGGAAATAATTCTAATACATTTTCTAACCCACAGGTGGTTAAAAACAGAGGGGGGCTTGAACCAGAGGCACACATACTCACACTCACAGAGCACTTAAAAGTGAAAGAGAAGCAGCTAAAAAGCTTTGTATGTGGCAGTCTAGGGTCCCTCGGTGTAAGTGCCGACATGCCCACAAATTTTAACACAATACAAATGAGAAAGTGATGTTCGTGTGAGAACATCGAGTCTACAAGGAGGCTAAATTACGACAGGTAGAACTCTGAGTAAGCCAAGAGAATATGTGGCCATTTTTGATAGATTTATAGTACAATGGAAATGATTTTTGCTTTTTAGCTTTTAAAGAAAAGGTTATATGTATGTTAGAAAGGTTCAAAACGTTTCAGCTGAGTTTCCAGCTATCTGGAATATGAGCATTCTGGAGAGCAGCTCATTCTCTAACAATGGGTGTCCCATACAAACAAGTTGCTGCCATATGTGGATATGCATTACTCAGAATTACAGAATGGAATCTCTTGCCTTTCTCATTTATAAACTCATGAAGACAGTGTTTATTACAAAAGCATATTAAGCAGAACACAACATTTCCAAATGGCTGTCCCATTGTTACCAATGTCTTCTACATCAGGAGGTACAAGAATTATTTAAGAGTTCTACAATGCGAGTTCCCTCTCTGTCCTTCATGGAAGAGCACAGAAGTGTATTCTGTTGATTTTTGCAAGGACTGAGCTTCCCTGCCATCAACTTGTGACTGACTGTGTTCTTGGATATTAAAATAAAGCTCACTCAAAAAATATTCCTAAATAGGGCACAATGGTTAAACTGGCAATGCTATAAATATTATGGGACCAAAGTATATTTTTGTCTTTATTTCTCTATGCCAGACGCTGTTGAACCAACTGTTAATACACACACTTTTTTGTTGTTGTTGTTGTCAAGGAGAGTATGCAGCTTGTTCAGGGCTATTTTAAATTCTGTGCCTCATTTCAAATAAATATTTACCCAAAGAAAGGTGTCTGACAGAGAAAATCTATACACTGTCATAATCCTTTTACACAAAGCGGTATTTTTCCTCTAGAGATCTCACCAAAGATATAAAAAGTCCCCCCGTGAAAATCCCATTATGAAGAGAAGGAAAGAACAAAGGAAAAATTAACATTATTCTCCAAAAGCTGAAGTTTATAAAAACAAAACATTTCTTTGTCAAGAGGCCCAACCAGTTTGCCCTGCATTTGAAACCTGCTAAACTGGGGCGCCTGGGTGGCTCAGTGGGTTAAGTATCTAACTCTTGATTTCAGCTTAGGTCATGATCTCAGGGTCTTGAGATCAAGCCCTATGTTGGGCTCTGTGCCCAGCCCAGAGTCCACCTGATTTTCTTTCTCCCTCTCCTGCTGCCCCCTCTCTGCTCCCCACCCCCCCTCACACTCTAAATTAATTCATTCATTCATTCTCTTTAAAAACCTGCTAAACTAAGATATCTCAATGGAAAAATAAAGAGTAGCAGGGGATTATTTTTCTAAGCATCTGAAAATAAGTATTATATAATCTGCACATTAAAAAAAACTCGACATATTTGAAAACAACCTCTGAAACAGGTTAAATTATGTATTAGCATTGCTAAGTTGAAATATTTGACAACTATAAAAGAAGAGGGAAGCTATCAGTTAAAAACCAGGCATTTTAATGCTATTCTAACTTGTATAACAATAGCTTTTCTAGAGACTTTTTAGAATTATTCAGGGAACTGAAACAATTTCCTAGTGGCTTTTGCTGACAATAATATATCCTAAAATCATTAATATACTAATAACCAATATAGATTGAATACCTATTATGTGTCAGGCACTCTGTATAGCACTTTACATGGAATTTGCAGTTTGATCCTTGCAATAATCCTGTAAAAATGTATTATTATATTCTCTATCATACAGGTGCAGTAACTGACGCTGGGTATTCAAGGTATAGCTGCCATGTGAGGGCACGAGGATTCAAACCCGTGTAGCTCAACCACATCTTGGAGATCCAATAGTGAGCCAACCTACTCTTCCTGCAATTTGTGGTCTGTTAACTGAGGTGAACTTCAGACATTCAAACAGTACCTACATAGGTGCTCTGAAAGATAGGTAGAGGATACTGTTAGAGAATAAAACACAGGGTCAGAATTGGGGCCGTCAGAGAAGAACAGAGAGTTCTCACCCTTGGGGTGAGAGCTAATGATTAGGATGTAGAGAGGCAAAGAATTGGGGAGTGTTCCAAGCAGCAAAGAGGGCATATGCAAAGGCCCTGAGGCAGAAAAGAGTTTATTTCAGTAATGGAACTAAAAGAAAATAAGTGTATCTGGAATGTACTGAACAACTGAGAGAATGGAGAGAAATGGGCTTGGATGAGTAGGCAGCGCCTCAAAGATCTGTGAAGGATTTTCTATCATCTTAAGTACAATGAAAAGCAATTGAAGATCTTTCTATGAAAGGTCTTTTCTATGAGTAAAGAGAAGCATGATCCTATTTGCATTTAAATTTGTCTGGTTACTGTTTGGACAATGGACTGAAGGATGGGAAGAGACCAGGCTGGACGCCATGGCGGGAGTCCCAGATGGCCGGGATGACGCCTGGACTAGGAGTGGCAGTGATGTTGGAAGAGAGAGAACGTGCCAGCAGTGTACTGTGTAAGGAGGTTACAGGAGCTGGTGGCAGACTGGATGGAGAGGGAAGCCAACATCTTATCAGAGGCTTTCCTTAAATCAGTGCTCAACTCCTTCCCACTTCCCTGCATCTGATGGGGATCAGTCCTTTTCAGAGTTAATACCAGTGTAAATTTGTCATGATACTCGAGTGCTTCAAGTTATGGATCTTGGGAGGTTATCACTGTGCCGGAGAACGTTTACATGAAGAAGAGAACTGAGAGTTCTCTCATGACAAATAGAATCTGACCACGCATCTTGATGTAATACTTCCTCTTTCATTTTTATAAGACAAAATAAAAAGAATTATTTTTAAAAACAAATTATATATTTATATATATTATATTATAGATAATATATATATTAGCACTTGTTTATCAAAATACTAATAATTCATAATGTTTTACAAATTATATATCAAACCTCCAAAAAAAAATCGGTAATTAAACCCAATGTTAATGGTTAGAGATTTGAGAAATCATGTTCCAAAACGTATTTTCTGTGCACATTCCAGCGGCAGATAATTTATTTTAAGTAACTAGTTCTGAGACTGGCTTCTTCTATAGACTGTTGTTCAAGTTATTCTCCATGAGATTTGGCCTCCTTGGAGCACCTGCGTAACTCAGTCAGTTAAGCATCTGCCCTTGGCCCAGGTTGTGGTCCCAGGGTCCTGGGATTGCTTGGTGGGGAGTCTGCCTCTCCCTCTACCCCTCCCTCTGCTCATTCTCTCTCTCACTCTCTTGCTCTCTCTTTCTCTCTCTCTCATAAATAAACAAAATCTCAAAAAAAAATGTTTCAAGAGATTTAGCCTCCTTTTCCTCAATATCTTTCTGCTCACACATATGGCAATAAACCACTTTCCAATGGTCACATTGGGAGTCTTTCTGTCAGTATATGGAAGTGCATGTCTGAGTTTGAAATTAATTAGCCAGAATTCATACAAAGAGGAGAGGCCAAAAGAGCAAGGGTATTTTAAACCTTTCAACATCAGTAACAGATGAGAGAATGGGGATGCCGAGTCTGCAGAAGAAAGACTAAGGGTGACTATCTTAACTATTTTCAATGCATACTAGAAAGTCTACATTGTGGAAGAATTGAATTTACTATTTGTAGCCACAAAGGGCAAAACAGGGTCCAATGGATGAAGGACAAGGAGAGGCAAATTTTTGCTCAATGTAAAGAAAGCCTTTCCCAATACAACTGTCTAAAAACCAAACAGGCCAGAGTGATTCGCTGTCAAAAGTGATACCACAGACACTAAATAACCATTTTACATTAATGTTTTATAAAGATTGATCAATTAGAAAGCCATTTGGCTATTTCTAAGATTCGCTATGTAATGATTGTCTCTAGCATCCATTCTTCTTACAGATAATTCTAACAGTCATAAATTTCCATTTGAAGATTTGTGTAGTTCACTAGCATCACATTGGAAATTGTGGGGGAGGGGTTTGAAGCTAGACTAAGTAATTAGTCCATTCTATTTCTCTGACCATGATGATTGGTTTAGGGTTGACCGTGTGACTTAATCTAACCTGATTCCTTAGGAATGTTGGGACAGATATGCTTTATTTCCACCACAGGACAGAGAGATAGGAAAGCCTGTAATAACCAGTAGACATCTTAGGACCACACAAGAATGAGGTGAACAAAGAGACCAAGCAAAGACTTGAACTCCTCATGTCATAGAAACCAGTAGATCAAGCCTTGCCTAAAGCCAGTTCTCCCAATATGCCTTTTCCATTACATGAGCCAGTGAAGTCTCTTAAGCAGTTTGTGAGTGTTTCCCACACATTAAAACAATGGATTCCTAACTCTGACTCTTATCCAAATATGTGTAAAGTAACCCATTCTCAGAAAGAAAGTGAAAAGGAAACCAGCTACATGTTGTATCCAGAGATCCACTTAGCAACCAAGAGATTTCTCTAATATTGGTCCCTGAGAATCATAAAAATCTCCATTTGGGTCTCAGGACCATTAGTTTCTCTTTCAGAATAAAGCATGTTTGCCAACATTTCAACAAAAAAATTACTAAGCATTTAAAGCAGATTTAAGCAGTTTTATAAAAAACTTTTCATTCCAAATGCATAAACTTAATTCGTCTTCCCCCACACAGGGCTACTGTCAATGGAAAAAAAAAAGCAGTTACAATCAATTCATAAATCCTACAGTGTTAATGCCTTTGTGAGTTAACTATATTAAATGCTTACATAATTTCTTAATTTGCTTAAAGTTTTGGTAACTTCTCAACACTAAAACTGTAAGAACCATAAATTACTTTGCATGTTGCATCTCCGTATTTCATATTTTGATTCTATAGAATGGTTTTTGACCCACATCTAAGTTCAAATTTTACCAGTCTTTACTCATTTATGCCTACCTGTAAATTTTAAAATAAAAAGTGAAATTCACAGACTTATACTGAAGCCAAATATTAGCATCTATTTTGCCTGCTGGCTTGTAGCCCGTGATTGTGTTGAAAAAAAAAAACTTTTTTTTCAGTCCTCAGGAGAGTTGGGTAAGGCTCCAGGTAGACCAAGACCCTACATCAGGAGTCTCTGGCCAGGAGCAGCTTATCTGTTTACCCAAAATGCAACAGAAATATTTTCATTTTCTCTGGGTAGCATTGCAACAAAACTTCTAGGATGTGCTACCCTATGCAACATTACTTAAAGGTTCTACCTTGCTCTTCTTTTATTGAATCTCACAGATTCCAGCTCTGGAAACCTATGATAAATATTGTTTTTCCAGAATATCATTAAAGACAAGTAAGGCTTTTCTTTCAGTTGAATTTAAAAAATTCAAGACAATGCATAACTTTTCTTCTTCGGTGCCGAGATAAAATACTTTCACTTGTTTCTTTCCCTTAAAATTTATTTTTATGTCCTTTTACTCAGTTCTCCTCTTAGAAAAGTGGATTTTAGCAAGTTCTGGCTTAAAAATAAAATTGTAGATTTTCAGGGTAGAGCATGTTCCAGTACATTTCTTCACATTATTGCTGTTTGTGGAAAAGACTCCTACAGCCAGACACAGAGGAATGGGAAACGTTGCAGAGACCACCCAACAGGGTGCTTGGAAAATGTGTAAGAAACACTCTAGAAGGATGGGTTCTTGTTCTGATATGATAGTGCCTGGGTACTGTCAAGCATTCGTCTATCACTTTTATTAACAATGGTTATTTAGTATTCCTGGTTTTAAATTGCAGAAAAGAAGTTCTTATCTTTCAACATCATGTTCACACAGAAAACACCCTTTGGGGGCAAAATCCTAACCTTAAATAGGTTCTGTGCCCAGTTCCCATGAAAGTTTCTTATTCAGCCAGGATAAAATTATCTGTAGTACATGAAATCTAGGTATTGTTGGCTATAGTAAGCAAGAATCATTCGAAGGAATTGAAATTTTATAACTAGCAGGAGATAAATTACTTCACATGCTCAGTTTCATAGGAGAAATATTTTATTTTGTTAACAGTAACCCATCACGAGGACACCTGGGTGGCTCAGTCGGGTAGGCATCTGCTTTGGCTCAGAGCATGATCTCAGGGTCCTGGGATCAAGCCCGGCATTGGGTTCCCTGCTTAGTGGGGAGCCTACTTTTCCCTCTCCCTTTGCTCCTCCCCCTGCTCATGTTCTCTCTCTCACTCTCGCTCTCTCGCTCTCTCTCTCAAATAAATAAAATCTTAAAAAAAAAACCCAATAACCCATCACATGAAAAAAGTATTTACAACTTCAAAACTCTGGTTCTATATTTTTGACAGCAAGGATAAGAAGCTTTTCAGGGCGCTTCTCCTAAGCCAGAATCTTCTATGAATGCCACTCCAAATGCTACCTTATCCCCTAGGGGTCAATGCTGCCTCTATCTCCTAATACAGATATGTTGAAGAAAACACTCTCATCTATTTTTGAACATTCTGAGATCTTTGAAGTGAAAACTCATATAAATAGTTGGAAGCATATTATTAGAAGTCTGCTTGGAAACCATCTGGGTCAGGAAAAAAGATAACCCGCAGAGGGAAAAGATTACAAGGTTGTGGGTAACCACAAAATCAAATGATTGTTAGCCTCTGGCACACTTACTTATGCGCCACTGTGCTAGATTCACCTTCTAAAATGGGGACTGGAAATAGAGTGGTTTTCAAACCTGTAGACATGTTGCGCAACGCAGTGTTTAATTTAAGGAGGAATAAAAACTCCTGTATCTCAATAAATTCAAATGAATGACTGATAGAGTAAGGAGTATCCACCCAAAAAATACATAAATATTTGCTGATTTTTCAAATGATATGTAAGACTGGTCCTATAGTAGGCATTCCAGAAAAGCCTGAGGCATGCATTGGTAATCCCAACCAAAGAGTCAATGAGCCACAGGAATGGAAAGAGATTCACTGTCTACAGGTGGGCAGTAATAGACTGGGTGTAGACCTGGTTCTGGAGAATCTGCGATCCCACTGATATGCTTACCTCATTTTCTATGCCTCACTTACTCTGGGCTATTTCCGATCTGTGCGGCAGAGCTAGATCTTCGCACAGGTTAGCACAGAGAAAACAAGTGGTATGGATTCATTTCATATAGAATTGCTTTTTTGCTTTTTTTCCTTCTAGGGGAGTCAAATTTCTTGGGAGTATAAGACAAATGTATCAAAGTTTTCACAATGGAGCCTACCATTTTGTGGATGTTAAGTATTAAAAAAACAAGAATAGCCTACTGACCCTGGATATGGGGGTATTAAGTGTGCTCATAAATTGAAATGTCAGCTGTGAAATATTTTACTATGATGGCAAGGACTCAAAGTAGGAGTCAGAAGACCTATATTCTCATCCCAGCTCTGCCATTTATAGGTCCGTGAATGCCGACAAGACGAACTCTTTGAGGGTCCGTGTTCCTTACCTCCAAGTTTCTAATTTCTCAAGTTTATTCTGAGAATACAATGTTCTTTCCAAATTGAAAGGCCTTATAAAGTATTATAGCTACCCTTTTGAAAATCTGCATAAGATGTGATAGTATTCTCATATCTTAGTTATTAATACAACATAATAGCACTTGTTTTAACCGTTATTTAACCCAGTAAAAATTCATTTGAGTCATCACCATGGGTAAGAAATTTACAAGTCAGATACATCCATGACCTCAAGAAAGTTGTGTTCTAATAAGAAAGACAAAGTTTTTTGGTTTTGCTTTCGTTTTAAAGATTTTATTTATTTATATCAGAGAGAGAGAGAGAGAGAACACAAGCAGGGGGAGTAGCAGGCAGAGCCGGCAGAGGGAGGAGCAGGCTCCCTGCTGAGCAGGGAGCCCCAATGCGGGGCTCAATACCAGGACCCTGAGATCATGACCTGAGTTGAAGGCAGATGCTTATAATCAACTGAGCCACCCAGCCACCTCAGGACAAAGTTTTTTTTAAAGCTGCAAACTGTGCCCATATAATACATAATAAATGTGATAACAGGGGCATCTGGGTGACTAGGTCAGTTGAGCCCCCAACTATTGATTTCAGCTCGGTTTGTGATCTTGGGGTCCTGGGGTGGGGCCCCACGTCAGGTTCTGCACTCAGTGGAGAATCTGCTTGGGATTCTCTCTCTCTTTCTCCATCTCCCCCTCCCCCTCTCTAATATGCTTATCTCTAATGCTCTCTCTAATAAATAAATAAAGCTTAAAAAAATAAATAAATGAGTATGATATCAGAAGTATGCACAACATAGGTTAAGAGTAGGAGTGGGAAGGAAGTAATAGGGAAGATGGTAAGAAGGTTCTAAAATAAAATAACCAGAACAACAGATGAAAAATCCAGGATCAAATTTGTGTTAAAATTCTAGCTATGCAATCTCTTTCAAGTTTTTTGTTTCATTACTTCCTGGATGTGTAAGATTGGGAAAAAAAATATTATCTTCCTCCTAGGACATTTGTGAGGATAAAATGAGGCAACACAGATAAAGCTTTAGCATTGCACCTGGCACATAACACATGCTTAATAAATGTTCAACTGTAAGCACATGTGTGCTTCTGCCTGAGTACCTAATGGAATGTTATACACATAACAGGCTCTCTGTAAATTCTTAGTTACAATCTTACAGGGTCAGTATGAATGCTAATCTAAAGGGCTGTCATCATAAACATATATTCCAACAATATACTGTTGAAGACGTAGTTTTTGTTTACTAAATTAATACTATCCACTTGTTTTCTTAGTTCTTTACCTTTTTCTTCTAAATGCAGAATGTAGAAAATATATCAGAAACAAAACATACACATCCATGGTAAATCAGTTGACTGAGGGTTCTGATTAATGGAATTTGACTTAATCCATATCAATCTAGCTACAAGTTGCAATAATCACTATATATTTTTGTTTGTTACAAAGTACACATGTACTTTTGGGAACATTCCATCATAGTTAACCTACTGAAAGGTATTTCAATTTTGCAGGGTCTTGGGAGATCTTGAAGGACTCTATTTGTGTAAACAACAACAAAAAATGCGGATTAAAAGAAATCTTTTGGCTAAAGTGAGAGAGAGGATTCAACTGAAAAGAAAGGAAGTATAAATTATTTTATTAAAAATTAGAAGCCAGTTCTTCTCTACTTGGGAAGATATAACCAAATGCATTTCTTTTTTTTTTTTCTGCGTAATTAGCTAAAACAAGATTAGAAACCCTTTGATTTTCAAAACTTTGAGAGGGTACTTTATTTTCTCAAAGCACATACTGAAGTCTTCATGTTAATATAAATTTAGAGATATAAAACAACTCCATTTCTGATGCAAATCTTTTTTTTTTTTTAAGATTTTATTTATCTATTTGTCAGAGAGAGAGAGGGAGAGAGAGCACAAGCAGGCAGAGTGGCAGGCAGAGGCAGAGGAGAAGCAGGCTCCCCGCTGAGCGAGGAGCCCGATGTGGGACTCGATCCCAGGACCCTGGGATCACGACCTGAGCCAAAGGCAGCAGCTCAACCAACTGAGCCACCCAGGCGTCCCTCTGATGCAAATCTTAAAAATATTCATCTGAAATTTTTAAAGGTCCAAAGAATTGGCCAGTTCCTTATTTTTATTGAGAATAAGAAATAGCCACTCAGCTAGTTTTGTTCTTTTTTCATATTTTATTTATTTATTTGTTTATTTGCTTATTTATTTGGGGGACACAGGAGCAGAGGGAGATAGACAAGCAGACTTGGGGATCGATCCCATGACCCTGAAATCATGACCTGAGCCAAAATCAAGAGTTGGATGCTTAACTGACTTAGCCCCCCAGGTGCACCTCCGCTAGCTTTATTTTTGTTTCTGCTCTCCCTTCTTCTTCTTTCCCTTTCTTCTTCCTCTTTCTCTCCCTCCATCCTTCCCTCCTTTTCTCCCTTTCTTTTCCTTCCTTCCTCTCTTTCTTTTCTTTCTTTTTCTTTCTTTCCTGTCTCTTTCCTACCCCTCCTTCTTTCTCTGCGTGACCACAGACCAGAAACTTTCCTAAGTTCTGGCAAAGAAACAGAATCAAACAGTTCCTCCCTCACAGAGCTTCAACTCTTCTATGGAAAACTGTTAACTAAACAGGTCTGTTTATGACAACATGATAAATGCTATCATAGGGAAGCACCGTGGAGGACAAGAGCACATTGCTGTGGAATGTGGCTTAGTTCACAAACAAGAAACAATTCATTACCCAGGGTTTTTGAAGTTGCTTTTCATCTTACTATGTATTTATATGTAAGTATACAAATATAAAAATACAACATAGTCAAACTTTGCCTCACAGTATCCCAGGGTAATTAGGTTTAGGCATTGTGGTTCACTCTAATAAATGGGCTAAGCCCCTTCACCAGACATGTATAAAATAAAGGAACATATAGTGGAGGTTTCCTTGAAAACCTCTTTTTGTAATGATCTGAGGCTTTCTGAGTAATGTCTAATCTTTCTAAAGAAATGTCGCTGCAAACATTTTTGGACGTTGCTGGAACTGGTCTGGATTTTCAAGTCTCAGAATATCAGTTATGACCTAATAAGACCTATGCCATCTGTTTTTTTTCTTTGCTCAGAGAAGCTTTTTTTAAGTTTACTATAGAAGGACATATTTTAAATGTATTTCTTCCCACAGAAATTTATATGCAGGTTGGCAAGCTTTCTCAAAGATCAACACTTCTGACTTCATCAGAAGGGTTTTTTCCTACAGTGTAATCATGGAGGACTGTTTTCCAAACTCTTTTTATAAGTTTTGATCCTGACCAATTAGCTAATAAACCCCTACATGGACTGATTAGTTCTGTACAAACAAAGCTGTTCCCATAAAACATCAACACTTCTTAAAGGGTAACACGTCAGCCATTATGGTCAGTTCTAATTTACGGCGTCTACTTGCCTTCCTAGAGGATGGCAGCGGGCCAGGCAGGAATATCTAAGCTGGTTGGAAAACCCGCTCTGGTTGCCTAGCAAACCTCCCGTTATGGGAGCCAGGCAGCCCGGCCTCTCAGATCTCCAGCACCCTGCAGACACCCTCTTCCTCCCAGGGTGTAGTGCAATAAGTATTCACAAATGCTTTTAAAAAAAAGAGAGAGAGAGAGAATATTCATGTCTGCCATCAATCTATGTACATATTTAATACAGAACGTTATAAAGGTGAAAATGGGGGAGCAGTTTAGTATTTCTAGATCAATACAGTCTTCTGACCAATTTCTATACAATGCCAGTACAACATATACAAGCAGAATGCCTTTTTTCCCCAAGACTGACAGCATAGCTTAAAGTTTCCAAAAATTCAAATTATACCAATAGAGTACATACATAAAGCCAATAACAATTACTAAGTACCAAGAGCAGAACGGTCCTTGCAAATTCTGCGTTCGTGCATGGGACAGTAAACATCCATCATTTCCTGAAGTTCTGTTATAGTTGTAAATCCTCAGTCATTTTAGGAAAAAAAACAAGGTCTAGAATAGCATCACTAAAAGTAACCCGGGTTCAACACGGTCACCAGTACATATCAAAAAGCAGGTACAAGTTCCTCCATACACACGAGGCATAATGGAATACTATCTTAAAGCTACACTACTAGACTACACAATTCAAATGCCATTTTTTGAAGATTCTAACTTTTCCAGCCCAGCAGAGAGGGCCAATGTCTTTAAACCTAGAAGATACACTTCTTTCCCTTTCCCTCTCTCCCTCTCACTTGTTTTCTCTCTCCCTCTCTTTCATTCTACCTCTCCGTCTCCTTCTCTCTCTCCCCAATGCAATTTCAGAAAAGCTCTGGGAAACAGCAAGGTAATGTCTGAGAGTGAGTGCACTTGGGTCTCGACTTGGCCCGGACACTACCTGATTGTAGAGCTAAGTACAACTCCCAATTCACTTGACTCTCATGGGCCTCATTTTCCTCCTCTGTAAAAGGATAGTGTTGGTCAACATACTCTTCACGGTCCTTCCTGATTCCAACATTTTATGTCTTGTTATTAACATAAAATCAAGAGAATCTCCCCGTCACTATGAATTAGGAAAATGAGAGCAAATATCTGAATAATGTCAAATTTTAGATTTTTTTTTTAATGCAGAAAATACCCAGGGCAGGAATTTCATCTTGCCTCTGCGCCCAGCAGGAGCTGGGGTCCAGGCAAGACTAGGAATGTCGGGCAAACTGGTGAGACAGGACCAAGAGGAGTTCATTCACATGTTGAGAGCACAGGTCTTGGTTTTTGCTGAAGGGGAAAGGGGCAGGAGAAGACTCCAGAGAAAGCAAACGTGATGGAGGACAGCTGTGTCCCTAAGGATGCCTCGATCTATGGACAGGGACAGTCCCAGCGTGGGCGCAAAGAGGGAGAGTCAGTGCTGCTTCCGCATGGGCTCTCGGAGCCAGGACCCTGGGAGGCGGAGAGCATCCTCGCTCTTTATGGAGCCCCGGGGCTCTGCCACACTTAGGAGAGCTGGGAGACAGAACCCTGGCTCCTCTACAGCCTAAAGCATATTTAACCACAATAGTAATAATTTACATTCATTACACTTATGCCTTATAGCACTTTAGCATTTTTGTTTTATTATACCTTTTGCTGTTGTGACTCTTAAACTGACTATCATTTTCTCTTCGCCTTGACTGCTAGAGACTTTGGGGCCCCAACTGCAGCCTGGCTGTCGGGGTTCTCCACGTCGTTGTACAGGTTTGCCAGCACCATTTAATCAGGGCAGAAAGAAGTATTCCTTTAATCACCCTTATTATTCTTTCCTCCTACTTCCAACTGACCTTCCCACTGCATTACCTAAACATCTCTAACTGTGTCCCATTCTCCTCAGCACCCGCCATGCTGCCACAGTTCACAATCTCACCACAGTCCACAGTTGCAATAGCTTCCCAGCAGCTCCAGACGTGTATCAAAAAGTCAAATATTATCTCTTCTTCATGGGAACCCGAGAATTATGTGAACAAATTTCACTCTTGCTAATAGCTCCCTATCATACACTCATAGGACAAAACCCAAGATCCGTATAACAGCTTCCAAAGGCTTTTCTAATCTGGTTCCTGCCTACCTCCCCATCTCACTTCCTATGATCCCCAGCTCTGTTTTGCATTCACGTGGATGGAAACACAGCACACCGAGCCATGCCTCTTTGCCACTGAAAATACTGTTCCATCTGCTCCAACTGCATTTTTCCTCCTCTGCCTGGTAAAAATCTGCTAGCTTCTCCCCTACTGGACTGTGTACATTTGGAGGCAGAATTTGTGCCTAATTTATCTTTGTTTTTCCCAGTACCTTGCAAAAAGATTGGCACTTCTCAGAACTTTTTAAAATGTCTTGGAAATCGGCACATGAGCTTTCAGGGCACCGATTCCCTATCAGGCTACCTGGGCAAAGAAGTATAATCCCATGTCCCACGCCTATTTCTACTGTCTTAAGGGCCATGTTAGTACTAACAGTTAACTCGGAATGTTCATGGCTTTGTTCCATCCCCAATGATAGCACCAAAAACTAATGCCAAATTCAAAGATGTTCTATTTCTCACTAGTCATGCCACAAGATCCTCTTCTGCCAATTTTCAATCAAAAAGAAAGGGAAAAGGAGAAAGAAGAAGAAGAAGGGAGGGTGGGGAGGAGAAGGAGCAGCGCCTGGGTGACTCAGTTGGTTAAATGCCTGCCTTCAGCTCAGGTCATGATCCTGGGGCCCTGGGATTGAGCCCCACATTGGGTCCTCTGCTCAGCAGGAAGTCTGCTTGTCCCTCTCCCTCTGACCCTCGCCCCATTCCCCTCACATGTTCTCTCTCTCTCTCCCTCCCTCTCCAATAAATAAATAAAATCTTTTAAAAAGAGGAAGAAGAGGCAGCAAAAATTTCCTGCAGACCTGTGTGATTCTGGAATACGGGAATACCTGTACCAGAAGGGATGGTTTGGGTACGTCTCTAACTTTGCATGATCTGTTGGTCCTTAATCCCCTGGGGAATGCTGCACACCCACGCAAAGCCCCTGGGTACTACCTCTCACATTTAAATCTTTGATTCACTGACAGATGTGTAGAATCCAATGTAGGTAGACCACTCCTGTCAACTACATGTGTACTGAAACACAAACAACACAGAAGTGCAGATTATTCCAGCTGACATCAGCATTAACTGAAACTTAGTACAACTATCTCCTTAAGGCTTTCTGGAAAACTTGTTGCCGCATGAACTCAGTTGTGGTGGTGTTGTTGTTTTAGAGCGTCCTGTTGGGATGTCTGCCCTTCCTCATGCAAGGATTTTTCCGACAGGAGAGATTCAAGAAGCTGAGAGAAGCAACTGTATTATGGCGGAGCACCAAGGTTACAGTGATGTGAAGAGGCAGCGTTCTCTCCAACAGGGTGCCGTCTGCAGGCATTTCCTGGGCTGCATGCAAGAGTCCACATCTGCGTGCCCCAAGGGATGACACAGGTCAGTGAACCATCGTGTTTGTGCTCAGCGCTAGGAGGCAACCTCCAAGGTCACTATTTGGGTTCTCAGACTATACATTACGTGGGAAATTTAGCCAAAACAGCAATATTCTGAATTGGCCACCATACTATATGTATGGCAGGAAAACATTTTTCCCCAAAATACATACTAGGAACCTGGATGCCCCAGTTCCTTTATTGCATATTCAGGGAATTTCTCATTTTATTTAAAAGATTTACTTTGTGCTATTATTAGCACAGGTGTATAATTAAAGATATATGCATAGAGAAGACCAGCCAATCCAAATACAACTCAACTACACTATGTGGATGATACTTCTGGTAAAAAAACAAAACAAACAAAAAACTTATTTCTTCTTTATAGGCTGAGCTTACTAGCTGTCTGAGATCCCTAAACATACTGGGATTCCTACAGGACACTTTTCCTTGGAATTTAAAATGTGAGATAGCAGTACGCCTTTCTATCCTATTATAATAGCAGTCTCAAATTCATAACTGACAGAAATTTTAAAATGCCAGGAGTTAATGTACAGGGAAAAGGCTGTTAGGTCTCATAAGTAAATACGGTATGTGTCTCTCTGTATGAACGTGTAGGTTCCCATAGGATACACAGTTAGAAAATATGTACATCCCATGAATCTGTACGTCAAAAAGAGTTAGGAGCAAAATCTACAGACCATCCTGGATTGGGAGTTTCTTTGGGAATTCTTTAGAGGATAAAGTCAGGAGCACCACAAATATAGCACGTGTTTACTTCTAGAGGGGATCGTTTACATATGGGTCTTGGAGCAGAAAGCCAATCTTCTTTCTCTAACACAGAAGGATTTCTTGAGAGAATGAAATAGCCTTGCCCATGAGACAGATGTATGTGTACTTCAGGCAGTGTCTAACTAGGACCCAATTATTAGAACTGGTGGCAAAAACCATTTGACAGTAAACAAAACTGTACATGGTTAACTGGAATTAGTCAGTGGTTAAGACATCACACTGAAATACAAAGACCCATATTCCATGTGAGTTTGACTTTGACCTTCACTCCTTCCTCATTTATTTAACCGTTCTACAAGCACACAGTAGACACCAAGCATACAAGATGAATAGGATATAGTATCTCCCCTCAGGGTGCTCCCAGGATAGTGAGGGCAAAAGTCAAAACCAGAGATAATTGTGAAACACAGTGTTAAGTGACAAAGTTACGCACACAATATTATGAAGACACTGAGATGAGGTAATTAATTCAAGGCCAAGCCAGGCTAGTTGGGGAAGTGACAGAAGTTAGGTAGAGGACAGAGAACTGCATATTGAGGGAGAAGAATGAAGACAAGATGGCAAAAGAAGTATATTTAAATAAATAAATAAATTCCTATGAAAAATAACTATTAGCAGTTGGTATTGCTAGCATTTAAAGCTCAAATTGAAGAGTTTTGGCGTTAGCCTGGAAGGGAAGGGTTTTAATCAGAAAAGGGACATGGGCCATGTGTTTCAAACATCAGCCTGACGCTTGTGTAGATGACAGATTGGAAGGTAAGATCTGTGCCAAAGACAGAGATGTGGGCATCATAAACATGATGATGATAGTAGAACCGTACTATCAAGTACGGCATAGTACTTGATGGCCATACTGTGGAATGGCATCAACCAAGAATGGCATCCAAGAATGGCATCAACGTGCAAGGTATAGTGCACACAGTGAGGAGGCAGGGGGCTGACCATGAAGCCCTAAAAAAAACCCAACCTTTAAAGGCTAGGTAAGCCCCCAAAGTTCACTTTCGCTTTTGTTTCCTTTGCCTTTGGAGATGTATCTTGAAAGAAGTTGCCATGGCCAATGTCGAAGAGGTTACTGCCCATGCTCTCTTCTAGGATTTTGATGGATTCCTGTCTCACGGTGAGGTCTTTCATCCATTTTGAGTTTATCTTTGTGTATGGTGTAAGAAAATGGTTGTTTCTTGCTTCTGCACAACAAAGGAAATAGTCAACAAAACAAAGTGGCAACCCACAGAATGGGAGAAGATATTCACAAATGACACTACAGACAAAGGTCTGATATCTAAGATCTATAAAGAACTTCTCAAACTCAACACCCAAAAAATAAATAATCAAGTAAAAAAAAGGGAGAAGACATGAACAGACACTTCTCCAAAGAAGACATACAAATGGCTAACAGACATTTAAAAATGTTCATCATAGGGGCGCCTGGGTGGCTCAGTGGGTTAAGCCTCAGCCTTCGGCTCAGGTCATGATCTCAGGGTCCTGGGATCGAGCCCCGCATCAGGCTCTCTGCTCAGCGGGGAGTCTGCTTCCTCCTCCCTCTCTGCCTACCTCTCTGCCTACTTGTCACCTCTCTTTCTCTGTCAAATAAATAAGATAAAAATATTTTTTAAAAATGTTCATCATAACTAGCCATCAGGGAAATTCAAATCAAAACCATATTGAGATACCATCTTACACCAGTTAGAATGGCAAAACTTGACAAGGCAAGAAACAAGTGTTGGAGAAGTTGTGGAGAAAGGGAAGTCCTCTTACACTCTTGGTGGGAATGCAAGTTGGTACAGCCACTTTAGTGTGGAGATTCCTCAAAAAATTAAAAATAGAGCTACCCTATGACCCAGCAATTGCACTACTTGGTATTTACCCTAAAGATACAGATGTAATGAAAAGAAGGGCCATATGCACCCCAATGTTCATAGCAGCAATGGCCACAATAGCTCAACTGTGGAAAGAGCAGAGATGCCCCTCAACAGATGAATGGATAAAGAAGATGTGGTCCATATAATGAAATATTACTCAGCCATCAGAAAGGATGAATACCCAACTTTTGTATCCACATGGACGGGACTGGAGGAGATTATGCTAAGTGAAATAAGTCAAGCAAAGAAAGTCAATTATCATATGGTTTCACTTATTTGTGGAACACAGGGAATAGCATGGAGGACATTAAGAGAAGGAAGGGGAAAATGAAGGGGGAGAAAATGGAGTGGGAGACAAACCATGAGAGACTATGGACGCCGGAAAACAAACTGAGAGTTTTAGAGGGGAGGGGGGTGAGGAGATGGGTTAGCCCAGTGATGGGCATTAAGGAGGGCACGTATTGCATAGAGTGCTGGGTGTTATATGCAAACAATGAATCATGGAACACTATATCAAAAACTAATGATGTACTGTATGGTGTCTAACATAATAAAAAAATAAATAAACAAAGGCTAGGTAAGGAACTTAAGGAGATCTTAGTAACAACCTTTCTTGGCCAGAAGAGATGATTTTTGCTCAGGCCAGTGTGTCCTCCTTCCGACCTGGTTATTTCATGATTAGACTGGTGTCCAAAAAGGAATGGTTTCATATATGTATTGTGCAAATGTTCATTTCATTTAAGATTTATTTCACCCTTGGCAAAATTGTTCCAGTATGCGGTCAGAAAAAAGTTGGAATATGAAATACATATTTCTTATTACAGCACACTAATACTATAAGGAGTGTTTTTGATACTTAAATTACTTCTCAGTTTTGAGAGAGAATGCCTAAGGAAGTGATTCCTTTTCCTTTGTTCCATGGTGGAATATTTTGTTTTTAGAGCCCAGGTTCCAAGACAGAACAAGTACCTGGTGATGTGCCCACTGTAGGTGCCAAGTATTGCTGTATCTACTTTAATATGTGTGAAGCTGGATCACTTAGATAAAAGTTGTTTTTCATGACGTGGGTGATCTCACCCACTCCAATGACTTCAACCACCAGCTGTACACAGATGAGTTCCAAATCCTTCCCTTTCTCCTGAGTTCTGGATCCTTATGCACAATTACTGACAAGGCACTGTGGATGGCTTCCAGGAACCTCAGATTTCAAATGCATAAAAGGAAACTCATTGTCTTTCTTGTATACCTGTTCTTTCTCCTATAGTTACTGTCTCCAAGAATGATGCTAAAATTTGCTAAATCACCCAAGTCCATCTCAGATTCCTTTCTCCTTCATTGTTTTCCGCATCCCTTCAACCACTTCATCTTACAGAATTGAATTATTTTGATCCATGAAATCCATCTCCTCTTTTCTACCCTTCACCTTCTGTCCCGTATTACTAGGACAATAATCTTATAACTGCTCAACTAGCCTTCAGTCTCTCACCCAACCAATCTTCTCTCCATGCGTTGATCATATTATTCCTTAAATGCATAAAATGTTTTTTAATGGGATTCCCATTGCCTTTTGGGGCCACAAGTCCCTCCATGATGTGCCTCTTGCCTAATTCCCCAACTCTAACTTTTGTCTGCTGACCTCCCCCCTTGGCCCACCCCACAGAGTTAGTTACACACCGAAGCCCTAGTTGTCACCAGCTCCAGCACTGAGAGGCTCTTACCAGGCCATGCTGGTTCATGCCTCAAGGCTGTTCTTAGAACACTTTGTGTGACCCTCTGTTCCATCCTGACAGACATCTTGTATTTGAAGCTGAAGCTTGTGTATTCCATCTTCTAATGTTTCAATCATCTCTCTCTTCCCGCTTCCTGCCTCCACTGTTCTCTATTCCACCTTCTACAACACTTACAAAATCTTATTACAATGATTCTATCACATATTTGACTCCCACTACTATAGTGCAAGTTTTCTGAAGAAATGAACCTTATAGTATTCATCTTTGTGCTCCTGGGACCTAGTTTGACTCACAGTGAGCCCTTAGTTGATGTTTATGGACATCAATAAACACATCAAAACAGCTTTAAAAATTGATATTTACATGATTGCATTTTTCTGTCTCTCTCCCTCCCTTTTTTTTTTTTTTTTTTTTTTTTTAAAGTAGGCTCTACACTCAAGCATGGAGCCCAGCAGAGAACCTGAACTCATGACCCAAAGATCGAGACCTGAGCTGAGATCCACGGTCAGGTGCTTAACTGACTGAGCCCCCCCAGGGGCCCCATGTTTTTCCCTTTTAATTGAATTACTTTGGTACATAAAAATAGCCAAAATATGAGGGGGAAAGGGCTAATATGGTGATTGCAAAGAGGTTTTGGCTCAAAAGTCCAACTCTAATCAACTGCAAATGGCTGGTAAGGCACAAGTATGAGGGACAGAGAGGTTCAATTGAGGCACTTAAGAATGAGTATAATGTTCTATTAGCATTTTCCGTTGTATTTGTGCCTTATATTTGCTCTCCTTCCTTAATGCAAATGTTCAACAAGGAGGTCTTTTTAAATAAGTGTTCCATAAGCATTTTTAAAGACCTCACTTTGCATATGAGTAAAGCAGTTCTGCATTCTAAGCCTGTATCACACTGGGAATACTACTAAAACTGGCTATTCAATACTGCTGTTTGATACTGCTATAGAACTCTTAAATGTATATTTAATTTTATAATAGCCTTAATCTTGCCCTATGTAGTCTGGTTGGGGTTGGTACAATTTTTTTTTTTTATGCAACTTGATGGACTTGGAAATCTAAAATTGTCACTGCATTACCTGTGAAATACTTAGGAATTAAATTATCATTACCTAATATAACTATGTGTGATGCCTTTTGTCAAATATGAAAACTAGATATATTGAGTTAAAAAGACAAATGAAAATTTTATTCCCAGGTTTAGATTAAGTCGTTAAAAAAAAAGGGACAAATTATTTTATGTGCAAAGTACATTTAAGAAAATGCAATCCCTAAGGTTTCCTTTGGAAAATTACTGTCTTATTCCACACAGTCTAATTAGGGTCTGTTTCATTATAATTTCATCTGTACTCTATATGCCATAGCACTGCTCTGCAAATGAGTCAGAGGATCACTATTCCTAGTTTGTAGCCAATTCTCCAGAGAAGCAAAGGAAAAAAGAAACAACTGCCTTTTAAGGAAATCCAACCTGTTTCTAGAGATAAACCTCTTTCTGTTTCTATTTGAACATAGTCTCAACAACGGAGAACGAGAAGCCTACAAAATACACGACCTGCCGGAGGAGCCGTCCGGCCAAATACATCTGTAGGTTTGTTTAATGCTCGTCGCTCGTCCCATTCCATAATCTATTATATAAACACATTACATAAAGATAGGCACCTGGACATACATGAGGTGGTAAAATAAAAGGACATTTTTATTTCTGCAAACATTAAGACACCTGGTTGCAGTTTGGAATTATATTTTGGCTACTATGTTAAAGAAATCTGTTTTTTAAAGTGAAAAAAGAGAACTCGCAGTTTCTAGGAAATTTATAAAGGAATTTGTATGGTGAAGAGTGTACATAGAAAGCTAAATGGGAAAGATTGCTAAAAGAAGGCTTCAGGGGGGCGCCTAGGTGGCTCAGTTGGTTAAGCGTCTGCCTTCGGCTCAGGGCTCAGGTCATGATCCTGAGGTCCTGGGATGGAGCCCACTTCAGGCTCCCTGCTCGGTGGGGAGTCTGTTCCTCCCTCTCCGTCTGCATCCCACTTGTGCTCACACTCTCAAATAAATTAATAAAAGTTTAAAAAAAAAAAAAGGTCTGTGCAGCAGGCACCATTTTACTAATCTCCTCTTTAACTTAATAATTTGATGGCAAAACTATCACCTCAGTTTGGACTTTCCTGTAACTCTTCTCACTCTCTGAATTTGAAGTGAGGAAATATAAAATTTGAGTATATGGTGGCTGGATCTTTAGCTATTTTTCCAAAATTTTGCAATTGTTTTATTCTCCTTACATTATACCAAAGTATTTCTAACACCAATCTTTTTTTTTTTTTTTGCCAGTGTCTTAAAATAGACTAGAAAATGACTCCTGGCATAATGAAATTCTTCTTTTAAAAGCACTAGCAACTAATGTTTATCCAGTAACATAAAATCATTCCTACAGATTGAAGTATTTTATTAGTGTCACCACCTGGAAGTCATATATAATAAGGAATATACATCTACACGTATGCACACATAGCTACATAATATAAAACTGGGATTTCTTTTTTTTACTAAATTCTTTCTTTCTACTGTTAGCTGAGGAACAAAACTACAGCTAAAAAGAATTCAAAATTTAAAACACTTGATTTCCATCTATTAAGTCATAACATCCTGATACCATTATTCCTTTGGGGATTTATAATGGCTAAATTCTCTGAATCGAAGGGGAGATTTTTTATTTGTTTTTTTAACCAAATTACTTTTAATCTCCAAAATGATTAAAACAAAATTTTTAAAAGCAACAAAAATGCTCTGTAATTTAAAGAACAGCATCACCTAAGAGAAATAAAAGTTTATTTTAAAAACATGTCGCGGGGGTGCCTGGGAAGTTCAGTGTCTGACTCTTGATTTCGCCTCAGGTCATGATCTCAGGGTCAGGGTGTTAGGACCTGTTTAGCCTAAGTGATTCCATCTTGTCTAAGCAGCCATTTTGTTGTGAACACAAGCTGAACTTGCCCTAAGGGAACAAAGTCAGCCTAGAGGAACTTACTTAGAAAGATAAGCCAGGACACCAATGGAATGTGGTCTGTTGGCTCCTGAGGACAGTCCCCCAGAAGAACAAGGTCAAGTCAGGCCAGGTGGGGGTGTCCAATCAGCAAAGGACACATATGCCACCTCCCTCAACCCCACTGCTCCTGAAGTCAGGTCAGGTGGAGACGTCCAACCAGTAAAGAACACATATGTAACCCCCCATGACCCCACTGCTTCTGACCAACAAGGATAAGCTCACAGTCGGTTTGCGGTTTTGCCCTATAAAAGATGGCCTGTAAGACTAGGCGGGGTTGCTCTCTGCATAGAGACGACCCTGACCTGCCAGTATGATTCTCGACGCTTGGCTCCAAATAAAGCTTTGCTTGACCTTCGCTTTGTATCAGTCTCGTTCCTTTGATCACGGACCCTAACAAGGGGACCTAGCCCCGTGTGGGGGCTCCTGTGTAGAGCCTGCTTAAGATTCTCTCTATCCCTCTCCCTCTGCCCTTCCCCACTTCCCCCCACTTGTGTGCACACTCTCAAAACAAACAAACAAAGTATCTGGTAAAACACCATGAAAAACACATTCTAAAATAATAGTTTAAAAACTTAGTATCTTATAGAAAACTTAAGTGTGTATCTCTTAGATCACAGCAGAGGTAAAAGATTTCTCTAACAAGACCCAAAAAATATTAACTACAAAAGAAAAAATTTGTTTGATTATATTAAAATTTTTATTCATCAAAAAATACTTTAAATAACATGAAAAGACAGGTTATAAAGTTGGAGGTTATTCACTATACATAATACTGACAAGGTTTAATATGAAGAAAATGTAAAGTACCTATACTGGTCAATATGAAAAACACAAATAACCTGAAAAAAATATTCTAAAGATATGAACAGGCAATTCGAAGGAGAGAAAATAGATATAGCCAATAAGCATATGAAGAGATACTTTGCCTGATGGTCAAAGAAATACAAATCAGGACCACAGTGAGATACCATTTCACAACCAGAAGAACAACAAAATTAAAAACTCTGATAATATCAAGTGTTGGAGAAGATGTGTAGTCACAGGATGCCTTATACGTTGCAGATGAAACTGTGAAATCATGCATCATTTGAAAAAGAGTTTGGCATTTTCTAAACCTGATTGTGCACAAATACAACCCAGCAATTCTGCTCCCGGGATGTATAAAAACGGATTTGCCCATGTGCAACAGGAGACATATTCTCTTAGCATTATTCACAACAGCAAAAACATGGAGCGGCCCACATACCCATTGACAAAAAGTGGTGAGGAAACTATGGGTTATTCACACAATGGAATTATACATCAGACAAAACAAATGAACCAGAACCACAGCCATATGAATATATCCTAGGGATGATGTCTTAAGTGAAAAAAAAAAGTCTCCCAACACTACATAAAACATGATACCCTTTTATTAAAGTTAAAAACAACTCAAGTAAAAATACCTACTTCTTCAGTATGCATAAATATTCAACAAAACTATATAAAAAGAAAGACAAGTAATAATGAATACAGAATTCAGGATAATGGTTACCTCAGGTGGGGAGAGGCAGAGTGATTTGAGGAGGGTGCACAAAGTTAGATGCAGGCTATTGTTTTAGTTTCTGTTTAGAGAGTTGGGGGTGTCACATGTGCTTATGATATTTTTAAAAAAAACAAGAAATATTCTATGAACCAAGGAGTATACTCATACTTACTCTAATTCTGGGCTCATGTTGGTTGTCTGAAGTATAAAAAAAAAGTTTAATTTAAATAAATAAATAAATAAAATTCACAGTCCATGACTCAAACGCTTTAGAAAGCTTTCAGATAAAGATCTTGTTTTTCTTTTCTTTTTTAGGAATTTTTAACATTTACTATTTCTTATTATATACACTCCCAATTGTCAAAATGAAATATATAAAATTTCAACATATTTAGCACTTAAGTTCAACAGATTTAATCCCTCGCGGCTCCTCTGATTTTGCTATAAGAGTAACTACTTTGTCTTACATTCTTTTTCTCTCTTTCTGGTTTCAGTTTTCTGAAAAACGCTTTCCTAGATCCCCTTTTCCCATCTTCACTCCTGTTTTCTCACCTATTTGCTCACATCCTATTTGCTATCTTTCCTTCACTGCCAAACTTTATTTATTTACTTTTTACTGCCAGACTTTAAATACAACGTCTATACTCTTATCTCCACGTGCTCTCCTCAAATTCCCATTCAGTCCCCAGCAACTTCAGTGTGGCTTCCATCCCCACCATTCTAGTGACAGACAATCACCGAAAACCTCCCCGGTGTCAAATGTACGTGTGCTCCTACAGTCCTCTTCCTTGAGCCCTGAAATACTGATAACCCACTCCTTGAAATAGTCTTTCTTACCTTACCAGAAATACTTATGTTCTGCTTCTACCTCTCCGGAGACCTCTTTTAACTTCTTTCACTGTCTCCTCTTTCTCTGTTCATACTTTATATATTGGTGTTTCCATATATCTGTCCTCTGTCCTCTGCTTCTTGCTTCCTCTGTTTCGACTGTTAACTCCAGATTTCCTCTAGCACTGGCCACTCTCCTGAGCCCAGACTGATTCTCTCAGCTCATCATGATATAACTCCTTCTCTGTGTCGCATAGAGAACTCAAATTCAATTTATTCAAAATTAATTTGATTTTCTTTTCCCCATAACTGCTCCTCCTGTTTCCCCATAACTGTTGCTCCTATACATTCCTCCTACACATCAATAAATGCCACAACCATCCTCCAAATTATTGTCTGCTCTTCCCCATTTTTGTCTTCCACATCCTGCATCTTCTAATAGGTCTGCTGCTTCTTTTCCAGCCTAGTGCTTTAGCCCAATCTAGTCTCATTATCTGTCACTGGAGTATTATAGTCTCCGCCTCACCAGACTCCATCCCCCAAGCTCCGCCCTTGAATATCCAGCTCCCCCCTGCCATTAGCTCATCTTTCTGAGCACACACCAGATCCTATGACGCCCCTGATTAAAAATCTTTAATGAGAATTTGAGAGAGTTTGCAGTGAATAAGATGATGAGTTGAAAGGAAGAAGACAGTGACTTTTAATCCCCAGTTCTTCTCAACTTCTGAGATAACAAATTTTAAGAGGGTCTAAATTTAGTATCTTTTAACTCTTTCCATGATGGCGAGCTGGCAAGATCTTCATTATGGCCTTCCTCATGAAGAGTTTTCTGTTGACTGTGACACAAAGATTTCATGCAAACTATGGAAAATGAGTCTAGACTTTTGAACGTTATCATAGGAACATGCCAGTGAGCTTTTATGCATGCACAAAGAAAATAAAACAATAAAGGAAAGAAGGCTCAGGCATCAGAGGGGAACATTTTGAATCCTATCTGACTGCATTCTGTATTATACATAATTCATAAAGATTTATCCAATACTCATAAAAGAGCTCACTACAGCCACTTGTCATTCTGCAGCTGCTGGTCATTCATTGAACAGGCCCTACTCTTACTAGCTCTTATGTCCTTGTTGAATGGGAGCCTTGTTGAATGGCTCCCAAGGCCGGGAATGTCTTTGTCCAAGACCGAGTCCAGTTGGAATGGTGACTCCTCTGTAGTGCTCCCTGACACTACCATACAGAATGAGGTTATTCATGATTTTTATTTTATATGATATATTTCTCTTTAAAGCCTTGTCACCCTGTATGGTAATTATAAATCTGGCTTTTCCATGGAAGTTGAAGTTTCTTAAGAGCAAGCACAATGTCTTATTCACCTAAGAATCGAGCATAGTTGTGGTGTAATCAGAAATATAGTTAGCCTTTGTCCTTGCTACCTGGCATGAAGCTCCTAAACACCTGGAATTTCCCGATAGGAATGTTTTTAGTTACTCTTAAGGAGCCTTTGTGAACATACCTGAGTTTATTTAATGAAGTGACTTAGGGTGGGATCCCTGGGTAAGCTCAGGATGGGGTGGTCACCAGAAAGACCAAGAGATTTGAGGATGGCAGTTTCAGCCCCACCCACCAAGCTCTGGGAAGAAGGGGCACTGCAGATTAAACTCTAGAAAAACTCTTATATAACAAGATTTGATGAACTTCCATGTTGGCAAATGCATCCATTTGCCAAGAGAGTTGTGTCCCCCATTTCTACGGGGACCCTTCTTGACCTCACCTTATGCATCCCTTCATCTGGCTGCTCATGTCTATCCTTTACAATAGCTTTTATAATAAACTGGTAGGTGTAAGTAAATGTTTCTCTGAGTTCTGTGAGCCCCCCTACAAATTAACCCAACCCAAGGAGTAAGGCTGTAAGTTCCAACTTACAGCCAGCTGGTCAGAAGCACCGAAAACAATCTGGATTTGTGATTGGAGCCTGAAGACATGGTGGTCTTGTAGGACCAAGCCCTCAGCCTGTGGGATCTGAAGCTATCTCCAGGTAGATAGGATCAAAATTGAGTCAAATCTGTAGGACACCCAATGTCTGCTGCGATATGGAGAAATGCATCTTGATAATGGAAAAACACATTGGAACAGTACTTTTCATAAAGCAAGTGGTGAAAATGCTTGTTGAATTAAGACAAATAGCCAAAGCGGAAGCTAAAAATTAGATGGAATCCATAAATCCAGGAAGTGTGGTTGATTTTATCGTGAAATAGCAACCCTAATAATGATTATTGATGCAACGTGGAAAATTACATGAAAAAAAAAATCTTACTATGAAGTTGAAGCTATAAGCATAAATAATAACCATGTGCTTAGCTCAACATTTTCTTCATTATTGATGCCTGAGACTATTTTACAACTGCAGAATCTCAGTGTTAATTAATAGTGAGCTTAGCCAACCAAAAAAAACCGTGGTACAGCTAAAGCATCAAGGTATGTGTGCTCCATTACAAGACTAAATAACAGGGAAGGAATGATTGACGTTTCTGGAAGTCTTTATTTGAACAGCTGTCATAGGAAGGAGTAGACATATTCTATATTGCACTAAAGGCAGAGTTTGAATCAATGAGCAAGAGTTACAAGGAAGATTTCATCTAAATATAAAGAAAATATTTCTTTGAGTAATGGTGACCAACAATAATTTAGATTTCATTGGGTCCCATTATCAGAACTATTTTTTAAAAGGCTGGTTGTTTATCAGTAGAGGTGTAAAAAGAACTCCCCCATTGAGAGGCAAGCTGTATCAAATGAGAGGTCTCTTTCAACTCTAAGGTTTCACAATCCCATTAATACTTTCCATGTTTTTCAGTTGTTGCCATTCAGCAACCGATCTTCTTTTGCATGTAGACTTATTCCCGTCAATTGGTGTAACCTGTTAATTCATGTCTGTGCCTTCAGGGAAATTTCTCTTTATAAAATAAGTCTGTGTTCTCATTGTATATACATCTATTATAAAGAGAGAAAAAAGATCTCTGGATAAAAATGAGACTTGTAAACAAAATGATTTTTAGTACATGTCTCATCTCAACTCCCAGAAATAATGATCAAAAGAGCTTCTAAATGTTAGTATTTCTTAAGTCTTCCCATGACGGTGAAATGACAAGACCTTCATTATGACCTCTCATGCAAAAAGTTTTCCTTTGGCTTTGACACAGAAATTTCAAGCAAACTATAAAGAGTGTAGAGTTTTTAACGTTATCAGTGGACCATGCCAAGAAACTTTTATGCATGCACGAAGAAAATAAAACAATAAAAGAAAGAACAAAGGATTAGGCATCCGAGAACATATTGATATTTCCACTCCAGCTGCTTGAAAGGTGACTACATTCAACAGAGAAACAAATGGTGACAGGGGAAAAACGAAGATTGAATTAATCTCAGACATACATCTGGAATCTATAAGAGAGAAGCAGAGAAGTCTATGTGACTGATCCATACTAATGGATACCCAAAAAAGTTCATGCAGGTATAACCTATGCAGTTCCCAATTATCCACAATATTGGTACTAAGGATAGCATAAGATGATTTCAATCTCAATAATTCAAAAATAAATTTGCTTCAAAATTCTACCCACATATCCATTTTCTTAAATCAAAGTATTTTCTTATCTTTATTCATGTGACAGTAAAAGTGGTACCCAGCAATAAAAGAACTAAGGATCAGATGATGGATAGAAAAATCCAGAATAGATCTCTTGGATATTTACTGAGGGTTTTTTATATGTAAGAAACCATGAGAAAAAAGAAATGTGTGGAGATTCCTCAAGAAATTAAAAATAGAGCTACCCTGGGGCACCTGGGTGGCTCGGTGGGTTAAAGCCTGTGCCTTCAGCGCAGGTCATGATCTCAGGGTCCTGGGATCGAGCCCCACATTGGGCTCTCTACTCAGTGGAGAGCCTGATTCCCTCTCTCTCTCTCTGCCTGCCTCTCTGCCTACTTGAGATTTTTCTCTCTCTCTCTCTCTCAAATAAATAAAATAAAAATCTTAAAAAAAAAATAGAGCTACCCTATGACCCTGCAATTGCACTACTGGGTATTTACCCCAAAGAAGCAAATGCAGTACAAAGAAGGGCCACATGTACCCCAATGTTCATAGCAGCAATGGCCACAATTGCCAAACTGTGCAAAGAGCCAGGATGTCCTTCAACAGATGAATGGATAAAGAAGCTATGGTCCATAAATACAACGGAATATTATGCCTCCATCAGAAAGGATGAATACCCAACTTTTGTATCAACACAGATGGGACTGGAAGAGATCATGCAGAGTGAAATAAGTCAAGCGGAGAGAGTCAATTATCTTATGGTCTCACGTGTGGAGCATAAGGAAAAACATGGAGGGCATCGTGAGAAGGAAGGGAAGGGCGAATGGGGGGAAATCGGAGGGGGTGATGAACCAGGAGAGACTGTGGACTCTGAGCAACAAACTGAGGGTTTTGGAGGGGAGAGGGTGGGGGGTTGGGCGAGCCTGGTGGTGGGTACTGAGGAGGGCACGTATTGCATGGAGCACTGGGTGTAGTGCATGAACAATTAATCTTGTAACACTGAAAAAATAAAATAAAAGTATTTGGGGAAAAAGAAATGTAAAA
Source organism: Nasua narica (assembly GCA_028533885.1). Classification (NCBI taxonomy): domain Eukaryota; kingdom Metazoa; phylum Chordata; class Mammalia; order Carnivora; family Procyonidae; genus Nasua; species Nasua narica. Next base: position 89,052,854 of record CM052800.1, on the reverse strand, counting down.
TATACTCCCTGCTTTTAAACGACTTAGCGTTGGGGGGAGGGAAATGGGAAACCACACACTTGTGAAAAATCAAATAAATTAACAGTATATGATCAAGCACCAAATGCAAAGGCATTGATAAGATACAGCATTGACAGTTTTAGCAAATAAAGTACTCCTATTTTGTTTGGAAGGATTCATTAAAACAACTGGGCAGAACTAAACTTTAAAAGATCATTGGGGGCGCCTGGGTGGCTCAGTTGGTTGAGCAACTGCCTTCGGCTCAGGTCATGATCCCGGAGTCCCAGGATCGAGTCCCATATCGGACTCCCAGCTCTGCGGGAAGTCTGCTTCTCCCTCTGACCTTCTCCCCTCTCATTCTCAGTCTCTCGCTCTCTAATAAATAAATAAAAATCTTTAAAAAAAAAAAAAAAGATTATTGGGGAGGGAAATGGCTGCATAAAATAAGAAAGATTTGTTCTGGTGCTGTGTTCCTTTAATTTATCTTAAAATAAACTATTGGATTGGAGTCTCCCCACCCCAGCAAGCATCTACCCACACACTAAGCTTTAAACAATGTAGCTGTTTTATGTAATGTTTACAGGTAGTGGGTTAAAGTCTCCTAAAGCCACTTGGTCCCTGAAAGCACTCTTCCCTTTTTTTGGAGATCAGGGCACCAGTGTTCCTCTCTATCTTATCAATTAGTTGAAACTGGCCGTTCTTAAAAACACCATATTTATTTCCCATAAACACATGAGCATACACCAAGTTAAACAAGTCATTTCTAAGCATTTGTGCTCACGAAGATTGATTTTGAACGCTGTGAAACTGGAAATCCCCGGGGCAGTGCTCCTCTTTCAGATACGAGTATAGGCATGATCTGCAAGGTCAAAAGCAAATGAAGGGACAGAGGGCAAAACAAAGTCCCAGCACAGAAAAGGCAAAGTTGAGTGATCTAGTCTGCATTCTCCACTGACATCCTGTTTCAGAGCGCCCTCCTGTTCCAAAGAGGACCCAGTTCAAAGGAAAAGCGTTTAAGGGTACGGTGTCAGGGTCTCTCTCCGTGCCTGGAGCAACCTTTAGTAACATGTGCTGCTACAAAGACAGAATTGAAGATTAAAAGCAGCAACATAGAAGGGACTGGTAAACCTTCAATACTGTAGCTAGATTAATGATTTGTGGGTCATTGAAGAACACAGACTCTGACAATGGAAAAAATAAACTGGGGAAGGGGGATCATATTCAATTCATCTGTTTTCAACACGGGAGAGACCAAGAACACACTGGGAGTGATCTGAACACGGCGTTGTGCAATTGCTGTGTCACCTCATTTGTAATTATTTTAGCTTTCAGACAGCTTTTGGTATGTGAATACCAACTTCTGGGAAGAGTTAGAGATGGGAACCCAGGCCTCCGTACTCTGGGAATCACACGGATGTAAGTGTAATCACAATGCCCCCGGGGACACTAATAATTGGAAATTTGTTAGCTCCTCCTCCGTGCCCAGGTAGAGTTCACTCACATCCTTCTGCTCCCACCTTCCCACAGATGGGTATGGCCCTCCACCCATCCATGGCTACCCCTATCATCCACTCTTTCCAGAAGCCTCCATGACAAAGCTGCCTTTCTGCTAGAAGAGCTGTGGTTCCTGTGTACAAAGCTGCACAGCCCTCAAGGAGATAAACTGCGATGTCTTCAGCCCTTGCCATCTCCTCCATCTGCCCCAACCTCACCACACATGAGAAGAAACGACCAGAAGGCCCCGCTCCACAGTGCTGGGTCACACGTTGTCATCTGGACTCTGGCATAGCCAAGACCCAGAATTTCACAGAAAACAGTTCCTATTGCTTCCACCTAATCTCTCTCTACTGGAATGAGAGGTTGTCCCTGGGGAAGGCTGGGGAACAAGCCTCTCCCTTTCCCACAAGCTCTCCTCCCCTCCCACGCACCCAAACATGTCAACTCCTATAGGTCAAGACCCCACCGGCACATTTTTAGCCCTCCTATTCCAGGCTGCCTCAGGGCCACTCCGTTACTGCCACAAAATTAAGCTAAGGGAGAAAAAAAATTGAACTAAACATGTATACAGAATAGATGGTCCACATGTATGTAAGTTTCCATTTTCTCCATTTTTCCACGAAAGGAGATTTATCTTTCATACTATGTTTCCTCGGAGTGAATTTACCATCACTGGTACTGTTTGTTAAGGTCGAATGGATGTTTGAAAGTATACGTGAGCCGTGCTCTAATCTCTTAGCAAGAAGTCATTCCTGGGGACCCGGGCTCCAGGCCAGGCTTCTGGGCCTGTCTAGGGGCCCCTCGGCTGTGCCAGAGAATTGAACAGGGAACCAGAGATGGTCATTCCTCCATGCTTTATATTATGCAGACCTGATCCTCTACAAAATGAATTATCTTTTTCTAAGAACCATACAAATTAGAAACCTTTAAACCCTATTAAGACAAAATTATATAAACTGTATGAAAAACAACAGAGGTTTTGCAACACTTTTGTAAATTAAAACAAAAAATGAATTCTAAGACCTAAATTTAGTGGCTCAGTTGGTTAAGTGTGTGCCTTTGGCTCAGGTCTTGATCCCAGGGCCCTGGGATCGAGTCCCGCATCAGGCTCCTTGCTACGTGAGGAGTCTGCTTCTCCCTCCGCCTCTGTCTCTCACTCTCTCTTTGACAAATAAATAAAATCTTAAAAAATAAATATAAAAAAATTAAAAATAAACAGAGGTTTTGCAATACTTTTGTAAATTGAAACAAAATGAGTTCTAAGACCTAAATTTCAATGATACTATTTCCTACAAAGAAATCTGTCTCTTGAAACTGACCCTGTAACTTTAGGAAAACAATACTGCAATGACATTTATTACAATATGTTTACACATGGCTTTATCATGTATACAACTTATTTTCCTATCTTTCTCAGAAGAGAAATATCATCCTTCTGGAACTTCCCTTATATTTACTTCTCCCAACCTTAAGGTATATAATGACTTGCTTCTCATAATTCTGGAGTTGCAGGGAGCAGTGGCCACAGCTCTTTCTGCCCATGGGGGTTCCATCCTCGTGCTTTAATAAAACCACCATTTTGCACCGGAAAAAAAGAGGGCAAGGGAGAGAGATCAGAGTTTAATTATTTCTTTAGGAGAGGTTGGGGTGTTTTTTGTTGTTGCTTTGGGGTTTTTGTTATTGTTGTTGTTTAGAGAGGGAGAGAGGGGAGAGGTGAGGCAGAGGGAGAGAGAGAATATCAAAACAGGCTCCACGCCCAGTGCCAAGCCCAATGTGGGGCTCCATCCCATGGCCCGGAGATCATGACCTGAGCCAAGATCAAGAGTCGAACACTTAACTGACTGAGCCACCCAGGTGCCCCTAGAATAGTTTTTTTTTTAAATCTGGTTTATCTGATTATCTTCTCTTACTAATTCCAGGGGAAGCTGCAAACCCTGATTCCCTGGGCATTAACACTGGTTTTTCTTTTTTCTTTTAATGTATACCTACTTTATTTCTACACATTCTTTCAAAATATATACGGGTTTGCTTTGCTTTGTGTTTTTAAGTTAATCATGAGAAATAGTATTTATTTTTCATTCCCATACTTCATGGATGAAATTATTTTTGTCCATCTGGAAGCACTTAGGATATTCTCCTTATTTTTCATGAGACTGTCGAGGTACAGGATCTTCTTGGTGGGCCTGCAAGTAGAGCATTTCAATCTTGAAATTCAAGCCCTTCAGCTCTAAGAAAGTGTCTTCCAGTATTTATTTGATGATTTTCTCCCATCCATTTTCTTTGTTCTCTTCTTTTGGGGCTTCTATTAGATACTGCACCTTCTGGATGGTTTCTATATATGTTTTTGTCTTTTTATCTGTATTCTGGAAGACTATCTCAACTTTGCTTTCCATATTTTCTATTCCTTCGTGTTATTTCTATTTAATTTACCAATTTAAATCATCCTTTTTGTTTTATGGCTATAAATCTTGTTGACTCTTGTTGACTATATTAGGCATCTTGTCTTTTTTTTAAAGTTTCTATTCCCTAAATTGTTGCCTCTAGGGTCATGTTTTCTACTTATATATTTTGGCCTTTCCCTTCCATCTTGCTGACGCTCTTATGTTCTTGGTGATCCTTGGGTGGCCTCCCATTTGTACAGTTTTCAACTAAGAGCTCTCTGTGTGGTGTGGGGAAGTGTCCAGTGTCAGGCTTCAGACCACAACCCATTTCTTCCTGTGCCAGAATGAGAAGGGTTTCATTCTTGGGTACTATTTTCCACACAAAATGCCTTCCTGTTCCCCACACATATTTTCAAGGCCTTTAGAGAAAATCCACCTTGGGCTTTGCCTGGAAGAATACCGTATTACTAAGTGCCCTTCAGTGGGAATGGTGGAGGGGGTGTGTGGGGGGGGCTACTGGTATAGTGGTACGGACTGCCAATAAATTCTCTTGTTTCCAACTTTCCCCTCCTCCTCCTCCCTTCTCCTCCTCCTCCCCCTCCTCCACCTCTTCGTCCTCCTCCTTCTTCTTCTGTCTTTTAAATAGCCTTATCGAGGTATCATTGATATAGGCATTAATACCTCTGTCCATTACTTTTAAGACACTAATCTTTTTGCAAAATTTTTATCCCAGAACAATTTGAAAATGTAATAGGACTGAAACAAGTGGGAATTTTTTTCCCTCTCAAAAACTTTTCTTCCAAGACATTTTCTAAGTTACAAATCAGTACCAGTATTTTTAAGTGTTTAGAGATGAAACTATGCTACATAGATTATTTGAGTTCCTATTTACTTATTTCATCAGCTAAAAACAATTATGCTTGCCCATGTAATAATGAGTAGCACATGCATGATAAGAAAATGTCTCTTTATCTATAATAGTTGCCCTTGAATTTATTCAGATAGTCTTCATTTTCACCAAAAAAAAAAAAAAATAGCATGCCCTCAGACTTCTAATTCTACTTTTAGAGATTTATTCTACAGGTATGATCAGACCAGCGCACAAATATATTTTATATATACAAAAGCATTCATCTCAGCACTATTTTTAATGTTGAAACATTAGAAGTAACTTACATGTTCAAGAGGGGATGGGTTATATAAATTATGGTGAGTCCATACAATGCGATAATATGCAGCCATTAAACATTATGATGTACATCAGTATTCACTGACACGAGATGGTGTTGATACTGTGTTATTTAATAAGGCATTTAGTGCCATTCATTTGACATAGAACTGAATGTAAGTGCGATTTTAAGTTAGCACGTTTGCTGGGAGAGGGGTCTAAAAAGTTGTTCACTGAAATAATGTGTCATATCTGGATTGTATGACTTTTACTTTATTTTTATCCTTTTCTGTAACGTTTGAATCTTTTTTTGTAAGAACAATGTGTCATCTTTTATATTCCAAAAATAAAAGCCATTTTCAATTCTAGCTATTTTCTTTAAAAAAAAAAAAAAAACTGTGAGCAATCCATTTGAGGGATAGAGACATGATTGGATTAAAAATCTTGCACTTTAAGATGAGGAACTAAACTAATCAAGTCCAAATATGCTAAAAACTTTCCCCTTTTTTTGGACACATTTTTTCCCAAATAAGAGAGGTTTAAGGAATAGATGAGGAATATCAAATACATTCCTTCTTCTCCTTCTAATTAGAATACCTCATAGACGTGAACAGCTAGGTCAGAAAGAGTAGTTTTACTTGATAAGATGGTCCATACTCATTGTCTCTTTGAGGTTTTTAGTAAGATAAGGAAAACAAGACTTAAAATTATAATTATGTTGGGGCGCCTGGGTGGCTCAGTGGGTTAAAGCCTCTGCCTTCGGCTCAGGTCATGATCTCAGGGTCCTGGGATCGAGCCCCACATCGGGCTCTCTGCTCAGCAGGGAGCCTGCTTCCCCCTCTCTCTCTGCCTGCCTCTCTGCTTGCTTTCTCTGTCAAATAAATAAATAAAATCTTTAAAAAAAAATTATAATTATGTCAGAACCACAGTCTGAGTAAAGAAGTTAGATTTCTAAAAACTTCAATTGTATTTAAATCCACAAATTATTAATGATACTTTAAAAATATATTGGTTACATCAGCATATGCTAGGGAACTCATTATTTAGAAAACTATAAAGAAAAAGAATCAACTATTTACCAAAAAAGAAAAAAAGCGTAAGAAAATGTGGTGGTAATTCACTGCAGTACAATTTTAAGCATAAAAAAGGAAAATCCTGTAAGATAATACATTAAATTGATACCATTTTGAGAATTATTGTTTTTTTAAAACAAATATGTCTTATAAATCACAATCTGGAGAAAGGCAAATCAAATTCCCATAAAATGCTGTATAAAGAATTGTCCTTTGTAAACAAAAAAAAAAAAAAAAAAAGAATTGTCCTTTCAGAAAGCCTGGGTAGCTCAGTCGGTTAAGCGTCAGACTTTCAACTTCAGTTCACGTCATGATCTCAGGGTCCTGCAATTAAGCTCCACATTGGGCTTCTTGCTCAGTGGGGAGCCTGCTGGAGATTCTCTCACTTCCTCTCCCTCAGTCCCCCAAATAAATAAATAAATCTCAAAAACAAAATAATTTTATTTTCTTAAAAATAAATTCTTAAAAATAAAATAAAATAAAAATAATTCTTAAAAATAAAATATAAATAATTCCCCTTTCCAAAAAATACTACTTTATTTTTCAAGTTAACAGAGAAAACATGACCACTCGTGGACATTTTCTTTCACCTATTATCTTCTTGATTTAAAACAGACTCTAGCAGCAAGGAACCTTAAAATCATCTACCCGAAATCTTTCATTTTATAAATAGAGAAATTGGGAGCCAGATAGTTTTAGTGACATCTCAGTTAAAGGCCACAGAGTAAAGTCAAGTTAGAACCATGCCCAGAATTCAGGCTTCCTGATCCCTAGTTCAGTTCAGTCTTTCCACTGCACCCTTTGGATTGGTGTCTTGTTACTACAAAATCTCAAATAAAGATATGCATGAACATACGCACATAAAACATATATAGTATTATTCTAATTACTCTTTAAATACATTGCTCATTTTAAAAAGCATCAGATAAAGCTTTAGCGAGATCAGGCTTTTTAGTGATTGTCATTCTCATACTAAAGAAAAACAGATGTCCATCCAGTTATTCATTTATTTATTCAACAACCTTTCAATAAGTACAGAAGCCTGCCTTAAGCATGTAGTTACATGTATATGTAACACACATGTATATCATCGCCCCTGAAGAGCACTATTTTAGAAGTGCCAATAGCTATGGTCTTGCTTTCAAAGAGCAAAGGCGCCAACAGATGTGTAGGAAAATGCAAATCTTTTAACTAGAAATACTAATGAGAAACATCTACACCGAAACAGTAATATTTGCTCATTTAAGTACAAAATAGGACGGTATACCATGCACCAACAACACTCTTTGCCACCGTGGCTCTGGAACACTTGGGCTGGAGGAAGGGTTCTAGTCTAGTAGTATTATGAATACTGAAAGCAAGGATCTCCTTGTTTCGCACTGCGCCACAGACCCTAGTCCCTGCCATCCCTGTGCCTTTCATCCGTTCCAGCCCTGTCCCTGCCCTCCGTCGTTTTCTTCAATCCCGAAGCATAACTGTCTTCAGGCTCCCACTGGCCTTTGATGTAGATTGTGAACTTCAACTCGGGTTTTTATCCTTAAAGGCTCTGATGAAGTTTATAAACTTCCCCAAACAACAAGAATTTATTTTTGACTGAATGCAGTTTTTATCATTTGGTAAATTACAAATAGGAGTCAGTATTAACCGATCAGTTAAAAAGTAACAGTCTTTATTGCTGCATACCTACTGGGTGCATGGGAGAAATAAACAGAACATTCTGATCATGGGGAGTTACAGAGGGTTGGGGGAAGAATAAACGAGTCATGTTGGGAGAAAATGAGAACAGACTCATAGGAAGAAGCAAGCAGCTCAGACCAGAAACCAAGAAAGGAGAAGTCTCTATGAGTAAAGTGCTGAATTTTTGAAAACACACGCCTGGAAAAGGCTTTTAAAGACAAAATAACTCTCCATTATAGTTCATCTCATGCCTGAATCAAAAAATCCAGTATGTTGTTACCTTTCCATGAAAATCACTTAAGAGACTTATGCAGAACTTCCTGTTTATTCTACTTCTCCCTCTCTCTGTCTCTCTCTCTCAACCCCACTCTGACACACACACACACACACATGCACACGCACACACGTGCAAGTGCTCCCGGTATCTCTCCTCTTTATTCTGCAGATAAAACAACGTCAGATTTCATGTCTTAATTTGCTTAGAAAGCTCTCTGGGAAATAAGAGACATAAAAAGAATGAGATGAAGAAAGGATGAGAATGAAGAGCACGGGGCAGTGAAGATAGAGAAGAAGGAATTTTCCTTCTCCAGTAAGAAAGGGAAGCAGAGGGTCAGACTAGTGAAGGTAATAAAGAACAGAATGGAATAAATATCACAATGAGATCTTTAATTGAATTCGTGTCTCCTCTCAGCCCTGAAGGAACCCTGGTAACTCTCTCAGCATGAAGCCCCAGGGTCCTGTGGGCTGAGAGGAAGCATACAGCAATGCGCTTCCTTTCCTGATTGCAGCTCTGCCTCAGGATGAAATCCTTCTGATCAGCATTTCCCCATCTGGCAGGCAGGCAGCCAGAAGACTGGAGACCCCAAAATGGATCACTGCATTTGGACTCACTGCAGCAGCCAATAAACGTAATATAATATTCACACGACTCAATCTAATATCAGTCACGCTAAGCACCATCCAGTGGAAAATGTTATGTTTTTCACAAAAGAAATAAAATAAAGGTGAATTGTAAGGTCATATACAACTCCCAAGGCCTGAACCTTTTACAAATTTTGTTTTTCATTTTAACTTGATCTTGACTGATGAAAATAACTCTCCACTGTTTGGAAAGTTGAAAACACCAAGAGCTTAACGTATTATCATTTACTCAGAAAAACCTGCCTTATATAGTAATAACTTCTTCTAATTTAGAAGACAAGAGTGCGGGGGGTGTGGGTGGGGGAGGGAATGAAATGCTCATTAGACTTCGCCAAAGGCCCTGGCACAGTTTTCCTAACTATTCAGAGATCAGTGTCCTATATTTACTTACCAGGGACAATTTATTTTCTTTTATATTTTCAAAGCCCTTGAAATGATTCCTTTTCTTTGTGATGATTTCCATATGCTGTTTCCAAGGAAAGGGGCATGGCTTACTCAATGAATGTAAGGCCACATTCTGAAACCATTAAATGCCATCTCACAGGGAGGGATCCCAAGGACTGCAGGGGCCCTTCCAGTGACATTGAGATCTAGATCTCAAAAGGCATTGTGTGGAAGACAGCAGATATTCCTTCAATTTCATAAAAGTTGGTTAAATAAAAGTAAAATAACCAGAAAGGTGCTACTAGTAATTTTTTTAAACCATTGAATGTTTCCTATGTGTTAAGTGACTCGTATTTATAATTTCTAACCCTGAAAATAATCCTTAGAGATAGGTGCTAATACAATTCTCATTTTACAATTGAGGAAACCAAGGCACAGAGACTAATATGACTGAGAGAGTCAGAGTCCACTCACTCTAAACAGAGCTCAGCATAATGATATGCAATTAATTCTTTATAGCTTCAGGTATTTTCCTTTTAAAAAAAATCTGGGGGTGCCTGAGTGGCTCAGTCAATTGAGGGGCCAACTCTTGGTTTTGGCTCAGGTCATGATCTCATGGGTTATGGGTTCGCACTCTGCCTCAAGCTCCAATCTCAGCATAAAATCTGCTTGAAGATTCTCTCCCTCTCCCCCTCCCCCACTCAAGTGTGTGTGTGTGTGTGTGTGTGTGTGTGTGTGTGTGTGTGTGTGTTCTCTCTCTCCTCCATCTATCTAAAATACATAAATAAAATCTTTTTTAAAAATCTGTACTGTTTTTAAGCAAGACAGTTATTTAACTTTATTTGGCCTTGTATAATGTATAACATTAGAATCCATTGCCTTAAACTAATTCAACTGCATAACAAAGAAATCTTGGTTAGTCACTGATACTACAAACGTTTTGTGAAATGTTGCATTTAGTCAAAAATGAAAACTGACACTGGGAAAAAGAAATATCACAAGTTATTCTATTTGCCTTTCATGCTCTTAACTTCCACTTTTATATCAGGAGTACAAGGAGTTGGTTTAGTGCTTTCTTAATTTCTGAAGAAAAAAAACTTGTGTAGAAGACAGTTACTTCTTCCTCTAATTAGAATAATGATGATGATGACATGATTACTATGTGTCAGGTGGTATCTGAATACACAATACTTACAAAGTATGGCAAATCAGATTCACCTGTCAAACAGGCTACACTTTTTAAAAATATTTTGTTTATTTGTCAGAGAGAGAGAGAGAGAGAGAGAAAGCACAAGTAGAGGGAGCTGCAGAGGCAGAGGGAGAAGCAGGCTCCCCAATGAACAGGGAGCCCGATGCAGGACTCTCTATCCCAGGACCTGGAATCATGACCTGAGCCAAAGGCAGATGCTCAACTGACTGAGCCACCCAGGTGTCCCCTGGTTACACTTTTTAATATACAAAAACAGCAATTTCATTACACAGCACTCCATTTTACAGATGAGGAAACTGAAGTTCAGAAAAAACTGTGTTTAAAGTTACATAGAAATGGTAGCAAGCATTAAAATGCATTTGTCCTTTCAAGGATCAGTTCCCAAGCGATATCTAAATAGGATTTATCTCTTTTTTTGAAGGAGAAAAAAAATTAAGACACACTAGAAAATATAAAACCTCTCTTTACCCTCGGTCTGACATCGAGGTCAAAATAAACAGGATCTATGTATCAAATTCTCCTTGACACTCCTTAAATTCTTCTTCTCTCCCTGGGAGACTCAATTTCAGAGGAAGAGAAAGATTAGCTTAATATAATTTCTAACCAAAATTCTACATAAGAGGCAGTGGTGATTATTCATTTAAATAAAGTGTTCCAGGCACTGGTCAGTAGGCTGCCGCATTACGAAAAGCTGAAATGGATGAGGAGGAAATACAAAGAGGACAATTCAAGGTTGTTCTAGTAGGATCAGTATGTTAACCACTTAACGATGGGAAAATAACCACATGGTCAGGGTTCCCAGGAGAGAGAGTTTTTCATTTTTATCACTGCGAAGACTGGACTTCTGTAGCAATTTCTCATGGAAATATGTGCCAGCTACACGGGCATCTTTAGGTCTCCTTAAACTTGCCAAGGATGCTTCTGTCCCAGGACCCTTTTATACTTGTAGTGCACTGTGCCTGAAAGGCTTCCCCCCAATAATTGGCCAAGCCAGCTGGAATGCCTAAGGACATTTATTTTCCTCTAAGAAATGTGAAGGAGGGATGCCAGGGTGACGTAGTCGTTAAGCATCTGCCTTCGGCTCAGGTCATGATCCAGGGTCGTAGGATCGAGTCCCACATTGGGCCCCTTGCTCAGGGGGGAGCCTGCTTCTCTCTCTGCCTCTCCCCCTGCTTGTGCAAGCTCTTTCTCTCTCTCTGACAAATAATTACATAAAATCTTTAAAAACAAAAAAAGAAATGAGAAGGAAATAAGTACCAACTAATGTTTAATCTACATTAACGTAAAGGCTAACATAGGTACCCTGGGGCAGTCTGGTCTAAGCAGTTATGAATTTCATACAGTATTTAAGGTAACCCCACTGAACTGAAGACATCCCAGCATAGCAGAAGGGAAAGACGCTTCCTCACATGTTCATTCTCTCTCAGCGTATTGTAATATATCATGTTTTACGGTGCTTCATTAAGTCTATTTCCATGTTATCCAGTTTTAACTCCCACAAAATGACACAAGTTTTAAAATATTCCTGAAAGGAAGCTATTAAGTAAAAATAAGAAATACATTTCAAGCACAAGAGAACAAGAATATGGCAGATTTGGGGCGCCTGGGTGGCTCATTCAGTTGGTGTCTGCCTTTGGCTCAGATCATGATCCCAGGGTCCTGGGATCAAGCCCCACACCAGGCTCCCTGCTCAGTGGAGAGCCTGCTTCTCCCTCTCCCTCTGCCTGCCACTCTGCTTACTTGTGTTCTTTCTCTATCTCTCGGTCAAATAAATAAATTTTTAAAAAATCTTAAAAAAAAATACAGCAGAGTTAACCCTTCTCTATAATCCTACAGAAACTCTTCATCAGCCATATTGTGAGATTAAAAACCATTGCTGCCTAATCATATGACAAGTAGACAAAACATCCCAAATTACCAAGAAGACTATTTGGAATATGGATTTATATTCACTCTTGTTAGAGAGGAGCTTTTACTTTATTGTGCTTAATGATACTAGCCACTGTTAGAATGAAGTAATCAGTTAAGAAGATATTTAATAACAAAGTATCCAGAACACAAAAAAATTATAGGCTTATTTTTCCAACAATGGTTAAAGTCAGTCAATACTCAGCTTAAAACTATACAATTTAAACCAATGATAATGTTTAGAAAATTCTTCATGGATGCAATTAAAAATGGCTAAAATAGTATAATTGGCAACAAACTAAGATGTATTTTTTTGTTAGCAAATATTGTTGAAGATGTAACCTCTCCCCCCCCCAAGAAATTGGTAGAAATAATATTAGCACAAAGTAGTGCTGGAGGAGGTCTGTTGTAAAGTTAAATGAAAGAACATGTTTCTGGTATGTCCCAACATACGGTATTTTCAAGATTCAATTTCAATATTTTATTGATGAAGAACTATTCTTTTGAAGAACCAATAAGGAAGATCATGGAGATAAGTTTTCAAAAGTAAATTAATAATTTAATTTTTTTAAAAGATTTTATTTATTTATTTATTAGGAAAGAGAGAGTGAGAGAGAACATGAGAAGGGAGAAGGTCAGAGTGAGAAGCGGACTCCCCATGGAGCTGGGAGCCCGATGTGGGACTCGATCCCTGGTCTCCGGGATCATGACCTGAGCCCAAGGCAGCCGCCCAACCAACTGCGCCACCCAGGCACCCTAATTTAATTTTTTTTAAGCAATGTTTTTGGGGTACCAGGGTGGCTCAGTCATTTAAGCATCTGCCTTCGGCTCAGGTCATGATCTCGAGGTCTCGAGATCGAGCCCCATGCCAGGCTCAGGCTCCCTGTTCAGAGGGAGCCTGCTTCCCCTTCTCCCGCTGCCCCTCCATCTGCTCTCTCTCTGTCTCTTGCTCTCTCTTTCTCACGTGTACTCTATCTCAAATAAATAAATAAAATCTTTAAAAAAAAGTCAATGTTTTATGGGAAAAAAATGTACATAAAACCACTGAGGAAGTAGCTTCTTAAATAGGGATTAATAAAGAAAATATTCTATGGTAAGGTTATGGAGGTGCCTCTCATAAAATTCATTCGGTGCATAATTTGAAGGCAAATTCATGTTTGGATAAGCTGAAGACAGAGTGCAAAAGTGCTACAGATGTCATCAATATGACTAACTATAAAAGCTCACATTTAAAACATACTAGAATCTTTAAAATATGTTGCAATGATGTAGGGAGTGACCACAAAAGTTTTTGTATCATAGATATTTGTATCACTGAGGTTCAGTGGTATGTCTTGCAAATCTTTTGAAGAGTTATAGAACCTAAGGATGCTTCACAGTTTTATTTAACAGATAAATTAATATTCCAAATTTGTTGACCTTTTCTGGAATAAGTGGCTCTTAGTCATCAGTTACCTGGCCTATGTTTTAGAAAAATAAATACAGTATGTTCCCTAACAATCAATTGCTTTGAGGGCAACTTTTCAAAAACATAAGTAGATGAAACAGAGAAGATCTTGAAGAGTTCTTAAATGTGTTCCTAAGATTATGAAATTTTTCTAGTTGAAAATTATTTAAGTGTGTTATTTTTTAAAATGCCTTATCTGGGGGCGCCTGGGTGGCTCCGTGGGTTAAAGCCTCTGCCATCGGCTCAGGTCATGATCTCGGGGTCCTGGGATCGAGCCCCACGTCAGGCTCTCTGCTTGGCGGGGAGCCTGCTTCCCCTCTCTCTCTCTGCCTGCCTCTCTGCCTGCCTGTGATCTCTCTCTGTCAAATAAATAAATAAAAATCTTTTTAAAAATTAAAAAAAAAATAAAATGCCTTATCTGCACACTCAACTAGAAAAAAAGAATTTCTGGGATGCCTGGGTGGCTCAGTTGGTTAAGCATCTGCCTGCTTAGGTCATGATTCCAGGGTCCAAGGATCAAGTCCTGTATCGCCTCTGGCTCCTTGTTCAGTGGGGAGCCTGCTTCTCCCTCTGTCGGCTGCTGCCCCTTCTTGTGCTCCCTCTCTGACAAATAAATTAAAAAAAAATCTTTAAAGAAAAAAAAAAGAATTTCTAGCAGGTTTTCAATCTACCAAGTAAAAAGTATCAGTGAGATTTTAACAGTAAAATTTAAAAATATGACTAAAATATTAAAATGTAGCCTATTCTCATTAATTTGTGATAACAAAGTGTGGTTATCAAGGAAGATGGAAATCTACCCATCAAATTACAACAAAAACATTTGCATTATCAGTTGAGAATGAAAAATAATTTCCAGTTAGTGTTTCTTCAATATGGATCTACCTGGTTTAAGAGGGTATTTTTTTCAGCCATGATAGTCTTTAGATTCAAGTATTGAAATAAATTAAAATTTCACTAGACCTCTTAACTATACCTCATGGGGTCATACTCAAGTTTTCAAAATCACAGAGTCCGTCAAACACATGGTTCTCACTAAAAAAAAAAATTTCTGGTCAGTGAGATTAAGAAGATTTTTTGTGCTGTTAAAGCAAACTAAAAATTAGTTTCAAAAATATTGCTGATTTTATCTTTATTTTATTCTCTAAAATTTTCTTTTTTGATATATTATATACGGGACATAAAATATTGGCACAGTATTACATATATATGTATATATATCTTGCTTATACACCCCATATATATACATATATCATTTATATGTATATGAGGTACAAATGGGCTACCCTCAAAACTGTTTTACTTAAGGAGACATAATCAAAACATTTTGAATACCACTGCTCTCATGGGAGAAACAAATGCATAAACAAAAGTTACAGCCACAGGCAGCAAAGTATATAAGACAGGAGGCGAAACCAGTGTGTGATAAAGGGAACACCGCAGAGCAAATGCTTACTTACCTCTGACCAGAAAATTGAGTCAGATCTCCCAGAGAACTGACTCTGAATAGAGTTGCCCAGAGTGGGTAAAATTTCTCCAAGTGTATCAGGGTAGGTGCCCAGAGGAAGGGGTGCACACGGCAGGGATGATCTTGGTGGCAAGAAAGGCAGAGCGTTTTGAGAGAACTGCCATATTTTCGAATGGCTAAATGCACCTTGAGGGGAGTCCCAGGTGATGGGGCTGGAAAGTATGGCAGGGACCAGATTGTGGAGGGTTATGGGTGCCTCCATAATGTGGAGTTACGAGCCAGTGAACAAGGCATGGTGCAGGCAGCAGCTCAGACCATGGGCTCTGGCATCACACTGGGCTTGGTCCTGGACCTGCCATTTACCAGCTGTGTGAACTTAAATTATTTAGTTAACTTCTCTACCTCTCAGCCTCCTCATCTGCAGAAAAAAAAGAGGTAAAGCTGTTGTGTATGATATAGTTCACAAAGTGCTTAATTGTCTGTATGTAATAAGATTTTTTAAATGTTATGGTTCTTTTGATGACTACGATGGGGAGACTTTGAAGTATTTTAAGCAGTGATATAACAGGTGATTTAGAAAAATCTCTCTGGCAGCTCTCTGTAGCACGAATCTGAGGAATGTGAAACCTAAAGCGGGGAGACAGTTAAAAGGCTTATAGTTATCTAAAAGACAAAGAGTAAGGGCCTGGGCTGAAGTCCTAAGCAAAGGCATCCAGAGCAGGAAACAGACTAAGAGCTAGAGGAGGTAGGAAGTCAGTACCTACTTACCAACTAAATTCATTGCCTTTATATCTCTTTGTGAAAATGAATAAAGTAAACTACAACAGACCCACAAGAGTTATGGGGGTAGAATACAAACCCTAGAGCCAAAGTCTCTAGGTATGAACCCCAGGTCTAACCCTAACTACCTATATGACCTGGGGAAGTCACTTAACCTCTGTGTGCTTCTGTAACAGGGATCTCAAACAATGATAACCTCACATACTTTTCTCATCATATTTAAAAAGTGGTTTAAAGAAGTGCCTGGCATCCAGGAAACATTACACATGAGTTTCTTAAATAAAGTTATCTCCAGAAAATACTGTTAAAGGCAATAAGATGGTTGGGGAAAATGACATTGATTGGCTGTTATTATAAATTTCTTAGGGAAAAAATAATCTGTATCCTAAAATGGTGAAATTCAAGCCAGGTAAATTTTGATAAAGGCAAATGAAGGAAGAGCAGTAAGGAAGGCATATTGCCCAGGCAGAATTAGACAGATCATAAACCTGTAGTTCTTTTCAGGAAAATTTATCCACCCCATCATTTTATCAATCTGGTACCTACACTGCTTCCAAACAAAAGTGGAAAAACTAGCCATGGATGAGCAGTATCATAAAAATCCAAGACTAGGTTAGGAAAACTATTTGTTACATAATCAAGTGACAAGAGCTTTTACACAATGCTTCAAGTAGCAAATCTATCGTGTTTTTCGGTATATTTATCTGAAACACACTAAATTTAAAGGCCAGGTAAGGACCATCCAGACCATCATAACACCAAACTATATCTAATACTGCCAATGATCTCCCACATACCAATGGATTTCACAAAGACATGGAAGACAATTTGTTAAGAACCGGGCCAACTTTACTTCTTTATAATAAAAAAGAATGATAAATACTTAAAAAAATGCCTAAGGTAATTCAATACTATTAATATGTTCTCATTGAGGTGGTCAAACAATAGCCACCAAACTGTAAATAATATTTTGCTTTGCATATAAGGCTTTTAGCTTCATGAAGTTGTTTATTCTCAAAGACTGCGCTTTTTGTTAAGATTTATTTATTTGAGAGAGTGTGTCTGTGTGTGCACATGCATGAATGGGGGAGGGGCAGAGGGAGAGAATCTTCAAGCAGATTCTCGCTGAACGAGGAGCCAGACACAGAGCTCTATCCCACCACCCCAAGATCATGACCCCAGCAGAAACCAAGAGTCAGATGCCCAACCAACTGAGCCACTCAGGCACCGCACTCTTAAGGATTGTTTAATGAAGCTGAGGCAGGAATTCTCCATTTCCTTTTACAAAAGTCTCCAGGCATTCATCATGAATTTATTAGGATAGACACAATAAAAATCCTGGAATCCATATATTTTTTAGGTTTATTTATAAGTAAACTGGTTCACTTTCCAGTCTTGTCTCTCATTGCATATGACCTTAGAGATGCATTCCCCATAATCCTTTTCCTTGATCCCATTAAAAGAAGAAATTGTTATAAATGTTTTTAATGGTTAAATCTTAGATGGTGACATACTATTTCATACAAACTCTAAATCAAAGTTATGGCAGTTTTCAGCATTACTAAACGATAGACTGTTGTCTTTATCCAAACTGATGCAGACAGCGGCGTGATGCCCCTGCCATAGGGGAAAGAATTATATTTGACTTTGGACTCCTTTATATAAGGTTTTTTGCAAATAATTTTTTTTCAGAATCAGTTTTTTCATCTATAAACTGAGAGTAATAAAACTGTCTACTCAACTGGTATCACATGAGATAACATATGTTAACATACTTGGACGATTGTAAGATATACTCATGCAGAGTATTTTTAGCTAAATATATAAATTAGCCTATATTCCTGGACACTTATTAACTGATAATGGGAGGTTAAATTATTTTGGAAACCATTACCATGAGAGATACATAAATATTATTCAGTTAGATATAATATGTGTGTCATAATGATATTACATGCTGACTTTTGGAATTTGCAATACGATTTTCTTTAAAAACAACAATCACCCTAGATTAGGACCCAGTAAAAGTTCAGAGTACTTACTTTTAAATGAAGAGTTCTGGAACCCTGACATTAATGCTCCAGAAACACTTTTTTAGACTAACTGAAAGTATGTGCCTACCTAATAGCAAAAAGCATACCAGGTTATTAAAGTGCTGATTCACAGTCAACAAAAGAAAAAGAAGAGAAAAGAAGTAGCTTACATTTCTTGTTTAGACCAAAGCCAGATTTTCATTCATTCAACCTAGATAAAATAGCTTCGACATGACCATCTATGGAAGTCATATGAGTTGGTAGTAAGTTTTCGAGCTAACATACATCAAATACATGTGATTAATAGTATAAACCTGCGTGTTGGAACTGTTTTGTGGGAGGGTTAACTCCTCCAATTACAAATATGAAACTTTCATTTCTTCCAGCAACTGCTTTCAAGTATGAGAAAGCCAGATCCCTCCCTTAATAAAGCTTTGGTCAGATCCCATGCATTTCTGTTGGCTTTTGGTTATTAAAACAGTCTAGTACGATTACGGCTCCAATCTAATGTCTGTCCCTAGGCTCTCTCCCTAAGCACCATGGTGGGTTTGTGGCTCTGGGGCTTGGCTCCCGGAGGAGGGTGTTGTCTGCTCTCTTCCTACCTCCTTCTAGCTCCTCCCAGGTTGAAGGCAGGAAGACTGGGGAAGGAGGGGGGATGGTAGATATATGGAGTCATAACTGAACGAGATGGTATTTCTCTCTTTCTGGTTGTTGCACTTCTCTGGTTAATGCCGAGTGGCCATCTCTGTCCTCTCTGTAGCCAGTGTCCAGACGCTACAGCACTTGTGTGGTTTCTTCAAGGAGCCCTGGAGAGCTTTACCACGGCACGGTTCCCTGGCATGGAAATAGGGCTTCTGCCCAACTCCCTTCCAAACCCCCCTGTAGTTCCTCAGGACGCCAGCTTGTGCCTGCCAGTCCCTAGCTAAGAGCTTGCCTATCTAGGTAGGGTACCGGCAAGGTGGTTTCAAATCCCTCCACTTTCTGTGCCAGTCTTTCACCCCTGGGAAATGCAAGGATCCTTGTTTTACCAAATAGTTAAGTTCCTACTCTTATCTCTCATTCTCTCTCTCTCTGTCACATCTCTGTCTTTTCTCTCCTCCTCTTGCATCTTTATGGGGTTTTATTCCCCCACCCATCCCTCCCTACCTTTTTTTAAATTTAAATTCAATTAATTAACATATAATGTATTATTTGTTTCAGGGGTACAGGTCTGTGAGTCAGTAGTCTTACAGAATACACAGCACTCACCACAACACATACCCCCCAAATGTCCATCACCCTGTCCCCCCAGACTCCCACCCCCTCTCCCCTCTAGCAACGCTCAGTTTGTTTCCCAAGATTAAGAGTCTCTTCATGGTTTGTCTCCCTCTCTGGCTTTGTCTTTGTTTCATTTTTTCCTCTCTTCCCCTATGATCCTCTACCTTGTTTCTCAACTTCCACATATCAGTGAGATCATATGATAATTGTCTCTCTCTGACCTCTTATCTCATAGGTCACCTAGGCACTAGGCAGGCCAGCAATTCTACTGACAAAGAAGACATCCAGCTAGAGGATATCTTGTCAGATGCCCCTCTTGCAGGCACCTCCAATCTTTACAATGAGCATTTTTAAGCTTGCCAGCACCTCCTTGCCTCCCAGCAATGCAGAGGTCTTGGCTTCAAAAAGGGAAAACCCTCCCACTACTAATGATGACTTCATCACAATGTTAAGGACTCCCACAGTTTTTGCATCTCTCTGGTCCTCTTCTTCCATTAGCTGGGAAAGGGGCAGTGGGGATGTGCTAGAAGAAAGGTGCTATCACACCACCTTTCAGGACACCCTATGGTGGCAAATCTGGCAAATCTACTTTCTACAGCAGTAGTTCTGAATACTGACCACATATTTGAATTGCCTTTGGGGTGTTTATAAATCTTGATAGCTGGGGATCCCTTGGCCATTTTAATCACATTTCAATAAAAAGCATACTATTTTTTATAAGCTTCCTTTTGGGGACCACCTTAGCCTCCCTTTATTCTCTCAGGCACCTGTTTCTACCAATTCAGAAGGAGAATTCAGATTTGCAATCAAATCCCACCATTTTTTACAGCTTAACCTTTGGCGAGTAACTTAGCCTATCTATGCCTGAATTTCTTCATCTCTAAAATGAGCATATTTTTCAAACTACTTCTTACATTATGTGGGGAGTCATTTGAAGAAAATATACCTACAAAGAAAATACTGGAAAGAATAATTTTCTGGAGGCGCCGGGTGGCTAAGTCATTAAGCTTCTGCCTTCAGCTTAGGTCATGATCCCAGGTCCTGGGGTGCAGTGCCACATCGGGCTCCCTGCTCTGCTGGAAGCCTGCTTCTCCCTCTCCTACTCCCCCTGCTTGTGTTTCCTCTCTCGCTGTGTCTCTCTCTGTCAAATAAATAAATAAAATCTTTTTTAAAAAAAAGAATATTTTTCTGAAAAGAGTTTGATAAATGCAAGCTACAAATATGCCATGTCCCAATAATGGTAAGGGTCATGCAGAGTCATTATCTTAGTTCATTGTCTTTCAACAAACCATGATTTGTCTTAAAACACACAATTCCAAAACAAAGATTGTAAATAACATATGCATAATAGGTTTGCTTAGTACCTACTGACTTCTATAAGCATACTTTTTTTCAGAATTCTAGAAAGCGCTCAAAAACTCAATAAAAAATGAAGTGATCAGTCATATCTTCTAATAAAGATGTTAGTAGATTTCCATATGTAGTAAGGAGCATTTATCCTCAAATACACATATTCAAACACATTAAAATATTTCTTTCAAAAAATAAATAAAAAATAAAATATTTTCTTTTTTCCCCTTTAGAAATAGCTATGTTTCTAAATTATTTTATTTCAAACCTTTTCGAGACTTCACTTATGGCACTAATGGATAAGACTATGTTATTTGATTGTGCTTTACTAACACATCTTTATTTGAAGTTTTAAAGAGAGGATATACAGAAACATTAAATCCACTTCTGTCTCATAAAATATATGATTGTAATTTGTCATGTCAATTTTAATAAATGTTACTCGAAACTTTGAATTGAAATTCAGGGACACCTGGGTGCCTCAGTAGATTAAGTGACCAACTTTTGATTTTGGTTCAGCCTGTGATCTCATGTGAGATCAACCCCTACATTAGGCTCTATGATGGGCATAGAGCCTGCTTAACATTCTCTCTCTCCTTTTTCCTCTGTCCCTCCCCCAACCCCTCTTCCTCTTTCCCTCTTTAAAAAAAAAAAAGAAAGCAAAGAAAAGAAATTCAGTAAGAGAATAATAAATACCACAGTGGTCTATATGTTTTGAAGAAAGCGTAAAGTTCTAAAGATTCAAACATATAAAGGACACAGTGTGAACATTCTTTGTTCAATATTTTCAAAATGTGAGTTATTACTAAATTGTTCATAAGATTTGTTTGTAAAACAAAAATTTCTCCCTACTTCTTTATATGAAGATTTTCCGAAGTGATCTGTCCAGAGGCATAGCCATGTAAGTCCATGTTCAAAAAAGGAGTTTTATAAAGTAAAAGTGCTAACATGGTTTTTCTAAGAATATTTGCACACATACAATGGGGTTTTATGTTGTAAATATGCCTCAATAAATTTGTTTCTATGAAAGTCTTATGGAATTATACTTATGACTCTGTATTAGAAACGTTTGCTTTCTATCACATGCATTTAGAACATAAATTAAAATATATATAAGCATATATATATAACCAGACAACCATTACTAGTTATTCGAATCTTTCAAAAATTCAATTTACTCTTGAAAACAAAACCGAATTTTATGGCCTTGAGCTTCAATATCAATGAAAGGTTGATTATTAATAATTCTGTTAGTGATCTTTTAAAAGTTAGAGTTTGCCTACAGTTCAATTAGCCAGCCAAATACTAAAAATATTTGTTGTGTTTTTTTTAATTTTTTTTTTTTTTATATTTGAACATCTCTCAAAAGGGACTAAATGTGTCACTAGAAGGATATTTACTAGGAATTATAAAGTTACTCAGTTTCTAATCATTGTTAATAACATTAGACTAGGGTCTTTTTCCCCCTTATTTCAGCATGTTCAATTTTCATTCGATACAAAATTATGAAAAACCTGAACACTAGATATTTTACAACAAGCCAAATATTTGTTTTCTATACAACTGCTTTGTAGCGTTTCCCTTTTAAGGGAGCATGATTCAAGCACTGTTTGAAATTTCCTTTTCTTTGTTAGTACATATTTTCCTTAATTCCCAAATTCGTCCTCTGAATGTTCTTCAAAACCGTGAGCATTGTGTTTGCTAGCAACCATCCCTACCCAGGTTTTCTGCCCTGTTTCTCTCCATCCTCCTTGGAGGTAACCTGGCCCTCATAAGCAACACATCGGAAGAGGAGGAAGTCTAGACTATGCAACGTTCACTTTAGCTTGAGCTGAGGGACCATTACTAGAAGTGAGTTGACTTGATGTTTTAAATGAAAAACAGTGATCCCAGTGAAGCCATGGCACAGAGAAAGTGACAAGCACTTGCTCCAAGGGTTTTCTAGAGCAAATAATGCTAGTATCAGAAATTAAATGTAAGTTTGAATTAAGGGGAAAAAATAGACCAACAAAAGTAGGCATTGCCATAGTAACTTAGAAATTTTATCTTCTTTAGAAGGCTCTCTTCTATCTTCTTTAGAAGGCTTTTTACATATGGGGAAACTAGACTCTAAACTGTAGTGTACCTATCTCTCTCTCTCTCTCTCTCACGCACAAATTAAAGCAAACATCCAGATGCCTTCATAATGATATTTTAGAATTAACAATCAACTATACTATCACGATCTAGAAAATTAAAGCAAATGTCCAAATACGTTAATAATGTTTTTTTTAAAAAAAACACACAAATATATTTCTAGGGTATTTTAAGAAAGTTGATTTGGGGGGAAGAGCTAGATTGAATTTTTTTTGACATTCACACACATAATAGCCTCTCTGAATCCTGTTGATAGAGATGTAATCAGCTCCCAAAGCTCCCTTCACTAGCTATTAGCTTTAGTTCTTAAAAAATAAAAAAAATCACCACATAATACTTCCGCTTTGCAGTAAGCACATTGAGGACTCAGGAGAAACCCAATACTCACCCTATTCTTAAGGTCTGGCCACAAAAGAACTAACAGGGAATCAGCCACCTTTGTCCCCACATTTTAACTGGTAGGCGAGTGATTCTAAAGTTGTATCCTAAGAGGACAGTAAATTACTCTAGCAATACAGAATCTCACTGATGGTAGAGTACAATTTCCAATTTACTTTCTCCTTTCCTACCTCACTCAAAATGTTTGTCTCTCTCTCTCCCTCTCCCTCTCTCTACACACACACACCACTTCACAACAGATGACTCAGGAAGGGTGAGAGATTTGTCTCATGCCCGGCTACAAGTTAGATCAGAGCTGCAATTAGAACCCGAATCTCAGTAACTGGAGCCAGCCAACTGCTATTCTAGACCCAGAACAAATCCAGTTCAGCCTCATGAATCGTACATACTCCGAATTAGGCATCCCTGTTTTGTCTGATTGTTTCCTGCCACCGACTCCTAAAGCAACATGATGAAACCAGCTTTCCAGATTCCTCAGTCACTGCTAGTCTGAGCAGAGGAAAGTTACTTAAACTCCCTGGGCTCTTTCCTTATCTAAAATCCGCAGGTTGAACCAGACGTCTCTGAGAAACTTTCCAGTTCTAAAAATTGTGCTTTTTACCTTCTGTTTTATGTTTCATTCCTGGTGTTTGAAATTTTCACTAGGTGGCAGGATTCCACCATCACATTACAAAAGGATTTTCTGATGGAAGCCTGGTTGCAGAAAATTTCAAAGAAACTCCTTTCCTCACAGTGAACATTAAAAAAGCCAAAGCCAAGAGAAAGAATAACCACAAAGGCCAGTAGTCCACATATTTCATAAGGCTCTAGATCCATTTTTAATATAAAAGTGTAAATTAATCAAACATGTTCTTCTATACAATATTACAATGTAGTATACAATTCAAGTAAAAGTCTGCTTAAATTTCATGCATTTTAAAATGTATTTTGGCTGAATCTCAATTTAGACAATATCAGATCCCCTCCACCAAACTGGTAGCAAGAAACAAGCAATACAATGGAAACAAAAGCATCTAAAGCATTTAAAGTCATTATTAGATGCATTTCAAATTTTCCCATAAGTTACTTAAAATATATTTCCCCCATGTCTTTGAATTTTATTTTGAGCACTTAACCAGATGAGTACACATGATGGGATGCAGTAGATTTTTGCATTTATTTGTCAAATCCTTGAAAGAATATTATTTCAAATAGATTTTCTGACATTTTCATCATATATCTAAAAGTATTGCCCAAAATTGGCCTTTTCATAAATGCTGCATTGTAAATGTCACTACCAAGGCTTCACAAAAGTCCCCAAAAGCCACGCCAATTGGTTAAGCTGAGCTGAGCATTTCTCTTCTGCCAGAATCAAGTAACTTAACATGAAACAATAACTCAACTGTATATTCTGATTTTGCCTAGAGGAAACTTCCCAGGTGTCTTGCTGGTTGTCAGAAAAACTGATTAACTAGGCTTTTCTTCAGCTAATAAACAGGGCACTCTTTTTTTTTCTCTCAATTACTGGTAATTATATATATGCTATACATTACTCCAAAGTTTTTTCGAAAAAACGAACCCGCGTTCTAAAAAAATTTAACATCGGCGCCAAAATCAAACTAATACATAAGCTCCTGAATCACAACTTGAAAAAAACCATCAACAGGTTGCTCTCATTCCTTCCCACCCCAGAGCGGTGATAGCACCTCTTTGGTGGTCCTACCTTAGCAACTTGTAAGGGCTGCTTCTGCTCCTTGCCACCTTGCAATCTGAACCCCCAGGGCGCCCCTCCGGTCATAGAAATGCAGATAAAATCCCCGGTGCCCATTTTCTCCTTTTAGTTGGGTAGCATGAAGAGCTTGAATAGAGAGAGGAGGCTTCGGTGCAGTTGAGATATGTACTTAGCTCCAAGCGCCTGCCCAGGACGCACGATTGCGAAGCGGAGAACCTCAGCAGCTGCTGCGGCCGCTGGCCGCCTTCAGTAGGAGGCAGAGGCGCTCCCCAGCATCAAGGACACCACCCACTTTTGCGTCACGCTCCTTTGCTCCGCCCACTTCAGGCAAAGGAGACAGACTTGCTCACGGTAGAAGGTCCTCTTTTGGAGCCAGGTGGGGGCGGGGAAGCGAAAGTTCTCTCGCACTAACGGATTTAAATGCCAGTACTTAAAAGAATGATTGAAAAACTTCCGTTTAGTAATCCTAGGACTAGCAGAGAACACGTGAAGGTTTTAATCTTTCGGCCACGAGTGACATCCTAATATACGACCTCTGAGAGCTCAACCACTAGACAATTTGAATCTCTCAAATAAATGTTTTGAGAATGACCATAGTGATGATTGAAACAGACTAAAGGGAGTTCAAGAGGGTGAAATTATTACGATTTTTTTCTAAGCTTCTACTGTCTAATTACATAAGAAGAGGAATTAAAGGAAAGCAACACATCTGTTGTTTTTTTTTAACCTCCTACTCTGAAAGGTACTTTTTTGATCTATGAGATAGGTGTATATATTTTATAGATGAAGAAGGGAAAAAGAGGGAGGAGGAAGACGAGAAGAAAAGAATTTCCCTCCTGGAAACTGCATTCTTTTAACTATGTCTCTTGCATGGTTTGGAGTATTTTAAATTTAAATAAGTGTTACATTTTCTTCCTTCCACAGCAGGAAAGAAACTTCTTAAACCAAAATAGTCAGCCAACTACATACAATGCCATCTACAAGTTTCTTATTTTTATAGTCCCTCATCACAGTGTTCTGAGTTTGGGTGGTCCAAAATAAAAGTCGATTTTATATGTGGTCGAAAATATTTTAATGTTTTAAATCTGAATACAATCTATCAAAAAGTGTACAAATGGAACATTTTTATTTTCCCATAATATTTTTATTTTCCATAACATTCATCCACATAAAAGCATAGCAAATAAAGAAAAGCTTAGGAAAGTTAATTCGTGTTACATGTAGTACCAGATAAAACTGACTTCCAGACACGCCTACCTGTTTCAGTTCTAGGAAGCTCTCTGCGGTGAACCTTCACACAGCCTCACTACCCAGAAGCCAGAGGTGTCTAGTGATTTTGTTTGTGCCTTCTCACTGGAGTAAGAGATGGCCACCCAGATACCGTCAGAACTCAAAGAGATCCTTTGAGGGGCATGAAGACCAAACATGCATCTCAAGTTCAATTCTCTCCTGAAAGGTGAATTGCCTTTACCCCCCAAATCTTTCTTTGGAGAAAAGAATTTTATAAGTAACATCTTAAAGTATGAACTCAGAACAAAAGAAAAAGAATTTCAGGGATGCGTGGGTGCCTCAGTTGGTTAAGTGTCTGTCTGACTTTGGCTCAGGTTATGATCCCAGGGTCCTGGGATTGAGTCTCACATCAGGCTCCCTGCTCTGTGGAGAGTCAGCTTCTCCCTTTGCCTGCACCTCCCCCTTCGTGTGCTCTGTCTCTGACAAATAAACAAAGAAAATCTTAAAATAAGAAAAAGAACTTTTTACATTTGTTCTTTCTGCTTCTGCCTATCTTTGTGCACCTCAACCCAGTCAAGTCTAGCTTTTATTCCCACCACAGGAAAAGGTCTTGGCAAGGTCACTTATTACCTCCTTGCTTTTGTAAGCACTTGAGATTATTGACTATGTCCTCTTTCGATTCTCTTCTCTCCTAGATTCTAGGATACAAAACATGCTCTCTCCTCTTGTCTCTCTAGCCACTCTTCTCTTGTCTTTGGCAGTCCTCAGCTTCTACTCATTCTTTAAATATGTGTGTTCTCTTCCAGGGCTATGTCCTGGTCTACTTACTTTTCTCACCTCACATCCTTTCTATGGGCTCTCTCATTCAACCCACAGATTTTAACCTTCCTCCTCATCCTCAGATATCATTGCTTAACCCCAGGCCAATATATTCAACTGCCCATTAAACCTGTTTATAGGTGAATATATCACAAAACCTAAAACTCAGTATATTCAAAATTAAGTTCATTATTTTTCCTCCAACTTCTGCTTCTCCTTTGTTTCCCATCTCAGGATAATTGACAAACTTACGGCCTTTTCTTGTGCCTGGTTCCCTTCAGTCCTGCCTTAAATGTGAATATGATGTTGGAGGCTGGAACTGAGGTAGCCATATTGTGACCGTGAGGTAAAGCCAAAGATAACAGCAAAGACTCTAGTTCTGATTGAATTAATGCCAATAGCTGACCACCTCCAGTCTCCTTATCATGCAAGTAAAATAACCCATATTTGCTTAAACTGCTGTAGGTCCAGTTTATTGTTACTTGCAGCAGAACACTCTTATCTACTATCCTCAAGGAATTGCTACTCCATCCAACCAGTTCCTCCAGGGAACTAGGGACTCAAATACTGCTTAATTTACTGAAGATTTACTCCAAGTCAGGAACTTGACCTATAGCATTTTATTCACCCTCAAAGTAACCATGCTAGGTACTTAGTTATTAGTGTCTCCTTTTTCCTGGTAATTAACCCAGCCTTAGATTCTAAGTGGTAGAAATCTGAACTCTTGCCTGCCTGAATTTAATATACCCATTCTTATTGCTATTCTGTCTCCAGGACCTACATACTCCTCAAGGCAGTTCTCCTGTGTCCAGTTACTCATTAAAACGTATAGATCCAGAAGTGCCAGGGTGGCTCAGTTGGTTAAGCATATGCCTTTGGCTCAGGTCATGATCCCAGGTTCTTGGGATCGAGCCCCATGTTGGGCTCCCTGCTTTGTGGGGAGTCTGCTTCTCCCTCTCCCTCTGCCTCTCCCTTCTGCTCCTGCTCTCTCTCTCTCCCCCCCCCATCAAATAAATAAAACCTTAAAAAAAAATGTATGGATCTAA
Source organism: Nasua narica (assembly GCA_028533885.1). Lineage (NCBI taxonomy): Eukaryota > Metazoa > Chordata > Mammalia > Carnivora > Procyonidae > Nasua > Nasua narica. The sequence continues at coordinate 89,024,962 of CM052800.1, read as the reverse complement.
CTTCTAAATAGATTGCAAATCTGCCCTTTCACTCTATTCCCACCAGTGTGATTACTTCTATCTCTGGCCTTGATTTCAACAATCTTGTAGCTCATCTGTCCCAGCTTTTTTTCCACCCTCAATTCATTTTTGACTCTACAGCCAGGGTGAAATTTCTAAAATGCAATATTTATCTTATTTATTTTTTCCCTCTGTTTCAAATCTTCAAGAGCTTTCAGAATAGTTAAAGCTCCTTTAGTTAGAGAATACGTTCTGCCTCCCACTCTCATTTCTTCTCCAATCTCATCTCCCACCTTGAATGTTATGATTCAACACACAGAACTACTTTTAGTTTCTTTAACCTGCTTTGCTGCTCCATCTGCTAGGTCATGCTTCCAAGTGATCTCGTCCTCCCAACGTATAGATCACCTGATAATTCCTACTCATCCTCCTGGGCTCAGATTACAAGTCCCATTCTCCAGGAAGCCTTTCCTAATCATCCTGCCCCGCCCCTCTGTCCAGGACAGGTGTTCCTTCCATGTGCTGCCATCACCCTGCAGTTTCTCACTCATTCGAATGGTCTCTTAAATTGTCCAACACTAGATG